>CM061133.1:148245276-149461465 GCA_030789695.1 Scilla litardierei
GAATGCAATTATTCTCGGTACCTACTTTCTAGAAGTCTGTTGAAGCTGGGTTACAAAGGCGTAATCCCTACATCACTGTCTGATACATGTGATCTCATTCTTGCCGGATTTTCAAATAGAGATCCTGTTGGTGTCCTTGCTAAGACAGTGTTAGCCTCCCTAGTTTGGCACATTTGGAAGCAGCGAAATAAGAGAATTTTTGAAGCCATTAAAGTTGATAAGACAGATCTATTCAAGGATATTGCTTCCGACGTTCTTATCTCTCTTTATGATATGGACATTGATGAGGCTTCGGATAAGACCCCCTTCTTCAATTGGAATTTTATTGATGCCGGCTAATTTGGGCATCTCTCTTTGGTCTTTTTGATGTGTAATGTAATTTTGAAGCTCTGTATGGCGCTCTTGAAGAAGGTATATATTTGTAGGTTGGAGGTGACGACGCTTGTGCCCTCTCCCTTCTCCTGCACTTATTTACTGGAACCATTTGCGCAATTTTGTGGACATTCTTTTTATTAATATAGAATCATTTACTTGCCAATATATATATATATATATATATATATATATATATATATATATATATATACTAGTCGTTACCCGTGCCCATAGGGCACGGTTTATTTAATGGCTGAGTTTTTCTCCCCCACAAATTTCAAGTTCCCCCAAATTTCAAGTTTTCCCACAAAATTTCAAGTTTCCCCCCAAATTTAAGTTTTCCCCCAAAATTTAAGTCCCCCTAAAATTGTCATTACCAGCAAGGACAAATTTGCCACGTAGGACAAAGCTTTGTCCTAGTAGGATAAGATTCAAAATCTTCATAGAACAGGAAAAAAAATGGCCGGAAGGGGTGAGAATAAAAAGTGTGGGTGTGTGTGGGGAGGGTCCATAGGCAAAAATACAAAAACCAGGGTTGTCTGTGCAAAATTCCCCACCTCCTCTTTTATCCCTCAAAATCTCATCTCTTATATTTTCTCTTATTCAATTTCCCTGTTTTATATAATAGATATCCAAATTCTCTTATCTAATTTCTCATGTCCAAATTCTCTTATCAATTTCTCTTGATAACATCCGTCTTTTATATAATAGATATCCCTTATCCAATTTCTCTTGTCCAATAGCTCTTATCCAATTTCTCTTGATAACATCTCTCGTTTGTAATATAGATATCTCTTATCCAATTTCTCTTGATAACATCACTCTTATCCAATTTCTTTTGTCCAATATCTCTTATTCAATTTCTCTTGATAACATCCCTCTTTTATAATATAGATATCTCTTATCCAATTTATCTTGTCCAATATCTCTAATCCAATTTCTCTTGATAACATCCCACTTTTATAATATAGATATCTCTTATCCAATTTCTAATGTCCAATATCTCTTATCCAATTTCTCTTGATAACATCCCTCTTTTATAATATAGATATCTCTTATCCAATTTCTCTTTTCCAATATCTCTTATCCAATTTCTCTTGATAACATCCCTCTTTTATAATATAGATATCTCTTATCCAATCTCTCTTGATAACATCCCTCTCTTATAATATAGATATCTCTTATCCAATTTCTCTTGTCCAATATCTCTTATCCAATTTCTCTTGATAACATCCCTCTTTTTATAATATAGATATCTCTTATCCAATTTCTCTTTTCCAATTTCTCTTATCCAATTTCTCTTGATAACATCCCTCTTTTATTTTATTTATATATATATATATATGAATATAAAAAAATGAGTGATTTACGGAGCAGTGCGTCTGGCGATTCGGGCGAAAAACTAGGTCTTCTCCGATTGGTGGCGGCCAGTCCAAATTTGTCGACCCTAATGATCCGCCGTGGCAAACTGTGCACAGGTGGCGGCCTCCTCTATCCTCTCGTGTGCGAGGCGTCCAGCTTCCTCGTGCGGGGGTTCGTCAACCCAACGACAGTTCTTCTCGTGGGGGTGGTCGTGACTTTCAATCGCATAGATGGGGGGATCGAGCCCGTGTTCATTCCCATAGATGGGGGGCTCCTAGCCGCTCAGGCCTTCGTGTGGGGGCTCATGCCCGTGGTCTGCAATCAGACGTTCGTCAAGACAAATTGGGTCTCCATGCTCCTAAGGTGTTTGTGCAAATGCCTCTGAGACCCTCTACCTCTATTTCTGGGCCAAAGATGAGCTGGTCGGATATCTGTTCCTCTAAGAGATCCTATGGTGATGCCGTCGGTATGAGTTTCGTACCCCCAAATATCAGATTGGATGGCTCCCGCGTAGCTCATGTATCGAACACACTTTTGGAAAAGGGGTCTGAATTTTGGAAATCAACTTTGGTGGGATACGTACTGGGCGATACACCCTCGTTTGGGCAGATGCAGGCTTGGATGGACAGGCTCTGGAAGCCCAGGAAGAAAGTGCAAGCCTACAGCAAGGACAATGGCTTCTTTTACTTCCGTTTCGAATCAGGGGAAGAATGTGAGAGAATTTTACATGGAGGTCCTTGGTTGATGGATGGGCGGTTGGTTGTGCTTAAATTGTGGACTCCATCACTTCGTCACGATCGCGACATTCTTACCTCTGTTCCTATCTGGGTACAATTGCATGGGCTTCATGTAAACATGTGGAATAGGGACGTGCTTAGTATCCTCGCATCGGTTATTGGAAACCCTCTGTGCTTGGATCGAGCCACTGCTAAAATGGAAAGAATTACTTTCGCCCGTTGTTTAGTCGAGGTAGACGCTAAGAAGTCTCTTCCGCCTCATGTTGAAGCGGAGCTTGATGACGGCTCTATTTTGTTAATTGATGCCAAGTATGAGGCGGAACCTCCCCGTTGCAGCAAATGTATTTGTTTTGGTCACTTGACTTCGCAATGCCCATTTGCTCTTGACAAGGGGAAGGGAATTGCTCCCAATTCCAAGCATGTCCACTTCTTGGATCCGGGTCAGTCCTCTAATTCCCCTTTGCTGGATCCGTCTGGAGAGTCTAATGAGCCTTATGCTTCAAAGCCTATGCCTATGCAAGTTGCGGATGGTCCTTTGCTAGATCCGGATAGATGTGTGACATCAGGTACCCCCCAAGTATCTGATGCTGTGGTAGAAAAAATTAAGGCCACTGCTACTCAGGTTATTTTCCAAGGAGGTGAGGGGTCATCGCAAGGAACAATTGAGCATGTAGCATCTACTTCGGGTCTTAATGTTGATGTCATAGATGACAATGTCGGTAGTACTGGAAACAAGCAATGCCGCAAACTTGTTCTTGATCCAGACCTATTACCAGTCTCTTGTTCACCTGCGGTTAACAGTGATCCAGCGGGGAGTGAGGAGCCGGCACTGGTGGTGGAGAAGTTCATGGATGCTGCTCCTCTACGGCTGCGTGCTCAGTTTAAGAAATTTGTAAAGCTGGTGCAGCTTGTTCAACTCCTGAGGCCTCGTATTATCAAGGATTCTGGCCAATCAGGTCGTGTAGCTCCCTCTCGGCTACAGGCAATGGTTTCTGATGATCAAAATTCTATTAATAATGTGCCTACGCCTGGTGCGGACATATCTATCCCGCATCTAATCAGTCCAGTAAAAGTCCAGGAAGCTATAATACATGATGACTCCCTCCTAGAATTCCCACTATATGATAATCCTGAATGGGCATTGGAACTTGCTGATATTGTTGGTACATCTAAGGGGAAGAAGCAGGCTGTTATTGCTACCCGGCGTAGCAGCAGACTGAAGTAGGTGTCTGCCATTATTCTTTTATTCATCTTATCAATGAGTATCTTAATTTGGAACACAAGTGGCCTTAATAACTCTGTGAGGCGTAGGGATCTCAAGGATTTGATCAAGAAACTCAAGCCGTCTGTCATTGTCCTATTGGAGACTAAATTGAATCCAACGACCGTGAAGACCAAATCTTGCGTTCCTAAGGGATGGAGCATTTTTGATAATTTTCAAACTCATTCTGGAGGGCGAATTTTGACAGGATTTGACCCGATTGTGTGGCAGGCTAGCATCATCTCGTGTTCAAAACAACACATAACACTAAGCTGTCTCAATACCGGGGGGCTGGAATTCGCTCTAACTGCTGTGTACGGAAGCAACTCTTTGTCTGAAAGGAAGCTATTATGGGAGTGCCTTAAGGTCGATGCGTCATCTATTACTTCTAAAGCTTGGTTAGTGGGAGGTGATTTCAATTGTATATTATATGCTACGGACAAGATTGGTGGCCGTAGGGTTGGAGCTAATACTCTCTCTGACTTCAACAACTCAGTCTCCGATTGTAGATTGGGTGATCTCAAAAGTACTGGGAATCGCCTCAGTTGGTGCAATAACCGCATGGGTCCTGCCCGTATTGCTGCACAATTGGATCGGGTTCTTTGCAATGGTGTATGGCTTGATAAGCTTCCAGATTCTTACTTGGAATATTTAGACCCAAAATCCAGTGACCACTCCCTGATGTTTATCAACCTTCATTCCCATGTATTTGCTGACCCTAAACCCTTCAAATTTTTCAATCACTGGATACATTTGCCAGGTTTCTATGATATCCTGGATGCTCAATGGTCGACAACTTATGTTGGATCGCCTATGTTCCGTCTGGTCCTGAAATTGAGGCAATTAAAATATGAGCTTAGAAGATGGGCCCGTGATCATCATTCTAGGGACTTAATTCATACTTGTAGGGAAAATCTTGAGGCTGTTAGAAGGCAAATTGATCTTCATTATAACCAAGGCCTACAGGAGAAAGAACATAAACTATCAGCTGAGCTTGCAAATTTACTGGCCATGGATGAAGAAATGCTTCGTCAGAAGAGTAAACAGGATTGGCTGGACCTGGGGGATAGAAACTCAAGCTTCTTCTATAATGCTATGAGGGCCAGACAAAGCATCAATAACCTAAGTCACCTGGTGGATGTGAATGGAGTTCAGAGCAAATCTTATGTTGAAATTAAGGCAGAGGCTGTCCAATACTTCGAGAACCTATATAATTAGACCCATTATTGGAATATATTTCCCAATCTTGCCCCTAAAAAGAAAGTCAAGGTGGAAACGGCTAGGTGGATGGAAAGAATGGTCACTACAGATGAAATTAAAGAGGCGACTTTTCAGATGGGGGCTTCTAAAGCCCCAGGTCCTGATGGGTACAATGGATTCTTTTTCCAACACAACTGGCATCTTATTGGGCATGATGTTGTTGCTGCTGTCCAATCCTTCTTCAAATCTTCATCATTGCTTAAACAGGTGAACCATACTTTCCTTACCTTGGTTCCAAAGAATACTAATGCCACATCGCTTGGAGATTACAGGCCTATCGCATGCTGTAATATCATTTATAAAATCATTAGCAAAGTGATTTGCAACAGACTGAAGAGAATTATAACCGAGTTGGTTTCTCCAAACCAATCGGCGTTCATTCATGGGAGACTTCTCTCTGATTGTACTTTACTTGCTCATGAGCAGATCAGGGATTTTAGCAACCCCATGGGATCCAGGGCATGTCTTAAATTGGACCTCAGAAAGGCCTTTGATAGTGTTAACAGAGAGTTCGTGTATTATATGTTGCATCAGATGGGATTCGGGAAAAAGTTCATCGGCTGGATTAAGGAATGCATTTCTACTGCATCTTTCTCAGTTATGGTTAACGGGTCCCTTGTGGGCTTCTTTGGAGGAAATAGAGGGATAAGACAAGGAGATCCTCTATCCCCATTTCTATTTGTTATAATCATGGAAGCTTTCTCTCTCCTGCTTGCCAAAGCTATTGCTAAAGGAACCGTCCATCCTATGAAACGAGCTGGATCTATATCTCATTTGTTATTTGCTGATGAACTTTTGGTTTTCTGTCGTGCAACTGGAAACTCACTAAGGGGCCTCAAAAGCTTGCTGGAGGATTTCAAGACCTTCACAGGCCTGGAGATCAACTGGGATAAGAGTCTATCCATGTTCAGTAAAGGTGTGAAGAATCCTGGTGAACTTGCTGATTATTTGGGTGCTAAGCGGGCAAACACTATTACTACTTACCTGGGGCTTCCTCTCTCATCCAATTATCCAAAAGCACATATGTACAACCGCTTGATTGATAAGTGTAGGAAGCGGCTGAGTGGGTGGTCTTCTTCTCTCTTATCAATTTCTGGGTGCATCGAGCTGGTAAGAAGTGTGATTTATGGAATGATTGCTTTCTGGATACAGGTATATAAAGTACCTGCATCAGTTCTGCGAACCCTGACTTCCATGTGTAGAAAATTTATTTGGGGTACTACTAAATCTTGGGCCTGGAGAGACTCTTGCAGACCTAAGGCGGAAGGAAGTGTTGGGCTAAGATTGCTCCCTGATTTGAATCTTGCTTCCGGGATTAAATTAACATGGAGATTCCTTCAGGTCAAAGGCTTATGGGCTGAGTACATGCGTAAAAAATATAAGGATTCTTCCAAGTTTTATGTTGCACAAGGACATGCCTCTCATTCTGGTACGTGGAAGTTCCTTCTTCACTGCAGAAATCTCTCTCAGCGTATTATTTTCAGGAAGGTCCGGGATGGGAGGGACACGCTTTTCTGGCATGACAATTGGCTTCCTAATGGTCCATTGAAAAATCTTTTCAGTATTCCAGAAGGAGCTAATAGGAAACTTGTTAGCGACTATTGGGATGGATCTTCTTGGATGGATAATGTTGAAATTTCTAACCTGAAACCTTTACTCCAGCATATCACTTTGTCCCCCGGTGCTGATACTTGGGAATGGAAGCGAGATTCAACTTTCAAATTCAAAGATGCTTGGGACGTAGTGCGTGATAAAGGTACCTCGTACCCATTCTCTAAATTGATTTGGTTTAGTAAGTCCATCCCAAAAATGTCCATTACCCTGTTACGTGCGTTTAAAGAAAAACTTCTTACAAAAGTGCGTATGGAAAAATGGTGTGATCTAAACTCTAATGCATGTGAGTTGTGCTCTGATGGTACCCCGGAAACTATTTCTCATCTGTTCTTTGATTGTCCTTATTCCAACTATCTAATGCGTCGAGCACTTCTAAAGCTGGGAGCTAAAGGTCCTTCGTCTCTCCTGCTGCCAACTGTTGGATCCTATTTCTTGGAAAAATATGTGAAGAAGGGGCTCCTTGGTCTGCTTGCTTGGGTAGTCCTTGCTGCTGTGGTATATCACCTGTGGCAGGAGCGTAACAGGAGAGTTTTTGAAAAAGTTAGTAAGCCGAAGATTGTACTCTTTGATGACATCTCAGCGGATGTCCGCTTGGTTTTTCGTCATATTGAAGAGGTTGAGGATGATGCTTCTACAGCGGCAATGAACTGGGACATTCGTCCTTTTGACACGGGCTGAATATCTTGTATGGGCGGCTAGCTGCTGGCATGTGTGTAAGGCTGCAGGCAGCTTTGTGGTGGTCTGCGGCTTTTGCCTGTTCTGGGCGTCCAGCAATGACCTGGGAGCAACGTCTGTTGGCCTGGGTGACTATCTTTGATCTGTGCAAATTATAACCTGGGCGGCTAACTTTGACCTGGGCGGGAGCTTCTTCTGCTGGACGACAAACTCTACATAGCTTGCGGCAACAGTGCTGGGCAGAAAATTTGCTGCCCCCTGCGGCTTCTAAGTGCTGGCCGGCAACTATGTGCAGCTTCCTGCTACTTTGCTTTGTTTAGTATGTAACACTCTATGTGTCTTGGCCACTACGGTTTCTTACTCTTTCTTTTGGTTTGGTTGAGAGGTGTTGGGTTGATGTATATGTATTGTAACATATTGGTTTTGTGGTTCTGATCATTGTTACTAGGCAATATGATCTAGGGTGACGACGCTTGTGTCCTCTCCCCTAGTCATTGCGCCTTGTAATCTGTGATCAACCACCTTGTATCTTTGATATTCATTAATATATCTACTAACTTATCTTGCAAAATATATATATATATATGAGGGAAATGTGCCTGAGGTTGACCTCAGGCAGAATTACCTGAGGTCAACCCCTCTGTCCGGATGTTGTAGGTATTTTTTTTTGAAATTTTTTTTTGCAGTAGGTAGATATACTTGTTATGTAGCTCCCCACAAAATTTCAGCTCAATCCGACACTGGACAGTTTTGCGCAACGTTTTTGAAATCGATGAACGGAGGCTCAAACGGTGTCGGATTGAGCTGAAATTTTGTGGGGAGCTACATAACAAGTATATCTACCTACTGCAAAAAAAATTTCAAAAAAAAATACCTACAACATCCGGACAGAGGGGTTGACCTCAGGTAATTCTGCCTGAGGTCAACCTCAGGCACATTTTTTGTATATATATATATATATATATATATATATATATATATATATATACTAGTATATACCCGTGCCCCAAGGGCACGGTTCATATAAAATTTCTCCCCTTAAAATCTTGGACCCCTAATTTTAAACGAGCAATAATTAAAGCGCAGTAATTATTAGACCCATCCTCAAAATCTTAATTCCCACAAAATTTAGTTCTCCTCAAAGAATTTAGTTTTCCTCAAAAATTTAAAAAATTTAGTTCCCCTCAAAATTTAGTTTTCCCAGAAAATTTTGTTCCCTTCGTTGTTTATTTAGTTCCACACAAAAATTTTAGCCCCCTAGTATTTAGTTCCTATAAAAAATTTTAGACAAATTTAGTTCCTCTTCCCTACATTGTTTAGACAATTTTTCTATTTTGAAAATAATAATTAATTGTGTAACCTAACTATACATATAGACTTGAAGAACATTGTTTGGATACTATCCTGTTTGCGGCTTAATTCAACAACCATGACATTTGGCCTGGATTTGTAAGCTTCTCATCACACTTCAACTGCACTGACAAAAAAAAGAAGAGTTTCTTTTTCAGAATTCGTCACATATTTTATCGAAATTACTTTTCTTTTTATTATGTAATGTTTTGAGTCTTTGAACTTGACGATCTCAGCATAAAGCTTTTCAGCTTGTCTCGTGTGTACTTGATTTTCTATGTCCATACAACCCTCTAAAAATGTGGTTTACTATTAGCTGTCACTTGAGAGCTGTGGAACTGTATTGAGGTAGGATAGTTTTTTTCTTTTTGAATTTCTTGTTATGGCAATCAACTAATAATTTTTACAATAACACATAAGATATTGTAATGATTTGGTATTTCACTTCCGACAAAATATGAAATAGACTAAAAAACAAAAGGCAATCGAATATTCACATTGCTCCATAGCTTGTTAAAGGTTTTTCAAAGGATAATCATTTGCAACTTTACCTTACACAATCCATTAATGTTCTATCAAATTTCCAACTAATGTTCGATGTGCTGTCTGAAGTACATGGAAACTTATATACAATATGCATGTACAAACTCTGCCAGATCAGTCTATAATTCACTCAAGACATGCCTTAATAGATGCATGATAACATATTGAAGCAAAAATAAAATATTCAAAAAATGCATGATACTCATACGTGGTAAATGATCTGCTCCAATATTATGATGTGTGTTAGCCCTTTGCAGGAAAGAGTAGGGGGAATTTATTTTTTTCTTAAGTAGATTTAATTTTTAAAAAGACATACCATTAAATAAAGCATCATTTACAGTCCATATTACAAACTTCGGGAAAAGTATATGAAATAACAGCTCACAGCTACGCAAAAATGAATCATTACAAAACAAAACCAAACTTAACCTTATCTTAACATAGATCCAATACATTACAATTTCAAATACTTTAAAGAAAAAATTAACATTTAAACACATACAATTTTTGTTTGGTAATCCACTTCACAATTTCAACCAAAAAGCAAAACAAAACTCAACCCAATCTGCTTCTCTATGCTCCCCCGCTCGACCTTCAAGCATCCCTCCCATCGCATGTTATGGCTTTGTCATTAGCAATAACTCAAGTCATTTATGACACTGGATATTAGTAGGTAATGCGGCTACATGTAGTGCTTCTTTCACAGCTTGCATCTGCACATGATGTATTGGTACCCATAGCTTAGTATGCTTTCAACAACATTGCAACTTAAGTCGAGGTCCAAAGCCATTGAACATCGTATCTGCATTATTAACATCGTATCTGCATTATTCTTGTATCATACATTTACAAAAAAGTGCAACGGTAAAAAGAGTCGTGTAATAGAAATCTACTCATCTAATTCCTCTTTCACATGCCTCTTGAGGTACATCAAAATGTTCAATTTGACAGAACTTTGAACAAAAGCCAATATAAATCAGGAAACCCTAAAGAAGCACAGCTCAAGTGATATTCCTTAAAGACCTTTGGCATCACCAATAAAAGCTTTCATGTGCTTGCAAAGGACATCAGCAGCATTCAGTAGGACATGCTCCATCATAAGCAGCATTCAGCAGGGCATGCTCCCTCATCAGCAGCAGGACATGCTCCCTTTTTTCTTCCAACTGATCAATAGAATACATGAATCAATAAATATGGAGTGTGAGTGGGAGGAATCCCACCTAGTTGGCTGTCAGAATGGAACAAAAGGGCATATTGGAAACCAAATGGGGTCATAAGTTATGGAAAGTTCAAGGCTTCAAATTTTTTAATAGCAAGCAGAATTAATTATGTGACAATCTTCCACACAACAAAGCACGGAGGATATTAGCTCATGCGCATACCTTTCCAGCATCGCGTCAAATCCTGGAAACCTAAGACCGTTGTTATGTCGGATATCTTTAGGGGCAGTGAGGATAGCATGCACACGTGCGCAAGCTTTGTGGGATGTGATCTAGAGGATAATTTAGATGCAAAAATGAACTGTTCGTAGAGGTGCAAAGATCCTTATATGCACAAGATTATCCCGTATCTGAACTAACAATACTTCTGGGATTTAAAGAAGCTTGCAAAAAAAATAATACATAAATGATGATTTCAAAATGCAAGTTTCAATTTGCAAGCTAGAATGCCAGGATACTTACACAAAAAATAGACATTTGCATCATTAAACCATTGTCTGAAAAGATTTGGCTTTGCCAAAGATATGAATGTACCATGAAAGATAACCACTAAAGTAAAAAGTTAACAATAGATCAGCTTAGTCCAAAGCCATCATCAGGACCAACACAATAATATTTGTTATCCACCTGAATGTGATATTAGTACTTTCACTGCAGGATTATTTCCAAATCCAATATACTTGGACTCAATAAACATGGACTCAAATGGGAAGAGGGCTTTCAGCATGCAAATGCTGTTTAGTTAGACCATAAAAAGAGTGCAAGGGTTAGAAATAGCGACAATGCACATAACGTTTTCATGTGTCTTGGCCACAATAAGGCATTCAGAAGAATAGAACGCCTACATAAGGAAGAAAGGTGTTGGACAGCAGGCATGAAAACAACAGGAATATCATAGAATCATACCATTACAAATTGTGAAAAAGACGCATTATCAAGAATATCGTTAGAGCTGAAATAAATGAAGTAACAAATTATGATTGCAACTTGCGAGCTAGAATGCCAGGGGGAAAGAAGACAATTGCTAAAAGATGAATTCAAAAAGCAAGCATACATTTGTATACAGCAGAATGGCAATACCATTGTAAATTTAAATTTTCCTTAAACTTGCTTACAAACAAAAATAATGGCATGCATGCAAATGTGTTCCTGAACTTGATACATGCCCAAAATTAGAAAAATGTTTCCAGAAGAAGAAGCCACCAACATGCACAAATTAGGAAAAATTCTCCAAATCCAAGTTAGAAAATTACCCATTAATCTAAACCCCTCACTTTTCATAAATTTACCGCTCCACTTGTAGCAATTGAGAGAGTTGTCATCAGGAACAAATGAGATTGGATCAAACACACAAATTGGATCAAATAAATTCTTCATCGAGTTCTGCAGCCCAAATTGATTACAGATAGAGCCGGATCAACCGTTACATATTGAGAACGAATTCAAAATCTCGGCAGTGGCACCGACCCCGACATCGCTCCATTCGAGCTCATTAACACCATGTCACACGCCAGCCACCTCCACCAATCCCTATCCGATACCGAGATCTCCCGCATCATCAGTCATCGAAACCCCTGCCTCCCCTGCCATCCATTCCCTCACCTCCCCTGCCATCCGCTCCCTCGCCGTCTTCGAGAAAATCGACGACATCAAATGTGTCACCGCAAGCTGGGTTTTATGGAGCTGGAGCTGCGGGATGAAGAAGCTCAAAATGATTACAGGGTAGATTCGGTACTGTACTGATTCCTAAGAAGAGAATTTGTAGAAGGATTACATGCCTTTGTATCATTCCTATACAAACTTCAGTTGGTTAAAGTGTAGGAGAACAAAGGTGCAGAATACTTTGAGGAGAATGTTTTGCGTCATCATCAACTCCTGTCGCAGATAACTCCAGATCCTCCAGGGTCAAAACTGAACGCCTCTTTGCCTGGAAATTGAGAGGGGACTAATCCATGTGCTTCAATATTCAAGATAAACTCTCTGCACTTTTCATTGGAGCCAAAATTAATGTATGTTTTTGGATCCACTTCCGTAATTTGTTTACAATTTTCTTCTGAAACTTCATTATCCCAAGCTGGACTCTGGCATCTGGATTTTTTGACCAAAAATTCCAGGTGGAAGGCTATCAGATGGACCCAAATTAATGTATGTTTTGACCCAAATTAATGTATGTTTACAATTTTCTTCTGAAACTTCATTATCCCAAGCTGTATGAGGGGTTTTTGCCCTATGCAAAAGGGCCAATGTTTTATACGGGTGAGATACAGAAAGTGTCAACCTACGCAAAGGCATTTGAGCAAAATTATGAAAGAAAATAATAATAATAACTTCAAACGTATTAGAATGACATAAGGACCTCCTAAACATGTGAGAGACATTATATAATACTTGAGTTGCTATTGTATCCTTGGCATGACATAAGGATCTACTAAGTGTTGTATGCATTGTTTATGCCCATCATTCATTTCTAGCCATCGGTTGACTGATTAACCCAACAATATATATCTGACCGCCAAAAGCACGACTACTATAGCTAGTCATATACTCTTAACAGTTGACTCTTTTTACCCTAACCAATTTATAGCTGGTGGAAAAGATAATCCTTACAAAAAGGCATCATGGATAATGGATTATAAGAAAGAATACCTTATAATCTGAGATAGATACCTTCATAAATTTTGATCCATCAAAAAACACCAAGTGCACTTTAGCTAATAAAACTACCATCTTGAGGGTGGCTGCCACAAAATGAGAATAACATCCAAAACCAAAAAAATCACAGCCTCTTCAGTCACCTTGACATTTAGTGCTTCTTCTTGATTCTTTTGATCTCTGCATTCACACATCCAAAACAAATAAAGATCAACACAAAATGAAATTATTGAAACGAAAGAACATTAGAGTTCAAATGATATGGCTCAAAAACAGAAGTAAAATTAGTAGTATAGCAGCACAGGTGGTGTGTTTGCTTACCTCAAGCCATGAGCTTCTCTAACTCCATTCATTAAGTTAGAACTATTTTCAGATGTAAGCAATGTAAATGTTGTGCTTTCTATTTTCTGAAATTTCTTCGATTAGTGTATCACTGTATTGCATCAACGATAAGCATTAGGCATCATATGCACAGTTCTAATCGTCTCCTTTTGTCAATCTTTTCTGCCTCTTAATAAAGCCATCCATCAAAGTGATATAAGTAGAACTATTAATAGGTATCTCCTTCTGCATCATTTCTTCCTTAACTTGCTTTGCTTCCTTGAATTTCCCTTTAGTGCAAAGCTCACTGATATGTTCTGAGTAGCTTACGGAGCTACTTGTATCATGTTCTCCCCCCACATCTGCGACCCCAACCCTGATCTCTTGTGTCTGCTTTGCCCCCGCCCCAGGAAGGGCTTGTTTTGATGCAAGAGTGAAATTCTCTGGCAAGTTTCCAGACTCAACCATCATTGACAACATTTGTTCTGCCTGATCCGACCGTCATGCCTCAGAAATTGCACATAGAACTGTATTGTATGTATATGCATCAGGATTCAACCTTTTCTGCTCCAGGTCAGTAAAAAGCTTCAGAGCCATATCAATCTTCCCTTCCCTGCAAAGAGCTTGAATTAGAACATTGTATGAGATTACATCAACCTTCTTCCTTTTGGACACCCACAAATCGAAGAACTTCAGAGCCTTCTCCAACATACCATTGCTGCACAGCGCATGCATTAGTATATTACAGGTAACCACATCGGGCTTGAAGGAATTCTCCACCATCTTATTATGAAACTGAAACACCTTCTCCAAATCCCCTTCTTTACAATATGCATGAATGAGTGTATTGTATGTAGTCTCATCCGGCACCAAACCCCTCTCCAAAAGCTCGTTAAGCTTCTGTAAAGCCTCCTCGATCCTGCCTGACCTGCATAGACCATTTATCAGCGCATTGTAAGTTGCAACACTCGGCGTTACCTTTTCCCATATACATACACAAAATAAAGATCAACACACCTTGAGGGATCAAAATTATTGAAGCTCTGAACTTCAATATGAAGAGGCAATTTCAAGCCCTATTGTAAATACCCATCCAATTAAGAATAACATGCAGCTTGAGGGAGCAAAACAAAATGAAATGGCTCAGCCTAAAAAATGCCGAGTGCAGTTTTGAACAAAAAAAATTCCAGCTTGAACTAAAAAATGAAATGGATCACAAAATGAGAATAACATCCAAAACAAAAAAATCCCAAACCCTTCCTTCACCTCTGCATTCAGTGCTTCTTCTTGATTCTGTTGGGCTCTTCATTCACCTATGCATTCACACATCCAAAAAAAATAAAGATCAAAACAAAATGAAATGGATCAGACTTAAAATGTACCTTAAAGGTGCAAAATTGTTGAAGCGCTACTTTCACCTCTGCATTCAGTGCTTCTTCTTGATTCGTGGAGCACTCATTCACCTCTGCATTCACCTTGAGGGAGAAAAAATATTGAGTGTTTTTTGGGTAGATGAAGAGCCCTTGAGGGAGCAAAATCTATTGCAGAGGACCAAGTCAAAACTCGCCCCTTTCCTGCAGGCTGAGGTTTCTTTTTGGAGCCAATCAGCTGCGTCTTTCTGATCACTTGCCCCTTTCCGATCAATCGCCCCTTTGCTGCGTCCGTACGTCCCATGTTGGTCGGAGCCCTACGATGTGGGCTGAGGTTTTTTACGGTGGGGGGTGAGAGAGAGAGAGAGAGAGAGAGAGAGAGAGAGAGAGAGAGAGAGAGAGAGAGAGAGAGAGAGAGAGAGCATGTGCTTTGTTTGGGGGCATGGATAATGCTAAGGTTTTTTGGGAGATAAAGTTTGAAATTTGAAGTTTTGGTTCCCTAAAAGACTTTTCTTCCCCCCAAAAATTAATTCCCCCCAAAATTTTGTTTCAAACTTACAATTTCAAACCTCATATCAAATATTTTCCCTCTAAACTCAAATTCTCTTCCCACAATTTCAATTTATCTCCACGTATCCAATTTCTCTTATCTTATCCAATTTCTCTTGTCTTATACAATTTCTCTTAATAACATCCTTTATTTATACCCAATTTCTCAACTCTTATCCAAAAACTCTTATCCAATTTCTCTTGATAACATCCCTGTTTTATTGTGTGTGTGTGTGTGTGTGTGTGTGTGTGTGTGTGTGTGTGTGTGTGTGTGTGTGTGTGTGACAACCCAGAAAAATCCCCAACCCCCTCCCCCTGCCGTCGGCATAGGAGGTTAAGACCATAGCCCGGCCGAGACTATATAAACTTGGGGGAAACCGCCTTGCCCTCAACAGCCCCCAGGTAAGTCCGAGAGGGAGATGTAGCCCCAGGATAAATAATCCCCCAACAAATACCAACCCATGTAGGCCAGAGGCCTTGAACCCATGACACTTGGCTTTTGAGTGGAATGACTTACCACCAGGACACCCTCTCGTGGGCATATATATACACACACACACACACACACACACACACACACACACACACACACACTATAGTTATAACCCGTGCCCGCGGGCACGGTTCATTTATGATTTTCCCCCGCAAAATCTGTTCCCCAAAAAATTATTTCCACAACCAAAATTGCACGGAATAACAAATTAGCGCAAAAATATTTAGTAGCACGTGCTCTTTCGGCACAGAACAACAAATTCGGCGCATGCACATTCGACATGGAACAACAAATTCGACGTATGTGCGTTCGGAGTGGAACAACAAATTTGGTGGGGGCGCTTTTAGCGTGGAACAACAAATTAGTGAAAAAAATTAGTGGGCGTCTTTGGTTGTTGAGTTTGGTATTTCACATCCAACAAAATCTGAAATAGACGAAAAAAATAAAAGAAAATCAAATATTCACATTGCTCCATAGCTTGTTACCGATATTTCAAAGAAGAATCATTTGCAACTTTACCATTACACAATCCAAGGTTCTGTGATATTTCTAACTAATGTTTGATGTGATGTCTGAAGTACATGGAAACTTATATGCAGTATACATGGTCAAACCCGACAAATCAGACTATTATTCACTTAAGACATATTGACTGATGGTAATCTGTTCAGTAACAAACATTGTTCAAATTTTTTTAATGATAATGAATATTTAAGTTACATATTTTTGTCATTTAAAATGCAATGCGAGTTAGGACTTATTGTTACGTATGTCCCATTGATATCATTTTATTTGCCAGCTCTAGTGAAATTCAAGCGAATTGAAAGAGGCATCCAAACATATGAATCCATGGATGCTTATTAGACCACAGTTGATCAATGACCCCTCAACACAACGGCCACCCAATAACGTCAAATTTTGCAAGACTAAATTTCCAAGAATTAATTATGACAATGAAGTACACAAAAGTCATCTGCAAATTAGTGATAATATAAAGTTACAATAAAGTTAATTTATAGGTGAAAGAACAAAAAAAACCTAACAAATTCCTTACAGTTATTTTTGACTTATTTGTCAAAATTGCATTTCAAATTCTAGGATTTGTCTTCATTTTTTGTCTCAATATATTACGTCAGCAACTGAGAACTGCCATGGGAAGCACATGAAAAGCTTGGCCATGAGTTTTAGTGGTTATTGCATGTCCAAAAATAGGATCAATGGCCACATTTTTGCAGACATATTGATCTTGCGGCACTTGTTTTGTGTGGAACGGCAAGCATTATGACAATTTGCTGCATGACCCAGAGCACCATTTATTTACAGCAAGAGCATGTCTAGTGCAAATATATTAGGCTCCATAAGCTACAAAAGATGATAATATTGTGGAAGACACCAACCAACTGCAAATAACAATATACTTAGTATCAAAAAGTTATACTGGGTAAAAAGAACTATGCCATTATCAGGAACAAAGATTATAACATTATAACATGAGAGAAATCAGTGGTGCATATATAACTACATTGTGACTTAAGCATCATGACCAATTTCACTAAATACCAAGGTCTTAATAAGCACATACATGTAGCAAAGGAAAATCTCCCCAAATAAATCAACTCAAAACCCAAATCAAAACTGCATAGAAACACAATCTTTAATCCAATAATCACTCATCAAAGCAATCTGCAGCCTCACCACCAACAATCTACCGCCGGCCTCCCCAATCTCCTTCAAAGCAGCTACAACATTTGATTATCCCCAATCTCCAGCAGCTACAAGCATCATGCCATCAGCCAAAAGCGTAGCCAAAACCTGCAAAAAAATTATCCCCAAATAAATTAACTTAAACTTTCGATTAAAAACACATAGAAGCACAAACTTTAATCCAATAATCAAACCGCAAGAATGCGATTGCAGAAGAATTGTCACTTCTATCCTATCAATGTTTTCAATTGATATTAACCTGCATATGCTATGATTTCAGTTTAAATCAATTTTTTGAATGTAACTGTAATAGAAACATTGATTTTTTGAATGTAACTGCAAATTGATCCTCTGCATCAATTTATCCCTTTGATGCTTAGTTGATATGAACCTGCATAATACTTTAGCTCTTTATTTTTGATGCTCTGTATTGGGTTAGACTAAAAAATGATTTAAACTGAAAATCAATATCAATTTTAACCCAACCCCAAGCATTTGATATAACCTATGCATATGATATGCCAAAAATTAAAAATCATATGCTCTGCATTCGGTTAGACTAAAAAAATTGACAGGATGCATGTTTTCAGGCTTTTAATTTTTAGCATAACCCTATGAATTTAAACTGCAAAAAAAGTTGATATTTGATAGGATGATTTAAACTGAAAACATAACATATGCATAGGGTTAAACATAGAACATGCATAGCATATCCATTGGGTTAGACTTAAAAAAATCATATGCTCTACATTGGGTTACATTTTAGAAGTAACACATTTGCATATAAGAAGATCTTAATTCTCAGAATACAATGATATCTGACATCAATATTTGTGTTACACTGTTAACACAACATACAACATGTGACAAAAAAATCAGTTGTCCAGTGAAAGCTTTAAAATAAGAAAATTCGAATTTATAATGATAGATTGTCTAATAAGGGGAACAAAGACATTTAGTGGTCACCAAGTTAGAAAATATATACCAATCACTATACCTGCAAGTCACTCAGATCCATATCACCAACAGAAGCATCAAGAAGAGACATGCTAGGCTCCCCAATTGCAAATTTCAAATCCTGAAGACATCAAAAAATTAGTAATTTTACACACATGACAATATTTACTGTATGTGTCATACCCCAGGATGAGAAAAATAGATACCTCATAAGCTGAGTCAGTTGTCCATAAGTTCTCGTCCACCCTGGGATAAGGATTCTCCAATTGCAAGCCTTCACTTCCCTTATTCATTATGTGATGATGTGCAGCCTGTGAAGGTATATAATCTGGGTGTGAAACATTAGGGTCGTCTTCGATGGTGCTGGACAATTGTTGTTGCAATTCTTCATGAAAGTCGATTTGTGAATCCATGTGATGCAAATCAACTACCTCATATGGTTATCGTTCATAATTTGAGGGACAAATCGATGTAATCATAAATCATATGGTTCATATATATTGAAATCTTATAATCGGTATATGCTATTGGCATACCTTTCTATAGCAAAAGTCAAACATGTTTCTATTGCACAAAGGCATCATAGACAAAACTTATATCAAAATGTTTTGACAGTGAGTACCAACTAAAACTATTTATACATTTCAATGCCTATACCCATGTATAGCAGCAGACTGGATGTAGAAATTTAAATGTCTATACACATGTGCGTTATGACAAATAATATCAGAATAGAATTAGCTGAGAATCCAGTCTACATGTTGTTTACATGGATCCTCTCATGAGTTTGCCAACTGACAGAATTGTAGTTAGACTTTGGCACAAATTAGCAAAAAAATTTATGAACATGACCAATTCTGCCCAGTTGACTTGCAAAATTCAAACCTAATGTAAGTATGAATGTATAATTACAGGCAGAGGGACTTGCTGGTGTTGGGGCTATCGTCGACAACCTAACAGATCTTTAACTATGGCCAATCCACGATGGTATCTACTTGACACTTCATGCTCATGCTTGCCCTGCTTTTGGTACCTGCCATTTTGGACAGCTTAGGCAACCTATTGAAGCTTACACAACATGTCATTTTGGAAAGATCATATAATTATAAGGTCTGCCTCTGAGATCACACACACACACACACACACACACACACACACACACACACACACACACACCGGCTGAAGCTTAGGCAACATGTCAAACATGTTTCTATTGTCCCCTGTTTCTTTGGATATTCAAATTCTGAACAAAAATTCTCAACTATTTCAACTATTTCAAGACAATTTGGAAGACAATAAATAGCAACCTGGCTGAGAATTTGTGAATCCATTTCCAAATATTTCTGAACTATTTCTGAATTTCCAACTTGGCCAAAAAATGGAATTTCTGAACTATTTGCAAAGTTGATTTGCATCACATGGATTGCAATCAACTATTTCAACTATTTGTGAATCCATTTCCAACCTGGCTGAGAATTTCTGAACTTTTCAAATAGTTGAAATAGTTTAGAATCCTTTTCCAAATCAACTACCAAATTTGTGAATCCATTTTTTGGGCTCAAATTGCATTTATGCAACCTGCACTGTATATCAAAAAATTTCTAATCATCTTCTCAACCAAATAGGTTAAGCATTTGAATAAATGCAATTTGAGAAAATTTCTGATCATTTTCAATAACTCAACTATTTTAATTCAAAAATTTCTAAAACTGGCTGAGAAATTGATCAGAAACTGCAATAAATAGCAAGATCTATTTTCTGATCATTTTCCAAAAATCTCAACTATTTCAAGATAATTTTCTTAACAAAAATTCTCCACTATTTCAACTATCTCAAGACAATTTGGAAGGTAATAAATAGCAAGTTCAGAAAATTTCTCAACTATTTGAAAAGTTCAGAAACTGGCTGAGAAAATTTCTGATCAAAAAATCTCTTCCAATAATCCAAATTATTTCAGCATTAACCAATCTTATGGATTGGTTAAAGTATATTATATTGATACTCCAAGCATTAAATAATTTCTGATCAGAAAATAAGCTTGGTTAATGCTTATTTCAGCAATAATCTAAATTATTTTCCAATAATCTCTTCCAACAATTTCTGATCAAAAAATCTCTTCCAATAATCCAAAAATCTCTCATAATCCTCCGAAATTATTTCAGCTACTTTGTGTTTAACACAGTCCTGGAAAGATTTCGGTTGTGTTAAGCATTTGGATTGAAGTCTGAAAATAAAGTAACACAACCGAAATTATTTTCTAGCTGAAATAATTTCGATTGTCCTGAAATTATTTCGGTTCAGGACTGTGTTAAGCATGTGGGGCTTGCTGAAATTATTTTCTAGCATACCATAATAACGAACCGAAATTTTCCAATAATCGACATAAGAAAGTTAGAGAAAACATTTAGAGATTTCCGATACACACCTACATAAAAAGTTCAATATGAGACAGGAAATTCTGCAACACAATGTAGCATGAAAAATAAAGAAAATCATATTGAAGTCTGACAATTAGCAGGCCCCAACATTGATAATAGGCAATCAATCCAAGATGATTTAGATACATAACACACACAGCCCATACTGATAATCATGGCATTTTTAAAAGAAAAAAGTTGTAAGAATGATTAAGGAAACAAAAACAATAAAATTCTTTTCAACTATGATTTTCTTGTAGTATCTTTATAATCAACAGTAAGAACACAACTGAATTTCGAACAGAATGGTTTAACACAATTGAATTAGGGACGGAATTGAATTGGGGAAGTAAAATTCTGCATCTTGAGATCTTCTGCAACCAAATAATTCAATAATCCAAATTACTTCCAAAAAATTTCCTAAAGCCTCTGTACAAAAATTGCACAACATCAATTTCGGCCAAAAATTACAGATCAAATGCAGAACCAAAAATGGCAAATCAAAAATTCAATTCTGGATCAGTTTACACTAATTGTGAAAAATCAATTACGCTAAATCAGTTTAATTGCCAATAATCTGCCATCAAATCCAAGATCCAAGATGCTGGCAAATGGGGATGATTCGCAAGACTGGATCGGAGTTACCTTGAGATACTGCAAGTAAATGGAGTTTGAAAACCATGCCCGAGGAATAAATCGGAAGTTATCTCTTTGATCCTCTTGAATTTTTACCTGCGATTTGAAAAGAAATGAAATCGGAGGTCATTTGCCAGCATCTTGGAGGTCATTTGATCGGAGGCAAATGAAATCAGATGTAAATGAAATCAGAGGCAAATGAAATCGGAGGTATCTGCAATGTTTACCTGCGATCAAGAGTTACCTACGATCAAGATCCGTGCGCGCATGGGGAGATGAAAGCGGAGTTACGCAAATGAAATCTAGGGTTACCTATGATCAAGATCTGTGCACGCAAATGGGGAGAGGAAATGAAAATGCTGGAAAATAGGGGCTAGATGAAGCGTAATCCATTGATGGAGGTTTTTGCGTAGAAGGCGATGCGTCGTGGGGGATGATTTACGGAGATCTAAACGCAAGCACGCTGCGTGGAAGTCGAGGTTGAGATGCTGGCAAATTTTAGGAAGAGAAAGGATTATTCTACCCAACCCAACGTAAAACTCACGTATAGCCCTCTCTCTATCCAGCTGACCCCACGTATTTTTCCTCACAAACTCGGTTTTTTGGGTTGAGGTGTTGTCAAAAAGAGAAATAATTGTTGTCAAATTAAAATTAAACCAACACAAAGAAACCCACCGATCGACCCTCTCTATTTCCAGCTGAACCTATTTATTTTTTCTCTCAAAACTCAAAGTCCTCCCCCCAAAGTTTTACAACTGCTCATCTCAACCGTTGATTCACCAAGATCAAATCTCAACCGTCTTTTGTCTTGTCCTAGTCAGCCCTAGGATTCAAAAAACACTGTCAAATGTATTATATATATATACTAGTCATAACCCGTGCCCGCGGGCACGGTTCATTTAAGATTTTCGATGCAAAATCTTTGTTCCACAAAAAATTATATCCACAGCCAAAATTCAAAAAAAAAACAAATTAGCGTAAAAATATTTAGCGACACGGGTGCCTTTGGCGTGGGCACATTTGGTGCAGAACAACAAATTCGGCATGGGCGGCTTCGGCGCGGAACAACAAATTCGGCGTAGAACAACAATTTCAGCGCGGACCAACAAATTAGGCATAAAAAAATTTAGCGGGTGCCGAACAATAAGTTCGGCGTAAAACAATTTCAGCGCAGGCGCCTTCAGTATGGGACAATAAATTTGGCGTAAAAAATTAGGCGGGCGCCGAACAATAATTTCGACGTAGAACAACAATTTCGGCACGGGCGCCTTCGGCGTGGAACAACAAATTAGCTTAATAACTTCAGCGCGGGCACCTTCAGCTCAGACGCCTTCGGCTATGGCAAGGCAACTTGGGGGGTCAGCAAATATTTGATTGCAGCCGTTGCAACCATTTGCAAATTTAGGATTCTTGGTTGCAAAGTTATATGTATATGAGGAGGAAATAGCTTGTCTGAGCAGAAGATTAAATCTACCTTCATAATTTCATATATGTAAAGTTATATGTATATGCGATGGCATGTAATGTATGAAAGACCTAAAACCCTAGATGGTGTTTTTGTTAGCAATTCTTTTTGTTGGAAGCTTTAGTGCTTTTTGCAGTTATTTCTTCTTTGTCTATCCAAGAATTTTTCTTCTGTGTTTCCACTGAGATGTGTTTATGTGCTTGCCAATTTGTGAATATCCTTCAGGTATCTCTTAACTTCTCAATTTTCGGTGTAGTCATTTCTTTTTGTTTTAAGTTGTTACCAGGCATGATATATGGATAACATTGTCTTTTTTTGTACTGCCCCTATGTCCAACAGCATATGAGAAATATTTGGTCAATAAGGAATATTTGGTCAGGTGTCTCTGTGCATCTAATTGAAGTGGGGATTTTATTTCCCCCCTCGTCTCCCTCCTTTCAACAACTTCACATTAAAAAATTGAGGGGTAATGCAGGAAGAGATGAAACAGAATGTATATATTAAGAAAGCTAAACATGCTTTAAACTGAGTAATAGAACCAGAATGAAAATTTTAAGGTTGTCAAATCGTTTGTAACCTTAGTGCTCCTGAGGTCACATGATCATATGGTTTGATAAGTGTTACTGCTACCAAAAACTATTAAATTTCTGGGAGCATGCTCTTTACTTCAGTGACAATCCTAATCTCGACTTGAAGTTAAGAATTGTAGATGGAAGTAGCTTAGCAGCAGATGAGGTTCTCAATAGCATTCCACCGGAAACTGCCCAAGTACTCGTTAAGGGCCAGCTTTCCAAGGTGGCTTTAGCAATAGCTGAAGCATTATTCAAGAAAGGTGTCCAGGTATATGGTATTCTACATAAGTACAAATATCTGTCTGACAAATTTGACTATTGCTTGGGCAAATTCAACCACTAAAACCATCCTCACATATAAAATATCGCTCATAATTTCCTGTGAATAAGGTACTCTTGACACATGAGCATGAGCTCCATTCACTCAAGTTCCATATCTCAGGAAGTACAGCAAGTCATTTGACACTATGCCATAATTCTACCCCAAAGGTAATATAGAACATCTTCCAATAATTGTATCTAGAATGCTCTGAATTCAAATTGTTACTTAAAACTGGAGACAATTAGGCAGAGCACATATCTGAACATAGTATTGAACATATCTTGTAGATAGATTGACACATGAGCATGAGCGCCATTCAAATTGTTCTTGTACATAATATCTGAACATTTCTGAATTCAAATTGTTACTTCTTTTTAAGTCATTTCTTCCTCTATTGTTTGGGAACTAATACATGGGGCTTGTGCTAATGAGATGGCATTGATCATGGGCATTTCTTCTGGGCATGTCATCTAAGCCTATTGATCCGGGGCATTTCTTCTGGGCATGGCATCTAGGCCTATTGATCTGGGTATTTCTCCTGGGCATCAAATCTATAGATCCATTTTGTTGCATTCCAACACCTGGGAACAACATCAATATATGATTTATATTCGTCTCCTGCAAAATAAAACATCCAAAATAAAGCATCAATATTGAAATTGAACATATATTGACAGTGAACATATATTTGCAATTCAATATGAAAAGATAAATTCTAGGACCGATAAGAGAAACTAAACTGGATTCAGTTTCACCAGAGCTTACACCAGAACCAAGCTAAATTTGCATTTGAATATAGACCAAGCTGATGTCCGAGCCAAACAATATAGAAATTATCAGCACAACATGAAATGCAAACTTCAATGGCAGTAAATATCCAATATAGCTTAATAGAATGAAGTATTTAACAAAGAAATTGGTTACGTAAAAAATGAGAATATAAGAAACTTTATGGCAAAATTTACAGCTTAAAAGGATCAAAGAGGCTGCACCAAATGCCAAAAACAGTGAATGCTTTCAACTTGGTTTAGGTTGCTAGTAGCACTATGTTGGACAAATAGCTAAAAATTAAACTGTTTGATGTAAATCCTATATAATAAGATGGGACAGACCAACAACAACACATTACCCTGCTTTACTAAGCTCCAAATTCTAATGTGCCGGACTCATACGTGGTAATATGATATATGAGTTTCAACTGGATCGGCAGATGCCATTCCAAGTCCTGCCAAATTCCACCCCTGTACAAAACCTATTAGGCATGTTTCTTAAAACTCACTGCTCACTGGTCCCATATTCTTAAAAGAAAATATTATGGAAAGGAACAACCCATTACCATGTCCTTCACAATCAAATTTCGCATGGAACTTTAAAATACTTAATTTAGAGCCAAATTGTCTTACAATGCATTGGGCTTGTCAAACTCTATTTTCCTGAAGATCCACTGGCAAAATTTTCTTACATTACGACATTTGAGGATCATAATAGCCAAAGTCAATTATTATAATTTTTTTCTTTTTGACACATCAATTTGAATAAAATGGATGGCCCAAGTAGTGTGTTGCTTATATATGTGGTTTTGGGCATAAATTTGCATCTATGTTAAACTCTATGGATATGTCAAAGGTGCATACAACATGTATTTATATTCACTGTACGCCAAACATTAAAAAAATAGCAAAAGAAATATATTAAAACATAATAAAGAATTCATATTTGTTACGACCTAAAGATCATAATAGCCCGACTCCCGCCCGGATCCGCTAACATACCCCTTTAGCTCACCCTTTAACAATCAGGGCCGCCGCCCCGAGGACCCAGGCCATCATGGAGATAGGCGCGCCTTACGGCGCCCCCCCTCGAAACGGCCGAGGCGAGCAACTGTAGCCGGCCGAGGCGAACAACCGCGGCCGCCCGGCCCCTCGGGGTAGCGCGCTTGGTGACGCTTGGGTATCAAGGCCAGGCCTACGGACGGGCGTGGTCGGGCCGGACTACCCCCGACCGGAACGGCCCGTCTGATTCCCGCGAACCGCGGCGCCTAAAATGAGCCAGACCTTTAGTTCGACGCTAACGACAAACAGCCTGGGACAAAGGCACAACTGACACATACGTCACCCGACCGCCTGACAAAGCACCCCCAGGCGGCTGACCTGACCGGCGGTTGGTGCTTTCGGCCCTGACATCCCGACAAAAGCACCTCTTGGCCGTTGCGCCGCCTGACAGAGGTAGGTCAGAAACTCCTGTTCCCGATGTCCTTGTCCGAAGCTTCCGCTGACAACCGAGCCAGCTCAGCGTGCCAAGTCATCATCCGTCAGGTATAAATCCCCCCCTCCTCTTACGAAAGGGGGGTTGCTGCAGAATTCTCTCTCATTTAACTATTCACACACGAGTGCAAAGGTCTTCCATATCTTTGTTCTCCCACCTATAGCTCGCCACGCGCGGTCGACACACCGTTAGTCTGACCGGCGTGACCAGCCCCCCATTTTAAGCCCTATCACTGACTTAGGCATCGGAGGGGCTAAGGGTTGAACCCCCAACCCAGCCCTTCTGACGAGTTGTTCGTGTTGCAGGAGAGCTCGCCTATCAACACCAGTCGGCGTCACCCCCCTGCCGCTCAACCTTGTCCAGCCGCATCTGGCGAGATTCAGCCCCGCGACCGTCACTGGCGTCGAGATCGACTTCTTCACCCCACTAATCGCTTGTCAAATAGCCTACCTAAACCCCCTTCTCCACATAACCACCGTGCCCTTGGTTCCCATTAATACAAATTCATTGTACGCGAGTTCCACCTCGTAACAATTGGCGCCGTCTGTGGGAACGAAGGGTCACACCCATGTTAGATTCCATACCGATCTCGCGGAACCCGGACCACGGCAAAGATCCCGTGGGACAGGAACCGCTCCCCCTACAAATCACCCCGGCGTCCGACCCCCTTCTGGGGATGGGCTCCGAGATCGAACACACTTCAGTCCCCGCCGTCCTGAAGAGCTTCGAGGCCGTTGCTCAGGCCAGGGGAGGCTGTCAGACGGCTGGAACGGGACCTCCGCCCGGCCCCTCAGAGCCCCTGAACGTGAGGCGAAACCTCCACCCTCAGTTCGAGGAGGAGGGGGAGCATAGGGGGCTCGCTGAGGAGATCGCGGCCCAGCAAAGGCTCCTGGAAGAGGAGGTAGAAGTTGCGCAGCGGTGGAGGCGCCTGGGGGAGGCGGCCGCCGCGCAGAGGCGTCTGGACGAGGCGGCCGAGACCACCTGGAAGGCTTACCTAGAAGAGGAGGCCGCCCGCCGCCAGCTTCGCTTCATCATCGCGGAGCGCGAGAGGCTGAGGATGGAGAACAGGAGCAACCGAGAACTCCTGGACGAGGCGACGACGGCCCGGCGGCCTGGGAATGGGCGGGACCCGTTGCTGAACAGGTCCCCGCCTGGAGGGGGCGGCCCCCATCACCAACACCACCCCTCCGATACCCTGCACGAGGAAGCCGTTTGTCGGCAACTACGCTTCCTCGCCACCGAGCGTGAAAGACTCCTTCGGGAGAATCAAGAACGGATGGAGGCCCGAGGAGAGCTGGCCAGGAGGCGTGGGCGCTGGGAGGACCGTAGCCCGCAACCCGTCGAATCCTCAGCCCAAGGAAGGAGCCCCGCCTGGAGACCGTCGGGCTACTCCCCGGGGACGGAGGACCGTCGACGGCCGAGGCGCGACCGAAGCCTGACCCCCGAGTGGCGGAGGGGGGATGCGCCAGATCGCCCGACCTACCCGGAGGAGGCCACGCCACTCGCCCGGTGGATCACTTCCGCCCCCATGCCCGTAAGGTTCAAACCCCCTCACTTGGCCACGTACAATGGGAGGGGCGACCCCCTCACGCACGTGCAACAATACCGGGGGCGATGGAAGCCCAGGACGTGGATGAGGCGTTCCTTTGCCGACATTTCTCCCAAAGCCTGAGGGACACCGCGCTGGACTGGTACTTCGGCTTGCCCGCGAGGTCCGTAGGGAGCTTTGGCGAACTATCCCATAAGTTCTGCCAAGAGTTCCGGGCCGGGCGAACAAAAAAGAAGCCCTTAGACTATCTCAGCACGATAGTCCAAGGGGAGGGAGAGACGACGGGTAGATAACTCCGCCGTTTTCAGGAGGAAAGACGGGCGGTGATGACGTGTGGCGATGAAGTGCTTATGCTGGCCTTCAAGACGGGGCTGCGGACTCGGAGCCTCCACAAATCACTGCTCCGGGATCCGCCGACCGACTATGAAGCGTTGGTAGCTATGGCGGAGAGACACGCGCTGGCCGAGGAGACTCTCGGCGCCAAGGCCTTATTCCCCCCGGCGAAACCCCCCCAAGGCGAACCCCGGTCACACCCACGGCCGAGGCAGGAAGAGGGGCACCGTGGCCGCGACCAACTGGCCCGACCAAGGAGGGAACCGCTCGGGCCCCGCCCGTAAGACCGACCTAGCCCGGCGCGCGATTTCGCTCCGGCCCAAGGGCTCCCTCGAGTCGCCCCGAGACAAGAAGGCCCCCTCCGGGCACATTACACCCAACTCAACGCCTCCTTGATTGAGGTAATGACCGCGGCTACACGGGCCGGACTGCTGCCGGAGCCGCCCCGAGAAATGAAGTCGGACCCCGCCCGGAGAGATTTCAAGAAATACTACCGATACCACCGGGACCACGGCTACGACACCGACAACTGCTTCACCCTCAAAAGGGAAATCGAGCGGCTGATCCAGGCGGGCCACTTGGGGGACTTCGTCGGAGCCCAAAGACCTGACCGGGAAGAGGGGAACCACCGAAGGGCACGGAGGGCAGACCCTCCGGCAAACGACGAGCGGGAAGAGCCTCACCCCCCGAAACCCGTCATGCGCATAAATACGATATGCGGCGGCCCATCTTCAGGTGGGGCATCGTCGTCAAGCAAGAAGGTGTAAGCGAGACAAGTAATGACGGCGGGTCTCGGAGGGGACCGGAGAGGGAGAAGGATGTCCTACCCACCCATAACTTTCAGCGACGAGGATCTGGAGGGGATCGAGCTGCCACACGACGATGACATCGTCATCGAAGCACAGATCGGGACGGCCATCGTCAGCCGCCTCCTGATCGACACGGGGAGCTCTTGCGACATCCTGTTCATGTCCACGATCGAAAAGATGGGGTTAAGGCCGACGGACCTGAGACCCTGTACGGGACCCCTCGTCAGTTTCACCGGTCACTCGACCCCCATCATTGGAGTGATCACCCTGCCGATAACCCTCGGAGAAGAGCCACAGGTCGTCACCTGAATGACGTTGTTCGTTGTGGTCGACATCATGTCGGCGTACAATGGGATCATTGGACGACCTTACATGTCGGCCATCGGAGCGCTCCCCAGCCTACTCCATCAGATGGTCAAGTTCCAGACCCCTCGAGGGGTGGGGATCGCACGGGGAAGCCAGAAGCTGTCTAGGAGCTGCTATGTAGGGTCGACCAAGCACAAAGGACCAGAGGTGAACCTGAAGATCGACTCCTCAAAGCGGAGTTATGACCCCCTCCAGCCAGAGTTAGCCCCAGCCAATGCCACGGCCGAGGGAAACAGGATCGACCACGCGCCCAACTAAGCCACCCCCCGAGAAGGACGGGCTAATCACTCCAAGGGGCACGGTGCGCCGGCCGGGGCATAGCCGGTAACTGTAAGTCCTGAACGAAGTACCATGTTCCCTTCTTTTTATCTTCAAATTTCGACTTTCCTACATAACAGTTTCAGTTCAACCCTCTAAAAGACTCCGGGGTAGGACCAGTCCTCGCCACCCAAACCGGAGAGGGGCACGGGCCGAGCTGCACACTCGCTCCCCCCCCAGAAGATCTCCGGGGCAAGTTCACTGAGCTTGGCCACCCAAACCGGAGCGCCATATGCGGGGTAGGCAACGGCCCAATACCCGTCCGACTATAGAGGCTGCGGGGAGGCGACGGCCCTATACCCCCCCTCTAAAAGACTCCGGGGCAGGACCAGTCCTCGCCACCCAAACCGGAGAGGGGCACGGGCCGAGCTGCACACTCGCTCCCCCCCAAGAAGACCTCCGGGGCAAGTTCACTGAGCTAGGCCACCCAAACCGGAGCGCCATATGCGGGGTAGGCGACGGCCCAATACCCGTCCGACTATAGAGGCTGCGGGGAGGCGACGGCCCTATACCCCCCCCTCTAAAAGACTCTGGGGCAGGACCAGTCCTCGCCACCCAAACCGGAGAGGGGCACGGGCCGAGCTGCACACTCGCTCCCCCCCAAGAAGACCTCCGGGGCAAGTTCATTGAGCTTGGCCACCCAAATCGGAGCACCATATGCGGGGTAGGCGACGGCCCAATACCCGTCCGACTATAGAGGCTGCGGGGAGGCGACGGCCCTATACCCCCCCTCTAAAAGACTCCGGGGCAGGACCAGTCCTCACCACCCAAACCGGAGAGGGGCACGGGCCGAGCTGCACACTCGCTCCCCCCCAAGAAGACCTCCGGGGCAAGTTCACTGAGCTAGGCCACCCAAACCGGAGCGCCATATGCGGGGTAGGCGACGGCCCAATACCCGTCCGACTATAGAGGCTGCGGGGAGGCGACGGCCCTATACCCCCCCTCTAAAAGACTCCGGGGCAGGACCAGTCCTCGCCACCCAAACCGGAGAGGGGCACGGGCCGAGCTGCACACTCGCTCCCCCCCCAAGAAGACCTCCGGGGCAAGTTCATTGAGCTTGGCCACCCAAACCGGAGCGCCATATGCGGGGTAGGCGACGGCCCAATACCCGTCCGACTATAGAGGCTGCGGGGAGGCGACGGCCCTATACCCCCCCTCTAAAAGTCTCCGGGGCAGGACCAGTCCTCGCCACCCAAACCGGAGAGGGGCACGGGCCGAGCTGCACACTCGCTCCCCCCCAAGAAGACCTCCGGGGCAAGTTCACTGAGCTTGGCCACCCAAACAGGAGCGCCATATGCGGGGTAGGCGACGGCCCAATACCCGTCCGACTATAGAGGCTGCGGGGAGGCGACGGCCCTATACCCCCCCTCTAAAAGACTCCGGGGCAGGACCAGTCCTCGCCACCCAAACCGGAGAAGGGCACGGGCCGAGCTGCACACTTGCTCCCCCCCAAGTAGACCTCCGGAGCAAGTTCACTGAGCTTGGCCACCCAAACCGGAGCGCCATATGCGGGGTAGGCGACGGCCCAATACCCGTCCGACTATAGAGGCTGCGGGGAGGCGACGGCCCTATACCCCCCCTCTAAAAGACTCCGGGGCAGGACCAGTCCTCGCCACCCAAACCGAAGAGGGGCACGGGCCGAGCTGCACACTCGCTCCCCCCCCAAGAAGACCTCCGGGGCAAGTTCATTGAGCTTGGCCACCCAAACCGGAGCGCCATATGCGGGGTAGGCGACGGCCCAATACCCGTCCGACTATAGAGGCTGCGGGGAGGCGACGGCCCTATACCCCCCCTCTAAAAGACTCCGGGACAGGACCAGTCCTCGCCACCCAAACCGGAGAGGGGCACGGGCTGAGCTGCACACTCGCTCCCCCCCCCCCAAGAAGACCTCCGGGGCAAGTTCACTGAGCTTGGCCACCCAAACCGGAGCGCCATATGTGGGGTAGGCGACGGCCCAATACCCGTCCGACTATAGAGGCTGCGGGGAGGCGACGGCCCTATACCCCCCCTCTAAAAGACTCCGGGGCAGGACCAGTCCTCGCCACCCAAACCGGAGAGGGGCACGGGCCGAGCTGCACACTCGCTCCCCCCCCAAGAAGACCTCCGGGGCAAGTTCACTGAGCTTGGCCACCCAAACCGGAGCGCCATATGCGGGGTAGGCGACGGCCCAATACCCGTCCGACTATAGAGGCTGCGGGGAGGCGACGGCCCTATACCCCCCCCTCTAAAAGACTCCGGGGCAGGACCAGTCCTCGCCACCCAAACCGGAAAGGGGCACGGGCCGAGCTGCACACTCGCTCCCCCCCAAGAAGACCTCCGGAGCAAGTTCACTGAGCTTGGCCACCCAAACCGGAGCGCCATATGCAGGGTAGGCGACGGCCCAATACCCGTCCGACTATAGAGGCTGCGGGGAGGCGACGGCCCTATACCCCCCCTCTAAAAGACTCTGGGGCAGGACCAGTCCTCGCCACCCAAACCGAAGAGGGGCACGGGCCGAGCTGCACACTCGCTCCCCCCCAAGAAGACCTCCGGGGCAAGTTCATTGAGCTTGGCCACCCAAACCGGAGCGCCATATGCGGGGTAGGCGACGGCCCAATACCCGTCCGACTATAGAGGCTGCGGGGAGGCGACGGCCCTATACCCCCCCTCTAAAAGACTCCGGGACAGGACCAGTCCTCGCCACCCAAACCGGAGAGGGGCACGGGCCGAGCTGCACACTCGCTCCCCCCCCCCAAGAAGACCTCCGGGGCAAGTTCACTGAGCTTGGCCACCCAAACCGGAGCGCCATATGCGGGGTAGGCGACGGCCCAATACCCGTCCGACTATAGAGGCTGCGGGGAGGCGACGGCCCTATACCCCCCCTCTAAAAGACTCCGGGGCAGGACCAGTCCTCGCCACCCAAACCGGAGAGGGGCACGGGCCGAGCTGCACACTCGCTCCCCCCCAAGAAGACCTCCGGAGCAAGTTCACTGAGCTTGGCCACCCAAACCGGAGCGCCATATGCGGGGTAGGCGATGGCCCAATACCCGTCCGACTATAGAGGCTGTGGGGAGGCGACGGCCCTATACCCCCCCTCTAAAAGACTCCGTGGCAGGACCAGTCCTCGCCACCCAAACCGGAGAGGGGCACGGGCCGAGCTGCACACTCGCTCCCCCCCCAAGAAGACCTCCGGGGCAAGTTCACTGAGCTTGGCCACCCAAACCGGAGCGCCTTATGCGGGGTAGGCAACGGCCCAATACCCGTCCGACTATAGAGGCTGCGGGGAGGCGACGGCCCTATACCCCCCTCTAAAAGACTCCGGGGCAGGACCAGTCCTCGCCACCCAAACCGGAGAGGGGCACGGGCCGAGCTGCACACTCGCTCCCCCCCCCAAGAAGACCTCCGGGGCAAGTTCACTGAGCTTGGCCACCGAAACCGGAGCGCCATATGCGGGGTAGGCGACGGCCCAATACCCGTCCGACTATAGAGGTTGCGGGGAGGCGACGGCCCTATACCCCCCCTCTAAAAGACTCCGGGGAAGGACCAGTCCTCGCCACCCAAACCGGAGAGGGGCACGGGCCGAGCTGCACACTCGCTCCCCCCCAAGAAGACCCCCGGGGCAAGTTCACTGAGCTTAGCCACCCAAACCAGAGCACCATAGGCGGGGTAGGAAACGGACCGATGCCCTCCCTCCCCCGAAAGGGCCCGTCACCCTTCTCCTCAAACCTCGGGAACCTACTCGCAGTCCGCGAATCAAGGCCACCCCTACGGAAAGCCATCCCCGAGGAGTAACGCTAGACCCCCATAAAGCCGACGCCCGAAACGACTTGTCCAACTCAAGCAGGACCCTCGAGACGAGCGCCAATGACAAATGCCAGACATGCCTGAGGGGTCACATCACCTGTCGCCCATCGGGGTCACATCACCCATCAAGGAAGAATAAATGAGCGCAGACGCTCACCATTATAAATCCCCCCTCTCCTCAGCTTCATGGAGAGGGGGAGAAAGGCAAAGGAAAGGATGTGGAGAAAAACTCGTCATTTTTTACCACCCTCCCTCCCTTGAAATGCGCGGAAGACGCAAGCTTCGCCGACCGCAAAGATAAACGATCCACCAACCGGATATCCCGCTTACACAACGGCTACCCAGCCTGCTGCTCCCCTCCTTCTTTTGGACAACTTAAGGCAGGAGACCGGGCGCTCCGTGGGCACACCATGCCTCTCCACGAACGCCCGGGGTGCGCAGGAGCGGCTGGCTGGCAACCCGATGGATGGGACGGACCTGCCAAATCACCTCACCGGACCCCCCGGCAGCCACCAGCGCCACCCCTTCCACTCATCGGCCTCCCCTGAACCGTTAACGCCGGGGGGACACACGGAGGGGATACAACCCGCATCCCTTCGCGCCTACCACGCGGAGCCTCCAATCGAGAGGAGCAACAGGGCCCCGTGGGATAGAACAACCACCAAGGACTCCCTCTCCCCCCAATTCTGGGAACGAGGGCCAAAGCCACTGCCGGGCTCCGACGCGATCATCACCCCTACGCCAAGGGGGAACTCTCTGAATCCCGCCACCCCACCTTGTCAGGGGCGCGACGCCAGAGAGGCGGATCAACTGCGAAGAGAACGTCCACTTACCTAGATCGACACACGGTCACGCCTACAATGTTACGCCTATGGGCCGATACAATGTTACGCCTTCGTACCAATTCAACGTTACGCCTATAGAAAGCCCCCGTTTTATTAAATTTTAGATCGTAGCCGATGAAAAGGCCAAAGACAAGTCCCGGTTTACCGCTGGTCATAACTCGGATAGACCTAAACCCGAACAACCTACGCAAAGGGAGGCGACCCCGCTATCAAATCTCTCGGGCGCCATACGCGAAATAAAGGGACTCGACACGATTCAGCCTACGCCAACATAGAAACGGCCGCACCAAGGCGTAAATCTAAGAAGTAAATTTATGCATACACAGGCGGAAAGCCCAAAAGAGGCGGGGGCGAGTCATGCGAATCCTTACTTTCTTTCATTTTTAAACATACACAAGGGGGGGGCCTACACAAAACTACTTGGCGCCCCCACCAATCACGACGCCCTCTCCCTCCATAGAATCCCCCGCCGCCCCGCCGCCCTCTGGCTCGTCACCATCCTCGTCCTCTGGCTCGTCACCATCCTCGTCCTCTTGCTCCTCACCCTTCTCGTCTCCATCCCCCTCCCCGCCGCCGCTTGTGACGAGCCCGTCAAGGTCGACCTCTATTGGCGGGACCAGGCCAGCCGCCTTCTCCTTCATCCGCGCAAGGCAGTCATTCCACCCCTCCACGCGGCCCTTCATTATGCCCTCGACCATCGAATTTGTAAGGGCGGTGATGACGGTTGTCTCCTGATACGTCCGGAATTCCTCGACCCTACGGGCCAACTCCTCTTCGGCGGCCTTGGCACGCGCAGCAAAATCCTCCACACGAGCCTCCTCCCTCCGAAGGGCCCCCTCCAGCTCCTTCGCTCTCTCTCCAGCCTCAGTCACGACGGTCTTCAGGCGCTCTACTTCAGCCTAATATCGGCCGCCCCGCTCCCTCTCCTTCTCCAGGTCCTCGCCGGCTCTCTTACGAACGGCAGCGACCTCGGCGACCATCCTAGCCACGGCGTCTTCGGCCTTGTGTATGGCCGGCACGTGCCGCATCAGCCCGAGCATCAAGTTGAGGATCTGCGTAAAGAAACACCAAAAAATAGACCCATTTAGGGCGAAAGCTAAAACCCGCCGAAAGACATCACCCGTCTTACATAACATACCTGGACGCCATGCATCACTGCGGTCCCGCACAGACCCTCAGGCTCCACCGCTTCCAGCGCCACCTTGTCGCGAGGCAGGAAGATGTTTTCCGCCAGCCTCGCCGCCACGCTACCATCCTCAAACACGGACTCATTGTTCGCCACTTTGTACCGCGCTCGATGAAGCGCCCCGTCGGGACAGCCCTCGACATCGGCCCTCTTGGCCTTAAACTTGGCCAGGGCGGCCTCACAGTGGGGGTCGGTTGTCGGCCTCTCGAGACCAAACATGGGACAACCATAAGGCCAATGGTCCCATCCTCCTGATCCGGTCGGGCCGCTCGACGCCTCGACCCCATGCGACTGACCGCTGGGATTCGCCCCCTCACCCCCTGCAGGCGCCACGGGGCTAGGCGAAGTCGTTCGGGGCAGTTCCCCCCTCCCCCTGTCGACCCTTCTTCGTCGCCCTCTAGGTCGATGATGGGGTCCGCCACGCCATCCCCTGTCGACCTCTTCCTCCTCTTCGTTGACGCCGGCACCCTAGTCGAGCTCCCGGCCCCTCCTTCCGCTCGCGCCCTCTTAGGGCCACCTCTCGTCGTCGATCGCCCCGCCTGATCCACGGCCCTCCGCATCATTTCCTCAAGGGATAGACTCATCGTGCCACCTGCCAAAGAGAGAAAGTTCAGCGTAAGCATATCAGGCGCAGGAACACCCAAATCTTCTGTACCTTCGGGCCATATATAGGCTGTTATCATCTCAGGCCGAGACAACGTCCGATAATTTCGGCCCTCTGCTGGTATAGCCATTAAAGTCTGGGCCACCAACTTCTCCTCGTCCCCCAATTCCACCACCTCTCTCGCCTCGGGATTCAGCTCGGCCCAATCAGCCCTTATCAGCACTTCCTCCGGCACCTCCACAAACACATACTGCTGGCGCCACAATTTAATTTTGCCAGGCAACCCTTTGATGAGCGGATGCGTCCTCTTCATGGATAAATAGTAGCACGATCCATACCTCTTGACCAAGAAGAAGTGGCGAAATAAGGACAGGGACGGATTAACCTGATTGCTTACACACAGCACTAGGAACCCCACAATGGCACTGATGGCATTGGGCATCAGACGATACAGCGGCAGTTCTAGGAAGTTCAACACTTCCAGCACGAACGGATGAGGGGGAAAGCGCAAACCCTGCTCAAATGAAGAGACGTACACTCCAACCTCCCGGTCCCCCACAAAACACACCCTTTCCTGCGGCTCCGGTTCACGAACCGAGTATGGCGGCCTGACGTACTTCGCGAAGATCTCCCCAATGGATTTCCTCAGCACCGACTTCACTCCCGCAATCTCGACGGGCACCCCTCCGGTCCCCGCAGCTGAACTTCCCTCCCCAACTCCCCCAGAACCCTGACCCAGAATCGGAGACATCGTGGAAGACATTAGTCAAATGTGCGTCTTACCTAACGGGTGCTGTCGCCTCGGACTCTCGCTTTGCTCCGCCGACCGCTCCTACGAGAACGGCTCTGGAAAGGATTCTTAAACCTCTTACAAACCCTAGCTCCTCGACATTCAACCTTTTTTACCCCCCCCCATAGACTATATATCTCTAAAGCGGTCCCGTAAAACATCGGCATCGTGACCGTCGAACCAACGACACGCGTCACTAATCTGGGTCCTGTCCATCACCAACCCACGTGTTCTGCCGCTTCGCGTCCCGTCAAAACCGTCAGTTGCGCCACGTGTCGTAACCACAGTGGTCGGGCCGCCTCGGTTCCCGCCCGCCGTCGATTCGCCAAGATGACGTCAAGTCAGACGACCGCCAACAAATCCCGCCCAAATCCCTACGAAATGATTACCCTCTTTTGAAATTACCCCACGATATCGCCGCTAGAGCCAAGATTTGGTCCGGCCTCCGACAGTCCGGCCAAATCATGGAACCAACGCCATACCCAAGACTGGATCCGGCCTCCGACAGTCCGGCCAAATCATGGAACCAACGCCATACCCAAGATTGGATCCGGCCCCCGACAGTCCGGCCAAATCATGGAACCAACGCCAGATCCAAGATTAGATCCGGCCTCCGACAGTCCGGCCAAATCATGGAACCAACGCCAGATCCAAGATTTGGTCCGTCCTCCATCAGTCCGGCCAAAACACCCTCAGAGTTGGACCCAATATTTGGTCTAACACCCGTCAGTACGGCCAAAGCAGGAGCTTCCCTCGCATCATTGCCATTTCCGCTCTCCTTCGGCCCGGCCGTCACGGGAACCCATCTCAATTCCCACACTTGGCACGGGCGCCCAAGCAAACGAACAGAGACCGTGACTCATCTCAACTCCCCTCTACCGGAATCCCCAGCAGAGCGAAGTTGGGGGCAATCACATCCCCACAAATCGTATATTCTACGGGCTAACCTTACACGAATACAGTTTGGCACAAAACAATCAAAATTTATTTACTCAAACAGCTAACCCTTACATGGAACCTTTGACTCTCCACCCACTACAACAACACATCGCTCATAACCCCATCACGAGAAGTTACGGCCCTCCCCGAACCCACGCTTCTAGCGACACCGCTTCTCGACCGACCGCTCCCTCACATCCTTGACCACTTGCCGAATCGCCACCTCCTTAGCCTCTTGCAGCATCGGCACAACATGCTCGTCATGATACCGGCGGATAGCGGCTTCGACCAGCTTGCCCTCAGCGTCCCGTTTATCCTCCAGTCGCCGCACCGCTAGACCCTTCTCCCTCTTCTCGGCCGCCAGAGCGACCTTTAGGTCCTCAATCTGCTGCCTCTGCAACCCGATCACAGACTCCTTGCTGGAAACTTCCGAGGTATATTTCGCCCGAATATCATCCCTCTCTCGCGTTATTTCTTGAAGCTGCTTCTCGACCGCCGCTTTGGACAAATCGAAGTACGCAGCCCGCCCCTTCTCCACGTCGCAGGCCGCCCTAACCCTCTCCAGCTCCGCCTCCGTGCCCCTCAGCTTCTCCTTGACCTCGCCAAGGTTCTCCTTCGCTTCACGGAGGGCCACCCGGGTGGCGACCGCGGCGGGACGGCCCCGCAGGGCTAGCACGTTCGTAAGCATCTGCTTAAACCTTGAATCAGTGAGACACGGGCACACAAAGCCGGCGTGCGAGTAAAGAAAACCAGCTTACCTGTACGACGTGCCATATAGCCGAGCCACACAGCCGCTCCGCCCCCACGCGAGTCAACGACTCACGATCGCGCGGCAACCTGCAATACTCGGCGAGCCGCGCCGCCACTCCCGCATCTTCGAATACCGACTCGTCGCAGCTGACTCGAAAGGGAAACTTGTGGAGATGGTCATCAGGGTACGCCTCGACCTCTTCTCGGGTCCTCTTAAAACGAATGAGAGCGCCCTCACAGGCTTGACTCGACGACGCCCCCATTTCCCGCAAAGGGATCCCGTATGGCCACTTCTGAACCACATGCGCCCGGCGGGGCGCAACCACCTCGGATACCCGCGGGGGGACGGAGGGTCGGGCCCCTCCCTCGGGCACACCCTCGGGACGATCCTCGCTGGACCCACCGGCGGAGCGGTCTCGTCCGACTGACGTCCGTCCTGGGTGCAATCTCTCCCCCCGGGGGGCCCCGCCCCCACGGTCCGGGGATCCCGCCTCACTAGCCGCCCCCTTGCCTTTCCCGCGAGGATCAGTACCCCCCGAGGTCGGGGCACCGGCCGAACCAGACACCACCTCCGGCTCCCTCATCGGGTCTTCGCCTGAAAGGAAAAGAAAGACCATCAGGGCGAGCCTAGCCCAAAGTTAACAAAACGTCAAAGATACCTAGGGCCCAAAAGTCCTGGGCGAGCCGACTGCTTAGCGTTAGACTCGCCCAATGACGACACGCCTCGGGCAGCTCCCTCAAAATCTGAGCTTTGGCAATATCCTCCCCGGTCAGCTCCACCCCTTCATTCACGAAGGGATTCCGTGCCCCCCAATTCGACGTCAGCGCCACGTCACTCGGCACCGTCACGAAGACGAACTCCCTCATCCAATCGCCGACATCATCAGGCACCTCAAGGATGAGTTCTCGCCCTCTCCTGGCGCAAACGTGATGATACACCCCCCACTTCCGAACCACGAAGAAATGCTGAAACAACGCCAAGGAGGGACTCAAGGAGCAAGCGAGACACAAAACGACAAACCCCACTAACAGGCCCCAGGAACGGGGCGCTAAGGCGAATATCGGCAGCTCCAGGAAATTCAGCAAGTGAAACAAATACGGGTGGATCGGAAAGCGGAGCCCCAACTCAAAGGACCGGACATAGACCCCGACCTCATCATTCCCCGGTGAGCTCACCGCTTCCCCCGACCCGGGAACCCGCACCTCATAGGGTGGTCGCACAAACCGCACGCGAATCTCCCGGATGCTGATCCTATCCAACCTGCGTCGGGAGGACTCAATGTCTCTCGGTGCAACGGATAACCATGACCATCTTTCCCTGATCCGCTGCACCCCCGGCTGCGACGCCCCCTCGCACGACGACTCTTCCTCCCCCACCCGGCTACTCCCCCCAATCTCGAATCGAGAAGCCATTGATCGGAAAGGAAGGAAATTGATTGTTGTTACCTGTTGCTCCCTTGAACCTGGAAGACGATCGGAAGAAGACGGCCGGCGACGGAAGGGACAGGTTAGCCAGTAAGCTCCAAATAGAAAAATCGAGCGTCGGAGGAGAATCGGAGAAAGACAAAAAATTCCCGCCGACCGCCTCCCAGACCATTTTAGGCGGTACAGGGGGCCCCCGGGCCATCTCGGCCGTCAAACTTTCGCCACGCGGCGCCCATCGAGACATCCCCGACGCCTCGACTGGCGTGAGAGTCACCTCATCCACGTGTCGCAAACTCAATCACAGAGACGCTTCGTTTTCCTCTCCCCCCTTTTTTCTTCAAATCGTAATGATGACCACTGAAGCGGGAGTTCCGAAGCCGCCGCCGTCACAACCCGGTGGGTCCAAGGCCCACATTGAGGGTCCGGAATGCTGGATATGATTCGCCCTCCGAGCCGAGTCGGGCTGCCGCCTCAGACTCGAAGGCCGGGGGCAATTGTTACGACCTAAAGATCATAATAGCCCGACTCCCGCCCGGATCCGCTAACATACCCCTTTAGCTCACCCTTTAACAATCAGGGCCGCCGCCCCGAGGACCCGGGCCATCATGGAGATAGGCGCGCCTTACGGCGCCCCCCCCCCCCCCCCCCCCCCCCCGAAAAGGCCGAGGCGAGCAACTGTAGCCGGCCGAGGCGAACAACCGCGGCCGCCCGGCCCCTCGGGGTAGCGCGCTTGGGGACGCTTGGGTATCAAGGCCAGGCCTACGGACGGGCGTGGTCGGGCCGGACTACCCCCGACCGGAACGGCCCGTCCGATTCCCGCGAACCGCGGTGCCTAAAATGAGCCAGACCTTTAGTTCGACGCTAACGACAAACAGCCTGGGACAAAGGCACAACTGACACATACGTCACCCGACCGCCTGACAAAGCACCCCCAGGCGGCTGACCTGACCGGCGGTTGGTGCTTTCGGCCCTGACATCCCGACAAAAGCACCTCTTGGCCGTTGCGCCGCCTGACAGAGGCAGGTCAGAAACTCCTGTTCCCGATGTCCTTGTCCGAAGCTTCCGCTGACAACCGAGCCAGCTCAGCGTGCCAAGTCATCATCCGTCAGGTATAAATCCCCCCCCCTCCTCTTACGAAAGGGGGGTTGCTACAGAATTCTCTCTCATTTAACTATTCACACACGAGTGCAAAGGTCTTCCATATCTTTGTTCTCCCACCTATAGCTCGCCACGCACGGTCGACACACCGTTAGTCCGACCGGCGTGACCAGCCCCCCCATTTTAAGCCCTATCACTGACTTAGGCATCGGAGGGGCTAAGGGTTGAACCCCCAACCCAGCCCTTCTGACGAGTTGTTCGTGTTGCAGGAGAGCTCGCCTATCAACACCAGTCGGCGTCACCCCCCTGCCGTTCAACCTTGTCCAGCCGCATCTGGCGAGATTCAGCCCCGCGACCGTCACTGGCGTCGAGATCGACTTCTTCACCCCACTAATCGCTTGTCAAATAGCCTACCTAAACCCCCTTCTCCACATAACCACCGTGCCCTTGGTTCCCATTAATACAAATTCATTGTACGCGAGTTCCACCTCGTAACAATATTCACTGTACACCAACTTACATGAAAGATAATATGCATGAAAAATATACCATGAGTGAATTCTCAAAAGTTTCAGCATGTAATAAACTGCTCGAGAATATTATTTATTCAAGATTTCTGTTCCCCTCTGCATTTCCTTAAATGCCTTGAGAAAGTTGAAATCCTTTAGCATGCAATGTTTCTCGTTCAATGTTGAATCACTATATTTAAGCTAGTGTAACTTGCACAACTTTTCTTTCAGTGAACTCTTAGCATCCATAACCATCTGATAAGAGCATGCCATCGAACAGTGTTTGAGTTATTTGAGTTCTTCAACAAATAAAGATTCGAGTTCTTTCAATGATCACGACGGCTTATACTTTTGCTTTGATGTTTTTATATGATCAATGATTTAGTTTAGAACTGGCTAACAGTTGAAACACCAACCATAGTTAATGGTGTGTTTTGGTTGTTAATGCATGTTTGTTTTTTATTAAAATCAATGGGGACATGGAAGTTGCAAGTGGAGTAATCAAAATCTATTTGAGTTGTTGGCGTGGCCCTCAGTATTATTAGTGTGGATCTGCTTATCACAAAGCTAATAAGCATGAGGCCTATCTTCTTAGTGTTTTTCATCTTAAAAAATTATTTACCTGCATGTATGTTTTTCGTTTGATGCAACTTCAATTTAATCAAATAAATATGTAATACCTTGATAGCTAAACCTGTGTATGTCATCTAACATATGTAAACATGATGCTTGCACCTATGCTTTATGTATGTATTATTGAACCATCTGATTTAGCCATTCATCTATGTTTCTTTGGTAGAAGTGTAGAACAAACTGAAGTAACACTATTTTATGCACACATAAAAACTATAAGAAACTACCTGACATTGTTATCTATGGCATATGTTAAACCTGAATGTAAGCAAAACCTGAATGTAACATTTAGGTAGGAAATTAGGATTAACATTATTTAAAAATATATAAAAATTTCGGGCAATGAGATAAGCTTTCCCATTGGGTGACAACCTAATAGGTTCTGGGGCAATGACCTTCATTATCCAAAGTTTCTTAGGAATTCAGCACTAAAAATTACAGGGTCTGGCATCCTGGTTATAAATTTTGTTAAAACTTTTATACATCCTATTTGTTATGTGGTTTGTTATCTAGTTGGACCCATTTTGATGGGATGATGCTTAGAAAACATAATCAATTTCTTAAAAGAACAAAAGCTGTACATTAAACGGATACATATCAGTGGTAGGGATGTACACAGATGCAGATAATCTACAATCCAAATCAAAATTTTATATTCATTCGGATTCAAATGCAAAACATGCTCTCTACTCGGATGCGGATACGATCTTAATTTTAATTCCGGATGTGGATTTGGATCCAATACTGAGTTTCTAAAACGGATTTAGATTCCAATAACACGAATAAAAACATGATATCACATATCAGTATATCATTAGATATAACACAAATAGCGAAACCTGTATATGTGAATAGCATACAATTTTGTTTTTCTAGCTTCTAATTTATTGTTTTGCATTTTGCTAGCACATACAACTTGAAACAATATTTATGTGTCCTTGAAGTACTGAAAAAAATCAAGTTTCTTAATTTTGATGGTGGCTACATATGCTTGAATGTGAATTCATCTAAAAAAACAAATTATGCTCTGCAATGTTCTTTTCCAATTTCTATTGTGAAATGCAAATGAGGAAGGATAATGCTTTCTGTAAACAAATGTGTATGCAATTTATCCCATGTATGCAATCCAATATGAACTTAAACTGCAATATCTTTATACCCATTGTATTCAATCCAATATGAACTTAAACTGCAATTTCTGTAAACAATACAATATCCCTTGTATGCAATATCTCTATAGGGGTAGTTTCTAACTGCCAGTTCATAAAGTCATGTTGTGAAAAATTAGATATTGATGAAACTCATGGCATGGAAGAGAGACACAGCCATGAACAAAGAATGAAGGAAGTACTCAAAAATACATATTAAACAAATGTTTAAGACAGGTCCGACATAATATGGCTTCATAATAGAAATGTCTGTGCTAGTGACACTGACACGAACTTCACCAATATAAATATGACTACCAATTTGACGCTCAACATGTGAAATCTTCAATTTGCAAACTGTGTTTAAATCATTAGATATGCCAAATGCATTAGAAGATGACTCTTTTTGTTTCTTGCATGCATAACATTCTGACAGACTGTTTTCATTGTTAGCATGCTTAAATGGTTAGTCTTGCACCCTCACACCTTGCTCTCTCCTAGATTGGTTAACCAAATAATGTTTAAACTCGGTACATGAAGGTTCAGAAGCAAGAAAATCCAATAGGTTATAGGGAGTGGTCATATAACTTGCCTGGTCATAAGCAAATCTCATTCAGTACTAATCCTATTTATGGAAGTTTTCCAGATTTTAATTTCTAGCTTGTAACGAAATGTACCGGAATCTCAAGTTTGAAGCACTCTTTATGGTGATATGTATACCACTGAGGAAAATTGTATTGTTGACAAAACCCTTGTATGACATTAAGTCCTTCATTGTGTTGAGCCCAATGTGTTATGAACATAGAATTACACCCGATATGAATCTATATTACAGTTTTTTGTTAAATCATGCAACAAATAGTTCAGCTTTGATGTTAATGAACAGACTCATAAACTCCTCGCCGTCTACTGTTTCCTTTTCAATGAGAAGCTACGCAAGTTTATGAAGGATCGATGTGTGTGGTAATGATGTGTTTGGCTCTTGAGTAAGCCATCTCTACCAGCTCTCTCACCTCAGCATTGACAACATCTGCCGTTGCCATTGAGTAATCCTTCGGTGATGACATCTGTCTCGAAAAGGATCAAAAGAGCCATGGTTAAAATAAACTGAAAAAAATTATACCGCCAGAAAATCGTTCAATTTCGAACAATATAATTCATGTGCAAACAATAAGGAACTGCAAGATTATTGATGTATATATATTTTTAAGCTGGGTATATAAATATTAGCCGTACCGAAGTAAGACGTGAAAGCTAGATTTTTTGAAAGACAGTGTAGTCTACACCAACTAATTTTTTTTCAACAGCCAACAACCCCTTTTAATTCCAATCACATGCCGAGTCCATTGTGTTGTAATCCAACTGCAAGATAACCAGCAACAACATGATGAAGGAGAATATACAAATCCTGAATGATAACTAACCTTTCAAACAATAATCTAATGAAGAGGGAAACCAAATGCAGCTGTAGTATAATACCACCCACCAACTACCAAAAATTTTTGTTCCTTCTTACAGATTGAATGAAAGAAATTTGAGCTGTACACCGGCCTTCTTTGCACATGGGATCTTTTTTTAAAGATTGTGTTCTGAATTGAATTGATGACAGATGGGCAAGAAGAGATGAAGTCTGAAATTTGAAGGGGGCATACTGAAAAAAGAATGAGGATTGGAGAAAGCTCAAGCGTATCTGATTTCACAAATGGTGAATTCAAAAGAGCAACTGAAATGTTCCAATTACCTTGCTAAACAATAACAGTATCTTAAATCTGACAGTTGAATATATCATGGATAATAATGCTGCTAGGAAACTGAAATGTTCCAATTACCTTGATAAACAATAACAGGGCGATAATCCAGAGTTGTTCCAATTACCCTACGTGAAGTCTAATAAGCACCATACTATCCTTATATTAGCAATACAAATTTTTGAGCAAATGTTTTAATTAACAATTGATGTAGATTGCAAGTTTTTGAGAAAAAATATTCCCCTTAAACCCTAAAATATATCATCCTCCCAAAATCTTAAGAAACTGAACAAAATTATCATCTTTGGTAGCAATGAAATGATAAACATAACAAATTTGATTTTCAAGTACCCTAATTTAGACAGAGAAAGTGAAAGCGATGGGCTTACTTCAAGGCGAGATTCATGAACCTGATTTATTTGTTCTTGCAAAGAAACGAAGTACACATCTAAAGACCATTAAATAGAAATTAGGAACAATTAAACTGTCAAAATAAACTAGGAACAGATCTTTTCATAAGGGTGAATCTTATTTCAGAGAGATTTGTTCTTGCCCAATCTGCATGATCAATGCACTACAGTAAATACAAAATACTTTTAAAAGGGGAAGTAATAAGCACACTCTTTCTTCAAAAGGTATACCGGTTTGCAGGCTATACCACGTTAGGATCGCCAATCCGGGTACCATGAAAAATAGCGTTGGTAGGTTTTCTTTCATTTGGGGTCTCTACACCCAATTTTAAATCAAGACAAATAATTTCTAATTGCAAGTCATAGTCATATCCGGTAATAGTTTTAAACATCATTGAAGAGAAAAAAATTTAATGTATCATAAGTGAATGAGTTGATCTTCGAAATGTAGAAGGGCGATCAAAATACAGAGTCCTTACTAAACACTACGGTGAGTAATCAAGTTGGTTTCCATTCCATTTATTCGTTTTCTTTTTGTGAAAATAATATCCACAACAAATGCATCAAAACTTGCATCAGTAAATTGGGACCAAATTAATCAGAACTTCACTTAAACAAACATATTGAAACAATTACAGTCATTTTGGAGCCAGTCCTGTAGAAACAGAAAACAAATTAGAGAGTCTTGTACACATTAGCCAGTCCTGCAATATACCCAGGTTGGAACACATTTTATCAGAAATTGTGAGTTGGAACTCTCATTGCAATGGCAATATATCAGGTTGGAACTCATTTTGCAATATACTCAGGTCAAAAATTCTTGCCATTGCAAATGCTGTTGGTTTTTGTTCATCTATCATCCTTAATGGAAGCATGTACTCAGGCCAGAAATTTTGACATGATATTGATCATGTAATTTTTGATCATGTAGGATTTTTTGATCATGTAGGCTTTTTGACAGGATATTGATCAAAAATTTCTGGATATGCAATTTTTGATACATGATCAAATATTCAAAAATTGCATATCAAAAATTTTGACATGATAATGATCAAAAAAGCCTACATCACCATGCAATAGTAATGTTGACAGAATATGCATTCAAAAAGTCAATGAAACATAGAAAAAAAAGAATAAAAGTTGATACTACAGAATTCAGGTATAAATTCAGTTAGAACTACATATCTTTGTTTCAAAACAGACTATACATACAAAATTTAGTCTGAACTTTTGCTAAAATTCATATGAAAATTTAGTCTAATATTTAGTCAGGTGAAACTTTACCTTTACAAAATTTCTAGACTAAACATAGACTAACTTAGACTAAACACCTACATATGCTCTAGTGAGTAACCTATGCCAGGCTTCAGATACACCTGCAGGTAGCAAACACCAAAAGATGGATGAATATTAACCATAACAGCTAGATATGAACCCAAAAAATAGAAGAAGAAAAAAGAATATGTCACGCTCATGATGAATCACCAAGAAACATAAAGCAAATGTCAACATGAGAAGAAAATTAGATGAAATTCACTTAATGTACTTACCAGTGAATATGAATTCACAGAAAATGTCATCTTCTAGCGAACTTTTTTGGATCCTGCAAATTTCAGGACGTGTGCAAGGCGCCTTCTTTCGTATTGCTGTATTGCACTGGCAAAGGGGGAAGATTACATCATACCAGAAGTTTTTAATCAAGAAAAAGACCTAGCATATCCCAGTTCTAAACAAACACGCCAACATGGGGCCATATATCAAGCCAAGTTTGTTCATAAGCAAACAACAAAATGTAGTTTTCCAGAACTACCATCTTTTATCTTGTCCAAATTCCCAAATGGTTAGGCTGGTGGTCTAAGAGGCCAATTAGCATTGTCATTGTGCTCCAGGAGCACCCCTTTAATTCTCTCCAAATCCTTTCAACATCATAATAGTGACAAATGGCCAATCTTAAGTCGAAAAAACTCCAGGGGAAACTACATTCTTGTTTCTTATAATGATTATATTAAAATTACATTTACATGTACATATGTCATCTTCCCAATTTCATCCTTATAATTTAAATACTCCAGCCTCAATAACACAAAACCACCATGACCTTAGTTACATACAACATTTGTTACATACATCTTTAGACAGGAGTCCTATGTTGAAGTCCAGTCTTGGGTTCACTACTGCAAGCTTCATTGATAAGAACTGGCAAAGACGGAAAAAAATGAACATTTAAAATAAAAATACATGCCAAAATTTTCCTATGAGCATCATTATGACACAATGTTTTTTGTTTACAAAAACATCAATACCTCAACTTGTCGTTGCCATGATTGCACATAATTGATTATTTCATCCAGCAGTACTGCCTTTCCTGTGAACTAAACCAGCGAAAAATTACAAAATCAAACTAAGATTCAACCAGCGAAAAATTGCAAAATTTCAAATGCATACTTGCAGCCAAGATGAGACAACAACCGAGGGCTCAGCCTCGGCTCAAAGGCTTCTTCAAGCCTTGCTCTTGAACCGGTAAATGGCAACCAGCGCAACCCCAATGAACGGCCCCACCCAGAAAATCCACTGCAAATTCAATAGTTTGTTATCAGAAAATCTCATCAGAGTTGATAATAATAAAAAAAGACAAAAAATACATATATTTACATGGTCACTCCATGCATGGCTCTTGTAGTATTCACAAAAACGGCAGAACACAGTGTGTCAAAATGTAACAGCGGTTGTCAAGTGGTCAAACAATAATCATGTTAAAGAATCCAAAATTGCTAATTTAATGTATAAGCCACAGCAAATTGAAAGTTTTACATGCTTCGCTAATTGGATAATTTGTTGCACTTACACTTTCACCTACTCCCTAACTTGTAAAATTTCACATATACACGGCAATTGACTCATCCATGTATTTTGGTTCTATTTAATAGTGATTGATATCAAATGCTCAGCGGTTAAAAATTTTTAATCACATCTGCATTTTAACCTTGAAGAAAATCAAAAACTGTGATCAAGGCTTGTGCTTCCTCACATCCAGTAAAAATGTTGGATCGAAATCCTTTTTCACACAATCTTTGTATTTCTAATAACCCCTTCAAACTGTTTACATTCCAACTCTCTAGCAGTGCCCATAATAACAAATAAACGAAATGAAAGAGTGACACAAAATTGAATCAAACCCCAAAAAATAATAAAATAAAAAGGTTAAAAGGCGAACATGAAACAGACCTCATCGACCTGATCCCACCATCGAAACTCGGCTGGATCTTGTGCCTGATGACGTTATAAAGCAACGTCGGATAAAACAGCACCCTCGCCCCAACGCCGACCACCACCCTCTTCGCATCAATCAGCCCCAATTTCTCATCGCCACAGCTCACGATCGTCTCCTCGTCACCACCAATCCTCGACTCCCCGTCCTTCAACTCCTCAATATGCATCTCCAAAATCGAATCTTTTCTCACATATTACAGAAACCCTTGGTTAATTCTGGTGAAATGCGGCTCCCAAGCTCCTCGCTGGGTTGATTCCGATGCTGGTGATGGTGAAATTTTTTAGGATCATGGGGGTCCTGAGTGGTTTAATTGCTGTAGGAAGGTGGTTTGATTAGATCTGCAATTGGAAGACCCCAAAGCTCTCTGAGAGAGAGAGAGAGAGGAAGAAGGAGCATCGCATTTCAGTTTCCTTTGTGAGGGGCTCTGTCCTGTGGTCTTTTGGGGGAGGCCAACGAATAAGAATGGCTTCAGTTTTTGATTTCCCCCGTTGATTCCCCCCCAAATTTCAATTTTCAAACATCCCTCCACAAATCCCCCCCAATATATATAACTTAACCAATTTCTCATCCCCCAATTTCTCATATCTCATATTCAACATACAACAACAAAATTTATTACCCAATTACCCAAATTCTCTTATCCCTTGTCCAAATTCTCTTATCCATATTCTCTTAACCAAAATCTCTTATCCAATATCTCTTATCCAAAAACCCATGATAACATCCCTGTTTTATTATATATATATATATATATATATATATATATATATATATATATATATATATATATATATATATATATATATATATAGCTTTCCCAAGCATATACCTTATCTATTTGTAAAGGACTAAATGCTTCTTCATGGTCTAATGTTAAAAAAGCTTGATATGATATGCATGTTAGGATCATAAGGATTTGGCTCATTTTAGATATTTAGTCCCCTTATTTAATTGTGCATGATATGCTTAATATGCTTCATTACATTTTGTTCATGTACAATATTGAGAATCTCTTATGGATATATGTATTAACATGTGGCATTCATTCATATGATTATCTTATGCCCACTTGGTTTATTTTTTCCATCCATATGAAATTGTGTCATAGGAATTCATGATTAGAATTATTTATATGATACATTATGATTCACACTTCACCTTGCTTAAATTCTTGCTTGTGTAACTTATTTAGTGAAGTATGTAGTGATTCATGATTATTTAATTGACATATGTTTCCCACTCTCACAGTGTTGCTTGTAATATTTGTTAAGGATGAACCTTGAACTTATGTTTTATAATGTAATAATTTAATAGTGGCATCTTTAAAATTTTTGGCTTGTAATATGTAAGGTTGTCATGTGAAGGACTTTTATTTTATGCCTATATGTGAAATTTGAACTTCATTCTTTATGATATCAAATATCTTTGTGATGTTTAAATTCTTGGATTCCTAATATTAGTGCATAAAAGCTATGATTTACGCTATTTTTTGGTTTTGTACTACATCAAGAAGTTACTATATCAAAATATTGCTAGAAGAGCATGTATAAGTACTTTTTATATGGATATTGAGACAAGCAACCATACTTCTAAACATGTGGTTGTTCATAAGTATCAATTTTTATGAGATGAAGAATTCGACACTTGCTATCAATTATTATTATTTTTTTGATGAGATAAGGGGGAGAAATAGAGATATACATGTAAAATAGTGTTATTTTTATTCATGGCATATGACATTGTTTTGCTTTGATAGCCCACTTGAGATATAACATGAATGTGCATATTTTTGTTGATCTCTAACCAGCCTTAGTGTAGAGGAGTAACTTCTCCATAGCAATCATGTCTCTCTGCAAGGAGAGTAAGTGATCTGTTTAAATTCTCATATTATATTTTTATTTTATATCATTTATTGTCATCATCAAATAGGGGAGAGTGTTGGGATGTTGAGACACCCCCAATGGAGTTTTGATGGTGTTCACAAATGATATGTGTTTACGGGTGTTTTCTCACCACAGAATCGTTGACCGACGACTCGACAGGAATCGTGGTCAAGGGGTCGGTTGGTATCCCTTGGTTCCTTCGAACGTTCGTGTCCTTGGTAGTGGTTGTGCTGGGCCCATCTTTGGCTCGGGAAGCGGGTCACTTGGAGAGTAGAGGGCATCGGTCTGCGGGGTGCGGAGGGGTAGCCTCGGCACCCTGGTGAACACTCAGCCTCAGTCGATCAAGTGATGAGGGGTAGTCTCGACGCCCTGATTTTTGCTCGGCCTCAGTCAACGCTCGTTAGTGGCGAGCATGCTTGCTCTGTGCAGCGGGGTATCCTCTGCGCCTCAGTTCCGCTTCTTCCTGGACAGACGAAGAAGCTCGTCAGGGGGGCCGGACCTTGGTTCCCGGCCAAGTCCCCTCCGATGCCTAAGTCAGAACGGATCTGTGTGACGCTCGACAGGATCGGTGCAGCTCGAAAGGGGAGCCGGCACTCGTATCCTTGGACCGAGCTCTAGGAGGGAATTTAATGGCGGAAAGCAAAGTCGGTTAAAGGAATACCTCCATTGTTAATCTCGGGGATTCGATTCTCTTCTCGGTTGCCACTGTTGTCCCATTATTGGGTTTGGCCCAAGACTGCCCCCAATCCACGTCCCCTGATCGCTCCCCACTCATGCCCCACGACCCGCCTTCGTGGAGGCGCCTGCGTGCATCGTGGGGGAGTCGATTAATGGGCTCCTTAATGGTCATTAAGGTGCCACGTTTTTAGGGGAATGGTTATTTTTGGCGAGCGTGGGCTAATCGCGTGTTCGCCAGGTCGCGGCGGGTCCGACTCCGATACCCTTCGCGGGCCTCGTCAGTTGGGCCAAATCCCATTCATGGGTCTCACGCCCTAGGCCTGGGTTCGGGCCTCTCGCTCTTGGGCTTCTCCAAAATAGTCGTATCAATTGCCCCCATCATCCGAGCCGTTTGGATTCTGTCGGTTCGGTTCGGGCGATGTGACTCTTATGGATTTTGACATGCACGTCAGTCAAGGCCAATCCATTAAATGGAGGCCATCATGATGCGGCCCATTTGAACTTCTCTTGGTGCTGGATTCGAAGCGTCGTTGGCCTCCAGATGCTTCCATGTCCCCTTCTTCGGACGGTCTTGATTCTACGATTGCCCTCCATATAAGGATGTCAGCCTCCCGAGTTTCGATTCTTTCGCGCCTTTTTTCTTGATTCTGGTCTTGCAAGCTCCTTCGAACCCTCCTTCGCCTTTTCTTCCTTCTGATTCCTATCAAGGTAACTTTCTTCCTTTCCCCCGCTCATTTCGTCCCATGGCTGCGCTTAGAATAGGTGGTTCTGCATCGGGGTCAGGGGACCCGCCAGCGCCCAGGTCCGGTGACCCTCCCTCCTCGAGGCCCGGCGTCCCCTCGGCGACACGCCCCGTCCGGGACAAGGGGAAAGGTTTGCTTTTTGCGGACCCTGTCGGTGATGATATGTCTAGGGCCACTGAGAGGTTCGACGTTCCCTCGGTGATCCTCGGGTCTTCATCCAAGGTCGCCTTCTCGAAGGTTAAGGAGATCCGGGAGAAGTATCTGTGCCACCTGTATGACGTCCAAATTCCTTTCAACAACGAAAGGATTTGTTTTCCGTGGAGCAGGGAGGTCGGTGTCTACGTTGAGATTTTTCACCTGGGACTCCGCTTCCCTCTGCATCCTTTCATCGTACAGGTTATGGAGTTCCTAATGGAGGCCTTGTGTTAGCTGACCCCGTACTCCATCGCGGTATTGGTCGGGTTCATCATGATCTGCCGTGTCCATGACTTGGAGTCGTCCCTTTCCCTCCTTTTTCATTATTTCCAGGTCCAGACGGTTGGCCGAGAGTCGTGGCAGCACCTCCGGGCCTATGCAGGGAGGGAGTGCTTGCTCGGTCTGCCCTGCTGGTTGGGAGAGTGGAGCTCGAGCTTTGTTCTTGTTGTTTTCCCTAGGGACGCCGAGATCCTGATAGGTTGGGAAGGGTTATGTCAATATGACTTGACGTTATCCCTCTCCGAGGCCGACCAGGCCACAGTCCAGCTTTTTTTATCTCTGCCCTTAGAGGAGAGGTCGGTCTGGCCTTTGCTAGATGACCTGATACTTAAGTCTGTCATGTGTTCCCCAGGTATGCTCTCCTTTTTCTTTTCACTTTCCATCTTGCTTACCCAAAACTTCTTTCCTTCTGCAGAGATGGCTGGCCGTGAATTTACATGCAATGTCGACGAGCTCATCCATTGGGGAGCCGGCAGAAGCCGAGGGAACCCTTCGGGCCAGGTGCCCCACCGCACGGTGGAGGAGGAGGTGCGTCAGGCCGAGCCAGCAGTGGGTAGGCTGGAGCCCACAGTCGTGGCCATGCCGCTTGTCCCGGTCGTGACAGATCCCCCCATAGTGGAGTTCACGACCGTCGAACCTCCCCGCTCCGTCTGTGCCGAGGGGGGCAGTGGGGGTGCCGGCCCGGCACCTCATGCACCCACGGGCGATTACGGTTCGGGGCAAAAGCGCTCCCCCGAAGTCTGCGGGGCCCAGCGAGAAGAAGAGGAAGAAGGAGACTGAGGAAGTCCACCCTTCTGCGGCTTCCGAGGCGTCAGTCGCCTCGGGTGAAACCCTTCAGCTGGACCTGGTGGCCACCCATGCTGACTTGGTCGAGCCGTCCCTTGCGGGGGGCACGCTGGCGAACCTTCCGGCGGGCCCCGAGGTTACGCTCGGGGACTCGGTATTTGTCGACTGAGCCATGGCCACCCAGCTGGCGCAGAGCTCCGTCCTTCCGATAGACCGTTCTCTCCTAGAGAGGGCATCCTCCGATCAACTGATGGACTCCCTAGTCTGGCAGCTTCAACAGGTTAATCACTCAGCTGCTTTCAAACCTGCCTTTTGATTCCTCTCGATCAAATTTTTTTTGTCTTGCAGGCCACTGCGATGGCCGTTAAGGCGTAGCGCTGGGCGGCCCAGGCGTCGGCCTCGGGGAGTCTCTGGCGAGGGAGCGCTTGAAGGCTAGAGAGACCGAGGTGGCGATCGAGGAAGCCCATATGGAAGCTCGGCACCTACAGCGCCGGGTCGACGAGCTCGCCGCTGAGGTGCGAGACCTATAGGGGGCACTGGCCGACTCTTGGTAGTCGGCCCAGGAGGCGGATGAAGCGTTCCGTCAGGAAAGGGACGACCTCTGGAACGAGCTAGGGGCCCTTCGTAAGGCGCTGGACACGCACCCTGCCTGGCTCGTCAAGGAAGTGGAGGGGGTACGAGGAGGTCCTGAGGCCGCGGATCGCGGGGGCCCTCAGGGACGCCTTCGACACCTACAAGCACCTCTTGGCTCCTAGGATCGTGGAGGTCTTTCACAATTCTTTTCAAAGGTTCAAGGAGCACGTCCGTCTGTCGCATCTCCGACCTCCGCCAGGTCTCGACGACCCTCCTCGCTCCGAGCAAGTCGAGGCGCCGGAGGATGCCTCCTCCCGAGCCCCGGGCCCCTAGGCGGTGCTTCTTTATTTTAGCTCCCCTCCCCCTCCTTTATCTTGCAATACAAACAATTTTCGGGGCGAAATGTATAAAGCCTTTTTTGTTGGTCCATGCATCTTTCGTTATTTTCCTTGTTGTCTGTGCATTCTAGTGGCAGAGCTGCTTCGTTGTGGAGGGAGACCCTTGGTCTTTTTGAGCCTCTGTTGCGTTCGACCCGGTTGGGGGAGGTGATCCGCTGTTATCCCTTAAATATCCGTGGTGAGTGTGAAGGGTCCTCGGGACTTTGTGTCGATTGGCCCGATAGACTGGGGCCTTAGAGGTGTCCTCGACCGACCTGCTGTGGACTTCCACTCGTTCGCGATCCACAGACCAGTCGGGTGACTGCCTTGCGAACCGTGGGTTCGCCATCAGTCTTATAGTCAATCGAGGGATCAGCCTATCGGAGGGTATCGTCCCCAGCCCATCGGCCGATCGGATCGTCCGATCTACTGGGGGTGCCATTCCAGGTTTATACCCAACCGATGTTCCGACCCGCTAGGGGAGTCGCCCCCAGCCACATGGCCAGCCATGCTGATCTGTCCACTAGGGGAGTTGCCCCAGCCTTATGGTTGATTGGGTCAACTGGTCAGCAGGGGAAGCTGCCCCTTGGCTTAGGACCAACCGATTGTCCCGCCTGTTGGGGGAGTTTCCCCCAGCCTTACGGACAGGCTCGATGATCGGCCTGCTGGGGGAGTCGCCCCCAGCCTCACGGTCGATCGGGTCGGCTGGTCAGCAGGGGGAGCCATCCCTCGGCTTATGACCAACCGATTTTCTTGCCTGCAGGGGGAGTTTCCCTAGCCTCACGGACGGGGTCGATGATCGGTATGCTGGGGGAGTCGCCCCCAGCCTCACGGTCCATCGGGTCGGCTGGTTAGCAGGGGGAGCTATCCCTCTGCTTATGACCAACCGATTGTCCCGCCTTGTAACGACTGGTTTTCATGTATCTGGATTTATTATATTATATTATGTGTTTTGGTGGATTTTCTCTATATATGTGGTTTTCGTCTCCGTAACTTTCATTTTCGATCATATCGTCGTGTTTTCTAGCTTCTTTCTTAGAATCGTCGATTTCGGCGCAAGTCATTCGTGACGGGCTTCGTATCGGTCACATCTTATTGTTAGATCAAGCCTAGGAGTCTTAGAAATCGATCTCGGAGCTCCGCGCTCCATATCGGAACTTTTGGTGCTAATTAGCCGGTGTAAGAAGGGGCACCGACCGACTAGATGACGATCCAGTCGGTCGGCAAGCCTTCTTGAACCGACTAGTTGGCTTTCTAAATTTCTCAGGAGTTACTGTTTGTCGTTAGTCGGTCTAAGAACGTTGGTTGACCGACTAGGTTGTAAACTAGTCGGTCAGCAATGCTTCTTTAACCGACTAACTCAATTACTAATTTTGGGTATCAGTACTGTTCACTCTTAGTCGGTCTAAGAACGTTCATCGACCGACTAGAAGTCAAACTAGTCGGTCAGTAGTTGTTCTATGACCGACTAAATCTTAGTTCAGATTTTCGACTGGAGCTACTGTTTACACTTAGTCGGTCTGCGTTGGTCAACCGACCGACTAGTTCTCAAACTAGTCGGTCAACAGTTGTTCTTTGACCGACTAAGCAGTGCAGGAAACCCTAGTTTTGCCCTAGCCGCCACCAAACTCTATAAATACCCCCCCAAACATTTTCTTCTCCTCCCTCACGACCTAAAACCCTAGTTTCTCCCCCATTGATCCCCCTACTCCCTCAAACCCTTATTCCTTCATCCCAAGCCCAAAATCCATCATCTAAACCCTCCCCTAACACATTCTACCTCTCATCTTCCTCAAAATCTCATCAAATCCCCCAAAACCCTAGTTCTCCAAACTTCTCCATTCGTTTCCAGATCTGGTCCCTAGTTTCTCCGGAGTGTTTCTTCCGCCTCCTCACGGTAAGAAATCGATCTCTTGATGTTTTCATAACCCGTTATGTTTTTGCGAAACCCCAATGAAATTACTTGTTGTTTTGATGATTGTTCTCCATAACAGCGACTTCCTGGTAGATTAGCGTCCGCGAGACGAACCTTCGTGATCGTCATCCCCGGTGCTAGGCAAGTGAAACTTGCCACTTAGGGTTTAGGCCATGTTTTAGGCCATTTGCTTATTGTAGGCGTAAAAGAGACTAGGCGACGAAATGATACTCGCCTAGGCGCAAATTTAGGAACTAGCTTGACAACGAAGCTAGATCCGACATTTAGCATGTTGCACAAATACCATGCCATGTTTAATTTCCATTAACGGTACGCAAATTAATTGTCATGTCATTGCATTCTTTAAGTGTTTCCGTGATTGCGTAGCTTCGCTACAATGCTTGTGTTCCTGGCTCGTGTTCCAGAAGCGGGCCATGTGTTGGTTGATAGCCAATGCCCGAATTGCTTGTTTCCGGCTAGGTGCACCCCTATGCCAATTGCTTATGAATCGTGAACTAGAATACGATCTCCTGTGCGGGGCAACCCTGGCTCATTTACTGAGCTCGTGTGCGGGGACCCTGGCTCGATTACATGTGGGTATTAGGGGTAAGAGTTAAGCGGCCAATCAACTGGGAGACTGCCCGATCAGCAACTGCAGTAGTAAGGCGTAAACTCTGGGTTTTGGGGTAGTGTTAAGCGGCCAATCAGCGTGAATGCCAAACCATTCAGCTGTAAGGCGTAAACATCTACAAACAACTTGAAACGTGACTAGTGAAATGATTGAGATTGTTAGTAGCTGGCTACTCTTGTCTTGTCCCGATAATTGTTCTCTTGTACTTATTGTTCACCATGTCTTGCTTGTGCACTCATGTTATAACTGCCATGTCATGTATACTAAAACTGCTAGGTTGCTAGTTGCCTTACTTTCAGTTTCCTTGCCCAAGTCTTTTAGACTTGCTGACATGTGCCCCTTTACTCTTTTGGGTGACACATGTTAGATCCTGAGCCTGAGTACCTTGTCGAGGACGAGGTGTTTACTGACGCCGAGCCCGAGCTTGTGTTTGACGGGGAGTACGTGGACACTGGGGACCAGTCCTAGTGTCTTCGTTGTGCTTTTCCTTTTGTTTAGCCTGCTATTTTGTTGTCGGTGCGTAGCACCTATACTTTGTTCGTTGTTGCTTTTGTTGGCCTTGTTCTGGGCCCTTAGACTCTTCCTTTTAGCATGGTGGCTTTTCTGGATGTTGAACTTATTTTCATGTTGGACAATTTATGAGATATGAGAATTTTATTTCTGTCTCTCCCTGTGTTATTATTGTTGTTCCGTTTGTGGTTACAGGGACCTGCTTATGCTTTATTGACGCTTATCGGGTTTGGGGCTTCACAGCTCCACTCTCGTGCGGACCTTCTCACGTCTCGCCTCCATTTTAGGGAAGCGGGTCGTGACAGGTTTTGTTGGTGGCCCATGCAGGTCCTTCTGTAACTGCGAATTGTCGGAATAACGATAATAATATTAGAATGTCCAATAAACTAAGTTCGACGTCCGAGTCATAAGCTATGAGTCTAATATGCTTCGTTTTCTGTGTCATTAGATGGCAGGAAGGCGATTCACCCGTGGTGGAGGTAGTGGTGCGCTCCCTCATGATGAGGAGCCTGAGCAGGAACCCACCAACGGTGAGATGATGCAGATGATGCTCCAGATGATGCAAGTGCAGCAGGGCGTGCTCCTGCAAGTCCAGAATGCTCCACTTGCTCGAGCTGCCCGGGCACTTCCGGATGTCCCTCGCTTCGAGCCGGGAGCGAAGCAATTTCGGGAGCTGGGTCCCGCATATTTTGATGGGTCTGAGGGTCCTCTGGCTGCCGATGAGTGGATTCGGAACATTGAGGATAATTTGAAGATGGCCAAGATCACCCCGGTTGGATGGGTTGATTTGGCGAAGAGGCAACTTAAGGATAATGCTCGGAACTGGTGGGATGCGGAAGAGAAGATGTTGGTAGAGCCGATAGCTTGGGCTACCTTTAAGTCTAGGTTTGATGAGGAGTTCTTTCCGAAGGCTGCTAGGAAGGAGATGCTGCAGCGCTTCATTGATCTGAAGCAAGGGAGCTTGACGGTGAACCTGTACCACCAAGAGTTCACTAGGCTGAGTCGGTTCGCACCGATGATGGTGCAGGATGCTGATGAGAGGGCTCAGAGGTTCCTGCAGGGACTTGCTTTGGAGCTCCAGAGTTTTGTGTCTTCCTCTGATCTGGACTCTTATCAGAAGGTTCTGGTCGCTGCCAGGAGGCAGGAGCTGAACCTGAATCAGAGAAGAGGACATGTTTCTGGTGCTGGGAAGAGGCCTACGGAGCAGGCCATGGCGGTGGTTAGGCATGGTTTCAAGCCTAATCAGCCAGCTCAGTTCAAGAGGCCAGGAGGGCCTGTTCAGAAGACTTGCCATTTCTGCAGCAAGCCTGGCCACATCAAGGATCAGTGTAGGAAGTTTCTGGGCCAGTGTTTGGTTTGTGGTGATGCTTCTCATGTCGCGAAGGATTGTCGGCATGCGAATCAGCTGCGGAGGGCACCTGTTGCAGCACAGCCGTTGCAGCAGCGAGCGTCTGTTCCTGTTGGACGTGGAGCAGCTCTTGTTCCACAGAGGCAGGATTTTCAGCAAGCCGTTCCGCCGAGGAGGCAGGCTTTTCTGATGACCGCTGTGGAGAGCGAGGCTGTGGATGAGGTTATCGCAGGTAATCCTCAATCTAGCTGTTACCTTTCCTAGCTGGTATGATTGTTAGATTATGTTGTTTGCTTGAACATGATTGTTTGCTAGACTAGGGTTTGATTGTTAATTGCTTGTTAGGTGTGGTTTTGGTGTGCACATTTCCTGCACGAGTCCTCTTTGACTCTGGTGCATCGATGTGCATTATTTCTCGGAGCTTCGTGGAGAGGCATTCCTTGTCGACGTCCCCTCTTCCCAAGAGTTGGAACATCGTTACAGGGAACGGCGTGGTCTCGGTGCATCTTGGTTGCAATTCTTGCTCGTTGGTGGTCTGTGGACATGAGCTTTACGCTGATTTCATTGTCCACGACATCATCAACTATGATGCAGTTCTTGGGATGGACTGGCTTGTGAGCTTCTATACTACGATTGAATGTCGGAGGAAGAAGATGGTGTTCGAGATTCCCAGACATCCAGTATTTGAGTTCAGCCGTGGTAGCAGTTCGCTTGGTCCTGTCAGGTTTCGGGCCAGGCCGGTGGAGGTTGTGGCTATGGAGATGGAGTTGGAGTGGCCAGCTGTGGTGCGAGATTTTGGTGACGTCTTCCCCGAGGAGATGTCTGGTTTGCCACCTGATCGAGCTCTAGAATTTTCTATTGATCTTGTTCCAGGTGCGCAGCCGATTTCGAAGGCGCCATATCGTATGGCACCCGCTGAGTTGGAGGAATTGCGGAAGCAGCTGGATAAGCTTTTGCTGAAGGGTTATATCAACCCTAGTGTGTCTCCGTGGGGAGCACCGGTGCTGCTGGTGAAGAAGAAGGATGGTTCGCGTCGCATGTGCGTGGACTATCGGGAGTTGAATGCGGCGACCATCAAGAATAAATACTCGTTGCCTCGTATCGATGATATTTTTGATCAGCTTGGAGGTTCGAGGGTGTTTTCTAAATTGGATTTGAGGAGTGGTTACCATCAGTTGAAGGTGAAGAAGGGAGATGTTCTGAAGACGGCGTTCAGGACGAAGTATGGACACTACGAGTTTGTGGTTATGCCTTTCGGCGTAACTAATGCACCCGCAGTTTTCATGAATCTGATGAATCTGATTTTCTACGACTTTTTGGATAAGTTTGTCGTTATCTTTATTGACGACATCCTGATCTATTCAAAGTCGGAGGAAGAGCATGCCTCGCACTTAAGGACGGTGTTGGAGATTCTGAGGAAGCATCGGTTGTATGCTAAGTTTTCAAAGTGCGAGTTTTGGCTGGATAGAGTTGCTTTTCTGGGGCATGTGGTGACTGGAGATGGTATTTCGGTGGATCCTGAGAAGATTAGGGCCATCAGAGAGTGGCCTGTTCCGTCGTCTACGTCTTAGATTCGGAGTTTCCTTGGACTTGCTGGTTACTATCGACGTTTCATTAAGGACTTTTTCCGTATTACTGAGCCGATGACCAGGTTGACGCGGAAGGATGTACCTTTTGTTTGGTCGGGTGATTGTGAGAATGCTTTTGGTGTTCTGAGGGAGAGGTTGACGACTGCCCCTATTCTTGTTGTGCCTGATCACAGCGGTGGATTTGAGATCTTCTGTGATGCTTCTGGCAAGGGTCTCGGTTGCGTGTTGCATCAGCACGGGCATGTTGTGGCATATGCGTCTCGTCAGCTTAAGGTTCATGAGAAGAATTACCCGACGCATGATTTGGAGTTGGCTGCCGTTGTGTTTGCTCTTAAGATCTGGAGGCACTTCCTGCTGAGTGAGAAAGTGAAAATTTTCACCGATCACAAAAGCTTGAAGTGTATTTTTACTCAGAAGGAGCTCAACATGCGACAACGTCGATGGTTGGAGCTCCTGGCAGATTATGATATTGATTTGCAGTTTCACCCTGGCAAGGTGAATGTGGTTCCGGATGCGCTGAGTAGGCTTTCCGCGGTGATGATTTTGACCTCGCAGTGGAGATTGCAGCAGGATTTTTGCGAGTCTGGTGTTGAGATTGTTCTTCCTGGGGAGGTTTCTTTGTTGATGTACATGCAGGTACAGTCAACGATCGTGGATCGGATTAAGGCTGGCCAGGCTGAGGATCCGAAGCTGGTGAAGATTCGGGAGCAGGTGGAAGCCGGTCTGCGGATTGACTTTTTGATTCATGGGGATGGCTCGCTGAGGTTTGGAGCCAGGTTGTGTGTGTCGGCTGGGGATATTAGAGAGGAGTTGATGGTGGAGGCACACAGTTCGTCGTATTCTGTGCATCCTGGTGGCACCAAGATGTACCAAGATCTTCGTCTGAACTTTTGGTGGCATGGCATGAAGAGGAGTGTGGCTCGGAGTGTAGCCAAGTGCTTGGTTTGCCAGCAAGTGAAGGCGGAGCATCAGCGTGCGGCCGGGTTGCTACAACCGCTTTCGATTCCAGAGTGGAAATGGCAACACATCACTATGGATTTCGTGACTGGACTACCTCGGAGTCCGAAGCAGAATGACGCGATTTGGGTGATCGTAGATCGATTGACCAAATCCGCGCACTTTATTCCATTCCGAGTGGGATAGTCCACGGAGGCACTAGCGAGGAGATATATGGAGGTAAATTCTTTTACCCTCCGTTTTTTTTTCCTTTCCCTAGTTTAGATAGTGATGTAACGTGAATCGTGCAGGAGGTCGTGCGACTTCACGGAGTCCCCGTGAGTATCGTGTCAGACAGAGACACGAGGTTCACATCTCAATTCTGGCAGAGTTTGCAGAAGAGTTTGGGTACGCGTCTGAGTTTCAGCACGGCGTACCATCCGTAGACGGATGGCCAGTCCGAGAGGACGATTCATATTTTGGAAGACAAGCTGAGGGCGTGCATGTTGGATTTCAAGGGTTCGTGGGAGGACCATCTGCATTTGGTGGAGTTTTCTTACAACAACAGCTTCCAGGCGTCTATTGGCATGGCGCCTTTCGCCGCTCTTTATGGGAGGAAATGTCGATCGCCATTGAGTTGGGATGACGTTGGTGATCGGGAGTTGTTGGGACCTGAGATGATCGTGGAGGCCGTGGATATTGTCAGGAACATTCGGGAGAGGTTGAGGATTGCTCAGGACCGTTTTAAGCATTGGGCGGATGCTAAACGTCGTCCTTTGGAGTTTCAGCCGGGCAACCATGTGTTTCTGAGGATTTCCCTGAATCGTGGAGTGATTCGTTTTGGGAAGCGAGGGAAGTTGAGCCCGCGATACATTGGACCGTTTGACATTTTGGAGAGAGTTGGCGAGGTAGCTTATCTCTTAGCCTTGCCGCCATCTTTGGAAGGAGTTCACACTATTTTCCATGTGTCGCAGCTTCGTTGATACATTAGCGATCCATCTCATGCTGTGGACTTCTCGGAGATTACCGTTCGCCCCGACATGACGTATGACCAGCATCCAGTGCAGATTCTGGACAGGCGTCAGAAGTCACTTCGAAACAAGGTTGTCAATCTTGTGAGGGTGATGTGGCGACACGGCTCGCCTGAAGAGTCTACTTGGGTGAATGAGGATGAGATGCGAGAGCGTTTCCCACTTTTGTTTCCGGACACGTGTGTGTTGGGAAATTCCGAGGACGGAATTTTTCTTAAGTTGGGGAGGATGTAACGACTGGTTTTCATGTATCTGGATTTATTATATTATATTATGTGTTTTGGTGGATTTTCTCTATATATGTGGTTTTCGTCTCCGTAACTTTCATTTTCGATCATATCGTCGTGTTTTCTAGCTTCTTTCTTAGAATCGTCGATTTCGGCGCAAGTCATTCGTCACGGGATTCGTATCGGTCATATCTTATTGTTAGATCAAGCCTAGGGGTCTTAGAAATCGATCTCGGAGCTCCGCGCTCCATATCGGAACTTTTGGTGCTAATTAGCCGGTGTAAGAAGGGGCACCGACCGACTAGATGACGATCCAGTCGGTCGGCAAGCCTTCTTGAACCTACTAGTTGGCTTTCTAAATTTCTCAGGAGTTACTGTTTGTCGTTAGTCGGTCTAAGAACGTTGGCTGACCGACTAGGTTGCAAACTAGTCGGTCTGCAATGCTTCTTTAACCGACTAACTCAATTACTAATTTTTGGTATCAGTACTGTTCACTCTTAGTCGGTCTAAGAACGTTCATTAACCGACTAGATGTCAAACTAGTCGGTCAGTAGTTGTTCTATGACCGACTAACTCTTAGTTCAGGTTTTCGACTGGAGCTACTGTTTACACTTAGTCGGTCTGCGTTGGTCAACCGACCGACTAGTTCTCAAACTAGTCGGTCAACAGTTGTTCTTTGACCGACTAAGCAGTGCAGGAAACCCTAGTTTTGCCCTAGCCGCCACCAAACTCTATAAATACCCCCCCAAACGTTTTCTTCTCCTCCCTCACGACCTAAAACCCTAGTTTCTCCCCCATTGAGCCCCATACTCCCTCAAACCCTTATTCCTTCATCCCAAGCCCAAAATCCCTCATCTAAACCCTCCCCTAACACATTCTACCTCTCATCTTCCTCAAAATCTCATCAAATCCCCCAAAACCCCAGTTCTCCAAACTTCTCCATTCGTTTCCAGATCTGGTCCCTAGGTTCTCCGGAGTGTTTCTTCCGCCTCCTCACGGTAAGAAATTGATCTCTTGATGTTTTCATAACCCGTTATGTTTTTGCGAAACCCCAATGAAATTACTTGTTGTTTTGATGATTGTTCTCCATAACAGTGACTTCCCCGTAGATTAGCGTCCACGAGACGAACCTTCGTGATCGTCATCCCCGGTGCTAGGCAAGTGAAACTTGCCACTTAAGGTTTAGGCCATGTTTTAGGCCATTTGCTTGTTGTAGGCGTAAAAGAGACTAGGCGACGAAATGATACTCGCCTAGGGGCAAATTTAGGAACTAGCTTGACAACGAAGCTAGATCCGACATTTAGCATGTTGCACAAATACCATGCCATGTTTAATTTCCATTAACGGTACGCAAATTAATTGTCATGTCATTGCATTCTTTAAGTGTTTCCGTGATTGCGTAGCTTCGCTACAATGCTTGTGTTCCTGGCTCGTGTTCCAGAAGCGGGCCATGTGTTGGTTGATAGCCAATGCCCGAATTGCTTGTTTCCGGCTAGGTGCACCCCTATGCCAATTGCTTATGAATCGTGAACTAGAATGCGAGCTCCTGTGCGGGGCAACCCTGGCTCATTTACTGAGCTCGTGTGCGGGGACCCTGGCTCGATTACATGTGGGTATTGGGGGTAAGAGTTAAGCGGCCAATCAACTGGGAGTCTGCCCGATCAGCAACTGCAGTAGTAAGGCGTAAACTCTGGGTTTTGGGGTAGTGTTAAGCGGCCAATCAGCGTGAATGCCAAACCATTCAGCTGTAAGGCGTAAACATCTACAAACAACTTGAAACGTGACTAGTGAAATGATTGAGATTGTTAGTAGCTTGGCTACTCTTGTCTTGTCCCGATAATTGTTCTCTTGTACTTATTGTTCACCATGTCTTGCTTGTGCACTCATGTTATAACTGCCATGTCATGTATACTAAAACTGCTAGGTTGCTAGTTGCCTTACATTCAGTTTTCTTGCCCAAGTCTTTTAGACTTGCTGACATGTGCCCCTTTACTCTTTTGGGTGACACATGTTAGATCCTGAGCCTGAGTACCTTGTCGAGGACGAGGTGTTTGCTGACGCCGAGCCCGAGCTTGTGTTTGACGGTGAGTACGTGGACACTGGGGACCAATCCTAGTGTCTTCGTTGTGCTTTTCCTTTTGTTTAGACTGCTATTTTGTTGTCGGTGCGTAGCACCTATACTTTGTTCGTTGTTGCTTTTGTTGGCCTTGTTTTGGGCCTTTAGACTCTTCCTTTTAGCCTGGTGGCTTTTCTGGATGTTGAACTTATTTTCATGTTGGACAATTTATGAGATATGAGAATTTTATTTCTGTCTCTCCCTGTGTTATTATTGTTGTTCCGTTTGTGGTTACAGGGACCTGCTTATGTTTTATTGACGCTTATCGGGTTTGGGGCTTCACAGCTCCACTCTCGTGCGGACCTTCTCACGTCTCGCCTCCATTTTAGGGAAGCGGGTCGTGACACGCCTGCTGGGGGAGTTTCCCCAGCCTCACGAACGGGCTCGATGGTCGGCCTGCTGGGGGAGTCGCCCCCAGTCTCACGGTCGATCGGGTCGGCTGGTCAGCAGGGGGAGCTACCTCTCGGCTTATGACCAGCCGATTGTCCCGCCTGCTGGGGGAGTTGCCCCCAGCCTTACAGACGGGCTCGATGATCGGCCTGATGGGGGAGTCTCCCCAGCCTTATGGTCGATCGGGTCGGCTTGTCAGGAGAAAGAGCCATCCCTCGGCTTACGACCAGCCGATTGTCCCGCCTGTTGGGAGAGTTACCCCAGCCTTACAGACGGGCTCGATGATCGGCCTGCTATGGGAGGTTCCCCTAGTCTTACGGTCGATCTCATCGTCATTCTCTCTGGAGGGGTGATTTCCCGCTTGTTCTGCAATCGGTTGCCCAGCCAGACAAAGTGAGAGAGACATATCTGTACTAACTCGGTTCTCTTTTCATTCCTTAAACCCGGGTGTACATTTGGAGGAAAACAAAAAACAGAGAAGGCAAGGACAATCTAGCCTTGCCCAAGCGAGGTGGCGGCTGATCGTCCCGTCCGCTCACTCAATAATGTGCATGGCCGTCTGGACCACGTTCCCCTTCTTTCCCTTGTCCAACTGCTTGGATGTCCCCTCCCTAGGGGCAGGGGCTGATTTGTTGGCGAAGTTCTTCAAGTGCCCCCGGTTGACCAGCTTCTCTATATCCTTTTTTAGATGCCAGCAGTCGTCGGTGTCGTGGCCATTGTCCTTGTGATACTTGCAATATTTCTCCTCGTCTCTTCTGCCTCTCTTCATCCTCGGAGGCGGCCTGCTAATGCGCCCCTCCTTTTGGATGTGCGCGAGGACGACGTCAGGGGCGGTGTTCAACTGGGGGTGTCGTGGTTCCTCCCTGCGCTGCTTTCCTTTGGCCCTCTTCTCCTGCCGATGCTCTTCAGGGCCGCTGCGCTCACTCTCTTCGCGCTTGGATCCCCGCCTAGCCCCCGTCGGGTGGCCCTCGTCATCCACGGCCAGCGCCTCTTCCGTTAGCATGTAGCATTCCACCCGGGCTATGACCCCAGTGAGGTCTTTCGGAGGATCATTGTGCAGCGATTTCTTCAGGCCCCTATGCCAGAGCCCTTTCTTCAGGGCCGTCTTGATGACCAGTTCAGGACACCTCTCCACGTTCAGTTGATCCGCATTGAAGCGATGCAGTAGTGCCTCATGGTTTCTCCAGGACCCTGCACCATATTGAACAGGAGTTCTGAGTCCTGTTTTACCTGACGCCCGGCCATGAATTGTTTGCAGAACTACTGGAAGAGGTCATCGAAGTTGTCAATAGAATGGTTGGGGAGGCCATGGTACTAACTCATGGCCGCTATCTGGAGGGTGAAATAAAAACCCCTGCAGAGCAGGGTGTTGTCGGCCCCTTGGAATGGCATGACTCCCTCATAGTCCATCACGTGGTCTGCTGGATCGTCGGTGCCATCGTACTTCTCCAACGTCGGCACCTTGAATCTTAAGGGTACCCATACCTCAGTTATCCTTCGGGATAATGGACAACGGTCGCCACTAGCGCCCCCTGGCCACCCTCATGTGCTTCCACCGTGATTGTCTGATCGTGATAAGCAAGCGGGGTCACACCGGGGGCTCGCTCAAGTCCCTGCCGAGCTGGGGCGGGAGTTGATCGGCGGGCGTTCCTCTTCTCCCTCCGGTATTCTCGCTTGTCCAGCCTTACTCGACGGGCACTTTCGCTCTGACGGGATCGGCCCTCCAAAGCTTGGCGATCGTCCGGTCGCTGGTTTGTCGAGCCTAGTCACCGAGACAAGGCGGTAACTGATTCGCCCCCCGCTTGCTCGAGGCCCATCCCGTCTCCCTCACGAAGTGAGGTGGGAGTGGGGGATCGCACCGGGATGAAGCCTGGCATGTTAAATCGTCGTTCCGGGTTGGCTGCTCCATCCCTGTGGTTGGTGACCACAGCGGACCGTATAGGTTGGTGATCCCCACCCTGCCGGTAGGCTCCTTCCATCCCATCTCCCTGGATGGACTGGTTGCCGACGAGCTGTTGAATTGTGGTGACCAACGTCTGGAGGTTGGCGTTGGTTTCTTGGGCGAAGAGACGGAGCTGCTCCTGGGTTACCGATCGGGAGTCGACAGCACCTCAGTGGTGTGGCTGTACTGGTTCTCAGGAGGGATGTAGTCACCCTCCTCGTGGATGGGGGGCATGCGCCCCAAGCCGTTGCAGACGGAATCCATTCCGATGGTTTTGAAGTAGGCATTTCTCGTTTCCCATAGATAGCGCCAGATGTTTACGGGTGTTTCATACCACAAAATCGTTGACCGACGACTCGGCGGTCAACATGGTCAAGTGGTCGGTTGGGATCCATTGGTTCCTTCAAACATTCACGTCCTTGGTAGTGGTTGCGCTGGGCCCCTCTTCGGTTCGAGAAGCGGGTCACTTGGAGAGTAGAGGGCCTCGGTCTGTAGGGTGTGGAGGGGTAGCCTCGGCAGCTTGGTGAACGCTCGGCCTCGGTCGATCAAGTACCGAGGGGTCGCCTCGATGCCCTGATTTTTGCTCGGCCTCAGTCAGCGCTCTCTAGTGGCGAGCAGGCCCGCTCTGTGCAGAGGGGTATCCTTTGTGCCTCGGTTATGCTTCTTCCTGGACAGACGAAGAAACTCGTCAGGGGGGGCCGGACCTTGGTTCCCGGCCAAGTCCCCTCCGATGCCTAAGTCAGAACGGATCTGTGTGATGCTCGGTAGGATCGATGCGGCTCGAAAGGGGAGCCGACACTCGTATCCTCGGACCAAGCTCTGGGAGGGAATTTAATGGCAGAAAGCAAAGTCGGTTAAAGGAATACCTCTGTTGTTGATCTCAAGGATTCGATCCTCTTCTCGGTTGCCTCTGTAGTCCCTTTATATGGTTTGGCCCAAGACTGCCCCCAATCCACGTCCCCTGATAGCTCCCCACTCACGCCCCGTGACCCGCCTTCATGGAGGCGCCTGCATGCGTCTTGGGGGAGTCGATTAATGGGCTCCTTAATGGTCATTAAGGTGCCACGTTTTCAGGGGAACGGTTATTTTTCGCGAGCATGGGCTAATCGCGTGTTCGCCGGGTCGCGGCGGGTCCGACTCCGATACCCTTCGCAGGCCTCGTTGGTTGAGCCAAATCCCATTCGTGGGCCTCACGCCTTAGGCATGGTTTCGGGCCTCTCGCTCTTGGGCTTCTCCAAAATAGTCGTATCAATATGATACTAACATTCTCAATCAATTATGTAGGATATGAACAGTATGATGATCAAAGCTTTAGAACAAGAGAAACAAAATATAAAGCCATGGAGAACAAGGATGCGGAGTACCTCAAGGAATAAACAAAGATAAAGAAACAAAGATATGAATATGGAGCCATTCAATAGTCAAAATCTGAAGCAAGAACTAAAGATTACAAGCTCAAGAGAACGACTCAATGAAGTGTAAAGGCTCAAGACAAAGTGGACAAGACCTAAGATACAAGACTATGTCAAGTTATGTTACTTTAGTCTTAGTTTGTAAAAGCTTTAGATTTAAAGCTACACACACTAGAATATAGCAAAAATGATTTTAAATCATCTAAATATGCTTTAAAATAAAAAATAAAAGTTTTGACAAAGTTTCAAATCATTTTGAAAGAGAAAACCCCATGTATCACAAAATAGCCGACTATCCGCACCCTGATAGCCGACTATCGTGAAGTGGAAAATGAACTAGAGCTTTCTGTCATGTAATAGCCGACTATCTCCTTTGGATAGCCGACTATCGGCCACACGATAGACAACTATCACTCAAGATAACCGACTACGGCTATTTAATCATAAAAACGTGATTTTCGCGATGCTATTTTTTGTAGCCGTTAGAGTGGCATTTTAGGGATTCATTTTGAATTATATTGACCCTCGATATAAAGTAGAGAGTGCAAAATAAATGGATATGAAATTTAAAGAAATTTTCTATTATTTTGAAAAGAAATCTCAAGCTCTCTCTAAGATCTGAAGCTCTCATTTTTTGGCCAATGTTTTAAAAAATTTGTGCTTATTCTTTCTAATCTTTTTGATTAATCTTTTGGCCTTGAAAAACTTGTTTTAATCTTTGTTCTTAAATTCTATTTCAAGAGATTTGATTCAAGTTTCTTTTGATCTTTTGAAATTCACTTAAATCTAATTATGAGATTAAAAAATTTGATTTTTCTTATAGCCACACAAAAGCACTTAAAGCTCCAATCTTTGGTTCTAAGATCAAGGATGTAATCTTCATTCATCTACAAAGGTTTGAAGGCCTTAAGGGAGGCATTTGGTAAGTGGATCAGTAAGATCAAGTATTGGTTTGTATTCCCTTTGTGAAAGGGGTGTTTGTTGGAAATTCTGGGTTTGGTGTTGTTGGTTCCTGTGGATGGCAAACAACACTAGAAGTAGGGTTGAATAGGGTTGTTAACAATTATAAGCTTTTTCAATTAAACAATGATCCTTCTAAGTGTTGCCTAAGTATCAAATTGAGTTGCCTCAAATTTGAACTTAAGCAACAATTATATGCTTGTAATAGATAAGAGTTAAGAACATCGAAAATGAAAGCGTACAAGCAACAATGATAAAAGAGTAAGAGAGTCAGAGTCACAACGCAAACACGCGGTAATTTACCCTGGTTCGGATATGCAAGTCCCACTTGCCCATTGTATCCTACTCCAGCAAAAAATCCACTAACCCTTAACAAGATCAAACCTTGCCTCAAACAAAGAGGACTTCGTATAACCACCTAGCTTCCCTCGCTAGGAATTTCAGCACCTAGTTACAACATAACTAGGATTTCCACTATTCCCTTATAACATGGGAATTTACAATCTAAAGTCTTCTTCAAAAACTTACAACAAATATGAAATGAAGTACAATAGTTTTCATATAGCCAATAGTATTTGTGAGTGAAAATGTGGCTAAAGAAAAATTCTCTTTTTGATCAAATATATGATATGGAATGCAAACACGATTTCATCAAAAAACTTTGTCATGAAAATCGATTCTCTAAAATGTAGCACTTGGGCTTTAGAGATCGAAACTTAAAGTATTTTAATCTTTGAAAATATGAGATTTAAAATCAATACAAAGATTAAAATAAGAGAGCTTGTATTTTGAATTTTAAATAAAAAGCAATTAGAGCTTATATATCAAAATATCAAGCTAACAAGAAAGGCTAAAAAGATTACTTAAAATAGATCTTAGAAAAGATTAGAACTCAGATTAAAAACCGTAGCCTTGGAAGTTTTAAATCTCAAAGAATGGAGAGAGAGCTTTGAGCAATGTAGAGAGTTTTTCAATAATAATAAAATGTTTTTTAAAACATTTGAAAACCTCTTTTATTTATAGGCAAATAGAAGCTTGAATTCTGCTCAAAATCAGCATAAAATCAGCTCTCAAAGTCAACTCTAACTGCTAGCAAAAATCAAGGCAGATTTCCAAATCTAGCCTGTGTTGACCCAGATAGCGGCTATCTTTTCCAAATAGTCGGATATTATTTAAGATAGTCGGCTATTATTTTGACATAGAGATTTTACAAAATCTATGTACAAAATAGTCGGATATCCATCAAAATAGTCCTCTATTTTGATATACTTCATAATATATACTTCAAAATATTTCCAAAATAATTTCCAAAAATTATATTTATGAAATATACTTAGTAATGTAATTTAAAATCATTTTTAAAGTATTTTAGAATGTGTGTGTGTGACATACTTTTGTCTTTACAAATCTAAGTAGTTACTCACACACTATATCTTAAGCTCTTCGTTTTGCTCATTAATCTTGAGCTAACTATTGTTCTCGGATCTTCATTTTCTTCACGATCCAAGATCATCATGTGCTTCAATTTGTAGTGTTCTTGATCGTAGCTTTAAGTCTTCGATTTGCGTCACTATGGCTCCAATCAGTGAATATATATATACACACTTGGAATAAGATTGTTAGTCCTTATATCACTTTGCACATCATCAAAACCACTGGGGTGTGTCTCAATATCTCAACACTCTCACCCTTTTTGATGATGACAATAAATGATATAAAATAAAATAATATAAAACAAATAAAATCACTTACGCTCCCCCAACAGAAATGCATGAGCATGATCTCTATGGAGAGGTTACTCCCCCTGCATTAAGGCTTGGTTAGCTACAAGATTTAATATGCATGATTTCATATTATCCATTCAAGTGTAACATTTTATATAGGCCTTGTGAGCATATTATTTCTCCCCCTTTGTCACATCAAAAAAATGATTATGAATATACCAAATATTATTAAGATAAACAAAGTATATTTCATATCAAGTGACAAATGGAGTTGCATAAGAAAATATCATACTTATAAGAACGAACTAAATTTTTAAGTATAGTGCAACATGATCAAATGGATATTGTAGCAATCAAACATCATCATCATTGCACATCATTAAGTTCATAACATAGCGTAATATAATACTTTTCACATGGTAGCACAAAATTGTGAGAAAACGATTGTAGCAATAATACAAACCTTAGAACATTGTTTTTAAACAATAATAACATAAACAAGCAAGCTTCCCAAAGATATGAAGATATTTTCCTCTAACTTCCTTCGCAAGCTTCTCAAGCTCCTCTTTAATCTCTTCAATGACGGTATCGATAATTCCATGCCAATTCTTCAAAGTCTATTTGAGGCTAGCAATCTTTTGGAACACATCATCCTGCAAGCTACTCATGTGATTATTTGCTTTTGCTTCCATTTTGTCAAGCCTAGCAAGGATGGCCTTTTGGAACGAAAGAATATACGGTGGAATATCTTCCGAAGCTTCGCCTTCTTCCATAGTTTGCGTCTCATATTCCTCTTCTTCTTCTTCTTCTTCTCCTCCTCCTCCTCCTCCTTCTCTTTCCTCTTCTCCTTTGCCTCCTTCTCCTTCATCCCTCCCGCCCTCTTCTACCAGGCCTGGGGTGCATACCATGGCCCATCCTATTGAGAGCTATTGAATCAAATAGGTTCATCAGTTTGATGAAGTGGGTCTCACTCTCAATAGTGATACCGGCAGAGACGAAGATGAAAGTAAGATAGTAGCCATGATTGAGAGCCGAAGTGGGGTTCACGGAAATAGAACTATGCATAATTTTATTGAAGATAATTTGGGACCCATTAACTCGAATTTTAGCTAACATGGCATAAACACATTTAGCTTGATTGAGTGAGAGAACGGCTCGACTACCTTCCTTCTGATTGATGTTGTATGAAAGTATGTTGGCAAGGATTCTTGCTTTGGAGGTGAGGTAGCTAGTGGGTAGGCTAGCTTTGTAGCTCTTTCCACTCTTATACCTGATTTTGAGGACATCATGGTCTGTCATCTCAATCTCACGCACTTTTGCCCCCGTGCTAGGAATACCGAGTCTTAGGCCCAAATTCTCAACGGTGACTTTGATAGTAGTATCAAACACCTTGGTTTTGATGGTTAAGTAGGAGGTGTTCAAAGTCAAGTTTGTGTAGAACAAGTTTATAAGTGTAGAAAAACATTTGCACTTGTTCTGATGTGAGAATAGGTCGGTTAGGCCTTGATATTGAAAGATGTAATGAATGCCATAATTCTCAGGGTCACTAATATTGATAAACCTTTCATGAAGGATAGTTCTGTGTGGGTTGATCTCAAATGCAGACATGAGATCAGGTTTGACAAGGTATGGAAGGATGAGTTCCTTCTCAGTGAGATGTGAAGATGAAGATTCTTACATCCTCTTTTTCTTAATGGATGTTCCCCTAACCATGGTTCTATAAATTGAAAATCTAGAAATTGAAATAAGGGTGAGATGGAGATATACCTAGTAGATGGATCTCCTTGAGAATACCTTCTCCAACAACCTTGATCTCTAAAATCAACTTGAGATTTTCAGTTTTGGAGATGAGAATGGGTAATAGTCGTCTATTGTAGAGATGGATGAGAAAGGGGTAAATTTTAGGGTTTTACTCAAGTTTGGTGAATCTTAGCCTTAGGATCAAATTAAGGGTTGAGAATACTTCTCCTTAGTGGGTTTAAGTGTAGCAATAAGGTAATAACACAATAAAGTAGCCCAAAGTCCGAAATGTACACATTTATAGTCGGCTGTAAAAAATCACATAACTCACCCAGATAATCTGGCAAGATGGTCTGCTATCTGGCAGACTTCTCAAAAACTGTTTTAAGTTCTGTTTTAAATTATGCCAAATATTTTCATACATTCATACATTCAATTAATGTCCACTTATACTACTGAAAATTTATTAACTGAGATATCAAAAATAATTAAACTTAATTATCTTTCTCTATTTGTCTCTTCTTTGAACCCAAGTAAGATTTTGAGACACTTTTGCTTTTCCTCGTATCTGTTGATACCTGAAAATAAATACTTCAGGTACCCTTTTTGGGTCCGGGGGATTAGAAGATATTAAAAATAATTATTTTAATGAAAGCCAAACCCAATGTGGTTTTGTACTCCCATCACACATATAGGTATAATTCTTATTAAAATGACCATCATGTAGAAATTCATTTACATAACATTGCTTTGTTCGTGTCGTTTTTAGGAATCCACATTTTGATGTACCTGCAATTTAAATGAGAATTCCAGGCATGCTTTTCTATATGCTTAGGGTTGGAGTTTTTGTATCATAAGCAGGTCCTACTTCTCGAAGCCTTTTGTGAATCGATAATATCGTCAAATTTTCTCTTTCCTTTTTTGAATTTTTCATCCACTTTTGATCGATCATCAAATTTCTTTTGGTGGTAGTCACGATATCATCTAGGTCATTTATCCTAGTTTTTATTTTATTTACCTCTTTCAATAGGGATTTGTTGTTGCTAATCAAATTTTCAGTTTCCTTCAAAAGCTCTTCATTTTTCTTAATGCAAGTCTTAAACTTCTTGCTTATTTTATGATGTTCTCTAATAAGTCTTTCATGAACATTGCATAATTCTTCATATGCTCCTTTATAGTCAAATTCATAATCACTCTCATCATCACTATTATCACTATTGCTAATGAGGTCATCTTCGCTATAATGATGTGAAGATGGTTTAGATTTTACCATCGAGGATGTTGAAGCCATAAAACACATATATGCTCGTTCTCCTCTCGGTTCTTCGTCATCAAATGAGGTTGACGATTCATCAGAGCTTGACATGTCACTTTGGTCGAAGGATGCAAAAGCCTTTTTCTTTGGCTTTGTGAGCTTCCTATCCTTTTGTCTTCGTCTTCTATCTTTTTCTTTGTATTTGCATTTGCTTTGGTCGTGGTTTTTCTCTATAGGACAATCCCTTCGAACATGACCTGGTTTGTTGCAACCAAAATAGATAATTTCATTAGTCGAACGAGATCTTCGTTTAGCAAACTTACCTTGGATGAAATGTTTAAATCTTTTCGTTATGAAAGCAATTTCCCGATCGCCTTCTTCGGATCTTCAGTGTCTGAGCATTCTTCGTTAGCTTGGAACGCCAAGTTCTTCTTCTTTGGATTTTCTTCAATTCTTTTGTCCTCTTCAAGTTCAATCTCATAAGCCATGAGATTGCCCATTAGTTTCTCTACGGTGATCGTCTTCATGGTGTTCGCTTCTCGAATGGCAGTGGTCTTTCCTTTCCATTTTGTTCGAAGCATTCGAATGATCTTCATCACCTGGTCATACTCGAAAATTCTTTTCCCTAATCCTGCAAGCTCATTTGTAATATTAGTGAATCGAGTATTGACTTCGCTAATACTCTCTCCTTCTTCCATTTTGAAACTTTCAAATTTAGAATGTAACATATTTATTTGGGACTCCTTTACCATTTTCGTCCCTTTATAACTTACCACGAGAGTATGCCATATTTTATGTGTGGTCTCACATTGAGACACACGGTTGAACTCGTTACTTGTTACTGCACAAAATAAGTCATTCATAGCTTTAGCATTAAGATTACCTCTCTTCTTTTCATCTGCTGAACATTTTTCGGTGTCCATCTCGGTAGGTGCTTTATATGGATCCTTGGTGACTGTCCATGCATCAATGTCCAAAGATTGTAGATGAGTCTTCATGTGTATCTTCCCACTCGCATAATTTGTTCCATTAAACAGAGGTGGTCGTATGGTGTTAAGCCCTTCAGAGTGGTGAGATGTTGATGCCATCGTCTTAGCATCGCTTTGATACCAAGTGTTGGATCATGTGGATGGCAAACAATACTAGAATGGGGGTTGAATAGGGTTGTTAACAATTATAAGTCTTTTTCGATTAAACAACTATCCTTCTAAGTGATGCCTAAGTATCAAATTGAGTTGCCTCAAACTTGAACTTAATCAACAATTATATGCTTGTAATAGATAAGAGTTAAGAACAACAGAAATGAAAGTGTACAAGCAACAATAATAAAAGAATAAGAGAGTCAGAGTCACAAGCAAACACACGGTAATTTACCCTGGTTTGGATACGCAAGTCTCACTTGCCCACTGGATCCTACTCCAGCAACAAATCGACCAGCTCTCAACAAGGGCAAACCTTGACTGAAACAAAGAGGACTTCATACAACCACCTAGCTTCCTTCGCTAGGAATTTCAGCCCCTAGTTACAACAAAACTAGGATTTCCATTATTCCCTTATAACATGGAAATTTACGATCCAATTCTTCTTCATATACTTACAACAAACATTAAATGGAGTACAATAGTTTTCCTATAGCCAATAGTATTTGTGAGTGAAAATGTGGCTAAGAAAAAGTATCTTTTGATCAAATATATGATATTGACTACAAACATGATTTGATCCAAAAACTTTGTCCTGAAAATCGATTCTCTAAAATGTAGCACTTGGACTTAGAGATCGAAACTTCAAGTATTTTAATCTTTGAAAATATGAGATTTAAAATCAATACAAAGATTAAAATAAGAGATCTTGTATTTTGAATCTTAAATAAAAAGAAATTAAAGCTTGGAGATCAAAATATATAGTCTAACAAGAAAGGCTAAAAATATTACTTAAAAATAGATCATAGAAAAGATTATAACTTATATTAAAAACAGTAACCTTGGAACTTTTAAATCTCAAAGAATGGAGAGAGGGATTTTGTGCAATGTAGAGAGTTTTCGATAATAATAAAATGTTGTTTAAAACATCTGAAAACCTCTTTGATTTATAGGCAAAAAGAAGCTTGAATTCTGCTCAAAATCTGCATAAAATCAGCTCTCAAAGTCAACTCTAACGGCTAGTTAACGGCTAGCAAAAATCAAGACAGATTTCTAAATCTGGCATATATTGACCCAGATAGTCGGCTATCTTCCCAGATAGTCGGTTATCTTCTCTAGATAGTCGGCTATTATTTTGACAGAGAGTTTTTACAAAATCTCTATACAAAATTGTCAGTTATCAATCAAAATAGTCGGCTATTTTGAGATACATCATAATATATACTTCAAAATATTTCCAAAATAATTTCCAAAAATCATATTTATGAAATATACTTAGTAATGTAATCTAACAACATTTTTAGAGGCTTTTAGAATGTGTGTGTGTGTGACATACTTTTGGCTTTACAAATCTAAGTAGTTGCTCACGCACTATATCTTAAGCTCTTCATTTTGCTTATTGATCTTGAGCTAACTCCTCTTGTTCTCAAATCTTCATTTGCTTCATAATCTAACATCAGCATGTGCTTTAATTTGTGGTGTTCTTAATCGTAGCTTTAAGTCTTTGATTTGTGTCACAATGGCTCCAATCAGTGAATATCTATACACACTTCGAATAAGATTGTTAGTCCTTTATCACTTTTGCACATCATTAAAACCCATGGGGTGGATCTTAATATCCCAGCAGCTGTAACTAGGTGAACTGGAAAGTTCTTAGTGAGTGAAGCTAGGTGCTTGTATTGATTTTTTGCAATAGTGGATTAAATCCCAAGGGAGGTTGGGGGTTGGTCGTACCCAAAGGTGGGGAACCAGGATAAATCTTTGTGTTTGTGCTGTGATTATTCTCTTATGGCTTATTATATCATACTTGCTTGTGATCTAGTTTTTTGATGTGTACCTTATCTCATTGCAAGTAATTATATTTGTGTTGATTAAATACCAAGAGATGTAAATCTTCTTGGAGACTTAGGCAATTAAGTAGAAGGAATTTTATCTTGCGAAAAAGTTTTATTAGTTATATAGAACACTATTCAACCCATCCCCCTTCTAGTGTTGCCTGACATCCACAAGATCATATACCAAGTATGCCAAAGACCTACTCAAAATATTTGGAATGGAGAATGTGACAGGGAAGGATACACCCATGGCTACTTTCGTCTCCTTGGACAAAGATGAAATGGTTAAGAGTGTTGATAAAAGTACATATAGAGGTATGATTGGTTTCTTACTTTATCTTACCGCTAGTAGGCCTGATATAATGTTTAGCGTATATGTTTGTGCTAGATTTCAGTCAGACCCTAGGGAGTCACATTTTAAAGCAGTAAAACACATTTTAGGTATCTTAAAATCACATCAGACTTTAGACTATTTTATCCAAAAGAAAGCACATTAGTTTGATTTCATATAGTGATTCTGATTACGCTGGTTGTAAAACCACTAGAAAAAGTACAAGTGGAACTTTTCATTTTCTTAGACATTCCCTTGTTTCTTGGTTTAGCAAAATGCAAAATGCTATTTCCTTATCTACCACTGAAGCAAGATACATATATAGCTGATGAACTTGCATGTGCACAAGTCCTTTGGATGAAACAAGCCCTAGCTGACTATGGTATTAAGTGTACTAAATGTGTGATTTATTGTGATAATAAGAGTGCTATTAGTTTAACTAAAAAAATTTTTTTACATCCTAGAACCAACATAAATTCATTAATAATCATTGCACTTAGAAAGATATTGAGCTTAAATATATTTCTAATGATCATCAAGTAGCTAATATTCTCAGTAAGGCTCTTACGATTGATTCTTTCGTAAACTACCTAGAGATCTTGGCATTATTATTGAGAAAGAGCTTATTTGATTATTTTTACTCTTGACATATTTTTCTCTTGATTGCATTGCTTATGTCACATTTATTTTGTTTTAACATGTGTTATTACACACCCCACTTTATTTCTTTCTGATTCTGTCAAAAGGGTGAGAAATATATGTGATATCTGTGTTTTATGTCAAAAGGGGATATATTCATGTGACACACTATAATTTATTGACATCACATATATATGTACACTCACATTGGCGCTTTGATAATAATTATGATAAATGTGCTTTATAGATGCTTATCTATAATGATAATTAATGCAAGGGGAGTATCTTCTCTATAGCAATCATGCATTAGAACAAGGGGAGTAAGTATCGAAATTTCGTAATTTCATATTTTTATCAAAAATTGTTTGTGATCATCAAAAAGGGGAAGATTGTTTGTTATTACATCACTCCTAAGTTGGTTTTCATGATAAGCAAACAATTTGTGTTGCTAATGATGTTTTATGAGTTGATTTATGAGTGTAGGTGTTCAAGTCAACAATGGTCAACTCAAGCTTAAAGACAATGATGATATGAAACTAAAGCTCGATGATGGAAGTGTCAAGGAACTTAGAGCTCAAATTGAAGATCAAAAGCTCAAGTCAAGGACTCATAGAGGTGCAAAACTTCAAGACAAGTGGACAAGCTTAAGGAAAATGCATCAAGACTCCTAGTCATATGAGTGATGTAGTTTATATTTTTGTACTTAGAATGTTAAAACTAGTAGTTGAAGCTTGTACACACATATAAATGTTGATTTTAAACATCATAAATTATTTAGAGTGTTGTGAATGGAAATACTAGAGTCGGTTAGGATTGCGGGTATCTTAGAGATACGCCCATATCTATGTATCATATCTTTCTACTCTCCTATCCTGCATATAAATAAAGGGCTGAGGGTTCCTCCCCCAGTAGTTGATTCATAACACGTTATCAGCACGAGCCTATAAATTTTCCACAAAAATTTTCGATCGTTGCGAAGGAGAAAGGAGACGGTGATCCACGCGCGTGGTGCAAGGCTTCCTCAAACAAGCGTCGTCATCCGCGTAGGCTTCGTTCAACCGTCGCTATATCCGGAGGATGGATATAGAGGTAAAACCCGCTAAAACGATATTTTTATCATACGTATCATTGATCTACCCATAGATCTCGCAAGATCGATATGGGAATAGCTAATCGCCTACAATCAATGATTTTTATCGTCCAAAATCATGTTTTTAACGTGCTAAAAAATTCTGAAAATAATCATATAATAGGGTTTCATCCCTATTCTCCCCCCGTCGGTGGCCTTGCCACCGGTCGCTCCCCCGTCCGTCCCCCCCCCCCCCCCCCGGCATGCAAATTCCCTCCCCCGAAGGGGGCCGGCAATTTTGCCGTGTATCGAGGCCCCCCTGAAGGGGGCCGGCACTCTGACGTGCATCGAGCCCATCAAAAAGGGGGCCGACCAGTGATTCCATTGTGCAACGAGCCCCCCGAAGGGGGCCGGCCGTCGATTCCGCCGTGCATTGAGCCCCCCTGAAGGGGGCCGGCCAGCGCTCCGCCGTGCATCGTGGCCCACCGAAGGGGGCCAACCGCGCTCTACCGTGTATTAATGCCCTGGGGGGGCGGCCTTCTGCGCCCCGTCACCCGAGCCACCCCCCAAAGGGGGGCGACGCTCTGCGCCCCGACGCCCCCACCCCCGGAGGGGGGTGACGCCGTTGCAAACAAACCCCCCCGAAGGGGGGCGGCTCCCCTTTTGCCATCGCCCGATGGTAGTACAATGAGGGGCGGCGACGGCTAACCCTAGCCACTGCCCCTCAACCCTAGAATGGGCCCAAAGCCCATATTCAAAAAAATTCAAACTGCCGGCCTAAAGCCCGCAGCAACTCTGCGGGCTTCAGGCTCGTAGACTACTTTTTCGAAAAAAACAAACAGATTGAGACTGCAGGCCTGAAGCCCACAGCCACTATGCGGGCTTCAGGCCCGCAGACCAAATTTTCGAAAAAAAATTTTGGGGAAGAGGCAAATTACAATTAAAGGGGCTAAAAATAAGCTTTAAAAGGCTTATTGTGATCAAAAATGGAATTTCGGAGACCTAAAAATTCATGAAAAAAACAGGGAAATTTTGGGGACTTTTGGGGTTCCTTTGGGGATGAATTAAAAAGGAAAACTTCTTCCTTTTACGAAGAACATGTTTAATTGTTGGGCTCTTTTCCAATATTTTTGGATAACCCCAAGTAGCCAACCCTTGCATTAAAGGATTTCTTCTATAAAATCATATGCTTTGCATCACTTTGGCTTATTCTGTGGATAAACTGTGTATGGTTGTGCATATTTTTTTAAAACTTAATAATTAAGAGGATCCTACGACCGCTCTGCCGTTAATCAGCTAACCTAACGGTGTATGACGTTGCCCAGTAGTCAAATAATTATTAAGTAATTAAATTGTTTATCCATCTCTGCGAATATTAATAGATGTGATGCCTATGATGAAAATGTCTGATGAAAATGTCTGATGAAAATGTTTGATGAGCACAAATTTTCTGCCTGAATTGCGGTTTTTGGATCGGCTGTTTAAGTCCCACATTTTATTTTCATGCACTTTTCTTTTACTTTTGAGAGAAATTGTCGTGAGGAAATTATGTAAATGTCTAAGACCGAATACCTTTTTCCATGAAGATGGAGGCCACAATTGAAGCTGAAGATCTTATATGGGAACCACGGTGGTTTCCAAAGTTGTAATTCTTTTTAAATCTTTCATTTGTATAATATAGACTGTAATGAGACTTTAGACTTATTTATGTGGGACTGGCCGATCCACGTAATTATCCCTTCATATTAGAATTGCCTCCGTATGAAAATGTTTATGTTTAAATTATTAATTCATGCATATTTGTGCTCTGCTAGATAAAATGGCTAAAATTGCAAGTGTCGATTTCGAAGTGCTGCATGCATCAGGCAGAAACTATCTGAGCTGGCAGCTCGATGTGAAATTCCATCTGCGGTCTAAGTCCCTAATTTCTGCTATGACTACAAATGAAAAAGTAAGCGATATAGAAAAAGCGCAAGCCATTATCTATATTCGCCGCCACGTGGACAAGACCCTAAAGGCTAAATACCTTACGGTCGAAGATCCACTTGAGCTGTGGACTGCTCTTGAGGATAGGTATAAACATCAGAAAGATGTTATACTACGGCCAAGGGCACGATACGAGTGGGAGAACCTGAGACTGTGGGACTTTAAGTCCATAGCTGAGTACAACTCAGCTCTTTTTAGCATCACCTCACGCCTGAAGTTGTGTGGTGAAAAAGTATCGCATGCTGGAAAAGACGTACATGTCTTTCCATGAGAAAGATATGATACTCATGCAGCAATACCGTGAACGAAAGTTCACCAAGTATTCTGAGCTACTGTCATGTTTACTCATGGCTGAACAAAACAGAGAGATTCTCCTCGCCACTTACAACATGCACCCCCTGGCACTGCCCCCCCGAAGCTCATAATGCATCTTCTTCTCGAAAGAAGAGAGATAATAAACGAAAATAAAGAACATAGAAAGGGGGACAGAACAAAAGGGGGCCAAGTCCAGCAGCGAAGAAATGAAAGAAAGAGGAAGTTCACCTGGCGTAGAAATGACAACAATAGAAATGATGCACCCCCACCCAAGAGGGAATGTGAAGACCAGTGCCATAGATGTGGCATAAAAGGCCACTGGTCCAGAGTGTGCCGAACTCCGTAACATCTCCAGGATTTGTATAAAGAAAACAAAAAATATAAAGCTGAAACAAACTTGATGACCTCTGATGCTCCAGTAAAGTTTACAGCTGACCACTTCGAACATGATGACCTGCTTGATTAGCCTTCTATTTTTATCTTAGCAAATTGTTTAGAACATTTCATGTTATGAGAGCATTTGAATTATGTAATTTGTTTTGAATAAAAATGTTTATCTGAAAATGCACGAGCCTATATAATTCATTTTTTAATAGATGAACTGCTCTCATGACTGATTAGTAGACAACAAACACATACGATCTTTCAATACAAATCCCATCATCAGGTTTATATTGAAGATCCAGGGAATGCGACACTGTTGCCCCCAATTAACACAGAAACAAAAATAAAGGATGCACTAATCTCTCCAAATTTCAAAAGAAACTTTCTAAGTTTCAAGGACATCCGTTTCAACGGATTCCATTTGAAAACAGCAAATGTAAATGAAAAACAAATTAATGTATGTAACGTCTCAAGAAAAGGAGTAAAATCCATACTTGAATGTTTTGAGAGCCTTACAGGCCTCTACCATACAAAGATTCGGAGAAAGGAAGCGGAATTAAACGGAGCACTGAAGTGCCCCACTTCAGCCAAGTTTTTACTCTGGCATGATAGACTTGGTCACCCTGGATCAGTGATGATGCACCGCATCTTATCCTATGGGTATGACTTGAAGAACCAGAATATTCTTCAGAAGGGAGAATTCCCACGCATACCTTGCTATAAGGAAAAACTAATTACAAGGCCATCTCTACGAAAAGTTGAAAAAGAATCTCTGTGCTTCCTCAAAAAGAATATAAGGAGATAGATGTGGACAAATTCCACCCCCTAGTGGGATATTTCGGTACTTCATTGTACTGATAAATGCATCCTCAGAATATTCGTATGTGTGTCTACTACAGACCTGTAACTTAACTTTTCCAAAGCTATTGGCACAAAAATAAAAATGTTGCGGGCACATTTTCCAAACAATCAAATATAGAAAACAAGTCTGGTTAATGTTGGGAAATATACCTCCCGGTCATTTCAAGAGTAATGCCAAGCAACGGGAATAGAAAATGAACATACAGTGCCGCATGTTCATACCCAAAATGCGTCGGCAGAGTCACTGATAAGTAGACTCCACTGGATTGAACGTCCATTAAATCCCGATTGCCGATGGATGCATGGGGACATGCAAATTCTGCATGCTGCATCGTAAATAAAAGACCCACTGGAGGTCAATCTCTAATGCAACTTGCATATGGAATGCCACCAAATATTTCTCATCTGAGAATCTTCCGCCGTGCAGTTTAAATCCCCATTGCACCACCACAGAGGACCTAAACGGTCCTCAATGTTGCCTAGGTATCCATGTACGGTTTGACTCACCATCACTTATAAGATACCTAGAACCCCAAATGGGGGACGCTTTTAAGGCACATCTTGAAGACTGTGATTTTAATGAGACGAGTTTTTCCAAAATAGGCCCAGATACTGGAAAATCTGGCACGAAGCAAAATTATTACCTGGGATACAAAAAGCTTGACCCACTATGATTCGGTAACAAAACAAACGTGAAGATGTGATCCTGAAGATCTTCCACAGAATAATGTTCACCACTTACCGAACTCATTTACTGACAAGCAGAAGATTGTCAGATCACACATCCCTGCTGTAAAAACTCCAGCTAGGATTGACATCCCCGAGAATGGATGCAATCCACCAGCAGCAGAAGTGGCTGATCCTCAACAGAAAAGAGGCAGACCACCAGGCTCCAAGGACAGAAACTCCTGGAGACCTTAAGACAATACTACTATAGGATAATGAGCTCATGTCCATACCCTCGCCCTTCCCGGAATCCACTGCAGAGGAACTGCCAGGAAAAACTAAAATCGAAAGTAAATGTTGTACGTACCGGGGAGGTGTTGGACAGATAGACATAAATTGTTGACAATGTATTCACGTATCATATTGCAATATACATCGCAAAAGCGATGATGTTTATAAATTATCGTTACATACTCTGTTGCTAGAATGCAAACGTAGAGATTGGCCAAATGTGGAACAAAGCAATACAAGATGAGCTGGACTCACTTATGAAATGTGAAATGTTCGGACATGAAGTCCAGACACCAAAAGGTGTCAAACCTGTGGATAAAATAAAGTATTGCACACATAAGAAAAATAAATACAAAATCGTATGCTATAAGATACAACCTATAGCCTAAGGAAAATTTTGCTGAAACTAGGGATCGAACAAATTAAAATGAGCATGCCTTATAAATGATGCATCAGACTCCCTAAGTTATCAAAAGCGAATACCTTACGATTTGGCGAAGGAAAATTTTGGATATGCTTTTATTGGATGTTGTGACGGCATAGCTTCGTGGATATCTTGGTAAAGATAATTTCCACATCTCCTTAAATGCCTGAATAGACTTCAAGACGTCTATTCTATTAAAGAAAAACAATAAGAATAATGTACAACCAAGAGAATCGCTCGACAAAGCAATGATTCCTACTAAGGGTTGTCTTTGCATCTGAGCAAAGAGCAGGATTTGAGATCATGGTTGTAAATAACTAAAATCTCATCGGATCTCCTGAAGAGAAAAACGAAACATCTGTTCAAGCCTGACTTTTAAGCATGAAATAAAAAGACCTAGGCAAATATAAAGTCATGGCTCATAGAATCTGTTACATACGCCCAGAAGTGCGTTGGAAAAATTAAAAGGACCATTGTCATCCAAAGTGCACCTATGGTAGTATACTTAATGGATGTACAAAAAGAACCCTTCCAATCGCTGGAAGAGGGGGAGGATATAACTGGTCCTAAATTTCCTTATCTAAGTGCAATCAGGCACTCGTGGCTAACTGCACTCATCCCGATATAGCAGTTGCAATAAACTCATTAGCCAGAGATAGTTGGCACCTAAAAAGGGCCATTAGACCGGAGTTAAGTCTTCTACGCTTCCTCCAAGGGTCGAAAGATTTGGACTTACAATATGAAGTATCATCCTCCAATGATTATGCAAATGCAGGTTACAGGTCCGGTCCCTATACTGAGAAATCACAGAACGGGTACCCATAGTGGGATGGCCATCTACTGTAGATCTGCAAAGCAACTTATGAAGGCAACATCATCCAATCATTCCGAGATCCTCACCATTCCAGAATCACACCAATGGTGTATTTGAGGGCGCCTGGTGGTACATCACATCCTAGTGACGACTGGGATAGAGGCTAGTATTATGGAGCTGACCACATATTCTGAAGACCACATCAAAGGCGACGTAACTTAGTGATCGCTCCGGGATGTAACCCTAAAGAACGGTTGTAGTTTTACCGCAAGTGCACGGTGTAGCAGCGAGCGGGATATCGAACACAGGGAGGACGAATGACCGTGCTTGTTCCAATCAACCTGGCTATTTAAGAAGAAAGATTTGCCTTTGGCGATCCTGTCACAATCGTCAGACAAAGTGTGGAAATATCAAATCAAATAAAGAATGTCTAGGGAATGGGGAATCCCCGCTACTCACCGTATTTCATGAATGTGGTTCATCGGTATCAAAATCGCTAGAATAAGATTTTGGATGAACTAGTTGCAACTGAATGTAGAACCAAGCTCACGCTCTCGCGCTGTTGCCGGTCTATAGCTATCCTAGGTTTGGGTCCAATCTCTTGCAAACCCTAGCCTAGGGAAGCTAGCATTGGGATCAACATCATCGTCCAATCGCGCACCGAGCCCAATCTCTTGCAAACTCGGCCCACGACCTAGATTGGGATAGTTCCTACCCGTCCAATCTCTTGCAAACGGGTATTGGCGCGGAATTGCAACCGGAAACCCTAGTATCGGTCCAATCTCTTGCAAACCGATACTACGGAAATTCGAGTCCAACCCAATTCGGATTTCTAGGGTTTCCTATCGAATTGGGATCCAATCACTTACAAATCCCAATCGGTATGAACTCCTAGCTATCCTTAATAAATTGATCTCAATCTAATCTCTAATAGCAATTCTAGCAAAATTTCTACTAATTCATCACAAATATGAAATATGGCTTGTAGGGTTCATCCCCGCGACCCAAGACGTGGCGACTACTCACAATTCATAGCAAGATCACAAAAATAATCAATGAAATAAGCAATAGAATTCATCACAATATTGAGATGTGCAATAAAAATAGAATTTTTAGAGAATAGAAAAGCAAACCAATGGAGTTCTTCAATTAATCCAACAAAAATCCAATTTTGTCTCTTCTCCAATCTCCAAAATAAAGCTAAAAAGTAAATCTAAAAAGCTGCAAAAAATCTAAGAAGAAGCTCCCTTAAACTAGGGTAAAAACATGGGTTAAATAGCCCCCAAAATCGTCCAAAAACTGTGACCAAAATACCCCTGCGCAGCCTGTTTTCCGCAATTTTCGCTACAGGCAGCGCGTCGCACTCGGCCGAGTGACAAAAGTCGCTCGGCCGAGTGAAAACCCTGTAATTTTCCAGTAAGTCGGGGCCTTCAGGGGTCTTCTCCTCGGGAGTCGCTCGGCCGAGTGAGTTGTCGTCACTCGGCCGATGGCTTCATTGTGCTCGGGCGGACGTGATTATCCACTCGGCCGAGTGGGTCTTCTGAAGCTCAGGCAGCCGAAAAACAGTAACATGGCGATTTTTGAAGGGCTTTGTCTGGGCGCCACTCGGGCGGACGGGGTCTCGTCACTCGGCCGATGTGGTCTCCGTCGCTCGGCCGAGTGCACATAGAAATCGTGTCTGATCTGGTCGGCCGAGCGGTGTCTCGCTGGTCGGCCGAGTGGCTCCTCCACTCGGCCGAGTGGGACACAAAAAATGCCCAATCAGCTTATTTTGGCCTCCTCGTCGCTCTTGCGACGTCCATTCTTCTTCTGCTCCTCTCCAACAGCAAAATACCCCTCGGGGAGGTCGTCGGTGACCGTCTAGAGTAAGCGCATCTCGAGATCACTCCAAATCGCGCTAAATCACCTGAAATGCGACAAAAACAACAAATCGTGAAAAGCATCGCAATATCGTCGATATATCGTGAAAAACATGATTTGGGCGATCTAAATGGCATGCAAACATGCGGGAAAAAAGGTGTAAAATAAGGAGTGATCAAAATCCCCCAAGCTTGCCTCTTACTCGTCCTCGAGGAAGATAAGTAAAAGGCGAACCCGGTGGATTCGAAAAACGAAAACGGCAAAAAGTGAAAAAATGAAAACCGGAGAAGAATGAAAGACGAAATAAAAATAAAGTAGGAAGAAAGAAGCGAAGAGGTAGGTTGCTAGATCATTTTCTCAGGACGTGGGTTCCGCTTACTCATATAGCATGCACTGAACGAAAAACACATGTCAAAGAGTTTTATTTTGATATCATAGTATAATAGTGCAAATGGAAATAGAAAACCCACGAACAACAATATAATCATGAAAAACGGAATAATTTCATAATTAACATCGTCTGAATCATTTAAAGCGGTATACAAATCACAGATCACACACTTTTCAATTGAATGTTTTCTATCCGGAGTATAAGAGTATCACACTATAGAATAGAGAGAATAGAAAAAGTATGGATTTCATGAAATGGGTGCTAAGCTTAGATTTTTGGATTTCGTAAAGCTAGAAATAATCTCATTGAGTATAGAATATTACTTAGCCTAGGTTGTCGTGCAACGTCAAGTAGTCACTCTCTCACACATCAATGGATCCCCTCCCCCAAGCTTATCTATAAGCGTGGTGGCATAAAAAAAATATTTACATCCCCATTTTTATAAAGCTCCAAAAGTAATGAAAAGGGAAGAGAAAGAAAGTGAGATGGGATCTTTTATTGAGGATTTTCCTCTTTTTTTTAGAAAAAGTAAGAAATTTGGAGCTAGGAATTAATAGCGGGGGAAATGCCATATAATAGAATCGCTAAGGGGAGATTCACCAATGATTTTAAAAGTAGAGAAATGATGTTCAAGATTTGTGGAGAAAGAAATGAATATATCTCTCGGTTCACTCTATAAGACATGCACGACAACTTCAGCAGGGTAATCTAATCTACTCAGTTTCGATCACAAAAAAGCTAACTAATCCAGATTTATCATAGCTAACATCATTCAATCATCCTGAAGTGAAGTGTACAATTCATGCATATAGAAGTGATGTAGGAAAAGAAATCAGTACTCCAGATATAAGCATTCAATGCGTGAATCTTGGTGTGTTTTCTGTGATAGCATACATATGAATATTCAGACTAAGCTAATAATAAAATTTCATCCATTTTCATGTGGAAAAAGTGTGGGTTACTATCTCTAGATGCAAGGCAAGTCATAGCATATGATATCAGAAATAAAGTCTAAGACATGACAAATATAGCATGCATGTAGAATAAGCTAACTCCACGTCATCATCATCACAGAAAAGTCATCTCTAGCATGAGATGAAAAAGAAAGAAATAAAGATAAAGGGAAAATAGAACTATATACAATGCGGCACACAGAAAAATAAGAAAAACGTGATGCATGGCAAAATAAAAGAAAAATGATGAAAAATAAGTGCAAAAGCGAAAAACGGTGTGAAAAACTAAAAATAAAGGTGGCAAATCGAAAAAGAACGTGAGAACTCACCCCCCAAGCTAAATGGCACAGTGTCCTCAATGTGCAAAGTGTGGCACACCGAGAGACAAGAAATGTGAGGGGAAAGTGAGGATGCATGCATGAAAAAAAGGAAAATAAAAGGATAAAAATAAAGAAATGAAAAATATGATGCGGACATGATGCATGCACAGATAGGAGTGATACAGATATAAAGGTGGTACCAAAAACTCTCCCTCTCTCCCAGAAAAGATATATAAAGATATGGTGAAAATGAGAAACCCAAAATAAGTGAGGGGAGGGGGTGGACAAAAAGGCAACAGGACCCAGCAGAAACGGGCAGCACAACGGCAAAAATAAACTAAGGCATCAAGGGTGCCTAAGAAGGTGGTGCTGCACCATCTCCGTCCTGAGGCGGAAGTGGTGGGGGTGGCTGGACAGGCCGCTGAGCGGGGGTGGGTGTGGAAGTGGGAGCAGGCGGAGTGTGCGTGGACGTGTGGGTGGGAACCTGCTGGGTGGGTGGGGGTACGCGGGGGAGACGCTCTAGGACCTAGGTAAGACAGTAGTGAATCTGGGGGATCAGGTCGAAGCGGTCAGCCATCGCAGAGACGGTGGAGGACAGGGTCCTAAGGTCGGCTCTGAGACCACTCACCGCCCCCTCTAGAGCATGAATGCTCTGAAGTACAGTGTCAGGGGGAGGTGGTGCAGAGGGACGCACCGGTCGGGGCTGTGCAGGGCGTGGCTGGGGTACTCGAGTCGCGTATGTGACTGGCTCAGCGGGGAAGGGAACGAAAGGTGCTGCGCCCGCGAATGTGGGCCTGGCCTCAGTGTGAGGCCGGGGCACCGGCTGGTGAGAAGTGGAGGCAGCAGTGACGAAAGAAGAGTGCAAAAGAGGCAGCGAGACGGCCGGAGAGGTCAGTGGCACAGAAGTGTGGACAGACGCCACGACGCTCTCAGAAAATACAGCAGCAGTGGAAACAGAGGGCTCTCCGGACTCAACTACGGTCGGCGGGTGCTCAGGGGGTGCAGAAGAAACAGGCTCAGCAGACAGAGGGCCAGTGGAGGTGGTGACAGCCTCTGAAGCAGTGGAGGTGGGCTCAGCTAAGGTACTCGCGACACCGACAGAGGTGTCAGGAGCAGCGGAAACAACTGGTATAGGCTGAGGGGCCACAGGGTCAACAGGGGCGGCAGGCTCGGCAGGGGCAACAGGGTCTGCGGGGGCAGCGTGGGCCTGCTCGGCCTCCTCGGCCTCGAGCATGTAAGCAGCGGGGATGAGAACATCCATCACAGGGAGCCAGTCGACGTGGGCAGGTGCAATCTGAGTCCGAGCTGGGCTCGGGAGAATCATGTAATCGGCACCGTAAGGGCCGTGCAACCAGACCCAGTGACGCTCACCGTGCGGACGAAGCATCTTCATCCGGGCCATAACATCGATCGACAAAGAAGTGGGGCCCGATACTCGCCGCAGGTCGTCAGGGAAGTCCTCGCCGGTCATAAGGGCAAGCAAGGTGATCAGGCCGCCGCAGCATATCGGTGAGCGAGCGCCCACCGACACAATGATGCGGTCCAAAAACCAAGCCGCGACATCAATCACGACGGCGGGGACCAGCTCATCTCCATCCCTAGATAGAGCTCTGGGACGTGTCATCGCGTAGAGCATGTAGAGCTCTGGCGTAGACATCGTGCCCGGCTCATATCTGGCCAAAAAGGTCGTCGCCATAAGGCGCTGAGCAATGCGGAGGCAGGGATGGACAATGGCCGAGGCCTTGGCCCTACTAGGGTCAAAGGCAGCGTGAAGACCCGTAATCCGGGCCCAGAAGGCACCGGCGTCGAAGGAAGGTGGGGGGATATGGGTGGGACCGTAACCGCGATCGGCTCCGGGGACAGCGGGCCACGAGAAAAATGCTCTCATCATATCGAGAGTGACCTGGCACTCCCGGTCCATGAACCGAAACGAGCATCCCTCGTCGGTCCGGGCGATCGAACTAAGGACCTCAAGTGTCGGACGGATAAACGTGTCCGCCGACACCTGAAAGAAATCTCGCCAGCCCACATTGTCGTACAACGTGAGCATCCCCTCTAGTACCCCCAGGCGTCCTAGGTCAGCAAGGTGTGCAAACCTAGAGGGTACGATCGAGCGCTGGGAGATACGCTCGAAGACGGCGCGGTGTGCGTCGTCTCGGAACGTAATCCCGAGCGGCCCGACCAGTGGAGCCGGAGGTGGTGGCTGTGGAGCGGCAGGGAGTGGCTGTGCGAGCTGTGCAGGCTGTGTGGGCGCTGCAGGCTGTGCGGGGTGTGCGGGGCCTGCAGGCTGTGCGGGGTGGATGGGGTGTGCGGGAGAAGGCGGAGGAGAGTCCTCCAACTCGTGGGAGGGGCCGACGTCATCCGACCGCTTCCGCTTGGCAGAAGCTCTCCTCGACCGCGGCCGTGTCCGGGGCGGCATATCGGCCCCGAGCGCGAGCCGAAAAGGTGTAAAAGTGCGGCGTGTGTAAAAGAAAGGAAAGAGTGTACCCCGACACGCCGCGAGTGCTAAGCAATGGAAGAGTGCGAAGATAGCGCCTCCGCGAAGCCCAAATCAGTCCGTAGAAGCTCCCCTGGGCTCCCCTAAGCTCCCAAGAACTACCCGCACATGAAATGGCGATATCAGCGGGTAATATTCAAAACGTATGGAGCATTAGGGGTATAATAGATAGATATAGAAATTGATTTGGGTTTGGGGTTCGTTCATCGCATGTATCCTCGAAAAACACACGAAAAGAGGAGAAAAAGGCGAAACGGTTGATACCGGAGGTGGCCGGAGCGGCGGCCGCCGGCGGCGACTCGGGCGAGCCGCGGCGGGTGGTCGGCCGGCGGTGGCTGGCCGAGCGGCGGCGCGAGGTGGCCGGTCGGGCGAGTGAGGGCTGTGAGCGAGCGAGGGTCGGGCGAGGGAAGCTGAGGGGTCGCACGGTTTGGGATTTTTCGTTTCGAAAAATGTGCCCCCCCCCCCTCGGCCACTTATATAGTAAAAGTTACGACTCGGCCGAGTGACTAGGTCACTCGGCCGAGTGGGATCAATGGAAATTTCCTCCCCGCTATCGCTTCGGCCGAGTGGCTTTGCCAGCCTCGGCCGAGTGGAGTAAGTCCATTCGGCCGAGTGGCTCAAGCTACTCGGCAAGACTCGCCTTAGGAGCGTATCCGTTTTACTCGGCCGAGTGAAAATATATACTCGGCCGAGTAGCAGTTATACTGAAATCAAGAAAATAAACAGAGAGTTGGGTACAGCAGACTTCCCTCGTTCGTGAGCGGCTCGGCCGGACGAACTTGTGTACTCGGCCGAGTGACTAGTATACTCGGCCGAGTGAGCCTTGTTTTCTGCTGTTTGTCTTCGTTTGGGCTCTAAACTCCGTCTTTCTTCCTCTAGTCGATTTCATCTTACTCCTAAGCATCGAGCGTCTTCCTGGGGTGCTCCTCGTCGTCTCGTTCCTCCGCCTCATGATGGATTTGCCTATCTCCTCTCCTGTCAAGAAAAATAGGACCCGTTATCACAAAATTTTTGGGCGAACGACTCAAAACACTAAAAATTTCTAAAACAAAAACAAAGAAAAAGTACAAAGAAAGCAATATCCGTCGGGTTGCCTCCCGACAAGCGCTCGTTTAAGGTCGTGAGCTCGACCCCCTATGATTTTCAATTAATGCGGGATGTTTGGTGCATATGAGATGCACCCGTCAAACTTTCCGGGGAGCACGCTTGGATTCGGAAGATGCGGCGGCGTGTTCTCCCTCGGTGGTTTCCCGTCTCGAATAGTGTTAGGAGGAGGCTCCTCCAAGCTAGCATTTGCTCCGGTCAACGGCTTCACCGGTGACACCGATTTCCGTATCAGCGGAGCTTTCTTCGGAGACTTTGATTTCGAGAGCTTGCAGAGCTCTCGAATCCTTGTGACATCAGCGTCGCCTTCATCATTTTCAGCGGAGAGGTCGGGGGAATCATCTATCTTCTCATCTTGGCCTAAATCCGGGCCTTCCTCGAAATCCTCGTCGAATAGAGCGCCGATCGAGTGGGGGATCGCCTCCTCCATAACCTCATCAAGGAGGTCCATGTAGTCAAGTTCCTCGTGGTAAGGCATGTGTTTCATTGCCTTAGGAATGTGAAGCTCCACCTCGATGTTGCCGACATTTAAAGTTAGTGTACCTTCTCGCACGTCGACAATCACACCGGCGGTGGCGAGGAACGGGCGTCCAAGTATCAATGAAGTATCTCCCTCCTCCTTAACGTCCATGATCAGGAAGTCACATGGCAAGCATATTCCCCCCGGGACTTGTAGCGGTATGTCTTCGGCGATCCCTACCGGCCTTGTTATTCGCCCATCGGCTAATTGAATGCGCATGTCGGTAGGTTTCAACTTTGTCCCGGTGTTTAGCCTTAAGAACATGGAGAGAGGCATGAGGCTCACACTAGCCCCAAGATCTACCAACGCCTTTTGAAGAGGGACGCCGCCCAAGGTGCAAGGAATCCGAAAACTCCCCGGGTCTTTAAATTTGGCCGGCTCCTTCTCCCTCTTGGTGAACCAAGAGCCCTCCTCGGCTAGCATGATATTCTCCTTCCTCTTTCTCCCCGAAATCAAGTCCTTTAGGAATTTAGCATATGTGGGGATTTCCACGATGGCGTCGAGGAAGGGAATGTTTAGGCTAACTCCCCTAAGATACTTGAGAAACTTTGCTAGCCTTTTCTCCATTTTCGCTCTAGCAAGCCTTTGGGGAAATGGGACCGGTGGCATGAAGCGCTTTTCCTCGATCAATTGCTCCGCTCTAGATTTATCCTTTTCTTGTGGCTCTTTCTCCTTATCATCTTCAACTACCGGCTCAATCGGCTCCAAACTTTCCTCCACGGGCTCCTCGGTAGGAATCATGGCGGGGGTGGTATCCTTCCCGCCTCTAGTAATAACGGCAACTACGGCGTTGATGTGGCCGGTGTTGCCCCGTGGGTTTTGCTCGGGTTGCGCCGGCAATCGTTGGGAGTTCCGATTGAGCAACGCCAATTGCTCCGATATTTGAGCCACAACGGTATTAAGGGAGTCTTGCCCCGCCTTCAAGGTAGCATTGACCTTATTTTGCTCGACCATAAACGCCTCCACTCTAGCTTCGAAGTCAGATCGTTGTTGAGCTTGTGGTGGGTTTTGATTTTGATTCCTCCACCCTTGATTGTATCCGGGCGGCCTATATGGTGGAACTTGTTGCTTCGGTTGGAAATTTTGTTGTGGAGGCCCCCTCGGCGGATAGTGTTGTTGTTGGGGTGGTGGTGGTCGAGCTTGTTGAGGTGGTTGTTGTGGCGGGTTCAAAGCTCCTTCATTGTTGGCGTAAGAGAATCCGGGATGATTTCTTGTGGCCGGATTGGCCCAATATCCTTGGTTCCCCGCGACATATTGTACTTGCTCCAAGGATCCTTCTCCTTGCTCTCCTCCCGCATACATGGCTTGAGATTGGTCTTGCCAATCACACATTTGGTTGGTCGGTGCGGAGGTGGATGGGGCTCCTTGGGGCTCCGTGATAAATTTCTCCAATCTCTCCACTACCTTGTGGAGAGAATCAAACTTGCTCGTAAGCTCCGCTACGGCCTTCGCCTCATAGATACTAGTTGGCTTTAAGGAGGACGTGGAGTGTCCTCGCTCATCGCCCCATTGTTGGTTGTTTGAGGCCATCTCCTCAATTAGGGCCGTAGCTTCCTCGGGAGTCTTTGATAAGATAGCACCATTCGCCGCGGCATCAATAATTTGTTCGGTCCCCGGTTGGAGACCGTTGTAGAAGCTATGAACTAGCTCCCAATCTTCTATGCTATGGTGCGGGCATTGGTGCTGCAGATCCTTAAAACGCTCCCAAGCTTCATAGAGCGTCTCTTGGGGTCCTTGCTTGAAGGACATAAAAGCGCTCCGGATCTTCACCGTCTTGGATGGCGGATAGAACTTGTCAATGAATGCACTTGCCAACTCGTCCCAAGAGGTGAAGATTCCCTCAGCCTGCGTCCTCAACCAATAGAGTGCCTTGTCCTTTAGCGTGAAGGGGAAGAGACGCAGTCTGATGGCATCGATGGAGACCCCCGGCATTTGGAATGTGGCGCACTTCGACAAGAATAATTGGATGTGGTAGTGAGGATTTTCATGGGCATTCCCATGAAATGGATCCTGCTGCATCAGAACCACTAGTCCAGTCTTTAGCTCGAAGTTCTTGTCAGCCGCCAACTCCGGCATGGCAATGGAAGAGGTCGTAGAAGAGGTCTTAGGCCGAAGCCTATCTCGGATAGAAATTATCCTCGCCATCCTTGCCGCTAATTGGTCCGCAGTTTCCGGGTTGGTCATAAACCTCCCTTTCGGATTTTGTCTCCTTTCCGCTCTAAGTCTCCGCGCGGTACGCTCGATCTTGGGATCAAATAATATAGCTTCAGGGTCCGCCGTAGATCTCGTGTACATGCACAGGGAAAACAGAGTTTCAAAGAAATGATTAGTACCGTGGAAGGGTTAGGCAAAAATAAAGAAATAGAATAATAATAAAAAAAAGAAATAGCTAGGGTGGTAAGATCAAACGCAATCGCCTCCCCGGCAACGGCGCCAAAAACTTGATCGCTCCGGGATGTAACCCTAAAGAACGGTTGTAGTTTTACCGCAAGTGCACGGTGTAGCAGCGAGCGGGATATCAAACACAGGGAGGACGAATGACCGTGCTTGTTCCAATCAACCTGGCTATTTAAGAAGAAAGATTTGCCTTTGGCGATCCTGTCACAATCGTCAGACAAAGTGTGGAAATATCAAATCAAATAAAGAACGTCTAGGGAATGGGGAATCCCCGCTACTCACCATATTTAATGAATGTGGTTCATCGGTATCAAAATCGCTAGAATAAGATTTTGGATGAACTAGTTGCAACTGAATGTAGAACCAAGCTCACGCTCTCGTGCTGTTGCCGGTCTATAGCTATCCTAGGTTTGGGTCCAATCTCTTGCAAACCCTAGCCTAGGGAAGCTAGCATTAGCATCAACATCATCGTCCAATCGCGCACCGAGCCCAATCTCTTGCAAACTCGGCCCACGACCTAGATTGGGATAGTTCCTACCCGTCCAATCTCTTGCAAACGGGTATTGGCACGGAATTGCAACCGGAAACCCTAGTATCGGTCCAATCTCTTGCAAACCGATACTACGGAAATTCAAGTCCAACCCAATTCGGATTTCTAGGGTTTCCTATCGAATTGGGATCCAATCTCTTGCAAATCCCAATCGGTATGAACTCCTAGCTATCCGTAATAAATTGATCTCAATCTAATCTCAAATAGCAATTCTAGCAAAATTTCTACTAATTCATCACAAATATGAAATAGGGCTTGTAGGGTTCATCCCCACGACCCAAGACGTGGCGACTACTCACAATTCATAGCAAGATCACAAAAATAATCAATGAAATAAGCAATAGAATTCATCACAATATTGAGATGTGCAATAAAAATAGAATTTTTAGAGAATAGAAAAGCAAACCAATGGAGTTCTTCAATTAATCCAACAAAAATCCAATTTTGTCTCTTCTCCAATCTCCAAAATAAAGCTAAAAAGTAAATCTAAAAAGCTGCAAAAAATCTAAGAAGAAGCTCCCTTAAACTAGGGTAAAAACATGGGTTAAATAGCCCCCAAAATCGTCCAAAAACTGTGACCAAAATACCCCTGCGCAGCCTGTTTTCCGCAATTTTCGCTACAGGCAGCGCGTCGCACTCGGCCGAGTGACAAAAGTCGCTCGGCCGAGTGAAAACCCTGTAATTTTCCAGTAAGTCGGGGCCTTCAGGGGTCTTCTCCTCGGGAGTCGCTCGGCCGAGTGAGTTGTCGTCACTCGGCCGATGGCTTCATTGTGCTCGGGCGGACGTGATTATCCACTCGGCCGAGTGGGTCTTCTGAAGCTCAGGCAGCCGAAAAACAGTAACATGGCGATTTTTGAAGGGCTTCGTCTGGGCGCCACTCGGGCGGACGGGGTCTCGTCACTCGGCCGATGTGGTCTCCGTCGCTCGGCCGAGTGCACATAGAAATCGTGTCTGATCTGGTCGGCCGAGCGGTGTCTCGCTGGTCGGCCGAGTGGCTCCTCCACTCGGCCGAGTGGGACACAAAAAATGCCCAATCAGCTTATTTTGGCCTCCTCGTCGCTCCTGCGACGTCCATTCTTCTTCCGCTCCTCTCCAACAGCAAAATACCCCTCGGGGAGGTCGTCGGTGACCGTCTAGAGTAAGCGCATCTCGAGATCACTCCAAATCGCGCCAAATCACCTGAAATACGACAAAAACAACAAATCGTGAAAAGCATCGCAATATCGTCGATATATCGTGAAAAACATGATTTGGGCGATCTAAATGGCATGCAAACATGCGGGAAAAAAGGTGTAAAATAAGGAGTGATCACTTAGCACACCTCTCCAGAGTTTCTGAATTCAGCAGCTGCTAAATGGTGATAATATTTGTAATCTGTGAATATTTTCAGAATGTTGTAAATCTGAGTGATGAGATAAGCCTAAGAGATCTGAAAGCCTAAGAGTTTTTACAGATCAGGGGGAGTTGAGGGAATTTGTACTCTTTTCCCTTGGCTATGGTTTTTCCCACTGGGATTTCCATAGCCAAAGGTTTTAACGAGACAAATCACATCAACTCTGGATCTTGAAGTATCCACCCCTCTGTGACGATCAGAATCCAGAAGTATTCATGAGCAGAGTCACTTGTACAAATCAGGGGGAGTTAAAGAGTGTTTGTACTCTTTTTCCTTAACTATGGCTTCTCCCACAAGGTTTTCCATAGCTAAAGGTTTTAACGAGGCAAACCTCACCAACTTAGGATCCTGAAGTATCCACCCCATGTGAGACTTTTATTACACTCAGAATCCTGAAGTATTTGTCACGACCCGCTTCCCTAAAATGGAGGCAAGGCAGAGAAGCCCGCTCAGACGTGGAGCTGTGAGGCTCCAGTCTGTAAAGCATCTGGAACAACCAAGTATAGGTCCTTGCAAATGCGATACAGAACAAAAATAATAATAAAGAAAAGAGGCAGATAAGATTTATTCCAATCTCAGAACGTCCACCAACAAGGTCCAACATCACAGAAAAGCCACCAGGCTAAAAGAAAAGTCTAAAAGGCCCCAAGCATGGCCAACAGAAATAAACGAATGTACAGAAAAGAGAAAAGGTGCTACACACAGACAACCTAACAAGAACTAAGCTGAAAGCAACAGAAAGAAGTCTCTACGGCTGATCGCCGGGGTCCTCGAACCCCACGTCAACAGTGGACCCTGGCTCAACGTCTACAACACCCCGTCCTTAGCAATGGGATCTGGCTCAGCAACTAACATGTGACACCCAAAAGAGACGAGGGCGCATGTCAGCAAGTCTACAAGAGACTTGTGCAAGGAAACTAAAAGGAGGAAACAACCTAGCAGTTCTAAAAGTATGCGATGACATGACTAAGATATGGATGCAACAAGTAGTAAAGTGCGTCAAGTATGACATGGCAACAGGTTATACATGGCAACAAGTTATACATGGCAACAAGTTATACATGGAAAGGGAAATCATTCACATGGATTTTTACAAGTCAAGGAAACACGTCAAGTAAACACGTCGTGCACAGAGATTATGCCTTTTTGGCTGGAGTGGCTGTACAGGCCAACTCCTACGCTCAAGTGATCGCTTATCCCTACCCCTCCACGTGTATCGGGCATTGGCTTTTGACCAACACATGTAGCCCGCTTCTGGATCACGAGCCAGTAAGTGTATTTGGCATAGGGTTGTGCCTGCAACGTAGGTGCCTAGCCTGAACAAGGAAGTACCAGTAGCGTGTGCGACGAAAACAAACATTCAAGCATGAAATGATGCATGGCATAGCAAGATTACAAGTAATGTGCGTACATGTAAGGAATTTAAACATCACTGGCATGGCAGAGCAAAAGTAAAGTGCGTACAGATATAGAATTTAAACATCACAGGCATGGCAGAGCAAAAGTAAAGTGCGTACAGATATGGAAATTAAACGTGACCGGCAAAAATGTATGAATGCCATGGCAGGGTGACAGATCTAGCTTCGTTGTCAAGCTAGATCTTAAAATTGCGTCTAGGCGAGTATCATTTCGTCGCCTAGTCTCTTTTACGCTAAAAACGGTGAAATGGCCTAAGACATGGCCTAAAGTACAAATTGGCAAGTTTCACATGCCTGCAAACAACCGTTCTAAAAATACCGTCCAATCAGTCCAATCTACCTATGTGCTCGGATCCACCAGCCTACAGTCCCAGTTTAATTATCTTTGTTAGTGATTTATCAAACAATTAAATTACTGATTTTTATCTTCATTAGCATGCATTGGTTGGGGGTCCAAAGAGTTCAGAAATTTGCCCTTGCACGACGCGAAAGGTACACTGGCGTCGGGTAGCGACGTCAGGGGTTGAAATAATAGAAAGCGCTCCTAATCCAGATTCCAAAATTAGATTCCGCGCTCGCCAATCCTCGAACAACGACGAGATCAGTGAAGAGAAGTCCAAAACAGCGAGACGGATGACTACGGAAGATCTACGGCCCAAGAGAAGGCCGTAACAACGAACGGCGACAGTGAGATCGTCGCACTCGATGGCATCGACGTTGAGCATCGTGGGGGATGCTCGTAACATCGGAAAACACCCCTAGGAGAGGTAGGGGGCTGTCGAAAGACCCCCAACAGCGAGAGGGTACGATACGGGATGATACGACGCGTCGATACGTCGTAAAAGTGCAAAACAGTGAGCACACTCGCTGTTTCAAGCTTCGACGGCCTGAGGGCGGCTGTCAACAGTGCAGAGGGGTCCAGGGGGTCGACGGCAGAGGGGAGAGGTCACGACGGTGGCGGTAGTGGTGGCTGCGGTGGCATCCGCTGCTGCGAGCTGCGGTTGCTGCAGCATTTTACAGCGGCTGCGGGGCGCTTCAGGCGGAGCTACGGCGGCACACTGTGGCGTTGGAGGGAGGAGGAAGGTCGGGGGCATGAAAGTGGCAATCGGCGATGGGTTTATGCCGGAGAAGAAGGTCGGGCGATGGGCGGTTTTTGTGGCGTGCGAAAGTAAAAAGGAGGGGCGGCGGTTTTCTTTTTTTGGTTCCTGGGAGAGAGAAGTAACTAGGGTTATTATATTTAGGGTATAGGCTGCTACGTGGGATAGGGGGTTTGTTGTGTGTGAAAACAAATAGGGAGGGGGCGGCTGCGATATAGGTTTGCTGTGAAGAGATAGCCTAGGTTTTATAATATACATTGACATTGAAAATAGAGTTATAAAAATTTTAATGTGTGTGTGATCCAATAGGCAGCACGTGAAGGGTGGCGTAGGTTCGGCCATAGGGTGGAAACATGAGCTAGATTTAAAAAATAGAAGTGTTTATACTTGGGAAGTTTGAAATATTAATAAGATCTAATAGATGTAATCAAGGGAAAATTGGTGCACAAGTGGGTCAAACGGGACCCGATAATTACGAGAAAAATACCTGGGCGACCGTGACGACGAGAGAAACGAAATTAAGAAGATTGATCATGAGTTTGAAGACGAGAAACGAAACTAGAAATAAAAATGTCTCACGAAGAATGTGAAAATCACGACGCCTCTTCAAACAAAATTATTTTGTGGGGGAACGACCCGTGAAATGACGTTCCAAAATAATTCCATAAAAATGTACTCTTCGAGAGGGTCATAACGGCATATCACACTATAGGGCTCGGATACAGATAAGGTCTAAAATAAATATGTGCACGAACAAGACTACGTGCACGAAAAGCGTACAAAGGATACGGGGTCCAAAGGCGACAGTAATCCCAAGTTGGGCACACGTCGGGGTTGGCTTGCTAAAGATGCAACCAAGGTGCTACGGCCCTATGGACTCAACCACACGACTCACACACAAAGCAACAAAACCAATCAGGTACCGAAATTGCTATACGCACAACCGTATAACGAGTAGCGAGTACCGGACGTTACATCCTATCTACCTTAGAATAAAGCCCGTCCTCAGACTTTCTAACTATAAAAATAACTCTAGCCAGACTAGTAGCTATTCCAATCACATCACACTATAATTCAACCAGGTATAGTCATTACAAGTGCTTATATATGCACTAGGTAGTCAAACAATAACTCTACTAACATTACAAGTGCTTATATATGCACTAGGTAGTCAAACAATAACTCTACTAACATGTATATATTCACGCACATTACACACATACACCTATCATAGCCAGTCAAATTCATACACATATTTCAATCATTCATATAGTCACGTACATCCCTATATATATTCACGCACAATTATTTAGTTATTCACATACATGCAAATATTTCACCATATATTCACGACACGCCACACATACCATAGTCACCAATACCTATAACTAAGCACATACTTACCCGTGCATGGTGCACACCCACACACGCTAACATTTCATTCATATATACCAATCATACCACTATATACTCAGCACATCTACACACCTAGTTTGGCTAGCACACATACGTTCACACAGGCAAGTCCTTAGTAAATAACTATACCACAAGACCAACACCTATAACTATATACTGGTATAGCGACCCACAATCATGTGCATAACACAACCAGGTACAAACAATCCTATCACTATACATACATCATCCATCGTTATATTCATGGTACTACACGCAACCACAGACATATGTAACAATATACTTGAGTATACCCACTCAAGCTTGAGTGAGACTCATAACACATATCAGAATACTCTATATACGTAACACGGTATCTATACCTATACCAATACCACTCCAATGTATACACATCTACCAGTATAACCATATACATACCATAATGTCAATCACACTTAATATCTAGTCAGGTAACACCCACATAGTTCAATCACTTTATATACCATAATAATATTATAGACATCAGCACACGTACAATTATAATACCCTCCCTAATATATATATGCATTCATCGTATAGTCACTCACATGTAACATATATATTCACACCATATCCATCTACCTATAATTAGTATACCTATACATCTACTTATCCGTACATAATTAAGATATGCAATAATCGTGTATACCTCATGGTATACATGCACACGACATCCCGTAAAAGCAAGCAATACCAATCAAAATTATAATCCTACTACTATACGTATATCACATATATACGCATGCAGCAAATACATAACTACTTAAGTCTAAGCACACTACATATTTACATACGAGCACACACTCACACGTACAAACATATAAGTCATATAATAGACCAACCCACTTAACTATAAGTACACTTATTATCATTACACCTAACATACACACGACTTACTAATATATTATATACCAAGCATCTACAAGTATCCTCAAGCTACTTACACTACTAGTATATGCCCCAATACAATTTCCAGTATCTATACAGACATCCCTAAAGTGGTATAGCTATCCGCACATATATAATAACACCACCATATATACAACTTCACACATATATCACGAATAACACTGATTATACATACATAATACAAGAGTCAATTATTAATACCCTAAGGGCAGCACGCTCATACGGGTCCACACACTCCACCTATATGCAAGCACCACGGCATAACAACTTATACTAATGGGCCCAACAAACTATACTAAGGTTGACACAGGCGATGACAAGCATTAATAGGATGACTAAGCAATGGTAAGGGGAACCGAACTCAATGAGCATAGCAAACGAGATCGGGATGAACGGGTTCAAATGAGACGAGGGTAAGGAGGTAGCTTGGTTAGGTGAAACAGTGACTTAATTGTGAATGTTTAGGTAGAGGAAAGGGTGATATAGTAATACCCTTATAGGATACAGAAAAAAATAGTGTAAATAACATAAGCTAAAATACGAAAAGTTTGAAAACTGTCGTACTTCAAAGTTGGAGTTTCTTTTTGCATAGAAAAATATTTGGAGGTCGATAAAATGAGTTGTTCGAAATAAGTTTGAGTCGTATATACATAATAAGAGAAAATGGTTTATTGGCTTATCGAAAATCATTATAAGAAAGAAGTAAAACATTCACACGAACATTAAGGACATAGGTTAGAAAATATTATGCGGTAGTAATTTAATAATTTCGACAAAAGTTTCGAAATTCAAAGAATGAAATTAGATTAACTGAAGTGTAGAAAATTTAAGCTCAGGTTAAAATGCTTTCAAAGTCTTTAAACTGGGGAGAAATTTAAAATAAATAATATTGAACTACTTTTAGAGGAACCAAAATTTGCCTAAAGAAACGTATTTATACAAAGATCTTAAAGTACGAGTACAACGAACCTAGAACTGATATAAAAAAAATAATTGAAATTTTATTTATCTTGGAAGATATTCTAAAGTATGTAGGGTAAAAGGCTAAAATGAATTTCGTAGTTTAGAAAAAATGGTACATCGAATTATCAAAATAGTAATAACGTTTTAAAACCAAAATGCGAGAAATATTGGTTAGCAAATAGCTACGTTAAAAATTATAACCAATAGACTCCAAAATCTACGAAAGGATTTTAACTCAATCGAATAGTGAGGAATTAAATACATAAGAAGAGGGTTTTAAAAACAACAATTAAACTGAGCGAAAACTTTTAATAAGGAAGAAAGCGAAATTGACTTTGAAGGATTCAAGATTTACAACGGGAAAAATTCGAAAGATTAGCGATAATCGCCTTGAAGTGATTACGTGAAACGGGGCAAGAATAAGATCGCGTGGTCTTATACAAAATACGCCTAGGATATGACTCATGAACTCTACAGGAAACTCCTACGGTCGACCAACTAAAGATTAGGAAACTTAGCGCTAAGATTTCCTAAGGGTCTAGACTGTAATGAACAGCGTCCTGCCTGGCCCGAAATCGATGAACCCGAGCAAACGACTAAAGAATTTCTAGAAGTCTAATATGGTCAGAGCTAGGCAAGAACCATAAGGTAACTCCTAAGACGATTATAACAATTTCTAGTAAGGAGTCTAGCTAATAATCAGGGACCTCAACTAGCAAGCACAGACGTCTAACTAAGTCTTACTATAGTCCTGATCTAATGGATTCCCTACTAAGCTGAGACAGATGTTCGGGCAACATGTCTACCAGCCACCTAAGACATAGGAAACGATAAAAATTTAGACTCAGGGCTTATGATTTGGATGTTTTAATTTATTTAATGGACGTTCCATAATTATTATCGTTGTTCCGATAATTCGCAGTTGCACTGGACCTGCATGGGCCACCAATAAAACCTGTCACGGCCCGCTTCCCTAAAATGGAGGCGAGGCGTGAGAAGCCCGCCCAGACGTGGAGCTGTGAGGCTCCAGTCTGTAAAGCGTCTGGAACAACCAAGTATAGGTCCTTGCAAATGCGATACAGAGCAAAAATAATAAGAAAGAAAAGCGACAGATAAGATTTATTCCAATCTCAGAACATCCACCAACAAGGTCCAACATCACAGAAAAGCCACCAGGCTAAAAGAAAAGTCTAAAAGGCCCCAAGCATGGCCAACAGAAATAAACGAACATACAGAAAAGAGAAAAGGTGCTATGCACCGACAACCTAATAAGAACTAAGCTGAAAGCAACAGAAAGAAGTCTCTACGACTGATTGCCGGGGTCCTCGAACCACACTTCAACAGTGGACCCATGCTCAACGTCAACAACACCCCGTCCTCAGCAACGGGCTCTAGCTCAGCAACTAACATGCGACACCCAAAAGAGACGAGGGCGCATGTCAGCAAGTCTACAAGAGACTTGTGCAAGGAAACTAAAAGGAGGAAACAACCTAGCAGTTCTAAAAGTATGCAATGATATGGTAGTTTAAGATATGAATGCAACAAGTAGTAAAGTGCGTCAAGTATGACATGGCAACAGGTTATACATGGCAACAAGTTATACATGGAAAGGGAAATCATTCACATGGATTTTACAAGTCAAGTAAACACGTCAAGTAAACACGTCGTGCACAGAGATTACGTCTTTTGGCTGGAGTGGTTGTACGGGCCAACTCCTATGCTCAAGTGATCGCTTATCCCTACCCCTCCACGTGTATCGGGCACTGGCTTTTGACCAACACATGTAGCCCGCTTCTGGATCACGAGCCAGTAAGTGTATTTGGCATAGGGTTGTGCCTGCAACGCAGGTGCCTAGCCTGAACAAGGAAGTACCAGTTGTTGGATCTGGATCCTAGCCTAGAGGGGTGGTGAATAGGCTAATAAAAAATTCTCGTGCAACCCACGAGAAATCACACGCAGTTAAAAGCACAACCAGAGTAATGAAAAGCAGACACAGAGTACACAGCAGATTTACCCTGGTTCGGTCGTCCCAACGACCTACTCCAGCCCCCAAAGCAGAACTAGTATTAAATAGCGCAATAGGTATAAAACCACAAGTTAGAGCACGCTCAGAGCACCATCTACGTCTCTACACTCGCCAGGCTCTCAGTACCCCACACACAGTGTTTCCTCTCACTATCAATCCTAGCAAAGCTTTCTACCAGCTAGTCCCAAACTAGCTGGGTCCCACTTGTCTAGTCCCAACTAGACAAGTCCCAAAATAGTCCCCAAAAATAGGTAAAGTTTCCCCTACGAAGATCTAGCAACTACTACACAAAATAATAAACAATAGAGTTTAGAAAGCTCAGTTTGTGTAGCGGCGTAGTCTTCGTCAATCAGCACAGGCCAGATGTCGTCTGGCAAGTAGTAGTAATATCCTCGTGCAACTCAAGTTGCGGCTCCTGTAACTTGCGCGCTTGCTCCTCAAAGCAGGATTCACACTTAGGAAAGATTCGGCCTGCTCCTCTTTATTTGTTGTGTGCTGCTCTCTGGAGGTGATTGCGTAGATCCTCCCTAGTTGCTTGCTGTCTGCATAAAGGAACGTTTGTAACTTCGGCCAGCAACTCAGGATGGCGGGAAGATGCTTTGGTTAGCAAGCACAAATTGCGAGGGCTCTTCTTGATCAGCAAGCAATGACTCTTGGAAGGAGTCCTCTCGGTCACCAATGTTTAAGTGTGAATATACCCTCAGTCAGCAACTGCAAACAACACGAGATTTGTTAGCCTTGAATAAAATAACCGATCCTCAAATTATTTAATTGTGCACCTCTGGGATTCTCGAGAACAGTTTACAAAGGGAAAAAAAGAGATCCCCTTGGGAATTTAGTGCGACAGTGCCCTATAAAAGATATGGCATGTGATCTTTAAGAAGATTAATATTTGACAGAGATAATTTTTATTCAAAGGGGGGTTAAAGAGATTGGTCTTAAAGAATTTTTGGAGTGGGGTTCTTCAAAAATATTTTTCGGCTGCTACCTCAAAAGAAATTCGTTTTGGAACAACAAAACCCCTTTAAAAAAAACTTCAGCTGCTCCCAATAAAACTCTGGCCGGTCTGGGTTTTTTTTTGAGGTGTTAAAAAACGCCTCTTCCAAAATAAATTGTCACACAAAAAAAACTTGGAGATTGAAGCAATTCGGCTGCCAAAGGTATTTATGAGGTGCACTCAAAAACCAATTCGGCTGCCACACAAATCACAATAGAGTGCACACAAAAAATAATGGGAAGGATGTGCCCGTGTGCAATGTTTGGGATCCACACTTGCTGCATGATGCGTAAATGCTTCTCCCTGTTTCAAAAAAGCATTAAATCAAATGTTTACACAAACAAACACCAGCACTTATCATAAAATTTTCGGCCTTGGAGATTTTGGCGAAATATTGCGGCTCCCCTTTATTTTGATGCACGGCAATGTAAATTTTCAGCCGCCCATCTTATGTTGACGCGCTCCTTTTCAACCCTAGAGGATGGGTTTTTATAGGGTGATGATAGGGTGATGCGGTTACGGGGAATCCCATTTTGAATAGGAGTTAGAGATTTGGTTCTATCATTTTGCACCACAAGTAGGAGATATGATTTGATCAATTTGGGATTTGATAGCAATTCAAATTGGATATGAAATTTAAATTAATCTCTAATTGATTTGACCAAATCCCAAGTTGATTCTATCTCCCTCCACGTTGACCAAGTCAAATCGCTTTGTGTATTTCAATTCCTCTACCGGTTGACTAAGTCAAACTTCTTTGTGCACACACACTCCTTCTCTTCCAATATGCTATACGAATAGCAATTCTGCCAAATAGCGAAAGACGTGTCATTTCGCCAATCCTGAAACACACTAAGCACACGCATTAAATATAACAACACGTTTGTCATCATCAAACCAAAGATTCTAGATCGTTGTGTCCAACAATCTCCCCCTTTTGGTGATGACAAACCCATAAAAGATTTGAGCAATAAGTATGGGTGTGTGAAGTGTGTTGAAGGGTGTAATGCAATATGAATCATGAGATGAATATTCAAGCACTACAACATGGCATGCACAAACTAATAACAAATACAATAGCATGCTCCCCCTTAACAAATACAATAGCATGCTCCCCCTTCTCTCAAGCTCCCCCTTCAACAAGTAATCAAGAATATTGCAGGCTCCCCCTTCAACAAATAATATCAACATCAAAGCTCAAAGCTGTCAAAATATTTTCTTTCTCCCCCTTTGTAATCACCAAAAGTGGATTAATGAAGGCACAAAAATATCCCATGCAAAAATAAATCATTATTAGAAGTAGCGTGCAATTTGCATGAGTATTCCAAATAATGGACAAGTCAAGTTCATAGAATTTCATACCAAGACTTCTCCACCTTTGTGTAAGTGTAATGATATAGACAATAAAGTACTAGAGGAGATTCAATTTCAGAAAATCAACCAAAGCAACCCACATTTTCCAATTTTCATGAATATCACTAGGATTGATTTTTCCCACCTCATCAAAGATGAGTTCAAGTTACCGAATCCCAAAACATGGCCTAAAGGACTTTTAAATGTGGGATGGCATTGCTTGACGAGTTATATACACCAACGCTAATGATTACCCATGTAGCACAAGTTGGATACTCGTGGGTTGTGTTTTAGCCATGAAGTGTATCCATTTTTCATACGGAGCAAGTTTTTTTTATTCTTTTGTGCTCAATTTTAATTCATGGCTAAACACATCATATCCCTTAGAAATTTCAGAAATTAATCATCCCTACATTCACTTTCCATTATTCTTCAAAAGAATCTCCAAAAGCACGAAAAAGTCAAATATCGTGAAAGTGCAAATGTAGGTGTAGAAGTCAAGTTTGAAATTTTAGAGACATGTCATGGCTACTAAAAAGATAACAACATGTTCATGTAGCTACAACAATAATGAATTGACTTCTACAAGGGATACAATTGATCATTCATACAATACCACTTAAGAGATTCATAAGCGGAGAATCAATAAGCACATTTTTTTTATTTTTGATTTTTTTTTGATTTTTTTTTCAGAAATAAAAACATTAAAAATCATCCATGCAAGCACACAAACCAAAATAAATCAAGCACACAAAACAATCTATGAAGGTATGCAATGAAATGCAAAGAGGGATAGAAAATTATACCTTCTCGTCGCTTTTTGACGAAGGAGCTAAAAGAATGAAACATTGAATTTAACGCTCCTCGCCAAAACTCCATCACACCTACATGAAAGGTGTTAAGTGTGACCTTGGAATCCAACAAGGTCCACTAGTGTTAGCCAATATTGTTTTAGGAACCCACACTTGTTTAAACTTGATGTTTGTGTTCCTAAATTTACAATAATATGAAGTGTGGCCTACACTATCTGTCATGCCCCGCTTCCCAAAAATATGGAGGCGAAGCGTGAGAAGGTCTGCTCAGACTTGAAGCTACAAAGCTGCAAGTCCGATAAGCGTCAATCAAATTTAAAACTGCAGGTCCTTGCAACGCGAGCGAAACAAAGATAATAATAAGAAAATGAGACAAAGAGATATCTCAGAATATCCATAAAATAAGTTTCAACATCACAGAAAAAGCCGCCAGGCTAAAAGAAAAAGAGTCTAAAGGCCCAAACATGGCCAACAAAAGTACAACGTACAAAACAACGGTGCTACGCACCGAAAACTAACAGAAAACCTAAAAGAAAGCTCAGCAAAGTCACCAAAAGATCACTGGCATCCACAAAACTCCTCCTAGGCAGGCATGGACTCAGGCTCAGCGTCAGCAAACACCACGTACTCAGCAACGGTCTCTGACTCAGGGTCTAACATGTGACACCCAAAAGAGCAAGGGGCACATGTCAGCAAGTCTACAAGAGACTTGTGCAAGGAAACTGAAGGTAGGCAAAAGTAAAGAAACCTAGCAGTTCTAGTATGATGTAATGACATGGCAGTTAAAGTAATGAGTGCAACAGGTAAGGAAAAGTAGAGCAAAGTACGAGCATGGCATTTAAACATGGCATGGATGACAAGTATTGCATGGATCATTCACAAGACAAGTACAAGACAAGAAAAGTAAGCACCTCGTGCACATGGATTCCGTCTTTTGTCTAGAGGGCTGATCAGACCACTCCTGAGCTCAAGTAACCGTTTATCCCTACCCCTCCATGTGTGTCGAGCCAGGGCCTTACCCCCGAACTTGGAATGCTCGCTTCTGGATCACGAGCCAGGAAGTGTTTTTAACAAGTATGGCATAGGGGTGCACCTAGCCGGTCTAGGGAACCCGGGCATTGGCTTTTGACCAACACATGAGGCCCGTTTCCCAAGAAAGTAGTTTTCAAGGAGTACAAGTATTGTAGCGTGTGCTACGAATGCAACAATCAACTGGGATGACATGTAAGATGCAATGCATGGCAGTTAAAAGTGCGTACAGGTAAGGAAAGTAAACGTGACAGTTTAGTATGCATGAACAACAAGTTTAAAGGGTTGGATCTAGCTTCGTTGTCAAGCTAGATCAATTAGGTGACGGATCTAGTTTCGTTGTCAAACTAGATCAAGTAGGCGTCTAGCCAGCTATCATTTCACTGACTAGTCTCTTTTACGCTAGGAACAAGGAAGTGGCCTAAAAACATGGCCCTACACAAGAGTTGGCAAGTTTCACTTGCCTGCAAGTACGACGTCTGAGCACACCGTCCAATGAGTCCAAAAATCACAATTATCCTACGTGCACAAGTCCACCGGCCTAAAGTCCATATTATTAATCTTGATTAGTGAATTTAAAAGATTTAAAACATTTTAAAAACATCAATTTTAGTCTTGATTAGCATGCAATGGGTTGGAGGTCCTAAGGGTGCGAAGCGTTACCTCAACACGACGCGAAAGCTACACCGGCGTCGGGTAGCGACGCCGGGGGTTGGAATGAGAGAACGCGCTCCAAGTCCAGATTCCAAATTAGTTTCCACGCTGGAAAGTTCAGAGCGTCTACCATAGTAACGGTTCCAGATTCCAAAGCTAGCACGTGCGACGACGGCTACGACGTGTCGCAACGTCGTGCACGGCGAATCGTCGGAGAGAAAGCACCTAGGTGGGGCCCACAGTAGTCCTAGGGACCTTTGGGGGACCCACAATACCTCTGGAGAACTTGAGGGGCCCACGGTGGCAAGTGGTACGACGGGTGCGGGGTTGCGACGTATGGCCATCGGTCGTACAGCCTCGGTGCGGGGAGCTCCGTCGGTCAGACACATGAGATGCGGGGGTTGCAGCGCTTGGGGTGTGCAGCAGTGCGGCGGGGCCTTGGTGCGGGGGGTTTGGTCGGTCGCTGCGGGCGATCGGGTTGGTCACTGCGGGCGACAAAGCGTTGCAATGTTGCAAGCGTTGCAACGTTGCGGGCTTCGGCGATGGCGGGCGGGCACCTCGGTCAGACACGGAGCGATGCGGGCGGACGGAGCGGCTTGGTGCGGAGCGGGGATGCGGAGCTGGCGATCGGTCTGACCGAGATCTTCTCTCGGTCGGAGCGGGCGAACGGAGGGGGTGCGATGCGGAGCGGCTGTGCGAAGCTTGGTGCGGGCGGAGCAGCGGTCGGTGCGGGGAAAATGGGCCTGTTCTCTCGGTCGGAGCAGGGGAAACTTGTCGCAACGTTGCGACGATTCGTCGCAACGTCAAATTTGGGTTTTGGAAGCGGCTAGGGTTAATTTCTTGCGAAAGTATGTCTTCCTAGGGGTTGGTTATATAGTGTAGATGGTTTGACTTGGTCTAGGGCTAAATCTAATAGGATTAGAAGTTTAAAATAATTTAAAATTTGAAATTCAACTTCTCCAACTCACCCAAGGATTTGACTTGGTCCAAATGAGCTGGAAATTGGCTCAAAAATTCTTTAAAACGTTTAAAACTCAAATAAATTTTATTTGGCCGAAAATAATTTATAAATTAATTATTAAAAATAATATAAAACTTGTTAAAAATATAAAAGTGGTCAAATAAACTCCAAAAATTATAAAATAAATATCGGGGTGATCGTGATGACGAATGTGAGCTAACTAAGAAGACGGATCTCAAATTCGATGTCGGACGACGAAACTAAAAATAGAAACGTCTCCCGTCAAGAGTGAAAATCGTCACGTCTCATCGAGTGAGTTTAAATTGTGGAAAAACGACTCGAGAAGTGTCGTTCCAAGATAGTGCCACTATTTAATACTCTTAGAGATGTTCACAACGACCTATCACACAAAAGTGTTCACAAACAAACAAAGTCTAAAACAAACACGTGCACGGACAAAAGCACGTGCACGAACAACGTACGACGAAAAGTGGTCGTTACACTATCACAAGTAAAGCACTTTGCATATAAGTTCTTTGCAATAGAAGGTGCATTGTGGAATTTCTTGAATTTTGGCTTTTCGGCATTTTTCAAACCAAATCCAAGTCCTCTTCTATTATTGGCATATAATTGATTCTCTAAAATATTATCCAACGATTGTTTTCCCATAGAGAATTTCTTAATGGCCAATTCAAGATTAGAGACTTTGGATTTCAACAATTTATTTTCATCCACAAGCAATGTGCATTTACTTATAAAAGCTCTCTTGTTTTCATCTTCCTTCTTTTCAAATTCAACCATTTTTCTTTTAAAATCATTATTCAACATGCAGAATTTATCATTAAGCTCTCTAATAACATAGTCTTTTTTAGTTTCGAGCTTAATCAAATCAAGTTTAAGCATGCTAATATTATTCATCAAGGAAGGGCAAGAGAGACAAGGTGCTTCATCATTAAAACTGGATTTTTCCTTTTTCAAAGTATCAATAGTAGAGTCACGAGCAACAATATCAATTTTGAGTTTTTCAATCTCTTTTAGACATTTCATATTCAGATTGTTGCATTTCAAAGTTTTCATTTTGGTAGTCATCTATAGTGGATTCAAGCTCTGCTATTTTATCTTGCATTTCTTTACAAAGAGTAAGGAGTTCAATTTTACTACCAGAAATTACCTCATCGTGTATTCCCATTAATGCCATGCATGAATGGGCTTCGTGTTCCTCCTCCTCGCTCTCAGCTTCGCTATCCATGTCCCAAGTAAGCACCTTGGATTTTCCCTTTTCTTTAGCTACCTGAGCTGTCTCATGTGGGCAATCCCTCATTCGATGTCCTCTTTTCTTGCATTTAAAACAAGTCATTCAATTAGTAGTATTCTGATCATAATTTTGCTTAGAAGACTGAAAAAAGTTAGAGCGATTAAACCTGGGTGCCATATCTACTCTTCCTTGCTTGGTCTGGACAAACTTTCTGAAATTTCTGACCATTAGCGCTATGTCATCATCATCTTCTTCACTTTCGTCAGCTTTCAGAGCAAGTGGCTTGGTAGCTTTTTCTTTTTCCTCAGGTTTCTCCCTTTTATCCATGTTTTGCAATTCAAGCTCGTGGGACATTAAATTACCTATCAAGTCCTCCACCCTCATCTGCGATAGATCCTTCGCTTCTTGGATGGCAGTAACTTTAGGCCTGAAAGAGCTTGGCAGTGCCCTTAATATCTTTCTCACCTGTTCAAGGCTAGAATATGGCTTACCGAGCGAACTAGACTTGTAGACAATGTTGGTGAACCTCGTAAACATTTCTGATATGGTCTATAATGGTAGCATGCGAAATCCCTCGTATTCTGTGCTCAGAAGTGCAAGTCTAGACTCCTTCACCTGTGACGTTCCCTCGTGCGTCACCTCCAAAGTATGCCATATTTCCTGCGCAGTTAAACAATGTGAGCGATTGAATTCAGATTTATCTAATGCACAAATGAGAGCATTCATAGCTTTAGCATTAAGAGAATAAAGCTTCCAATCATTATCATCCCATTTATCATCAGGTTTAAGCATCTCAGTGTTTTCAATTTTAATAACAGGTGATTTATAGCCTTTTTCAACAATTTGCCAAGCTTTGTAATCAATAGAAATCAAGTAGATTCTCATGCGATTTTTCCAATAAGCATAGTCTACTCCATTAAATCTAGGTGGTCGGGAAATAGACTGACCCTCAGCAAAAGCACTATCAATGTGGTCCATGGTCAAACTAGGCTAGATCCTAAAACCTGCTCTGATACCACTTGTTGGATCTGGATCCTAGCCTAGAGGGGGGGTGAATAGGCTAATAAAAAATTCTCGTGCAACCCACGAGAAATCACACGCAATTAAAAGCACAACCAGAGTAATGAAAAGTAGACACAGAGTACACAGCAGATTTACCCTAGTTTGGTCGTCCCAACGACCTACTCCAGCCCCCAAAGCAGAACTAGTATTGAATAGCGCAATAGGTACAAAACCACAAGTTAGAGCACGCTTAGAGCACCCTCTACGTCTCTACACTCGCCAGGCTCTCAGTACCTCCACACACAGTGTTTCCTCTCACTATCAATCCTAGCAAAGCTTTCTACCAGCTAGTCCCAAACTAGCTGGGTCCCACTTGTCTAGTCCCAACTAGACAAGTCCCAAAATAGTCCCCGAAAATAGGTAAAGTTTCCCCTACGAAGATCTAGCAACTACTACACAAAATAATAAACAATAGAGTTTAGAAAGCTCAGTTTGTGTAGCGGCGTAGTCTTCGTCAATCAGCACAGGCCAGATGTCGTCTGGCAAGTAGTAGTAATCTCCTCGTGCAACTCAAGTTGCGGCTCCTGTAACTTGCGCGCTTGCTCCTCAAAGCAGGATTCACACTTAGGAAAGATTCGGCCTGCTCCTCTTTATTTGTTGCGTGCTGCTCTCTGGAGGTGATTGCGTAGATCCTCCCTAGTTGCTTGCTGTCTGCATAAAGGAACTTTTGTAACTTCGGCCAGCAACTCAGGATGGCAGGAAGATGCTTTGGTTAGCAAGCACAAATTGCGAGGGCTCTTCTTGATCAGCAAGCAATGACTCTTGGAAGGAGTCCTCACGGTCACCAATGTTTGAGTGTGAAGATACCCTCAGTCAGCAACTGCAAACAACACGAGATTTGTTAGCCTTGAATAAAATAACCGATCCTCAAATTATTTAATTGTGCGCCTCTGGGATTCTCGAGAACAGTTTAAAAAGGAAAAAAAAGAGATCCCCTTGGGAATTTAGTGCGGCATTGCCCTATAAAAGATATGGCCTGTGATCTTTAAGAAGATTAATATTTGACAGAGATAATTTTTATTCAAAGGGGGGTTAAAGAGATTGGTCTTAAAGAATTTTTGGAGTGGGGTTCTTCAAAAATATTTTTCGGCTGCTATCTCAAAAGAAATTCGTTTTGGAACAACAAAACCCCTTTAAAAAAAACTTCAGCTGCTCCCAATAAAACTCTGGCCGTTCTGGGTTTTTTTTAATGAGGTGTTAAAAAAACGCCTCTTCCAAAATAAATTGTCACACAAAAAAACTTGGAGATTGAAGCAATTCGGATGCCAAAGGTATTTATGAGGTGCACTCAAAAACCAATTCGGCTGCCACACAAATCAGAAAAGAGTGCACACAAAAAATAATGGGAAGGATGTGCCCGTGTTCTATGTTTGGGATCCACACTTGCTGCATGATGCGTAAATGCTTCTCCCTGTTTCAAAAAAGCATTAAATCAAATGTTTACACAAACAAACACCAGCACTTATCTTAAAATTTTCGGCCTTGGAGATTTCGGCGAAATATTGCGGCTCCCCTTTATTTTGATGCATGGCAATGTAAATTTTCAACCGGCCCTCTTATGTTGACGCGCTCCTTTTCAACCCTAGAGGATGGGTTTTTATAGGGTGATGATAGGGTGATGCGGTTACGGGGAATCCCATTTTGAATAGGAGTTAGAGATTTGGTTCTATCATTTTGCACCACAAGTAGGAGATATGATTTGATCAATTTGGGATTTGATAGGAATTCAAATTGGATATGAAATTTAAATTAATCTCTAATTGATTTGACCAAATCCCAAGTTGATTCTATCTATCTCCACGTTGACCAAGTCAAATCGCTTTGTGTATTTCAATTCCTCTATCGGTTGACTAAGTCAAACTTCTTTGTGCACACACACTCCTTCTCTTCCAATATACTATACGAATAGCAATTACGCCAAATAGCGAAAGACATGTCGTTTCGCCAATCCTGAAACACACTAAGCACACACGTTAAATATAACAACACGTTTGTCATCATCAAACCAAAGATTCTAGATCGTTGCGTCCAACACAAGTAGCGTGTGCTATGAAAACAAACATTCAAGCATGAAATGATGCATGGCATAGCAAGATTACAAGTAATGTGCGTACAGGTAAGGAATTTAAACATCACAGGCATGGTAGAGCAAAAGTAAAGTGCGTACAGATATGGAATTTAAACATCACAGGCATGGCAGAGTAAAAGTAAAGTGCGTACAGATATGGAAATTAAACGTGACCGGCAAAAATGCATGAATGCCATGGCAGGGTGACAGATCTAACTTCGTTGTTAAGCTAGATCTTAAACTTGCGTCTAGGCGAGTATCATTTTTTCGCCTAGTCTCTTTTACGCTAAAAACGGGGAAATGGCCTGAGACATTGCCTAAAGTACAAATTGGCAAGTTTCACTTGCCTGCAAACAACCGTTCTGAAAATATCATCCAATCAGTCCAATCTACCTATGTGCTCGGATCCACCAGCCTACAGTCCCAGTTTAAATTATCTTTGTTAGTGATTTATCAACCAATTAAATTACTGATTTTTATCTTCGTTAGCATGCATTGGTTGGGGGTCCTAAGAGTTCAGAAATTTGCCCTTACACGATGCGAGAGCTACACTGGCGTCGGGTAGCGACACCATGGGTTGGAATAATAGAAAGCGCTCCTAATCCAGATTCCAAAATTAGATTTCGTGCTCACCAATCCTCGAACAGTGATGAGATCAGCGAAGAGAAGTCCAAAACAGCGAGACGGATGACGACGGAAGATCTACAGCCCAAGAGAAGGTCGTAACAACGAACGGCGACGGTGAGATCGTCGCACTCGATGGCAGCGACGTTGAGCATCGTGGGGAATGCTCGTAACATCGAAAAACACCCCTAGGAGAAGTAGGGGGCTGTCGGAAGACCCCAACAGCGAGAGGGTACGATGCGGGATGATACGACGCGTCGATACGTCGTAAAAGCGTAAAACAGCGAGCATACTCGCAGTTTCAAGCTTCGACGGCCTGAGGGCGGCTGTCAACAGCACAGAGGGGTCTAGGGGGTCGACAGCGGAGGGGAGAGGCCGCGGTGGCTGCGGCAGCATAGACAAATCGTGAAACTCGACATCTCTGTATTAGGGTGAATGAACTTTCTCAGTTATATGAGATAGACAAATCGTGAAACTCGACATCTCTGTATGAGGGAAATTGGGTTGATGAGAAATCTATTATAAAAAATAATATGAATGATCAAAATCGTGAAACTCGACATCTCTGTATTAGGGTGAATGAACTTTCTCAGTTATATGAGATGCAAGGTGATCGATTTCGGCTGGTCGCTATTAGGGTGAATGAACTTTCTCAGTTATATGAGATGCAAGGTGATCGATTTCGGCTGGTCGCTATTAGGGTTGATGAGAAATCTCAGCTATAAGAGGTATGGTCTAACGGTCAACGTACGTAGCGTAGCAGACCAATCATCTGCCTCTTTCTCGTTCTCGCTCGGAAGCCAGATCTCGACCATACTAAAGTACTGGACCTTCTACATTATTTATTGACTTGTCGAATCGGAACCTACTTTCTTGCTTGTCCGGCTCTCGAAGAGTTGAGCGGGCGCTGGCCAGCAACTTCCATGCCTGAGAATGGAAGAGGGCATAGATTCATTCAACTAGTCTAGGCCCTGGTCCAGCCTCACTCGCGGGTTGGTCAGACGGTCAAAGAAAAGAGAGTGCTCGACCGGAACAACGTCAAACCATAGAACACAACTCCTTTCGGTCGAACCCGTCGGTCACGACCTTACCTTTTTCGTAGATAGTCTCAGTGAGAGCTACTGACCCCAACAAGGTTTGACTCCATGTGCGAAGGCAATGCACAATTGCCGTCATCTCCTTCTCCTGGACCGTCTAAGGCCGCTCGGTGTCGTTGAGCTTACGACTCTCGTAGGCTATGGGATGCCCATCTTGCATGAGGATCCCCCAATGGCAAAGTCTGAGGCATCCGTATGCACCGATCATGTCTGGGTGTGGTCTGGCAACCAACACACAGGCTCCTAATGTAAATTCAAATTTTGAATTCCCACTCTAATGAACATTCTAATTCAAAGTCTAATTTACCTTCAAAAAGTTCGAATTATAACTCCAAGTCACACTCGTCTTCGTCTTCTCATGTAAATTCGTTATCAGCTGCCTCTATACTATCATAAGGCAGACACCCTTGCTGGATCAACTGAATATTCTTCTTCGAAGATACTAATAATGCATTCGAAATAGCTTCTGTTGAGTAAACGGGCTCCGGCGTATTCTATTTAACCTCTATCTGCCCGTGCCTCTGCCTCTACCGCCTCTTCGACTGGATCAATTGGTTCTCGTTTTCGAAGTCTTCAATTCCGGTCGGTGCCAGATTCTCCCGATTATATTGCTAAAGTTGGATTGGTCGAAGTCGATTGATTTGACCGATCCCACCCACTACCTTCTAAGGAATTGCTGATGATCCATTAGTGCTAGTGCCTGCTAGGAGCTAAAAGGGCTTTTCCGCTTTTATATGGTCGTTGGTCCTGTGTTCCGATCACCTCATCTTTATAAGAAGTCAAGACCGGGGTCAATAGCCCAAGCCCAAGCCCAGTAAGGGCAGCTTACTCTATCAAACTTGCCCCTCACGTAAGAAAGGAAGCCATTGTTTTAGTTTTGTCTACATCGACGGCCATTTGCCGAATCTGCTGGAGCTAATAAAGACCGACCGAAAGCCCGATCCAATTATCATTCGCGTCTTCGGCCAACTTCACCTGCCAAAAGGAGTAAGCAAAGAGAGTCCCATAACTGTAGATTAAATGCAGAAAGAAGTGAAAACAAAAAAGAAAGAAGTCTCCATAAATGCCAGATAGATCAAAGGGAACTGTACGTCAAGCCGTGTAACGGAATAGAAAGAGCACCGTCTGTACCTTCAATGGAAAACCCTTTGAATAACTGAGCGGATCTCCCTTTTTCTTTTTTTCGAGATTGGAAATCATCCAATCCAAATCTCAACCATGGTGCACGTAAGCTTCGAAAAGCAGGACAAAGTTAGTGGTTAGGCAACGGCCCCGCTGTTCGTGGTCTTGCAATGAATTAGCGGATCATCCTTGTAACGACTGGTTTTCATGTATCCGAATTTATTATATTATAATATATGTTTTGGTGGATTTTCTCATCATGTGTGGTTTTCGTCTCCGTAACTTTCATTTTCGATTGTTTCGTCGTGTTTTCTCGTTTCTTCCTTAGGATCGTCGATTTCGAAGTATGTCATTCGTGACGGGCTTCATAACGGTCGTATCTTACTGTTAGATCAAGCCTAGGAGTCTTAGGAATCGATCCCGGAGCTCCGCGCTCCGTATCGAAACTTTTGGTGCACGTTAGCCGGTATAAGAAGGGGCACCGACCGACTAGATGACGATCCAGTCGGTCGGCAATCCTTCTTGGACCGACTAGTTGGCTTTCTAAATTATTCAGGAGTTACTGTTTATCGTTAGTCGGTCTAAGAACGTTGGTTGACCAACTAGGTTGCAAACTAGTCGGTCAGCAATGCTTCTTTAACCGACTAACTCTTCAACTAAATTTTAGTATCTATACTGTTCACTCTTAGTCGGTCTAAGTTCATCTCTCGACCGACTAGATGTAAAACTAGTCGGTCAGTAGTTGTTCATCGACTGACTAAATCTAAAACCTATTTTTTGTTCAGAAGTTACTGTTTACACTTAGTCGGTCTGTGTTGGTCGACCGACCGACTAGTTGCCAAACTAGTCGGTCAGTGGTTGCTCTTTGACCGACTAATCTGTGTTAAAACCCTAATTTCTGGGCAGCCGCCAGCCCATCCTATTTAAACCCTTCCCAAACATTTTCTTCTTCCTCCACTCGACCCAAAACCCTAGTTTCTCCCCCATTGAGCCCACTTCTTCCCCAAACCCTTATTCCTTCATTCCAAGCCCTAAATCCATCATCCAAACCATCCATCAACTCATTCTACCTCTCATCTTCCCCAAAATCTCATCAAATCCCCAAAATCCCCTAAAAACCCTAATTCTCCAAACTTCTCCATTCGTTTCCAGATCTGGTCCCTAGGTTCTCCGGAGTGTTTCTTCCGCCTCCTCACAGTAAGAAATCGATCTCTTGATGTTTTCATAACCTATTTGTATTTTTATGAAACCCTAATGAATGAATGTTGTTTTGATGATTGTTCCCCATAACAGCGATTTCCCGTAGATTAGCATCCGCGAGACGAACCTTCGTGATCGTCATCCCCGGTGATAGGCAAGTGAAACTTGCCACTTAGGGTTTAGGCCATGTTTTAGGCCGTTTTGCTTGTTGTAGGCGTAAAAGAGGCTAGGCGACGAAATGATACTCGCCTAGGCGCAAATTGGGGAACTAGCTTGACAACGAAGCTAGTTCCGACATGTATCATGTTGCACAATTACCATGTCACGTTTACTTTCCATTAACGGTACGCAAATTAATTGTCATATCATTGCATTCTTTAAGTGGTCCCGTGATTGCGTGGCATCGCTACAATACTTGTGTTTCCTGGCTCGTGACCAAAAGCGAGCATAATGAGTTGGAAACCCCAACGCTCGATATTGAATTGTGAAATAGGAAAACAAGCTCCCGTGCGGGGCAACCCTGGCTCACTTGCTGGGCTCATGTGCAGGGACCCTGGCTTTTTTACGTGTGGGATGGGGTAAGAGTTAAGCGGCCATTCAACTGGGAGTCTGCCTGATCAGCAACTGCAGTTGTAAGGCGTAAACTCTGGGGTGGGGTAGTGTTTAGTGTCGATCGGTGTGAATGTTGTACCATTCAGCTGAAGGGCATAAACATCTACAAAACAACGTGAAACATGAATAGTGAATTGATTGAGATTGTTAGTAGCTTGGCTACTCTTGTCTTGTCCCTATACTTGTTCTCTTGTACTTACTGTTCACCATGTCTTAATTATGCACTCAAGTTATAACTGCCATGTCATGCATACTAAAACTGCTAGGTTGCTAGTTGCCTTACTTTCAGTTTCCTTGCCCAAGTCTTTTAGACTTGCTGACATGTGCCCCTTTACTCTTTTGGGTGACACATGTTAGATCTTGAGCCTGAGTACCTTGTTGAGGACGAGGTGTTTGCTGACGCCGAGCCCGAGCTTGTGTTTGACGGGGAGAACGTGGACACTGGGGACCAGTCCTAGTGTCTTCGTTGTGTTTTCCTTTTGTTTAGACTGCTGTTTTGTTGTCGGTGCGTAGCACCTATACTTTGTTATGTTGTTTCTTTTGTTGGCCTTGTTCTGGGCCTTTAGACTCTTTCTTTTAGCCTGGTGGCTTTTCTGGATGTTGGACTTATTTTCATGTTGGACAATTTATGAGATATGAGAATTTTATTTCTGTCTCTCCTTTTATTATTATTGTTGCTCCGTTGTGGTTACAGGGACCTGCTTATGTTTTATTGACGCTTATCGGGTTTGGGGCTTCACGGCTCCACTCTCGTGCGGACCTTTTCACATCTCGCCTCCATTTTAGGGAAGCGGGTCGTGACAGGTTTTGTTGGTGGCCCATGCAGGTCCTTCTGTAACTGCGATTATCGGAATAGCGATAATAATATTAGAATGTCCAATAAACTAAGTTCGACGCCCGAGTCATAAGCTATGAGTCTAATCTGCTTCGTTTTCTGTGTCACTAGATGGTAGGAAGACGATTCACCCGTGGTGGGGGTAGTGGTGCGCTCCCTCAGGATGAGGAACCTGAGCGGGAACCCACCAACGGTGAGATGATGCGGATGATGCTCCAGATGATGCAAGTGCAGCAGGGCATGCTCCTGCAAGTCCAGAATGCTCCACTTGCTCGAGCTGCCCGGGCTCTTCCGGATGCCCCTCGCTCTGAGCCAGGAGCGAAGCAATTTCGGGAGCTGGGTCCCGCGTATTTTTATGGGTCTGAGGGTCCTCTGGCTACCGATGAGTGGATTCGAAACATCGAGGACAATCTGAAGATGGCCAAGATCACCCCGGCTGGATGGGTTGATTTGGCGAAGAGGCAACTCAAGGATAATGCTCGAAATTGGTGGGATGCGGAAGAGAAGATGTTGGTGGAGCCGATAGCTTGGACTACCTTTAAGTCCAGGTTTGATGAGGAATTCTTTCCGAAGGCTGCGAAGAAGGAGATGCTGCAGCGCTTCATTGATCTGAAGCAAGGGAGCTTGACGGTGGACATGTACCACCAAGAGTTCACCAGGCTGAGTCGGTTCGCACCGAAGATGGTGCAGGATGCTGATGAGAGGGCTCAGAGGTTCCTGCAGGGACTTGCTTTGGAGCTCCAGAGTTTTGTGTCTTCCTCTGATCTGGACTCTTATCAGAAGGTTCTGGTCGCTGCGAGGAGGCAGGAGCTGAACCTGAGTCAGAGGAGGGGGTCCATTGTTGGTGCTGGGAAGAGGCCTATGGAGCATGCCAGAGCGGTGGTTAGGCCTGGTTTCAAGCCTAATCAGCCAGCTCAGTTTAAGAGGCCAGGAGGGCATATTCTGAAGACTTGCCATTTCTGCGGCAAGCCTGGCCACGTCAAGGATCAGTGTCGGATGTTTTTGGGCCAGTGTCTGGTTTGTGGTGATGCTTCCCATGTCACAAAGGATCGTCGGCATGCGGGTCCGCTGTGGAGGGCACCTGTTGCAGCTCAGCCGTTGCAACAGCGAGCGCCTGTTCCTGCTGGACGTGGAGCAGCTCTTGTTCCGCAGGGGCAGGCTTTTCGGCAGGCTGTTCCGCCGAGGAGGCAGGCTTTTCTGATGACCGCAGTGGAGAGCGAGGCTGTGGATGAGGTTATCGCAGGTAATCCTCAATCTAGCTGTTACTTTCATAGCTGGTTTTGATTGATTAGATTGTGTTGTTTGCTTGAACATGATTGTTTGCTAGACTAGGGTTTGATTGTAAGTTGCTTGTTAGGTGTGGTTTTGGTGTGCACATTTCCTGCACGAGTCCTCTTTGACTCTGGTGCATCGATGTGCATTATTTCTCGGAGCTTCATGGCGAGGCATTCCTTGTCGACGTCCCCTCTTCCCAAGAGTTGGAATATCGTTACAGGGAATGGCGTGGTCTCAGTGCATCGTGGTTGCAATTCTTACTCGTTGGTGGTCTGTGGACATGAGCTTTTCGCTGATTTCATTGTCCACGACATCATCAACTATGATGCAGTTCTTGGGATGGACTGGCTTGCGAGCTTCTATGCTACGATCGACTGTCGGAGGAAGAAGGTGGTGTTCGAGATTCCCGGACATCCAGTATTTGAGTTCAGTCGTGGTAGCAGTTCGCTTGGTCCTGTCAGATTTCGGGCCATGCCGGTGGAGGTTGTGGCTATGCAGATGGAGCTGGAGTGGCCAGCTGTGGTGCGAGATTTTGGCGACGTCTTCCCCGAGGAGATGTCTGGTTTGCCACCTGATCGAGCTTTAGAATTTTCTATCGATCTTGTTCCAGGTGCGCAGCCGATTTCAAAGGCGCCGTATCATATGGCACTTGCAGAATTAGAAGAGTTACGGAAGCAGTTGGATGAGCTCTTGCAGAAGGGTTATATTAATCACAGTGTGTCTCCGTGGGGAGCACCGGTGCTGCTGGTGAAGAAGAAGGATGGTTCGCGTCGCATGTGCGTGGACTATCAGGAGTTGAATGCGGTGACCATTAAGAATAAATACCCGTTGCCTCGCATCGATGATATTTTTGATCAGCTTGGAGGTTCGAGGGTGTTTTCTAAGTTGGATTTGAGGAGTGGTTACCATCAGTTGAAGGTGAAGAAGGATGATGTTCCGAAGACAGCGTTCAGGACGAAGTATGGACACTATGAGTTCGTGGTTATGCCTTTCGGCGTAACTAACGCACCCGCAGTTTTCATGAATCTGATGAACCTGATTTTCTACGACTTTTTGGATAAGTTTGTCGTTATCTTTATTGACGACATTCTGATCTATTCGAAGTCGGAGGAAGAGCATGCCTTGCACTTGAGGACGGTGTTGGAGATCTTGAGGAAGCATCGTTTGTATGCTAAGTTTTCGAAGTGCGAGTTTTGGCTGGATAGAGTTGCTTTTCTCGGGCATGTGGTGACTGGAGATGGTATTTCAGTGGATCCCGAGAAGATTAGGGCCATCAGAGAGTGGCCCGTTCCGTCGTCTGCGTCTGAGATTCGGAGTTTCCTTGGACTTGCTGGTTACTATCGGCGATTCATTAAGGACGTTTCCCGTATTGCTGAGCCGATGACCAGGTTGACGCGGAAGGATGTTGCTTTTGTTTGGTCGGGTGATTGTGAGAGTGCTTTTGGTATTCTGAAGGAGAGGTTGACGACGGCCCCTATTCTTGTTGTGCCTGATCGCAGCGGTGGATTTGAGATCTTTTGCGATGCTTCTGGCAAGGGTCTCGGTTGTGTGTTGCATCAGCACGGACATGTTGTGGCGTATGCGTCTCGTCAGCTTAAGGTTCATGAGAAGAATTACCCGACGCATGATTTAGAGTTGGCTGCCGTTGTGTTTGATCTTAAGATTTGGAGGCACTTCCTGCTGAGTGAGAAAGTGAAGATTTTCATCGATCACAAAAGCTTGAAGTATATTTTCACTCAGAAGGAGCTCAACATGTGACAGCGTCGATAGTTGGAGCTTATGGCAGATTATGAGATTGATTTGCAGTTTCACCCTGTCAAGGTGAATGTGGTTCCCGATGCGCTAAGTAGGCTTCCAGCGGTGATGATTTTGACCTCGCAGTGGAGTTTGCAGCAGGATTTTTGCGAGTCTGGTGTTGAGATTATCCTTCCTGGGGAGGATACATCGTTGATGTACATGCAGGTATAGTCGACGATCGTGGATCGGATTAAGGCTGGCCAGGCTGAGGATCTGAAGCTGGTGAAGATTCGGGGGCAGGTGGAAGCCGGTCTGAGGACTGATTTTTTGATTCATGAGGATGGCTCGCTGAGGTTTGGAGCCAGGTTGTGTGTGCCAGCTGGGGATATTAGAGAGGAGCTGATGGTGGTGGCACCAAGATGTACCAGGATCTTTGTCTGAATTATTGGTGGCATGGTATGAAGAGGATCGTGGCTCGGAGTGTAGCCAAGTGCTTGGTTTGCCAGCAAATGAAGGCGGAGCATCAGCGTACGGCCGGGTTGCTACAACCGCTTCCGATTCCAGAGTGGAAATGGCAACACATCACTATGGATTTCGTGATTGGACTACCTTGGAGTCCGAAGCAGAATGACGTGATTTGGGTGATCGTAGATCGATTGACCAAATCTGCGCACTTTATTCCGTTTCGAGTGGGACAGTCCACTAAGGCGCTAGCGAGGAGATATATGGAGGTAAAATTCTTTTACCCTCCGTTTTATTTCCTTTTCCTAGTTTGGATAGTGATGTAACGTGAATCGTGCAGGAGGTCGTGCGACTTCACGGAGTCCCCGTGAGTATCGTGTCAAACAGAGACACGAGGTTCACATCTCAGTTCTGGCAGAGTTTGCAGAAGAGCTTGGGTACGCGTCTGAGTTTCAGCACGGCGTACCATCCGCAGACGGATGGCCAGTCCGAGAGGACAATTCAGATTTTGGAAGACATGCTGAGGGCGTGCATGTTGGATTTCAAGGGTTCGTGGGAGGACCATCTACATCTGGTGGAGTTTTCTTACAACAACAGCTTCCAGGCGAGTATTGGCATGGCGCCTTTCACCGCTCTTTATGGGAGGAAATGTCGATCGCAATTGAGTTGGGATGACGTTGGTGATCGGGAGCTGTTGGGACCTGAGATGATCGTGGAGGCCGTGGATATTGTCAGGAATATTCGGGAGAGGTTGAGGATTGCTCAGGACCGTTTTAAGCATTGGGCGGATGCTAAACGTCGTCCTTTGGAGTTTCAGCCGGGCGACCATGTGTTCTTGAAGATTTCCCCGAATCGCGGTGTGATTCGTTTCGGGAAGCGAGGGAAGTTGAGCCCGTGATACATTGGACTGTTTGACATTTTGGAGAGGGTTGGCGAGGTAGCTTATCGCTTGGCCTTGCCGCCATCTTTGGAAGGAGTTCATAATGTTTTCCATGTGTCGCAGCTTCGTCGATACATTAGCGATCCATCTCATGCGGTGGATTTTTCGGAGATTACCATTCGCCCCGACATGACGTATGACCAGCATCCAGTGCAGATTCTGGACAGGCGTCAGAAATTACTTCGGAACAAGATTGTCAATCTTGTGAGGGTGATGTGGCGACATGGCTCACCTGGAGAGTCTACTTGGGAGAATGAGGATGAGATGCGAGAGCGTTTCCCACTTTTGTTTTCGGACACGTGAGTGTTTGGAAATTCCGAGGACGGAATTTTTCTTAAGTTGAGGAGGATGTAACGACTGGTTTTCATGTATCCGGATTTATTATATTATAATATATGTTTTGGTTAATTTTCTCCTCATGTGTGGTTTTCGTCTCCGTAACTTTCATTTTCGATCGTTTCGTCGTGTTTTCTCGTTTCTTCCTTAGGATCGTCGATTTCGAAGTATGTCATTCGTGACGGGCTTCATAACGGTCGTATCTTACTGTTAGATCAAGCCTAGGAGTCTTAGGAATCGATCCTGGTGCTCCGCGCTCCGTATCGGAACTTTTGGTGCACGTTAGCCGGTATAAGAAGGGGCACCGACCGACTAGATGACGATCCAGTCGGTCGGCAATCCTTCTTGGACCGACTAGTTGGCTTTCTAAATTATTCAGGAGTTACTGTTTATCGTTAGTCGGTCTAAGAACGTTGGTTGACCGACTAGGTTGCAAACTAGTCGGTCAGCAATGCTTCTTTAACCGACTAACTCTTCAACTAAATTTTAGTATCTATACTGTTCACTCTTAGTCGGTCTAAGTTCATCTCTCGACCGACTAGATGTAAAACTAGTCGGTCAGTAGTTGTTCATCGACCGACTAAATCTAAAACCTATTTTTTGTTCAGAAGTTACTGTTTACACTTAGTCGGTCTGCGTTGGTCGACCGACCGACTAGTTGCCAAACTAGTCTGTCAGTGGTTGCTCTTTGACCGACTAATCTATGTTAAAACCCTAATTTCTGGGCAGCCGCCAGCCCATCCTATTTAAACCCTTCCCAAACGTTTTCTTCTTCCTCCACTCGACCCAAAACCCTAGTTTCTCCCCCATTGAGCCCCCTTCTTCCCCAAACCCTTATTCCTTCATTCCAAGCCCTAAATCCATCATCCAAACCATCCATCAACTCATTCTACCTCTCATCTTCCCCAAAATCTCATCAAATCCCCAAAATCCCCCAAAAACCCTAATTCTCCAAACTTCTCCATTCGTTTCCAGATCTGGTCCCTAGGTTCTCCGGAGTGTTTCTTCCACCTCCTCACGGTAAGAAATCGATCTCTTGATGTTTTCATAACCTATTTGTATTTTTATGAAACCCTAATGAATGAATGTTGTTTTGATGATTGTTCCCCATAACAGCGATTTCCCGTAGATTAGCATCCGCGAGACGAACCTTCGTGATCGTCATCCCCGGTGATAGGCAAGTGAAACTTGCCACTTAGGGTTTAGGCCATGTTTTAGGCCGTTTTGCTTGTTGTAGGCGTAAAAGAGGCTAGTCGACGAAATGATACTCGCCTAGGCGCAAATTGGGGAACTAGCTTGACAACGAAGCTAGTTCCGACATGTATCATGTTGCACAATTACCATGTCACGTTTACTTTCCATTAACGGTACGCAAATTAATTGTCATGTCATTGCATTCTTTAAGTGATTCCGTGATTGCGTGGCATCGCTACAATACTTGTGTTTCCTGGCTCGTGACCAGAAGCGAGCATAATGAGTTGGAAACCCCAACGCTAGATATTGAATTGTGAAATAGGAAAACAAGCTCCCGTGCGGGGCAACCCTGGCTCACTTGCTGGGCTCATATGCAGGGACCCTGGCTTGTTTACGTGTGGGATGGGGTAAGAGTTAAGCGGCCATTCAACTGGGAGTCTGCCTGATCAGCAACTGCAGTTGTAAGGCGTAAACTCTGGGGTGGGGTAGTGTTTAGTGCCGATCGGTGTGAATGTTGTACCATTCAGCTGAAGGGCGTAAACATCTACAAAACAACGTGAAACGTGAATAGTGAATTGATTGAGATTGTTAGTAGCTTGGCTACTCTTGTCTTGTCCCGATACTTGTTCTCTTGTACTTACTGTTCACCATGTCTTAATTGTGCAATCATGTTATAACTGCCATGTCATGCATACTAAAACTGCTAGGTTGCTAGTTGCCTTACTTTCAGTTTCCTTGCCCAAGTCTTTTAGACTTGCTGACATGTGCCCCTTTACTCTTTTGGGTGACACATGTTAGATCCTGAGCCTGAGTACCTTGTTGAGGACGAGGTGTTTGCTGACGCCGAGCCCGAGCTTGTGTTTGACGGGGAGAACGTGGACACTGGGGACCAGTCCTAGTGTCTTCGTTGTGTTTTCCTTTTGTTTAGACTGCTGTTTTGTTGTCGGTGCGTAGCACCTATACTTTGTTATGTTGTTGCTTTTGTTGGCCTTGTTCTGGGCCTTTAGACTCTTTCTTTTAGCCTGGTGGCTTTTCTGGATGTTGGACTTATTTTCATGTTGGACAATTTATGAGATATGAGAATTTTATTTCTGTCTCTCCTTTTATTATTATTGTTGCTCTGTTGTGGTTACAGGGACCTGCTTATGTTTTATTGACGCTTATCGGGTTTGGGGCTTCACGGCTCCACTCTCATGCGGACCTTTTCACGTCTCGCCTCCATTTTAGGGAAGCGGGTCGTGACAATCCTCATGTAGGAGGTGAGGGGCGCGCGAAAGGGGGTAGACGGCGGAAGCCGCCAAAGCAGGATTAGGGCAGACCTTACGCGTGGCATATCTCAATTCGCTTCACAGAACTAAACTAACTTTTAGATAAAGAGCTTATTCACCTTTCTTTCATCCACTGCCTTTTCCGGGTGAAAAAGCAAGCAACGAAACAGTGTGAATCATTTTGTGGCTGGAGATTGGGCAGCTGGAGAGATGGTTGAAGGGGAACGGTATGGAATGGTATCGTCCCCTCTAGAGGTAGGTATCTCGTTCCGAAGTTCGTTTCTCCTGAGCTTGAAACAATAGAGTATATTCAAGATAGATAGAGACCTTTTGCTCTCCAATCACAATCCATAAATCTTCAATATCATTTGATTCACCCAGATCACCAGGATCATTTTTTCCACCCACCAGCCATATCATGAGCTCATTCAGGGGCTATTTTACTCTGCCATAGGTCGAAAAGGGCTTTTGACTCCATGAAGGAAGACACGGGATATGACACTCCGAAACTCTGCCTTCTGAAAATGGGAAAAAATGATTTTATAATACCAGTTCTGACCCGTGACTATAGGAGTACCTGTCAGCTCGTCCTAGGAAACGCTTCGAGAGACTGAAGAAACTATGATCGACCATTTCCTGCCATGAATGGATAGAGTTGGGAGGGATTCCGTCCCGTCAGTGATCAAACAGTGGTAGGATCAAAAGAATTTCACTTTAAAGATTTATATGTGGGGCTCAAGTGATTCATCGAAGCAACGAGACCCTGGAGATCGAATATTATAAAGAAGGGGAAGCGTTGTAGGAGCTTAAAGGGGGATTGGTTGTATGGATTGGGAGTTTCGTCTCGGCCTTGACTTGAAAAGGTTCTGAAAGAAAGGATAGGGTAAGCCAGTATGGGATAGTAAGAAAAGAGTGCTGGTGCTATTTTAAGGGTAGAGTATCCCCGGAGTAAGAGTAGGAATAATCCCCTGAGTCAGCCTACCTTGTTGGAGTAAGCAAACCAGCTAACCCAGGGCTCGAGGTGCTATTACTTTTTCATCTCCTTTTGATAGATATCTCTAGAGTAAAGAAGTCCACTCTTTCTAGAGTAAGTAATTCCCTTCCCTTAACCCTTCTGCCTCTTGCTCGTACATCTTAGCATCGGCGCAGTGCGATTCAGAGGCTCTGAATGGCCTCTTTTCTGCAAAGAACTTATGCACTTTCCCTTCTTCCCCAACATATTGAAAACATGGGTGGAGTGTAGAGGCTACCACCATATTTTCATGGATCCAGGATCGTCCTTCTCATCTTCACTATCTTTGTTTTGGTGACTGGCTGCTGCTGAATTACCTTCTGTCGCTTTCTTCTTTGACCAAGAATCACGAGCAAAGTGGCCCTTCTTGCCACAATTAAAGCATTCTACATTTCTTCGGGAATTCCTCTGTTCTTGATCATCATTTCTCCTTGATGGTCCTCCCCCCGCTTGCTCGCTCTCTTGCTTGCTTGCCGATGTTCACATTGGTGCTTCTTCCGACTCAGCCTCGGTCCCGACCTCCGGGTCTCGGATCAACAGGGTCGGGGTAAGCCACGGGAACGTCGAATTGCTTTAACAAGATCCTGCAAGCAACGGATGCTTATGTTGAAAGTGCAGTAAAGTACAACAACGTTGGGGTGGGGCGGATTCTGGCTTCTTTTTCTTCTTCTTTTTTGCAACCTGGAATTCCAACCGACGGCAGCAGTCTTTTCCTTGACAGCATCTCCAATGGTGAGTAGCTGCTCTTTAGTATTTGGCTTCTCCTTCACCTTCCAGACCTTTAGGGGCACGAAAAGATGACTACGGCTTAAGTAAGGGAGAGGACAACCCCAACTAGGCAAAGAAAACAAAAGAAGATCGTCGAAGGCTACAAGACCGAAACCTGGAACCGAAGGACTTCTTTGCTAAGGAAGCAAGCGAGAAAATAGATATGGGAGAGGGGCTTTAGGGGATGGAGCGCACTTAGGGGAGAGCATCTTTCATCGGTTAAGGTTAAGCGCAAACTCATCTTCTTTTTGCCGCGGGGAAAGAGTAAGAGAAGAGGCCAGTCGGAATGTTTATAGATGGAGCGAAAGACCGCACTCGAGGCAGGTTGAGAATAAGACGACTTTACAAGTTGTCCGAAAGTAGCGAGCCCAGCTCAAACATTTCCTCTAGCCGAGGGACCAGCGGATTCTGGCTTCTTTTTCTTCTTCTTTTTTGCAACCTGGAATTCCAACCGACGGCAGCAGTCTTTTCCTTGACAGCATCTCCATTGCTTCTCGGACTCGAGCCAATTCTTCTTCATTATCAGATGAGGCATCTTCTACCATTATACTAAAACCATGTGACTGCACATTGTCTTCATACGTGCCATTTTCAAAAAACGATGACCCCTCAGATTCTGAGCAACTCATGTCCGAATGAGTAGGCAGGTACCCCAGGAAAATGAGCTTTGCTCTTCTGGGTGCTGGGCGCTCCCGTGGTTCGCGAGAAGGAAAAAGGACTAATCTTTTGTTGCATCTGGCACGAGATGAAAAAGAGAGAGCGGAGTCTATCCGATGTTCATCGATAGACGGAGCTCTTAGCATTGCTTTGTTTTTCTCTCCTTTCCTATCAGCGAGTTCCGATCCTTTTGTTCGAAATTTCTTCGTTCGTACCAAACCGCTTGCAGAATCAAATCCTGTTCCACAAGATCCTATATCAGCTATACATCCGCCATTCTGGAGGAGCAGCCGCAGCCACTATTTTGACTCCTTTTATGCAATTATGAACTCCACGGGTATGAAGCAGCAGTGTCTAGAACCCAAGTGGAGCCGGTACTAGGTTTGCTAATGCGCATTCTCAAAAGGTTCTTTAGAGAGAACTTATTCTCCCATGGGGTGGCGTCTCGGTTACGAACCAAGATGAGAGCTTCCGGAACCGAATGGAACCGGTCGCGCACGCACGAGGACGAACAAGCTACAGATTAAGCTAAGCGCAAGGTTCTGAAAGAAAGAACAAGCAACGGCTTTCTTAGTTGCTATTAGCGCAGCCGTTTTCTTTTTGTAGCGCGTTAGCGCATCCGTTTTGAAGCTTAGCCCTGTAGTTTTTCACCTTCAAAAGAAGGCGCCAGCGCTTGAGTACTGACCCCGGAGGGAGTCCCGGGTTTCTTTGGCGCGCCCCACCCCAACGTGAGAGTATTGCCTTTTCAGCCTACGCTTGCTGATCGCTGTGTTCAAAAATGACACGAAGCTGGATATGAGTAGATGTTGTTGGTCGAAAACAAAACGTCTCTCATTCACAATGGAACAGAATGGTCTCGCTCGATGCTTTTCTTTTGTGTATTTTCATATTCTGAGTTCAGGCAAAGTTCTTGAAACTTCGAAAGTCATTCCGAACCGATTGACTTATCTTTCCGGTCAGGTCGAAACACTGCTTCTGAATCCATTGATTCCCAATCCGTAGCTGCTGCGCCATAGTTGATCCCAGTCGCAATGGAACTTGAATGTGTCTTCTTGCTCCAGCATTCAAGTCGGGCTTCTCTGCTTTTGCATTTTTGGCTATTAGGCTCTTTGAAGATCCAGGTAGACAACGATGAGTCATGGGGAGTCAGGCAAGGGGAAAAGGGAAGAAGGTGTCCCCTACACCGGACCAGAATCTCCATCCCGATTGAGAACCAAAAAAGTGTTGATCAATGGCTGGTTGAGCTCAAGCTCCTGCTTCCTATTCGGCTTTCTGAGCTTCTGAGCCCCCTCTTTGACTACCCAGACTGGGGGACTATTCTTTCTTCTTATCTGTCAGCAAGGCTCTATCTTCTTTCTTTGGTCATCTGTCCGCGAATTTGTATAACCTCTGGTTGTTCGTGGTTGTGTGCCCACTTATTGTTTTGCTTGTGGTTGTGCGTGTGTTTTGCTTGTTTGAGTGCGTGTGCCTGTCTTTGCTTGTCTTTGTCGTCTTATTCCTCTATTCTGAGCGAAGGCTATGTGTCCCGAGCGGAGTCTCTCCTCTATTCTATTGTGAGTAAGTGCCCGTACTCCTCGCTCTCTGCCCGTAGTCTTTTTATAAGTCTATTACTCGCTCCTTTTTTCTCCTTGTGTAACCCCTTCTCTCTAGTTGTGCACTCTTCCTCAAGATGTCCGAAAGAGTAGCATTTGTTGCACACTGGGGGAACCCTGGAAGATGCCCCTGGAACGTCCTTTTTCTCGGTCAGTCGAGGGAACAACCACAATGTTACGCCCTAAAATAGAACTATACGGAGCCCTTCCGAATGACCTATAGTCTACTGCACTAGCCAAGAAAGAGTGTAGTAGACTCCATTTGCCCGTGGAGGAAGAATCAAAAAACGTCGTATTTATTATATTATATGCTCGTTCATAAATTCTCGGTCATATTCTATGGTTACAATTCTACCAGATATGTCTTTTTCATTCCGTCAAAAATGGTGTTTTGTATTGTATCGAACCTCCCCACATGGTAGCGATCCAACTCCGTCTTGACCACGAATCGTGACCCCAACAAGGTTTGACTCCATGTGTGAAGGCAGAGTTAATACAGAAATCGAAGGACCACCCATTTCAGTACAACCTTTGTTTTGTTTTGGATCTAATGTATGCCCATGGGAGAACATAAAGTTCACCATCACTGTTAAGAACAACCGAGATCCAATGAGAATTTTCGCGGGATGTTTCCAGCATTGGTAGCGAAGCTGAATCCGCATCCAAAACTGGAGATCGGTGAGGAAAGAATGCCGAGTAAGAGTTTTCCTCTTTTGCGGCGTATTCCGACCCCCGGGAGAAGAAGAACCTTTAGCTCGAAAAGAGGCCCTATTTGCAGAAGAAAACTCCGGGGGCTCCCAACTACATTAATATCGGGTTAAAGTCCCGGGTCGAAGAATAACTCCTTCATGGGCGTTTCCGAAGCGGAGGGAAGGCGATAATAAATACAGAAGTTGCGGTCAATAAGGTAGGGATCATCAAAACACCGAACCATCCAATGTAAAGACGGTTTTCGGTGCTGGTTATCCAGTTACAGAAGCGTCCTTTGCCCTCTGAGCTCTCTCCTTCCTTTCCGGAGTGAGGGACTGAGTCTCTATGCCTTCCTTTGTTTAGTTAGTAAGAATATGCCAGTTCTCACCCATCTAATGCGTTTGTCGCCAAGACTCACTTGAGCCTATGTTGGGCGCTGGGTCGGGGGAGTAAACTGCCTCGGATTCTTTATACTATATCAGTCGAGTTCATTTACGATTCCTTTCATTCTAGCTCTTGTTCTTTGTTCTTGGTCAACGCCATAAAAATCTTCATCGTGTATCATCTGTAGCAGAACTATGAATGGGAGCTAGCAATCCGGACCGTATTGAAGAGGTTCCTGAGACACAGCAAACAATTCGAAATACCTCGACTTTTTCAGAACAGGTCCGAGTCAAATAGCAATGATTCGAAGCACTTTTTTTTACATTACACTAATTCAGAAACCCAAGGACTCGATCGTATGGATATGTAAAATACAGGATTTCCAATCCTAGCAGGACAGGAAAAGGAGGGAAACGGATACTTAATTTAAAGTGAGTAAACAGTATTCCATACTCGATCTCATAGATACATATAGAATTCTGTGGAAAGCCGTATTCGATGAAGGGTATAGAAAGAAAGAAGAATTTGAAGAAGAAATCAGGGAGGATGGGATAAGGGATTCTAGTTATAACTAAGGGAATCACTATCCTCTACCTATAATGATATCAGAGTCGCTCCTCAATCAACAGTAAGGGCAAGGAAAGCCTCTCGACGTTTCATTCGTAGCAGGGCAACCGCTCGGGTATCATGCCTCTTTGGCCTCTCTTTGCACTCTCCCACCATATATTGGTGTGGTGGTGTGCGGAACAGGTTCACCCTGGACTGAAGTTTAAGTCATATGCGGTACTCAGCGATGACAACATCATCGCTGATCAAGAAGTGGCTGACGGTCTATGAGTCTGCCGTTGGTTGGGGTATAAATTCGATTATAAAAAATCACTTGTCTCTCACACAGGCTCAGCAGAGTTTGCTAAGCTTTTTTCGCTTTCAGGTTCACCTGTCCCTCCATTCCACTTGTTCTATTCTCTTGGGACCTTCGATCCCCGAAAAGGGGCTTCTCTTTCATTTCTTCAAACTGGCTTTTGAGGGTTTTGATGCATAAGGTGGAGAGCTTTTAGCAGGTATTAACGGGGGTTTGAGGCATTTCAAAAAAGATTTTTTCCATGATTAGAGAGATGAGACTCGAGCTGTTTTCATGCCAGCATGACTTTAGAAGGTCGTCGAATTGAGAGAGATATGAATTCTGAGACGTCGGTTCTTTTCTCGATTGATAGAAGGCCATTGATAGCGGTTTTTATAAATTCCCTAAAAGAGTTTTTTAGCAAAAAGCAAGCTTCACCACTCCTGATTGCAAAACTTGCTGACGGACTCACTGGGAGGGGAAAGCGGGGGGATAGAAAAAGCAAAAAAAAACTTTATTGGCAACCCGATGGTAAAGGCACCTTTTCTTTATCAACAGAACTAGACGAGGCTTATTGCTGGTGGTCAGGTGATATGTCGGTTCGGAGTCCCGCACTCCCTGGTCACCGACAATGGAAAACAGTTCGATAATGCCAACTTCAGAGCAAAGTGCGAGCGACATCCAGCACCATTTCTCCACTCCTGCTCATCCACAAGCCAGGGGAACAAGGGAATACCGGACCATATCTGCTTTTGCGCCATGACAATCTCACTCGAATTACAGGGACCTACACATATTAGTACAGTATACCGGGGTCCCCGGCCAGAACCACACGAGCAAGTTTCCCTGCATGTGGCTCGTCCGTGCTTTTTTCCGAGGCACTGCCTGTGACTCCGCATGGGAAAAGGGGAGGGGGCTGAACTGCAAACTTTCGTGTTCAGAGCATTGCATTGCTTTAAAGACGGGGATAGGGTGAGTAAGCAGCGCCTACCAAGCTAAGCTTTCGTCGAAAAGTCCCGACTGGTTCCTTTTCGGCGCCCGCCCTTGATTTAGATGTTGGGGCAAGGCAAGCCCAAGGAAAGTATAGGTTGGCTCCCAGCTTCATCTCGGCCGGCATCCTGCTCTCGAGAGGGTGTGGTCCTTGAGCGAACTACTCATGTGCTGTCTTGTCCCAACCCAAGGGCATTTGGTGAGGAGCTACTTTGAAACCGGTGGTTGACAAGCCACTGATCGGAGGTGACTGGACTGGAGTGCTTTCATCAAATGATGCATGTGGACTGAGCCATTCCCATCCCGACGTGGCGGCCCGATTCGGCCTGGCCTGGTCGGGAAGAGATTCGAAATAGAGAATATGTGCACCGAGAATAGATATCTATGTTAGCTAGCGGGGGCGGGCTTTCCTCTGGTAGTCCCGCTGCGGCCTCTGACAGTCCGTCCCGTCTCATCCTTCTTTGGCCCTCCTTGTAGCCAGCCATGTTAGCTCCACATTCAACCCTTTTTCTATTTATAACTAAAAAGGCACTCATCAGTCGCCCCCTTTCCTATTCCTCTTTGCTTACCGCCTATTAAGAGAATAGGTACCGGTTCAAGCGGCCCGCCTTTCATCATATATACCAGCTGCCACGCACGACCCCATAGGAACGATTTCTGCACCCTAAGAAGCAGAACGCGCCATCACCTACAGCCCTTTCCTCTGCCGGGGACTTCCACGAAATGAAAACGGGCGGCATCGTCGTATGCTCGACTTTGCCCTGGTGTATATCCCGGAGTACTCCTATGGCCGATCTGTCACCCATACATTCTGGGCTTGGCCCCGTCCCGTGTGGAGAATGCCCCCCTGGAGGCACGGCTTAGTCAGTTATTATCGCAGTTCAGAGTTTAAATATGTAAGCCGCCACTTCTCTGAAAGCATGGTTCTTGCCTCCCTCCTTGGAGCTCGTCCATTCGTTGGGTGATCCCTTGCTCTCACGTTCGAGTGTTCGCTCGTCGTTTAGGCCGGTGAGTGACATTTCTGCTCATTGCAGTCACCTCCGGGGTTCTTCGCACCTGGGTAGTACCAGGACCCTTGTGCCCCGGACTGCACTGCCCGCCCTATGACCCAAAACTCAAAATGAGCCTTGCGACGAGACGTGGACATTCCTCATGCTGCGGTTCCCTCCGGTCCGTTCTCAGGTTGGGTTAGGGGAACATCCGAGCGATTGCCTTCGCGGATCCAAACGTGCTCACAAGGCGCACAATAAGAATAAGACCAATAGAGACTTCATAAGGGACCATTTGAGCTGCAGATCGTAATGCTCCTAGAAAGGCATATTTCGAATATAGAGGACGTTCCCAACAATCCACAAGAATATCATACCCCAATATGAACCGTACGAGCACGTCCTCTGTCACCCCCCACTGCGCTTACGGCTCTATACCCCAACCCAACTTGCTCTGGCCCCGGGCCCTCCCACATCTCTTCCTCGGTAAGCGGATCGTGGAAGCTGGGGCGCTTGGGACTGATAGAAAGCAGCATATCTATTTTGTCCCTACTGATATTTCCGAACCCGCCTAAAAAAGAAAAATAGTGGAAGTCCGGTCGTGTCGGAGACATCTTTATCTGAGGAGGAGGCTTCGTCGTCCGGCTCCTCAAAAATGATGTTAGGATCAGCCGGCTCATCCTCGGAATTCGAAAAAGAAAACAGAGACAGAACAGATTTTTTTCAATGACATACAACGCTGAAATTGATGTCGAAGACACGATCATTCACATCAATTTCAGCAGGCAGGAAGGGCGCGGAAGCTACCGTTTCACGAATGCAATGCAAGCAAGGTAGCTTGACCATCTAGCGCGCGTTGGCGGCAAGGAAGGAGGCATTGGAAAGACTAGACCATACACATTATTAGTACAAGAGGCATTCGGGAAGCGACTAGTAGCTTCTGGCGAAGCTTCACTTTAGTTGGCCGACCGGAAAAGAAAGGTGTATTATCCAACTGGCCTTCGCTTCTTGCTTTCAGCACCTCTTTTCTGTCCCTGTCTTGACTCATTCTTTCCCTTACTCTTTTGATTCTTGATGTCGCTAATAGAACAGATATATTCACATCGCTTTATTCTATCTTCGGATAGGTGTCAACTATTATTTCAGGCGAACATCGTAATCCTCGGCTCGCTCCCCGTCAGAAATTCGTTTTCTTTTTTGGGGCTAAACGCCCCGCATGAACGGCCAGATGAGATGGTTACGCGGACAGATCGGCCTCCATATCCAATTCCGAGGATGAGCCGGCCGATCCTAACATCATTTTTGAGGAGCCGGACGACGAAGCCTCCTCCTCAGATAAAGATGTCTCCGACGCGGTCCCGCGGAGCTTTCAGAGAAGGGTAGCCTAGTGTGTAAGCACAGCAATGAACCTCAGCTTATCGAGATCACCGCTTCTTTGTTCGCTACCGAGTAGAAATAGAAAGCCCAACTATGCGGCTATCACGAATAAGAAATTCAAGGATGATGCCCCGCCCTCAGTTGCTGCATGACCAGACAGGCTTGCGGACCCCATCAATTCCCCCCGTCCCGCGAAAATTCGGCTCCGACGAATTGACTGCGATGTACTGCTTGTAGAAGTCCGGATCTAGTCGCTACAGATCAGTCGCCGTGATCCATGTATTCTCGGACTCTGTCTTACCCTTCCACTTGACCAAGAATTTCTGGAAACCACCGGTTCTTATAGACATTAACTCGTCTCGAACAATGGAAGGGAAGGGGCCTATGTATTTGCATGACCTCTACAGATTTGACTCTACCTCCACCCGGAGCCAATCCCCAGTACCTGTTGTTAACAAAACGGAGTCTCAAAAGCCCATTTATCGCACTGGTCTCAAAAAGTTCTCGTATTTTCAGGCAGAGCACCAGTCAAAGAAGGAAAAAGGACTAATCTTTTGTTGCATCTGGCACGAGATGAAAAAGAGAGAGCGGAGTCTATCCGCTGTTCATTGATAGACGAGTACCCAAACTCCCAAACGCCTATTCGTTTAGTTTTAGTTCTGACTTACTTCACATCCGAAACTCCGTCCCGCTTCGAGGTCAAGCTATCGGACTTAGTTGCATCTTCGGACCTTTCCCTATTGGCTTCGTCGGGTTGTTAATCCAAGGAACTCCCTCCGCTTCGGAAACGCCCATGAAGGAGTTATTCTTCGACCTGTTGCAAACCCAGCCCCGGGACCAGCCCACTTGAGCAATTTTCCATTCACCCATTAATTCCCATGAAGATGGGCAACTTTTATTTCTCATTCACAAATCCATCCTTGTCTATGTTGCTAACTCTCGGTTTGGTCCTACTTCTTCTTTTTTTTGTTACGAAAAAGGGAGGGGGAAAGTCAGTGCCAAATGCTTGGCAATCCTTGGTAGAGCTTATTCATGATTTCGTGCCGAACCCGGTGGGGTGGTTTCTCCGTGGACAATGCCACCTTAAATCGTTTTTTTAGTCTCCATTATTTACTCCCCCTTATTTTAGTAGGCGCCAGTCTTCTTCATCTGGCCGCATTGCATCAATATGGATCAAATAATCCATTGGGTGTACATTCAGAGATGGAAAAAATTGCTTCTTACCCTTATTTTTATGTAAAGGATCTAGTAGGTCGGGTAGCTTCTGCTATCTTTTTTTCCATTTGGATTTTTTATGCTCCTAATGTTTTGGGGCACCCGACAATTATATACCTTCTAATCCAATGCCCACCCCGCCTCATTGTGCCGGAATGGTATTTCCTACCGATCCATGCCATTCTTCGCAGTATACCTGGCCGCTTTCTCTGGAGTGTTGTCACACAGCTGCCCGACTAGAAGAGCTACTCACTCTGTAGTGTTGTCACACAAGATAAGCACGTCGCCCGCCTGCTGGCCGGGCGAATCGAAGTTCTCTTCATGTCAACTGTCCACCCAGTAATCAGAAGTGAGAATGCTGACATGAGTAACGAGAAATCCTGTGAAAAACACGATCGCCTGCCAGTGGAAGGCTTTCTGCATTCAGTCAATCTACGCAGAGTGAATCGGTCCCTAAGGAACCCCTGAAAGGGCGTTTGGCGAAGGATGTCCTTCCCCTACAGCTTGTTCTGGTGTTTCATAGGTAGATCTAGGGTTCCTTACTACCTGTCATGATCTTCCAAATCATTCTCGCAGGAGATCCAGCTTTGATCAGATAGTTTTTCTTTCTTATCCTTCGATAAAAGATTCATTCTATTCCTATAAAATAGGAGTCTCCGTCGAACTCCGCCCTTTTATGTATCTGTTTTTAGGTTGGCATAAGAAAGGACGTGTTCTTAAAACAAACAAAACTCTCAGTGCACTTCAGAGCATGGTCTTCCGTTAGGTCCTTTATTTATATAGAGACGAAAGCCTTTTGGCTATACTCTACTGTCCGCCTCCGGCGGTTCCTTCCTTTTGGCTCGGCGGAGCTGAGCTGGGTTCCATTGCACTCTGTAGGAAATGAAGGGGAAGTCCGCACAGCAAACCGAGGCCATGAGTGCGTCGTACCGCCGAAGAATAATAGGTACCCCCACCCCAGGCAGAGTTTGTGAGCCGTGTAATAGGCGACCATTTCGTGCGGTTCGGGGGGCACTTGAGTAAGCCGCCGGCGCCCGGCTGCGTCTTTACCCCTATCCAAAAAAACGGATGCAAAGTCAATGTCTTTTCACCATCCCTGCAGTGCACAAGACAAATGTCTGCACTTCCATCCGGATCATATTCTATTGTTACAACTTCTCCCGACTTTCAATCTTGTCTATTCCGTCGATACGTTTGTGACCTTCTCTTCTATGTCTTATCGTAAGAATTCTTAGTTGACTAAAGGAACGAGAATCCAATATCAACATTTCAACCCAAATGAGAAAAATGTCTCACATCACATCATGTATATGATATAGCATACAAAGAGAGACAATTTCACAATGTTCACACATATAAAAAATGAGACACGGTGTGAAGCAGCATATGGGAAAGTAAAAACATTGTCACACACACACACACACATATATATATATATATTTTTATACACATACACACATATGATGGACTCTAATGGAACAAACGGATCTTCCAGTACGTTACAAAGCAGTTAACATTAAGCATTTAACATTCTCATATTCCGTGATATCTATGACAATATTCATTTAATCAGTGCTCGTATTCAACAAGGAGCATGGAAATAAAATTTTCGTATTGCCTCGACCAACTGAACCTAATGTATTCCTTTCAGAGGTCTTAATCTATTCTACTTAGAACTAGGCTAGTTAAGGGTAACAATTGTTTGCCCCAATGATGGCCTTTCTTGGCACCGAAAATGTTGTGGGGCTCAAGTGATTCACCGAAGCGACGAGACCTTGAAAGCTGTCACCCGATCGGTTCATCTGTAGCTGATTCTGAGGAGCCAAGACATGGGCATCCAACCGACCTCTTCACCCGATGGCGCCATGATCCAACCGGTCACCCCAAGAACTCAACCGACCGGTTCATCTGACCGGGTGAAGCTCCACCGTTTTCTGTTTATTCCGAGGATGAGCCGACTGATTAGACTGCAACTTTCGCTATTGTCCAACTCTAACTCCGCTTGTCAAACGGAAAAGCTTAGAGAAAACTTCCTTGGAGTGTGACGCTAAGGCGGCTCGCCTGAATGCCGAGTCTTCCTCCGTCGGTTTGAATCGGCTTTAGCAGGAGCGATAATGAGACCGGTGGTCAATTACTCTGGAGCCTTCAATGCGATCATAGGGTGGCCGACCCTCAATGCCATGCGAGCAGCGACTTCCGAAGCAGCAGAGAGATCTATCTTCGAAAGTCACAGAATCAGACCCGTTCATCCGTGATAGATACCTTTTGAATCATTTGGGCTTAACAGCGCCTTATTGCAGACACAACCTACCGTTAAGGAAGTCTCAAAGGAAGCATCCTCGCCCGTTCAAAACCCAGCATCGAGCCGAGATAAGGCTGTTTTCAAACTAGAGGCGCTGGGGGTGCTTCAGGCAGAGCTACGGCGGCCCACGGTGGCATAGGAGAGAGGAGGAAGGTCAGGGGCATGGGAGTGGCCGTCGGCGATGGGTTTAGGCCGAAGAAGAAGGTCGGGCGATGGGCGGTTTTTGTGGCGTGCGAAAGTAAAAAGGAGGGGCGACGGTTTTCTTTTTTTGGTTCCTGGGAGAGAGAAGTAACTAGGGTTATTATATTTAGGGTATAGGCTGCTACGTGGGATAGGGGGTTTGTTGTGTGCGAAAACAAATAGGGAAGGGCGGATGCGATATAGGTTTGTTGTGAAGAAGAGATAGCCTAGGTTTTATAATATACATTGACATTGAAAATAGAGTTATAAAAATTTTAATGTGTTTGTGATCCAATAGGCAGCACGTGAAGGGTGGCTTAGGTTTGGCCATAGGGTGGAAACATGAGCTAGATTAAAAAAATAGAAGTGATTATATTTGGGAAGTTTGAAATATTAATAAGATCTAAAAGATGTAATCAAGGGAAAATTGGTGCACAAGTGGGTCAAACAGGACCCGATAATTACGAGAAAAATACCAGAGCTACCGTGACGACAAGAGAAATGAAACTAAGAAGATTGATCATGAGTTTGGCGATGAGAAATGAAACTAGAAATAAAAATGTCTCACGAAGAATGTGAAAATCACGACGCCTCTTCAAACAAAATTATTTTGTGGGGGAACGACCCGTGAAATGACGTTCCAAAATAATTACACAAATAAGTACTCTTCGATAGGGTCACAACGACATATCACACTATAGGGTTCGGATACAGACAAGGTCTAAAATAAATGCGTGCACGAACAAGACTACGTGCACGAAAAGCGTACAAATGATACGGGGTCCAAAGACGACAGTAATCTCAAGTTGGGCAGTCGGAGTTGGCTTGCTAAATATGTAACCAAGGTGCTACGGCCCTATGACTCAACGACACGACTCACACACAAAACAACAAAACCAATCAGGTACCCGAAATTGCTATACGCACAGCCGTATAACGAGTAGCGAGTACCGGCCGTTACAGTATTCATGAGCAGAGTCCACACCTATGGCTGGATAAGGGAGATTATTGTGAATGGAAATACTAGAGTCGGTTTGGATTGCGAGTATCTTAGAGATACGTCCATATCTATGTATATTATCTTTCTACTCTCCTATCCTGCCTATAAATAAAGGGCTAGGGGTTCCTCCCCCAGTAGTTGATTCATAACATAGAGAACTTTTTAAAAATGATTAGAACTAATTTGGGAGTATATAAACTATTCCATGTTTCAGAATAATAGTCGACTACTTTTATAATAGCAGTCAACTACTTTGTAAAGGAGACCATGGTCACTGTTGTGTAGACCAAAATAGTCGACTATAGTAATCAAGAGAGTTGACTACCGTTATATGGATGGCCGACTAGCAAATGTATGGCAGGCGACTACTTTGTAGTAACGGGCAGAAGAAACACAGATCTGTATTTTACGGAAGTGTGTCGATTTTTCCGTTATGAGAGCATTTTAAGGAATAGTTTTTAGCCCTATTTAAGATGAGTTTGATGGGAATTTTTGGCACCATTATTGAGCATATTATTAAGATTTTCAAGCTTTCTAATACTCTCTTAAGCAATCTAAAGTTTTCAAGGCTTTTAATTTTCATTGTCTTAAAGCGTTTAAGCATTCTAGCCTTGATTAATTGAGAATCTCCTCAAGCTTAATCTTGATAATTCTAATATTCCAATTGGTTTTTCTTTTGATCTCTTAGTTTTTAATCATCTTTATTTCTTGAGATCAAATAGTTTTTCCATAGCCATTCACATTCACAAAAGCTTCAACATATTTGATATAGCAGATTGTAAGAAATTCATCTTCCAAAAGAGGTTTGTACATCCACACTAGGTATGGTGGTAAGTTGTATTTGGTTGTACTGTTTGGGAGGGAAAAGCATCAAGTGTTGAGGTCCTCACTTGGTGAGGTTGTTTTTGTTGTATTGGAAATTCCTAGCAAGTGGAGCTCGGTGCTTGAAGAAGCCCACTATTTTGAGGCACGTTGTTCTCTTGGTAGAGAGTTTGATAGTGAAAAATTCCAACAAGGTTAGGGACTTGATGTAGCAAACGGGTGGGTGAACAAGGATAATTCTTATGTTTGCATTGCTCTAATTGTCTCTATTTTCCTTCTTGCATTTGTGATTTAATTTCCGCTGCACATCTCTTATTACAAGTAATTATTGTTGATTAAGAACCTAAAGAAGTTACTTTCTTATGAGTCTTAAACATAGTTAGAAGAGTTAAATTTTTATTTAATGCAATTATTTTTAATCACACTATTCATCCACCTCTTCTAGTGTGTTTGCCATCTCCAGGATCCCAACAAACACAACCCGCATGCATTGATATTTTTCTCTTTGTAAAAAAAATTGTATTTGTGAGAATCGAACTCATAATAACATGAACGAGTGAACAAGTGCACACCCGCTAAGCTAAAGAGTTTGGCGTTGCTTAAGGACCATTTATTTATTTATTTATTAAAATTAAGAGTTAAGATTTGAAATTAAAAAAGAGATTCCAATCATGGAAATCGAACCCGAGACCACTCAAGAAACAACGCCAAACAAACCAAAACACCCTAGCAACAAGCAACATGTGTTCTAATGTTTCTATATAAATATAAATATGTTTATTGTTATGAACGAGAAACAGATTTGGAGAAGGGTTGAGGCTAGGAAACCCCTAGCCTCCTTTATATAGTATTCATAATGGGTACTCATGTGGGTGGATACCCAATAGGCCCAATGGGTCCTATTCATAACACTTCCCCTTATCCAACCAACGTGGTATACTGACTTTATGAATACTGAATGATTCATTAGTACTACTGAGTATCTTAAGGGGTGGATACTTCTGGATCCAAGTTAAGGGTAACTGCCTCGTTAAAAACCTTTAGCTATGGAAAACCCTGTGGGAAAAACCAATAGCGAAGGGAAAAGAGTACAGCACTCCATAACTTCCCCTGATTTGGGGATGTGTCGAGGGGTGGATACTTCTGGATCCAGAGTTAATGTGGTTGCCTCATTAAAACCTTGACTATGGAAAACCCTGTGGGAAAAACCACTAGCCAAGGAAAAAGAGTATAACTTTACAGTTGACTCCCCCTAATCTGATCAAGCTTCAGGCTTGCAGATCTCCTATGTATCTATACATTTATCTCCTATGTGTCTATACATCCATCTCATCTGCAACATTCCGAAAGCAAAAGTAAAGTACAATCATCACTCATCTATACAAGTTTCACTCATATAAGGCATTAGCAGAAACTAAAGGAGCGCTAGCAAACTTGGTAGACAGCTCCACGTCTCAAACGTCATTGTCTACGAGGTACTTCAGGACCTGGCTTTGTATGTTCTTGAACTGTACCTCGGGTGATGAGCTTCTCGGGATGGTGGAAGGATGTAGACTTGGAAGGATTCTTTGTAGATCTTTAGGAGGTGGACGTCCCTTTTATGCCATTCATCGCGATGATCTGTAACCTGCATATGCAAATACATTTAACATAGAGGATTTTTCCTCGACCCTTGGAGATAGCGCAGAAGCTACATATCTCTGGTCCAGAGGCACGCTGCAGGCGCTGCACTGTACCTGGCTAATAGCTATACTGCTAACGCTCAAAAGAGACGCATGCAGTTGGCCAGGTAAAAGAATGTTTCAAAGACACTTAAGGTACTTCTGGACCATATATATTCTTCCCCTCTTCTAGCTAACGGAAAGGGGTCTTTTAATGTATATCCATACAACCAAATAGGTGTATTTGGTGGAGAATGAAATTAATGTTTCTTCATCAATCATCATTGTATGAAGTTTACATCTTCGGGATGATAGTTCATCTTCAGGATGATTAATGTTCTGTAAGCCTAGAATTTATGCCTAGCTAGGGCTTTCATATCATATCATATCTGATAGATAGGCTGTAACAGATATTTCGGTAATTTCTCTTCAGGAGATCCGATAATATTTTGAGTCATTAAAATAATCTCAATTCTTTTAATTTGCTCTCTTAAGAACAATACTGTTTTTAAGAGGTGCAAACAACAACCTTTTAGTATGAGTCCTTTGAGGATCTTTGTCTAGGTTGTCTTTCCTTTAATCATATTATTAATATGTGTCCCAAAAAGAAAGGAAAGTAAAGAAAAAAATTTGTACATGCAGTTGAAGAAATTTTATACCGGTGATGTTGTCACATCCAAAAGCAACATCAACCAAAAATTCCCTCTTTTTGCCATTCGTTGGGTTACGCCTTGACATAAACCAGTCGATGCATCAGATTCATCTTGTAAGTGAGTTCAGCTCATCTTACTTGATTACTTCCTAGTTTGAGAGATTTATACCTCTAAAAACTATAGCAAATTAAAATGCTTATAGCTAACGATTTTATTTTAATTCTCCTTAAATACTCAGTTATCCCACAGGATTTGATATCATTTTTGATACCAGGACTTCAGGTCCAACACCTCATATTTCATAAGTGAGTCCAGCTCACCTTATTATTGCCTCATTCCACATTATTATAATTTGGCCAAATCTCTATCTTTGCTTCAGGCAAAGCAGAGTTGTGGAAACGATATTTTATATTTAACTGGCAAAATGAAATATGAGAGAATTTGTCGACAAAAGGTGTTCTTTCTTGTCCAAAACTCACCCCGTACGTACTATAATCATTTGATTTCTCCCAGAGGTGTCTCCTTCACGACGCGTTAAAGAAGTGAAGGTTCTGGGACGGGTAAAGAATATGGACAGATCCAGAATTGGTCCTTAGCAACCAAGTTGCAATAAGGTTCTGGATTTGAGCTCACTTTCCTGTGGTGGTATTGTTTTTTCGGTCTCCAGGAGTAGATCTCTCTTTTTGGAGCCTAGTGGTATGTCCTCTCATCCATTGAGGATATCCACTTCTGCTACTGGTGGATTGCATCCAATATATTTGGTATGTCAATCCTAGCTGGATTTTTAGTAGCAGGGATGTGAAAATTTTGACAATATCTATATTGTCAGTAACTATGTCTGATAACTGTTTTAACAGTTTCATAAGTGTGGATCTTCAGGATCTCATCACATTTCATGATAATCAGATCATAGGTATTAATGATTTAAATGGTCATTTGAGCTTTAGGCTCATAGATGATTGTAGTATTTCTGTTCAAACTAATTCTGGGACATTAAAGTTTTGAGGGATCTTCAGGATCGCATCAAATCTTTAAAATAGGATCATCGATGCACGGCTTAGGAGAAGTTAATTTGAATGCTTCCCCTGTTCAGTGTGCTCAGACTCTATTTATCTGGGATATTTATTTCTGATAAATAGTTCTGTATTTTGATGGTCTATATTGGTGATATGGGGGTGTCTACTCATCATGGCACAATCTATAAGATGTGCTCTAAACGCTTCCACCGTCAGGGGTTTTCGGAAACTGTTTATATGAGGTGATCAGACTCATATAAATAGGTTCTAAGGATGCGTTTTGATGGTTTGCAATGCAATTGCATGTTCCCATGTGGTCACCTACAACTGGATTTTTAATGGATAAGAAATCCATTTAAATCATTTTAATGATTTATCGTACCCATATTTGGGTGTGAACACAGGCTTCAGGGTGTTCGTTATTTTTCCAGTTGTAAAACATTTAAATTTCCCAGTGTTATCCAAAGTTACCACCTTTTTATAAAAGAGTGTGGTTGGATAATGACCATTTATTTAGAGGATATATTGATGAGTACACCAAGGGTACATCATCAGTCCGGTTAAGGGAGTGGACGAAGCCTATTTATATCCCTTAAATACTCTCAAGAGACCTAAAGGTCTTCATTATCTTTAATGATGATAGTATATCATCTTAAATTCATTTGAGGAAGTGGGGAGAGTCAATGTCCATGTGAATGGAGATGATCTCATTATCATTTTTCCCTTTTGAATAGGACAATGAAAATTTCACCCTTTTTGAAGAATCTTCGGGTTCTTCTGGTTGATGATGTCTTGCATCATCACTCCAGGGTGATATCGATCCATAGTTGGTCGATTCTGGACACTTCTGGTGTTCCAAAATAATTCCTCTTTTGAATTTATGTGGCACTTTTGAAAAGTCCATTAAAATGCTCAAGTTAATTTTGTCCGGTAATAGTTGAACTGTGTTCAAACTGTGAAGGATTACATCTTCACTTTGACTATTGTGCGAATCATTTTGGGACAAAGCTTCAGGCTTCATTTATTTCTTGAGTCATTAGGGATTTCGTTTTGACGAATATCCTTTTTGAAACTGTATAAGTTTCAGAGAGTATATGGCATCCTCATTTTATTTTTTAGGGGTATTCAAGATAGCAAAACATACGCAGTAAAATAAAATGTATTAAAACTACAAGAGAATAATACTGATGATAAGTCAACAAGTGACATAGTGTGATGTGTGCTCTTGAAAACATACAACAATAATTATGCTCATTTAAGACTTATGTTATGACAACAGATAATTTTTGATTTCAAAGTTTATTTGTCCTCGGGGAGTAGCCAAATATACATAAGGTCAATTAGACTTTCGTCGTTTTGACTAGATATGTATGTATTTTTATATGGCATAAGTTAATGCACATTCATGTTTGCAAAAACATTATTGCTCTTATCAGAACTTCCGGTCTGATTTTGGCTTGCCATTACTTACTCCATGTCGAGGTATATCGTATCTTCACTTTCCCATTTAATCCAAGACTTCCCATGTTTTGAGTTTTCCTTATTTTTATTTCAGGTCATGTTTGATCCTGAACTTCCCCTGATTTCAATATTCCTTATTTATAAAGGACAATGATAATTAGTCTTGCTAAGGAGACATAAGCAGGGGTTTGAGCAAATTATTTATACTTCCACTTTAATAAGGGACTTTTAAAAAGTCTATTTGAATGCTCGAGTATAGCTTCAGGCCTTTTACTTGAGTCGTTCAAATTTAATGTGGATAGTTTACCATGCTCAGAGGGGAACATATACGTGGGTGCGTAATATATTTCTCACTTATTCATTAAGCCACGACTTCAGGCGTATGCTTATATTCAAGGCTAGAAAAAATCTTTCCTTGTAAGAATAAAGGAGAGAACTCTTTTAAAGAGTTTGGCGGTATTATGGAAAACTTCTGGTGTCCATATTGGATTATATAGATCATAGATCTTATATATCTGTTTACCGCAAAGTGTGCATCTTTTATAAAGATAGCAATTATAATTTTCGCATAAACCATCGTATTTATTTTATTAGGGAGAGAGAGTGTTGACTTTTGATTTGATTTTGAAACTTCAGGTTCATTTTGTCAAAAGAGGATATGATATTAAACTTTTTGAAATCATTATTTTCTTATTGTCATAAATATCGTCATACCATGAGCCCATCATACATATAATGTAAAGCTTTTTAAACTAAAGATTATGATCAATTGAAATGAAATAAGTATGATGTACACATGCTATTTATATGCTGCAGGCATTTTTTAAAAACTTATCACAGGTATATAGTCTAGCAATAGGCGTTGAACTATATTAAAGTGATTTTAGCATGCTTTTTGATAGTTTCATTGTAACATTAACATGGTATTAACATCCACGCAATTAATGCATAAGCAATGAAAACTAAAATGACTTAGGACTATGGGGATCAGCCAGCCGACACCGAGAGAAAGATGCACAGTCCGAAGTTACATCAAAATAAATGCATGAAAAATAAAGTACAACTCGGGAACTTCAGAGAGAAGCCCCTATCTTCATTGAGCGAACGCCTTCAGCTTCTTTTTGGTGTCCTTCGGTCTTCTTTTTACATTTTCATCCTCACATACAAAATTTCTCTCAAAAAAAAGAAAAATTGCAGGAATTTAAAACGGTGTCGGAAACCTGGCTGATCCCTAAAAACATAGCCTAATATTGCACATCCACGCAGATAATATATTCGAGACATACAACCACGTAGATAATCAAAAAAAACACAGGCATTTAAAATAATTTAAATTTGTGTGCGACATGCAAAAACCCTTTTTTTGAAAAACTTTTTGCCTTTTGATCCATATTTTAATGTTTTATTTTACCGCTTAAAACCCCTTTAAATTTTCTTTTAATTATTTTGGGCTTTTTAGGGCCAAAAATAAAAGAAGAAAAATTATTTATGTAAATGGGCTAATTTTCTGGCCTTTTGGGCCATGAAAACAACCCATTAGGGTTAATTTGGGCCTCCCCCGAAAAATTGGCCCGTTTAGGGTTAGGGTTTCGGCAACCCTAGGGGGGGCCCGCGGCGTGTCGCCGCGACGGCTAGCCGCGCAGGACGCGGCCGCCGCGGCCTCAGGCCGCGGCAACTGGCCGCGGCCTGAGGCCGCGACAGTTGGCCGCGGCGTCAGGCCGCGGCGCAGTGCCGCGGCCTGAGGCCGCGGCCAGCAGTCCGCGGCCTGAGGCCGCGGCCAGCGTTTTCCACCGGCGGCGCTAGAGGCGCGCCGCCGTTCCGCCCTACGGGCGTGCGGATTTTTGGATCAAAGGCGGGGGTAAAAATCGGATTTTTCAACAATTTTGATCGCTAAATAACAAGTTTTTATTGTTTTAAACATGCAGATCTATTAAAAAATTTGAATTTCACCGTGTTTATAAACTTTTTGATCCTAAAACATGCAGATCTAATGAGAAAAGCAAGTTTAGATCTAAAAAGTTTGGATTTTTACCTCTAGATTCGACGAGGAATCTAGGCGACGGTTGGTGAAGGATGCCCTTTTCGCTCCCCGTTGAGAAGATTACGATCTTCTTGAATCTGAGCGATTGGTGGATCTCCTTCCCCGCGAGCCGCCGTCTCCTCCAACGAGCGTGATCGTGCTGATAACGTGTTATGAACGAGAAAAAGATTTGGAGAAGGGTTGAGGCTAGGAAACCCCTAGCCTCCTTTATATAGTATTCATAATGGGTACTCATGTGGGTGGATACCCAATAGGCCCAATGGGTCCTATTCATAACATTTATAAATTAAATTGGGTATATCCCGGGTCGATGAGGGCTGTGGCGTAACCATGAATTTTTTTTGCCCAGTGCGAAAATAAAGATCATGTAAAGAATATTTTTATGGTATGCATGTTGTATTAGCATAGGAATGCATGCTGTATTAGAATATGAATCAAAATCAAATCTACTGTCAGAAATTTTTTTTAATAGTAAATTCATATTATTGTATGAATATATGTAAGAAATAAAAAAATTCTTTACTTGGAATCAAACCCATAACATGTGATCGCATACACCAATGTTTTAGACATTGGGCTATAAAGAAATGATGATAGCACAAGAGATTTTTTTAATAAAATTTTCTATTATTGTATGCAATATGTAAGAAAAGAGATTTTTTTAATAAATAAATGGTTATTGTGTGTAATATGCAAGAAATATAAATGCAAAATGCCTCCATTGTTGCGTGTAATATGTAATAAATAAGATTTTTTATAAATAAAATATTATTGTTTGTAATATGTAAGAAATGTAAATGAAGATATTTTTTTAAATAAATAAATGATTAATGTATGTAATTTATAAGAAATGTAAATGTAAAATGCATCCACTGTTGTGTGTGTAATATGTAAGAAATGAGAAATTTTTTTATAAATAAACTATTATTATATGCAAGAGGTAAGAAATCTAAATGTGAAATAGAATAGCTGGGAATCGAACCCGAACTTGCTGCCCAATGCCAAATGCGCTAGCCATTGGGATATTGTTGAGGTGGTGCTAATGTGTAGTACTAATTTCTTTTTAAATTTGTTTCCCTGGGCAGCTGCCCAGGGCAACTTACATGTAGTTACGCCCCTGGATGAGGGTTGATAGGCCGAACCGTACTACCCGACTATGATGTTGGTCCAGGTCAGCTGGGTAAACCCGGATTCGACCTGACCTGTTTATGTCTCTTTCCATACCTGTTTAATGAGGCGGTATATATTTAGATCGGGTCGGGCTCATTTTGTCACACCTATCAAGAAGAAGATAAGGATGCACTTTGTCCTTAGCCCCAAACTCTCAGAAAACCCTTGCTCCTCCCCACTGTTGAACTCATCTCTCAACTTGATTTGTCGGCTTACAACAAACTCCAAATTCGACCAGATTTCTTTGTGTGGAATAATAAATCTGCAAACAGACCAGTCACTCTCACTTCTAGTCACAGGCCTAGGATTCAACTCATTCAAGCATCTTTCTTGAGGTACTGAGTTCTCAGCTCCCACATGGCTCATGTAATTCCAAGCCCCTCCAAATGGTGACTAGATCAAATCCAAAGGATGATCCAAGTGGGCACTTGAGCTGAGCCTGTCAGTAGCCATATAGACAATTTATTAAGGCCTAGCTTGGTTATTTCCTGCATTGAGCAAAACTAAGCATACATGACACACCTTAATGGCCTTTTAATGAACTATTAATTTTACATGTCATAATTAAGGTTGCAGAGTCAATGATTTTGCAAAACTCAAGGGGCATAAGTTCAACCTTTTGCAAAACCAGGGGCTGAAACGAAATTGTTACTTCTGTTCAGTCACAGGAATCCTGGGCTCACATGGGTAACCGAACCACGGCCCCTATATTCTCCATGCATCCACATATACATAAATAATGATAATCCCATACCCCCAATCATTCTTGCTCTTTGCCACAGAAAATTTTATGATCATTTGAGCACTTGGCCCTCTCCCTCTCCCTCTCTCTCTCTTCAAGCTCTAACAACCTAGCAATGGGGGATGATGTCTGTGATCTCAAGGTCCACATCAATGGCAACCACACTTTCTTCCTCAATCAGGTAACGGCCCTTTCCTCCTATCATCTCGTTTCTTGCATCCATTCAAGAAAATTCTGACATGGTCTCTCTCTCTCTCTCTCTCTCAGAGAATCATCTGCTCATTCTCTGCAAGATTGAAGAAGGCGATCAAGCAAGAAAAGAAGAGAAACCCCATGAAGACGGCCACGCTGGAGATCAAGATCATGGATTTCCCCGGAGGCCCACTCGGCTTCGAGCTCGTCTCAAGGTTCTGCTTCAACGACGGCAGGGTCCCAACCCCGATCACCCCCTCAAACGTCGGCCTCCTCCATTGCTCTGCTTTCGCCCTGCAAATGACCGAGGAGGTCTCGGCCTCAAATCTCCTGACCCAAGCCGAGACCTTTCTTGACGGCCTCTTCTACTGGACTTGGGACGAGATCTTGACCGCCCTCAAGAGCTGCGAGCCTTTCTCCCCCGTCGCGCACTCCTCTGGCCTGCTCCCAAAGCTCATCTCCTCTCTCGTGTCGAAGATATCAGACAACTCGGAGCTCCCCCTCGCTTGCTCCCCCTCTTCGTGCTCGTCCTCGCCCGACACCATCAAGAGCAGCTCCTTCACCAAAGAGTGGTGGTTTGATGACCTCACGATCTTGGCACCAGGCATCATTGAGAAAATGGTGAAGGCCCTTGGGGCATATGGGGCTGACAACAAGAGTCTGATGCTCACCAGGTTCTTGCTGCATTACCTCAAGAGAGTGGTTCATGGGTACAGGCCAGAATGCGGGGGCCTGGCCGAGACTGCCGTGAACGGGGTTGTGACGATGGGGAGGGCAGCGTTTTCTTGCAGGGGGCTGTTTTGGGTGCTGAGGATCGTTTCGGGGTTTCCGATGGGCAAAGAATGCAGGCAGATGCTCGAGAGGGAGATCGGGCTGGCGATGGACCAGGCGACGCTCGACGATTTGCTGGTGTCGGGGCGGGACGAGGGAGGTGTGTACGACGTGAGCCTGGTGATGAGGCTGGTGAGGGTGTTTGTGAGCAGAGTCGGGGATGGGGGGCTCGCATTGCAGAGACTGAAGAAGGTTGGGGGGTTGGTTGATAAGTATTTGGGGGAGATTTCGCCCGATCCGAGCTTGAAGGTCTCAAAGTTTCTTGGTGTGGCCGAGAGCTTGCCTGATTCTGCTAGAGACTGCTTTGATGGAGTCTACAGAGCTCTGGACATCTATCTTGAGGTGATCAATAGATACAGATCCACTACTGTTAATGACTGGTTCTTAATAGTCTTAATTGGTTACATATTGTTGCATTATGGTCCAATATTTACAGTGAATGGTATCAAATTTGTTGCAGTCGCATCCTTCATTGTCGTCCGAAGAGAGAACGAGGCTATGCAGATGCCTGAACTACGAGAAGCTGACGCTGGAGGCCTGCAAGGACCTCGCTCAGAACCAAAGGATCCCACCTGGAGCCGCAATACATGCGATGGTCTGTCAGCAAGCAAGGCTATCCAAAACGGGCTCTTCGTCGGACAGCACAGTGTCTTCGGCCGCCGCGACCCCTAAACGAGCCGCAGCCAGTCCAGATGACGAGGCGGATACGGCGACAACGTCTGCGACCACGCTTGAGCCGCAGGACGAGAAGGAAGAGATGAGGGTGAACCTTCAAAAGATGCAGAACAGGGTGATGGAACTGGAGAAAGTTTGCACGGAGATGAAGTCTCAGATGTCGAAAATGGCCAAGGGCCGGGCAATCATCTCAAAGTCCGCTCGTCGGAGCGGCAGAGGAATGGCCAAGCTCTGCTGATGATCGTTGACACAGAGTACAGTCTAATTTTCCCTCTATTTTTTTTTTCCTAATCTTCCTCCTTGTTGAGTATAGCAAATTCGGGAGGCTTGTGAAGTGCTCTCTCTTTTGTATGAAATTGGTTTGATTTCCAAACTATGGGTGAGATCACTGTTTTTGCGTTAAGACAAATTAGTCACTAATAAACCAATGCGCAATGGACATAATCATATCACATGGGAAGCTTAAAAACGTAAGGTAACTTTTGGTTGCTGCTGCATGTGCAATGGAGCCGCAAGCTAAACAGAACAAAACGGCATCTGAACTTTGTTAATTGCCATATGTTACAGGTAAGGCCAAGACATATTATTAATGCTAATGACAATTAGCGCCAATATGATCACAAGTTTTTTGTTTGCAAGTTGGTTTAATCCATAGATTAAGACAAAAAAAAAGGATGGTTATGAAATGAGCAGAACAGGCCGTGGCATTGTACAAGCAGGATGCTATACCTAAAATGTATGAAAGGAGATTGTGATGAGCTATTATCTTAAGTTATAATTTCATTGTATACGGAGTATGTACAGGACTAATCAAGGTATCTTGAATTTGGAGTTGCCATTAAAATTCTTGTTTGGCTCTGGTTGTAACCTGAACAGCAGCTGAACTGACACGGGTAAAGCTAGAAAATAAAACTGGGCAGAAAGGGCAGAAAGGTTCTGGTAAATCTCATGACACCATACATGTAAGACCCAGAAAGGGCAGAATAAACAGCCAAGTTGGCTGCAAACATATGGTGCCAAATTATTATTCAAATCTCACAAGAAGCATAATTACAAACAGATAAGAGTACATGGGCAAGAAATTGCAAACAAACGAAATATCCAACTTCAAAAACAGGCAAAAAAAACAGGTGGCATGAAATTGATGGGATATCACAACCTTGCATTGGGGTAAATTACGCTAATACCCGTGTTGTATTGCATTGGATTAAATTCCGTTTACACCCATGTTGTATTGTATGTGTGTCACTAGGCATTACTGAACCATCATGAAATTAACAGAGACATGTCTCTGTTGATGCATAGATTCTTGCGGGACCCGGACCAAGCTGGTGGGCGCTCGGACTGGTCTGCAGAGACAAACAATCCTGCAACAGATTAAGCCCGGATAGGTCGGTTTCGCCGGGCTGTCTTCCTTCTCTGGTACCTGAAACAGAGAAACAAATGCGACAGCGGTCCCGGGAGGCGTAACCCCCGAGCCGGGGTGGACTATCCATCTTCCCTCTGATGCCTAAGTCGAGCGAAATTGTAGGAGGAAAGGAGGTTGTGGGCTTAAGATAGCTTGTGTGTGGCGGCACATAGGTTGAGCGTGGATGTGCACATGTCTATTTCGCGAGAGAGAGAGAGAGAGAGAGAGAGAGAGAGAGAGAGAGAGAGATGTCTACTAGGGTTTTAGTACCCAAGAGAGACTTACCTTGCGGAGGGGATGCCCTCTTGCTTATATAAAGGCCAAGGGCCAAAGGGGGGCCTGCCACGTGGACGACTGCAGGGTCATGGGCCTAGCCGACTTCATACATAGGAGGAGGCTGACCTTGTTTGCAAGTAAGACATGTATTAAATATAATTGTACATGGAGAAACAATGTCAGTCGCTTGCCTGAGATCGCCGCACATGGATTATGTGTGCCAAGCTGAGCTGCTGAAGGCTGGCCTCGAGCAGCGAAGTCAGCCTGAGGATGTGGGGGAGCAAATTGCAGACCTTGACGTCGGATTATCCCTGTAGGGCATTGCTGAGGTCAGGTCTGCCGACCTGTCGATCCAGGTTGGGGAGGTCCCTGCTGATGGGTCACATCCGATAAGTTGGGCCCGGATCCGCTAATGGACCAAACCCAATTGCAAAAACCAGTCTCTACAATGACCCCTCGTCTTCTCGGCTAGGCACTGCATGCCCGAGCCTTCACTGTGAGGAGAGGAGTGGAGAGACGAGGAGACAAACCGAACTGAAGATACTGCTTGCTTCGCATGACCATGCTTTGTGGACAAGGAAGTGAGGGGGGTGCCTCGTTTGATGTAAGGAGTGCTCAGGATGGCATGCAATCGTAGTCGTCACACCTCAAGGACTGAAACGTCGAATAGTGAGGGAAGATACATTGGGCTCGACCTGCATTGAATGCAGAATCCGAGTGGGCAGTACTGTATTTTTAGGAGCTGGTGACATGGCATTGCTTGATTGGTATTTGGTAGAAATTGTCACATCGCTGTAATCAAAGGGCTCAGATGGTTTCGATCCGGGGGTTGATTCCTACCGCACTTTTGTTTATAAAAGGAGTGGAGAACGGTAGTATGCACCAGTGTTCTTTGTTCTTCTGCTCTTCCCTTTGTCTGAGAAGATGTCTGAGGCCCTCAGCTCCACCGACGCCATGGATTCTCATGCTACGATGTCTTCATTGGCGATGGCACCTACTTCTATCGAGATTTCGATGAGTGACAATGAAAGCTCATTGCGAGAAGTGTTGTTTCTAGTTGTGCCCTCCCTGCGAGAGGCAGAGGAGAGGATGTAGACCGCATGCATTTCTTTGAGGCTGAGGTGCGATCTGATGATGAGAGGTGTGCCTGGTCGACATGGTTCATCGCCATCCTACGGGCTGCTAGGCCGAGCAGAGGCCTCTGGTGATCGATGAAGAGGTGGAGTGCAATCGTGAAGCACTGGCTGTGCAGGCACGGAAGGGCAAAGGCTGTTTGTGCATGTAGAAGCTTAGTAACTCATGAGTTGTGATGTGGTGAGCCCGAAAGGCTCAAACCAGAATGTCTCCACTGGACCCATGGGGCCTTAGTCTCGAACTCCTTGACCGGGCATTGAACTTAGCTTTCTTGGTCAGGTTAGGGGGCCTTCAGATAGTTACACCCGCACTTGGGCAATTGAAGAAAGTACCCGCAAGTTTCTGAGCTAGGAGCATGGTCCCGAATCAGTCATTGTGGCTAAACCCTGTCTTATAGCTTGAAAAGGACTATATAATTTGTTAGTACTCGAGATGGCTCCAGCATGAGCTGGAAGGTCAAGTTTAGTTAGACCAAGAGTTGAGTGCTGTTCAATGCAGTGGAGTTGAGGTCAGGCAATGCTACCCCAACCCCTGAGTTGCCATTGCAGGGTCGATAGGCAAAGCTGAGCTGTCGCCGACATCATCCAATGGGACAGTGTCCCTTGCCATGAGAAGGAAAAAATCCAAGGGCTGTGCCTTGGAAAGAGAGATCCCAACATGACGAATGATGCAAGCATTTGCCCACGCGATGCAAGCATTTGCCTACGGAATGCAAGGCGACTGCGACTGTATAGAAGAGACCCGTATTTATTGTAAGACTTGGAAAAGACGGGCACATTCACCAAGGGATACTGACGTGGAGGGAGACGGCTTGAACATCGTGCAGTAATGACCAGCCACATAGATCTTGGACGGTCGTGATTGGCACTGTGTAGATCGAGCAGTTCCCATGATCTCATGATGGTTCCACCAAAAATTAGGTTAAAAGAAATGAAATCATGTGATTTTCATACTTGTGCGTTTCTCCTCACCCTTTCTCCTTTGCTTGTGCACCGATAAGATCTCCCCACTTTGATCGATGGATGGTTGCTTCTCTTGGCCCTCAAAGGACTTGCCCCTCCTAGCCAGGTAGGAGGAAGGGTCCGGTCTTAGGAGAATGGGATGACCTACAAGCATAACAGAGGGGCAACGGCTCCGTGGTAGCGACGCTAGGGCTGTTCAATCTGCAACCCACTGACCGAGCATTGAGGTTGAGCAGCCTCCTGTGGGCCGGCATGTCGTCCTGATCCTTTTGGACCGCAGATCATCAGATATCCCTTCTCTTGCCTTACCCTGTCCAGGTCCCGCGAGAATCCATGCATCAACAGTCGGTGCTAGAAGGAGGGCTTGTTACAACACCTGTCACGGTGGCTCTTAAATTGACTTCTCCATGCAGATCTCTTTTAGATATCATCTCAGATCAACGAGATCCCCAACTCTGGCTGGGGCCATTCCTCTTCCCCAGATTTCGTCCTCTTCCCCAGATTTCGTCATCTTCTACACCTCAATAAGGGAAGGAAGAACTTCTCAACAAGGCAGAAGATGGCTCTCTAATAGCTCATTTGTCCCTTCTTTTATAACCACTTTGGGCAGAAGCTGATGGATCAAGACTGTTCAAATTCTATGATGGAGCGCGGTACTTGCAAATGCTTCACCGTAAATTAAGCTCCGCCTTAAGAAACGGTCCCATCCTTTCAAATCCTTCCTTTAATGCGAGTTATGACAGCTTGTGGAGCAGGTAATCACACCAGTAGGCAACATAGATCCTATTTCCTAGGCGCCATCTCCTCCAATCAAAGTGTCACGCCCCGCTTCCCAAAAATATGGAGGTGAAGCGTGAGTAGGTCCGCTCAGACTTGAAGCTGCAAAGATGCAAGTTCGATAAGCGTCAATAATCATTATATGGCAGGTCCTTGCAATTGCGATACGAAACAAAGATAATAATAAAGGAAATGAGACAAAGCAAATCTCAGAATATCCATAAAAACAAATCCCAACATCGCAGAAAAGCCACCAGGCTAAAAGAAAAGAGTCTAAAACCCCCCAGCATGGCCAACAAAAGTACAACGTACAAATTAAAGGTGCCACGCACCGACAACTAACAGAAATCCTAAAACAAAAGGAAGCTCAGCAAGGTCACTAAGAATGGTCACCGGTGTCCGCAAAACTCCTCCTGGGCAGACAAGGACTAAGGCTCAGCGTCAGCAATAACCACGTACTCAGCTACGGTCTCTGGCTCAGGGTCTAACATGTGACACCCAAAAGAGCAAGGGGCACATGTCAGCAAGTCTACAAGAGACTTGTGCAAGGAAACTGAAAGTGGAAGTAAAGCAACCTAGCACTTCTAGCATGATGCAATGACATGGCAGTTAAAGTATGACTGCAACAGGTAAAGTAAAGTACGAGCATGACATTTAAATCATGGCATGGATGCCAAGTTTTGCAAGAACAAACACAAGTACAAGGACAAGTATAGTAAGCACGTCGTGCACAGAGATTACGCCTTTTGGCTAGAGTGGCTGATCGGCCAACTCCTAGCTCAAGTGATCGCTTATCCCTACCCCTCCACGTGTATCGGGCATTGTATTTTGACCAACACATGAGGCCCGCTTCTGGATCACGAGCTAGGAAGTGTTTTTCATGATGGCATAGGGGTGCACCTAGCCTCAGCAAGGAAGTCGGGCATTGGCTTTTGACCAAAACATGTGGCCCGCTTCTGGATCACGAGTCCAGGAAGTATTTTTCATGATTGCATAGGGGTGCACCTAGCCGGACAAGGAAGTACAAGTAGTGTAGCGTGTGCTACGAATGCAACAATCAACTTGGATGACTTGTAAGATGCAATGCATGACAGATAACAGTTTAAGTGCGTACAGATAAGGAATTTAAACATGGCAGATATCAATGCATGAATGACATGGCAGTGTGACAGATCTAGCTTCGTTGTCAAGCTAGATCTTAAGGTTGCGTCTAGACAGCTATCATTTCACCGTCTAGTCTCTTTTACGCTAAAAGCAAGAAAGTGGCCTAAAACATGGCCCTAAGCAAAATTTGGCAAGTTTCACTTGCCTGATCCCGGAATTCTTGGTGTCAACGAGTCCGTACAGAAAGCTCAGACGTTTTCTGCGTTATCGGATTTCGATATCAGATCAAATTGAAAATAACTGTTAACCCACTAACTTAACAAACTAACCATTTGATAAAGGCACGGTTTATAAAACATAACTCTAACTAGACTAATCATTAAGAAAGAGAAAGTTACTAACATAATAATAACTTTCGCACAGATCAGAACTTACAATATTGGATGTTACCTAACAAACATGAGTCAGAGGACTAACAATGTACTTATAATTGCGTATTAAACTAACTTCTCCATTAAGAAACTAACTCAACAGATATCATGACAGGGGTGTTAAAAACGATAACCCTAACACACTAAACCCTAACAACACCAACTACAAACAACTATATACAATAACCGGATATATGAACACAGTTTAATATCTATATTAACCCCATCAGTAATCAACTAACCTAAATATTGTAAAACGCAGAACTAATGCTAACCCTAGTCAATAAAAACAAGTCTAACCTTAAGCTCCTTCCTCTATTCTTAGTTGCAGGTGGAGGCGAAGAGCATGGCTTCGCGACAGGAGGTGGCGACAATGGCGGTGTTGGAATTAATCTTGTTGTTTGCATTATGTAAATTAATTAGGAGGTTACCTACTAGTGAGGAATACCAATAGTCACCTTTATTAGGAGGTTACCTACTAGTGGGGAATACCAATAGTCACCTTTATTAGGAGGTTACCTACTAGTGGGGAATACCAATAGTCATCTTTATTAGGAGGTTACCTATTAGTGGGATATGAAGAGATGCTTTGTAATTAGGTTTCGGCTATAAATATAGCCTATTTTGATAATGAAATCATCGGAGAAAAACCTTTACATCCTCATCTCATTTTGATTGTTCTATCTTCCACATGTGGTATCAGAGCCACACCTAAATTCCTCAGCCAAAAAGAAATGTCTTCTACATCCTCAGCAATGTCTGACACGGCGACATCGAAGTTCTCGATGAAGGATGGGTCGATGACCATCCATTATCCTTTGCTTATGAAGGATAACTACTCGTCGTGGGCATTGAAGATGCGGGTTTTCATGGGCGTGAATGGAGTTTGGGATGCGATCGAACCAATAAGTGAAAATGAGGCGGTGGATAGCAAGAAGGATTCGATGGCGTTAGCCGCCATCTATCAAAGTATTAGCGAGGAGACGCTAATGCTGATCTCGGAGAAGAAAACGGCCAAAGAAGCATGGGAGATGCTAAAGACAATGCACATGGGCGTGGAGCGCGTCCGAGAAGCAAAAATTCAAACCCTACGATGGGAGTTTGAACGTCTTCGCATGGAAGATGCGGAGACGGTCGATGACTTTGCTACGAAGTTGACAACCAACGTCAACAGGATCCGTGCATTGGGAGACAAGGTCGAAGAGACCTATGTCGTCCGGAAGCTTCTCCGTGCGATTCCCGAAAAATTCCTGCAAATCGTTTCTACGATGGAACAATTCGGGAACTTGAAGACCATGACCTTGGAGGAGGTCATTGGGTCTCTGAAGGCCCATGAAGAACGGCTCTCTAGCCGTCAAAGACCCACCAATGAGAAGGTGGAGGAGCGGGTTCTACTGACGGAATCCGAATGGAAGGCAAAAAATGATGCCGCATCAAGCTCGTCGAGGGGACAAGGTGGTGGGCATTATTTTCGTGGGCGAGGCCGTGGCCGTGGCCGTGGCCGTGGCCGTGGACACAATGATGGGCGTGGTGATGGACCAACTCATCAAGAGAAGACTCGGGACAAAAGCAAACTCCAATGTTACAAGTGCAGCAAGTTCGGGCACTTTGCAAACGAGTGCCGTTCCGAGAAGACCGGAGACAAAGCCCACTTTACGAAGTGGGATGATGATGCACCAGCTCTTCTCAAAGCCGAGTTGTGTGAACTCGGACATTCGGAGGAGCGGGAGAATGTATTGATGCTCAACGAGGAGAAGGTGATGCCAAATCTTCATGCAGTTGAGGCGTGGTACCTCGATACCGGGGCTAGCAATCATATGACGGGTTGCAAGGAGAAGTTCTCCGACCTAGATGAAAGCATCAAGGGGAACGTAAAGTTTGGTGATGAATCTGTCGTCAATATTTGTGGGCGTGGAACTATCTTGTTCCAATGCCAAAATGGGCAATATCTCACGTTGTGTGATGTTTATTATATCCCGAAGCTCCGAAGCAACATCGTGTCCATTGGACAACTTGATGAACACGGATGTGCAAGCACAATAAAGGATGGCTCTCTCAAGATCTTCGACAACATAGGGAGGCTATTGGCTAATGTGAAGCGGAGTCGAAACAGGTTGTATGCTCTTGATCTTCGCCTTGCCGAACCCATGTGCTTGATGGTGAACTTCAAGGAGAAGTCGTGGCTATGGCATGCACGCTACGGTCACTTGAACTTTCCGGCGCTAAGGAGCTTAGCGCACAAGAAGATGGTTGAAGGCATGCCGGTCTTGGGGCAACAAGATCAACTGTGTGATGGGTGCTTGGTCGGAAAGAAACATCGCACGCCATTTCCATCCTCCTCGACGTATCGTGCGGAGAAGCCCCTTCAACTTATTCACGCCGATCTCTGTGGACCGATCACACAGGTGACACCGGGAGGTAACCAATATTTTCTGCTATGCGTAGATGATTTCAGTCGTTACATGTGGATCGGTCTTATCAAAAGCAAGGATGAGGCTTTTAATGCATTTAAGAAAATCAAATCGCTAGCGGAGATGGAGGTCGACCTACGGTTGAAAATGTTGCGGACGGATCGAGGAGGGGAGTTCACCTCAAAGGACTTCTCCAGTTATTGTGAAAAACTGGGCATCAAAAGGCAACTCACAGCACCATATTCGCCGCAACAAAACGGTGTTGTAGAGCGGAGGAATCAGATTATCATTGAGATGGCAAGGAGCTTGTTGAAGAGCAAGAACATGCCCTCGTTCTTTTGGGGAGAAGCGGTGAATACGGCTGTCCATATCCTCAACCGTGCACCGACGAAGAGTCTCGAAGGGATGACACCATATGAAGCTTGGTGTGGGCGGAAGCCGAAGGTCCACTACCTTCGTGTCTTTGGATGCGTTGCGCATATGAAAATTGTGCAACCTCATCTAAAGAAGCTGGAAGATCGCAGCAATCCTATGGTGTTTCTCGGCTACGAAGATGGGTCCAAAGCCTACCGGTTGTATGATCCGGTACACAAGAAGTTGCATGTTAGTCGGGACGTGCGATTCGAGGAGGACAAAGCATGGTGTTGGGAGCAAACACCACGCAAGCACAACGAGGAGGAGAGTGATTCACGGCCCGGAAGTGATTCACGGCCTGTGGGATCATTCATTGTGCTTGGTTACGATGAAGACGAAGCACCCGGAGGAGCCCCAGAAAATCCCGAAGATCGACGCGAAACTACGGCATCTACTGACTCCAGCCAGTCACCCACCCGGGAGATCTCAACTGCCTCTGAGCCACTGCCGAACTCCCCAACTACACTCACCGGTGGTTCTTCTCCGGAAACTCCTACCTCCTCATCCATGGTGCCGCAGAAGTATCGCTCTCTCGAAGATATCTACCAACAAGAAGAGGGAGATGAAGAGATACTCTTAATGACTGCAGAGGAGCCTGCAAGTCATATTGAAGCCAAACAACATGAGTGTTGGAGGCTTGCGATGAGGGAAGAGCTTGAGTCTATTGTTAGCAACAACACCTGGGAGTTAGTACACCTACCAGCTGGACACAAACCTATCGGACTTAGATGGGTTTACAAGGTGAAGAAGGACTCAACAGGAGCGGTAGTTAAACACAAGGCCCGGCTCGTCGCGAAGGGATATGTTCAGCGCCAAGGGGTGGATTTTAATGAAGTCTTTGCACCTGTGGCGAGGCTTGAAACCATGAAGTTAATCTTGGCTTTGGCGGCGCAAAGAGGATGTGAGGTACATCATATGGACGTCAAATCAGCCTTCCTCAACGGCGACCTTATCGAGGAGGTATACGTCTCTCAACCCCCTGGCTTTGTTGAAGAAAGAAATGAGCAAAAGGTACTCAAGTTGAGGAAAGCTCTCTATGGACTGCGCCAAGCTCCACGAGCTTGGAACTCGAAGTTGGACAAGAGCCTCACCACTCTTGGCTTCGAAAGATGCCCATAAGAACATGCAGTCTACAAGAAGAGCGTGGGAAGCTCCAACTTGCTAGTTGGGGTGTATGTCGATGACCTTATCATAACGGGGTCAAATGTCGCCGATATAGCAGAGTTCAAAACCCAAATGAAGCAGCTCTTTTCTATGAGTGATCTTGGGCTTCTAAGCTACTACCTTGGGATTGAAGTGGAGCAATCATCACAAGGGACCTCGCTGTGTCAATCGGCATATGCGGCTAGTATCCTTGACAAGAATGGGATGGTGGAATGCAACTCTTGTCAGACCCATATGGAAGCAAGGCTCAAACTCAGCAAGGTGAGTCCTAATCCTCCAATTGACGCCACCAACTATCGGAGCATAGTTGGGATGTTGAGATACCTCGTGCACACAAGGCCAGATATTTCGTATGTGGTTGGGATAGTGAGCCGCTACATGGAAGCACCAACCACACAGCACATGGCAGCTGTGAAGCAAATTCTTCGATACTTACGGGGCACTTTGCGCCTCGGTTGCTTCTATGCAAAGGAGGAGGAAGATCCACATCTCATTGGTTTTAGTGATGCTGATCTTGCTGGGGATGTGGATGATCGAAAGAGCACCACGGGGTGGGTTTACTTCCTCGGCTCTAGCATGATTAGTTGGGCCTCACAGAAGCAAAAGATTGTGGCGTTGTCTTCATGCGAGGCCGAGTATATCGCAGCCGCAACCGCATCCCAACAAGGAGTATGGCTTGGGCGGTTACTAGCAGACTTGGTGAAGATGGATTCAGTCAAATTCACTCTCAAGGTGGACAACAAGTCCGCAATCTCGCTTTGTAAGGATCCAGTCTACCATGACAGAAGCAAGCACATTGACACGAGATATCACTACATTCGTGAATGTGTTAAACAAGGAAATGTTGTAGTAGAGCACGTGAGCACAGAAAATCAGCTCGCCGATATTTTGACGAAGCCACTTGGAAGAGTCAAGTTCTTGGAGATGCGTCAAAAAATCGGACTGCAGGAAACAAAAACGGCAACAAGATTAAAGGGGTGAATGTTGGAATTAATCTTGTTGTTTGCATTATGTAAATTAATTAGGAGGTTACCTACTAGTGGGGAATACCAATAGTCACCTTTATTAGGAGGTTACCTACTATTGGGGAATACCAATAGTCACCTTTATTAGGAGGTTACCTACTAGTGGGGAATACCGATAGTCATCTTTATTAGGAGGTTACCTATTAGTGGGATATGAAGAGATGCTTTGTAATTAGGTTTCGGCTATAAATATAGCCTATTTTGATAATGAAATCATCGGAGAAAAACCTTTACATCCTCATCTCATTTTGATTGTTCTATCTTCCACAGGCGGTGGCAGCGGCGGCGCTGCGCGGCGGCCGGCAACGGCGATCGATTGCTGCAGCGAGCTGCTGCCGCTTGCAGCGGCAACTGCTGCGAAAAACAGTGGCCTGAAGGCCACCCCGATGATGCTGCGACGGTTAGGGGGCGCCCACGGCGGAGCTAAGGGTGGAGACGGGTTGAGGAGGCCGTCAAGATGGGTTGAGGTCGAAGAAATGATGTCGGGCGCAACTAGGGGAAGTGTTGCGTGCGAAAGACTATTGAGCAGCGTGTGTGGGGGGTTGAACGACGCCTGAGAACAGCGCCGGCGGTGGTCTTGGCGGCAGTGGGCGGCGCTAGGGCGGCGACCTGCAGCACACCGATCGGCGGTTGGCCACCCGAGCTCCCAGGGCGGTGCTACTGCGCTAGGAGGCGCTGATGGCGGAGGTTGGCAGCGCACTCCGATGGACGAGCGGCGGAGCACCGGCGGTGGCAGGCGAGAGAGGGAGTCGGAGGAGAGCTGCGGCGTAAAAACGGGGGCGGTGCTGCTTTGTGTTTGCGTGCGATAAAGAGCTGAGGGCTGCGTGCTTTGGTTTCTGGGAGAGGGAGAATACCCCTAGGCTAATAAATAGGATAGGGGCGGCTGTGGGAAACAATTAATCTAGGGTTCTTGTTGAAGTAGCTTTAGGGTTAAAATAGTTGCTAGGGATGATGTATACTCACGTGAATGAAGGGAGCCTGGGGGTTTGTGAAATGTGGGCCTTGGTTTAAAAGTGACAGCATGTGAAAAGCCCAGTTTGGGTTTGTATTAAAAGTATTTGAATGGGTGAGGGCTGATACTTGGGCTAGGCTAAAGGCTAGAGTTGTTATTAGGCTATAATATTATAACAATTACAAAAACACAATCTCACACCCTATCTCTCTCAAGCGTGGGATGGTGCGGCCAAAGGAGAAATGTGGGCTTGGTCAACTGAATATTGGATGTATAATATAATAAAATAATCAGGGGAGGATGCCATCTGAAACTTAGGGTAAAAATATATAATAGGTTGGGCCAAACAGTGAAAGTAGGTCAAACGAAGCCCAAAAATTGTGAAATAAATACTGGGGTGACCGCATGGACGAGAGAAACGTAACTAAGAAGACGGATCACAAATTCGACGTCGAGGGACGAAACTAAAAATAAAAAGGTCTAGCGACAAAAGTGAAAATCGTGACGTCTCTTCAAATAAGATCAAATCGTGGGAGAACGACCCGTGAAAGGACATTTCTAATCAACACCACAATTTTAATACTCTCAGAGACGATCACAACGACATATGGCACTATAGGGTTCGGATATAGACAAGATCTAAAATAATTATGTGCACGAACAAGACTACGTGCACAAAAAGCGTACATATGATACGGGGTCCAAAGGCGACGGTAGTTCTAAGTTGGACACACGTCGGGGGTCGGCTTGCTAAGGATGCAACCAAGGTGCTACGGCCCTATCGACTCAACGACATGACTCACACACAAAGGAACAAAACCATTCAGGTACCCGAAATTGCTATACGCACAGCCGTATAACGAATAGTGGGTACCGGCCGTTACATCCTACCCACCTTAAAAATAAAGTCCGTCCTCAGACTTTCTAACATATCTAGTCGATCTAGTAACTACCCCAATCACATCACATTATAATTTGAACCAGGTATAGTCATTACAAGTGCTTATATGTGCACCCGGTAGTCAAACACTAACACTACCAACATGTATTTATTCATGCACATTATACTCTTATACCTATCATAGCCAGTCAAATTCATACACGTATTTCAATCATTCATATAGTCACATACATCCTTATATAACTATTAAATACTTATTACATACCACGGTGCACATACTCACAACCAATTAAATAGTTCACACTAGCAAATACAATCGTAGTACTTCACGTATAGATAACTACTTATGCACAAAACAAACATGGGTATACTACTCCCTAATAGTTCCTAGTATACATCCAAAACCAAACACATCAACACATGTAATCACATCATACCATTATTAAATCAAGTCTACTATATTTAATATACATTCGCCATATATTCACATCGCTTACAGTCCTATAACTATATTCACGTCACGCCACACATATCATAGTCACCAAAACTTATAACTAGGCACTTACTTACCCGTGTATGGTGCACACCCACACACGCTAACATTTCATTCATATATATACCAATCATACCACTATATACACAGCACATCTATACCTAGTTTAGCTAGCACACATACGTTCACACAGGCAAGTCCTTAGTAAATAACTATACCACAAGACCAACACCTATAACTATATACCGGTATAGCGACCCACAATCATGTGTGTAACACAACCAGACACAAACACTCCTATCACTATACATACATCAAACATCGCTATATGCAACTACAGACTTACATAACAATATACTTAGAGTATACCCACTCAAGCTTGAGTGAGACTCGAAATACATATCAGAATACTCTGTATATGTAACACGGTATTTATACATATACCAATACCACTCCAATGTATACACATCTACCAGTATAACCATATACATTCCATATGTCAATCACACTTAATATTTAGTCAGGTAATACTAACATAGTTCAATCACTTCATATACCATAATAATAATACCGACATCAGCATACGTATAATTAGAATACCCTCCCTAATACATGCATTCACCGTATAGTCACACACATGTAGAACATATATTCACACCATATCCTATTACCTATAATTAATATACCAACACCTCTACTACATACATAGTTAAGATATGCAATAGTCGTGTGTACCTCATGGTATACACGCATACGACATCCCGTAAAAGAAAGCAATACCAATCAAAATTATAATCCTACTACCATATGTACATCACATATATACTCATGCAGCAAATACATAACTACTTACGTTTAAGCACAATACATTTCTACGTACGAGCACACACTCACACGTACTAACATATAGGTCAAATAATAAGCATGCACATTTAACTATAAGTATTCTAGTGTCATTATATGCAATAGTCGTGTGTACCACATTTAACTTCTCCCTACTTGGTTTTGATGATGAACAAACATAAATACTTGTGACTAATCCCCTACATGCAGTTAATCCATTTCCTAATCTTATCATGACGATCAAATAGCAATGGATGACCATGAAGATCAATCAAAGCTCAAAGTTGAAGATTGGGTGATCAATATTGAAGAATGGAGCTTCAAAGACTTCAAGAAGACTTCAAGATCATTCAAGAGAAATAAGAGAAGCTAAATCAAATGTAATCTTTTTATTCTCTTTTCTTTCTCACTAGAATGTAGTTTTGAAGTAGTTTATTATTGGAGCTCACACACTTCACTCTTTCTAGCCTAGGAAGTCATTAGAAATCAATTCCTAGGTTTCTAACTTCTTTTATTCTAAGTTGTGCAATTTAGACTTCCAACAGGTGACTGCAGTTCAATTTACATGCGCCTGTCTCAAAACAGTCGACTGTGAATTGTTCAACAGTCGTCTGTTATGCACACTCTAATTGACTTGATTTTTAGGCTTTCAGTACTTAACTTTCATTAGGCGACTGTAGTACAAAGTACAGACGCCTATCTAGTGTCAGGCGCATGTGACTTGTTAGTCAGTCGCATGTCTCATCTATCCAAACTTCTTAAGTTTTGTCAACTTTTGCAGTAGCCTCTGCAGACGATGTAAGAAGGATTTACAGGTGTCTGCCCATGGCACATGCACATGTATATGCTTCTACAATCGCATGTCCAACACTTGACCAGAACTTTGATTTTGTCAAGTTATGCATTTGTTCAACAGACGACTTATGTTGGTTTCCCAAGCGCATGTGGATTTCACATCAGTCGACTGTCCTAGTATACCCAAAATTCTTTGTTTTCACAACTTACGCATCAGTCGCCTGCAGAAGGTTTCTCAGTCGCCTGATAGTTTTCAGGCGGCTGTCAAACTTTCATCAGTCGACTGTCCTACGTGGTAAGTTATCGTTTGAATTCTTACCTAACCTCGACATAGTGCAGCAGTCGACTGTGGTTTCTTCACCAATCGACTGTCCTACGTGGTAAGTTACCGTTTGAATTCTTCCCTACCCTCGACATAGTGCAGCAGTCGACTGTGGTTTCTTCACCAGTCGACTTTATGTACTGTAAATTCTATCCGTTGGCTGTTTCCACACGGATTTTAAAGGGGTTTTTGGGTATACTGTTTGAGAGGTTTGGAGAATCTATAAGAGGGGCTTCTACTATTCCATTGGAGCCTCTTATTCATTCTCTTAACAACTCAAGAATTCATCTTCAAGCTCTCAAGCTCGCATTCTCTCTAAGCCCTAGAATCTCATTCTCTCTTAATCTCCAACCTAGAATCAAAATTGATATCCTCTAGGCATTTGGTGGTGACAAGAGAAATGGCTTCACTCTCTTGTTGGAAGAGATCAATACTCACTTCACTTTGCTCCTTCAAGTTTTACTTCAAGGCATAGGTGAATTGTAAGTGTATTTCATAATTTCATAACTTTCGTTATTTGATTTTACTCTCTGTTTGTGAGAGTGATTTGCTTGATCCTAAGTTGTGGGATTCAAGGACATCGATTGTTGTTCGATTACACTTGTAGGGTTGCTACACGTGGGTTTAAAGGAAATCTCAAGTTAAGGTTCTAACTTGAGTATCCGGAGGTATCCGGGTGGAAGGGACATAAGATTACCGGGAACAAGTCGGGGTTGACTTAGGTAATCCGAACCCTTGAAACATCTTATTGTTTGCATTGTTCATTGTTGTTAATTCTTATTTCCGCATCTTTGTTGGATTAGAATTTTAATTAGGCATAATTTCTTAGTTAAACTTTATAAACACTATTCAAACCCCCTTGTGATATTTTTCTCATAGCCAGGGTCATTACAATTGGTATCAGAGCTAGACTATAGCTACGGCATCCAACAACAATAATTTCCTCCTCTTACTTTGTACAGCAATCATGATCGTGATGGTGCTTCTACCGTATTCGAATGACAATCAACGGTTCATCCTCTGTATTTCAATGGCACTAATTTCGACTATTGGAAGTGTCGGATGCAGACGTTCCTAAGGAGTGCTTCACTTTGGAGAACTTTCCATAAGCATTACGTATAACCCACCAAAGAAGATTTTGACAAATGGACTCTCACCGAGAAGTTCACCGAGGTGAACAATTCCAATGCAATGAACGCTCTTCATTACGCATTGGATCCGGATGAGTTCAACAAGATATGGCATTGTCTTCAGGGACAAGCTTTTGGCGCTCTCCATCTCCCACGCCTCTAGCATTAGAGGCCCCACACACAACTGCCGCTTCCATTCCCATATCTGCTCCACCACCACCATCCCATCCACCCATCAACACCCTTAGGACATATGGCATTGTCTTCAGGGATGCCACACATCGCACGCGATTCGAGATCGTATCCCGTCGCTCCATCGTCCCCACCCGCTTCGCATCCATCACCGCACTCACGAGCATGGGCATTCTACAGGTTGTCCAGAGGATCTACCAGACCATAGGTTGGGACCACTTCTTGACCATATAGGCACGCACTTTCACTCACCTCACATACGAGGCGACGAGTTTCATTGTCAGGGAGGGGCACGGAATTTGCTTCAGGATGGTAAATCATGACGTTGTTGTCATATACAACATGATCCGCACCTATTTCCATTTCCCACCTATCCCAGATCCAGAACGGGCCTACGCACCTGACATTGAGCTATCCTCATTTGAAGCCGAAAGTTTCTGGCGGCGTATCTTCGGCCTTCGCGACTTCAGCCCTAGTAGGGCGAAGTCTTCCTCCATCCATGCATTAGATACGCCCAGTGCCACATCGCCACCACCATCTTTTCTAGGCCTGAGGTCCGGACCCTCTCACTCCCAGAGCTTGTACACCTCAGTGGGATGACCCGACCGATCAAACGGGCAGCGGACGGCACACTTCACCCATTCCTACTATCTGACACAGTCCAGTGGCTTTGCCTATGATCATTCGACCGATCGTGAGGCTGGAGGCAACTCCCCCAGCAGGCGATCGTTTGATCGACCGTAAGGCTCGGTGTAACTCCCCCAGCAGGCCGATCACGCGATTGACCATAAACCTGGGGTAGCTCCCCCAACTGGCCGACCGACCTGTCGGCCGTAAGACTGTGGCAACTCTCCCAATAGGCCGACAATTCGATCAACCGTAAGGCTAGGGTCAGCTCCCCCAGCAGACCGATCACTCTATCGACTGTAAGACTGGGGGGTAGCTCCCCCAGTAGGCCGACCGACCCGCCGACCATAAGGCTTGGGCAACTCCCCTAGCAAGCCGACACCATTTTGACCGTAAGGCTGGGGGAAACTCCTCCAGCAGGCCGACACCATTTCGACCATAAGGCTGGGGGCAACTCCCCCAGCAAGCCGATCGTCAAATCGACCATAAGGCTGGGGGCAACTCCCCCAGTGGGCCGATCGGCAGAACGACCTTAAAGCTAGGGGCAACTCTCCCAGCAGACAGATAAACCGGTCAAACCAAGGAACTTGAAGAGAGCTCGTCGACCCACAACTAGTAAGGCTCCCCCAAACCTGGCTGATCGACAACTAAAATCCAACCATGGTTGAGGAAGGGGGCACAACATCACAAACATTAGAGGTGTTATCTGTAGATGAGCATAAGTGAATAACCTTGATATTACAAACACTTGGCCATGGCCAAGGACCGCTTACAAAAAATATATATACATAAAGGAGTCTAGGCCCCTGTTTCAGGCTGGGCGACCGAGGTGGCGGCAGGAGCATCCTCCAGCTAAACAACGTCCTTAGGCCGGTCAAGTTGGGCGACCAAAGCGACTCCTGGATCGTCTTCTGGCCGATCGACATCAACCTCCCCTTCGTCCTCGGAGATCACCTCAAGCTCCTCGAACGCAATTTCCAAGCATGGGAATTTACGCTCGATCTCGTGCTGGCAGCAGAGGAACCATTCCTCAAACGCCTTAAACATCCCCGAGGTGACGAAGGTCTTCGCGTACTCATCCACCGCCGCCCAAGCAATCCGAGCAGGCTCCACCTCCTCATGTTCCTTAATATGGGGATCGAGGGTGGCGACTTGGAGTTGGAGCTCCGATCTCTCCCTCTCGTTCTCACGAGAGACTTTGTCGAGCTCCACCGTAAGGGCATGCTCCCTCTCCTCTACCGCCTCCATGAGCTCTTCGAGCTCCTTGACCTTTGTCCACTCCGCAGGGCCCCCAAACTCCCTTATTTCGGCGGCCTTCTCTAGCTCGAAGACCCTCTTCTCGGCCTTGGCCCTCGTGGCCAGTGCCAACACCCTCTCCATATCCGACTTCTCTAGGTCAGATGAGAACTCGGTGATCCAGGTCTCCATTGATTTCACGTGTGCCTCGGCCTCTTGAGCCACCTCATCAGTGCCCTCCACCACCGTTGATTTCCCAGCGAGACCCTTCTCCGCATTTGAGAGTGTGATGAACTAACACCTCATTGAAAGGCCAATCAAAGACAGCTGCATCGAAGGGAAGACAAGTTAGAAACAAGCACAAAGAGCGACGCACGGTTGCTACAAATGGCCTCACCTGTTGGCCAACCTGTACCACGAAGGCGGCGAGCCTGTCGCCCTTCACCCCATACAGCACTAACTGGTCCTAGGGCAAGCAAGATTTTTTGGCCAGCTGAGCTGCGACCCCACAATCCGAGAAAACGGACTCCTTCAGCCCCATGGGAAAGTGAGGGCTGAGCAACTCGTCCCTCGACCACGGCAGGTCGGCCTCGGTCGACCTAAAAACTCCCAAGGACCTCTCGTAATCCGCGGGGAGCAGGCCAGAGCTGGAAGGGGAGACATTGCCTCAAGGCCACTTGTCCCTGCCTTGGCGAGAATGGGCGGGGGGGCAACGGGGCCTTAAGGAGAGGAGCGTCCCTGCCAGTAACGAGGCCCCGAGCTTTCTTCTGTCTGGCCTCTCCTTGATCCGACGACACATGTTCTATTGTCCTCTTTGCCCCATCCCTAGAGGACTCGACGTGCTGCTTCTGCCGAACTTCCAAAACGTGGTCCCCCCTCCTCAGAGTGGGGTCTGAAACGGGAGTCGATAGGTGGCGTGGGGGAGAACTTTGGGCGAGTTCGCCTGACAGAGCAGAAATGAGAGGATAGCCAGAATCGAGAACGGCAAAGAGTATCGAGCCAGAAGGGAGACTTACTAGCGTGCCACACTCAGGGTGTAATCCTGGAAGAGGACACTAATGCCATGTTCGTCAGAAGAGACGGCAGCCAACTTGTCCCTTGCCACAAGCTCCACGTTGATGAGGCTCCCCAACGTATGGGTTAGCGAGGCTGGGTTACCCCAATGAACTGGAAAGTTTGCCTCCTCAGGAAGGGACACGAATACGTAATCCTCCTTCCAGTGCTTCAAAGAGGTCGGCAGTCCTAACACCAGACCCTTTCCTCTTCAGGAGGTGATGTACAGCCAGGCACCTGACTTATGGCAGCTCAGACGGTAGAACTAGGTGAAAAGTCCAAGGGTTGGCTCGATTCCCTTGAGCAAGCACAGTACGATGAACCCCACCAAGCACCCGATGGCGTTGGCATAAAACTGGCACAGAGCAAGCCCATGGGCCTTCACGAATACTGCCACGAAGGGGTGGAACAGGAACCGTATCCCGAACTTGAAACTCAGCACATATACCCCGACCTCACGATTGCCGGGGAAGCAGACCCTCTCATTCACTTGGGGGGGGCCTGGCACGGTAAGGGGTGAGGAGATACTTGGAGCGGAGCGGCCCTATGGATGTAGTGCAAGTCTCTGACGGCCTCCCTATCACATCCCGAGGTATGCCAGAAGAATCGCCCTCATCTAGCTGAATCTCGGCCCCCGCCCTAGGAGACAGGATGGGTGCAACTGTGGGCGCCAGACGCCCTGCTACGGAGGCAGCAGAAGACGACGACGAAGGACACATCCTGAAGTGCCGACGAGAGTGAAGGTCAGGTGTGAAAGCAAGGGAGGAAGGGATAGCACTAAAAGGGTAGAACTTTCGCCCGAGAGGCAACTGCCCCATTTATACCACTCCCCCTGAACTCTCCGGCTCCATCGCCAGCCGTTCACTCGCGCACACGTGTCAGAACTTGCAAGGGGCGGCTCTCCGAATCCTGCACCCAAAGGGCGAGAGGATTCTCGGTATCCAGCGCCATGATGCCCTTCATTCAATGCGTTGCCTCGACTGATGTGCTCGTCCAATCCATACAGATCACATCTCTCGGGTCGAACCGTCAGAATCCGAACGACCCGAGCGATGTGGGCAATTGATACAACTCTCCTGAATGGGCCACGACAGAACTGGCTAAGTCTATGGGCCGAGGAAAGATTAGGCACTGGACCAGAGGCCACACGAGCACTTCTGATGACGCCAGCCAAAAGTCGACGTTTGGAGATAACCACTAACCCTTGTAGGCTGAGGTAACCGCTCCCCCTATTTGCGCACACCTTCGTTACCATTCAAGAGCCCCATTATGTCCACCTTCATGACCCATCAAGAGACGATCAAAGCAACGGGTACTGGGGGCGAGATGGGGGGAGGATGAGGGGGACGTGGGTGGTTCAGCCCCTATAAAAGACCCAAAGATCGAAAGACAAAGGAACCGAATTCTGAATACTCTAGACTCAGGATTCCTCCTCCAACGACCTTGTCTTCCACCTCATAATTCTCCTCCACAGCCCGGCCTGAGGATTCATGTATTGGTCCCCCGTGAACCGTACTCGGTCCCACCAGGCATCCTTCAGATCATATCTGACTTAAGCATCGGAAGGGACTTGGTCGGAACCAAGGTCTGACCCCCCCCCCTGACGAGCTTACTCGTCCGCGCAGGTCAAGGAGACTTCACCCCACCGAGGCTACCCTTTGGCGCTTCTTCCACCGGAGACCAACAACCTCGATCCTGATCTCGTTCGACTCTCTACTCGAGGAGGCCATCGTTTTCCCGAATCTACCCTTCGGGATACCGACGCACGGATCCACGCGTTCCGGACCAAGCGAACGCACCGCTACTCGATCTCGAAGGACGCACGTGTCTCACATGACCACGTCGACCTCCGACCCTTGAGACTACCGAATTGTGGTGAGAAAACACCCTGAAACAAGCTTGATCTTAATATATGCAGCAAGGCTCTGACACAACTGTAAGGAAGTATGCTATGTATGCTAAATTATTTAGCGATGCAGCGGAAGACTGAAAAATCAAATTTTTCTATCACTAGCATATCATAACCAAAATCTACTACAATACTTGAATTAATGCTGAATAAAATCATACATTTGCTCTGAAATTCTTACGCGATATCCGCGTATCTAAATCTCTTTCGGTGAAATCCATAGCGTTGTTGCTCATCCAACATGGTACTATTGATGTCACACAATGATGACAACCCCGTCATGATCCACGAATTCTTCTTGAGCCTGAACTCAACTCAAATCTTTGCAGCTAGGGGTTGTGAGGGGGTGAAGGAAGATCTTTGATGTAATGCAACTCTTGCGTAAGGCTTGTACATTGACTAATGCAATACTCCTAGCATGATCATTGGCGGCTCACGCATTGGAAGAAGACCACATGTGCATGAGTAGTTGTGCATGGGAAAACATGCATGGACGAGAGATTTGCTCACGCATGAGGCCATGCAAAAGCAATATCAAGTTACGCATGAACTGGGTTTCTTCAAGAAACCATGCAACAATTGCATGGATCAATATTCTCCACCAATTACAATAACTCTTGGTGATTATATGAACCCTATGGCATGCGTTAATGCTTCTGTGTGTTAAGTTTCATTTTGGCCGCTTGGTATTTTTTCCATGTTGTGCACAGTGCACTTAGGGTTGTTGACGAACGAGCTTGAACGAGCTTGAACAGTGTGCTTGGTTTTGTTCATGAACAAAATCCATGTTCAATCTCTGTTCGTTTACTAACCGAGCTCTAAAAACATGTTCAAGCTTGTTTGTTAAGCTTACCGAACGAACGTAAATGAACATAAACGAACGTAAACCGATCTTACTTAACGAACATTCTGTTCATTAACAAGACTTATCGAGCTTGTTCGTGAACATGTTCTGGAACGTGTTCACGAACACACAATTAATCTTGTTCATGAACAGATTTTCAAACAAACGAACGAACAATGGCAATGGACCAAAAGAGAGCTGGGAGCCTGGGAGTCTAGGAGTGGGAAGCTGGGAAGTTGAAGAGGTGGAGGTGTTTAATTCAATTTGAGCAGGTGAGTGTTTAATTTTTAATTTTAATTCACTCAAGCCCTTGTTCACGAATACTTAACGAGCTTGTTCACGAACATCACTTAACGAGCTTGTTCACGAACACTTAACGAGCTTGTTCACGAACATCACTTAACGAGCTTGTTCACGAACACTTAACGAGCTTGTTCACGAACACTTAACGAGCTTGTTCATGAACATAAATGAACGAACATAGTTATGTTCAAGCTCTGTTCGTTTACTAACCGAGCTCTAAAAATCTGTTCAAGCTTGTTCATTAAGCTTCCTGAACGAACGTAAACGAACATGTACCGAGCTTGTTCACGAGTAGTTCGTCGAACGTTCTGTTCGTCAACAGCCCTATGTGCACTAAATAGCCTCCTTGGATCAAAATCCCAGCCGCACCAAAATATGAGAGAGAATAGGAGTTCTACTCGAATCCAAATTGATCCAACTCAAATTTCCAATTGTGTTATTAGAAGAAGACATGTAATAGGTTTTCTAATCTCGCTAGGACTCTTGATTTGAAACCAAATCAATTCTTAAAATAAGGTAGATTAATCAAACCAAAACTTCTTTGAATATCCTAACACTAAGGAATTCTTGCAAGAGTCAAACTCTATTAATTTGGATCGGTTTTGGATCTAACTCTTGGATTAAACATGCACCCAAGCTTAAATCCAAACCCCAACTAGTTAAGGGCCATTTGTCAACTAGTGCACTGTCACTAGTAGGCTAATGCTCCAGTTGGAGGACTAGTGACTCTGCACTAGTTGGCTAAAAGGAGCTTATGCCTTTCTTCTTCACTTTGTAACATTCGTGACTCTTTATAAATGTCCACTCACAACTCATTGTGACGTGCCACTCTCTCTTGATCAAAACACTTGTGATCAGTCTCATAGATCACATGTATGTGAAGTTTCATTCCATCTTTTCTCATGAGAGATCGTTACCTGTGTGTGACTCTAATAGCCCGATTCCAACGAGCACGATCATATCGAGTTTTAGATACGATAGAGACGCTAGCCACGCATGTTGAACCCTCGTTATTGAATCGTTGTTATTTGGTTTGGACTGGAGTCTTTTTGTACCAAACTCTTAGGCCCTACAGTGATAAATTCTGTGTAGTCTGCTCCCTTTGTCAAAACTAAGTCGCTAAGGTGTCTAGGGTACGAGTACATGTCAAACCCAATTACACCTTATACCCTGAGTGAAATGCGATCACATAGTTTGATGTTAGATCTAACTTGTAACTTTAACAAGTTTATCTATCCGCCTTGGCTAAGGACTTTACTACGGAACATATTTTACTCTCTGCAACACTAACCTCTCATACCAGAGGAGAGGAATCACATCTCGTTGGCCACTCATTCGCACGCTTCCAAATATACACAGCAAGTACCTACGTATTGGGCAATGTAGATGTTCGATAAAATCCTAAGTACTTCCCCCACCCCCACGATCCGCCTCTTTAATGGCGTCTTCATGGGCCATGAAGGCGGGTGTAATGGGGACGCTTAATTGTGATTAAGGAGGGGCGCACTTTAAGGGGAGCGGTTAGCTCCCGTTGTCGTGGGCTGACCGGGACGTCTGCCTCGGTCGAGGCCGACCCGGCTCTGCGTCCTCATGGGGGCCCCGTCGCAAGGCCCACTCTTTCGAGCCACCTGCTTATAATGCGGGCTTGGGCCGTCCGATCTTGGGCCATCCCAGAATAGTCGTATCAGGGGGGTTATCTATTTTAAAACAATAAGAAAAATTTCTTTGCAGGTTATTTTATTCTTGTTATATCTTTATTTAATTCAAGATTAGTTCACCATGCAATATTCACATCCACCTTTAGCCCATAATTAGAAATAGAATTTATCACCATATTATATTGAGACTTGCACATATATATATAATATGTTGTTTCTTAAGTTTACACGTCACATTTAATTTGGAGCATAAAAAACGATCCGAGGCTCGAGATCTCCATGGTGAGGATTCGTAAATGAAGAATAAAAATAAGAGAAGCGATCACAGAAATTGTCATTACCACCTAGGACAAACTTACCACCTAGGACAAAGCTTTGTCCTGGTAGGATAATATTCAAAATCTTCATGTTTTATAGAATAGATTGTTAAGTTTACACATCACAATTAATTTGGAGCATAAAAAAGTGATAAGAGGCTCGAGATCTCCAAGGTGAGGATTCGTAAATGGAAAATAGCCAAACGAAGAATAAAAATAAGAGAAGCGATCACAGAATCGGATCATAAAATTGGCACGAATTGAATGCAATTACGATCAGGCATGTATTTCCTTGTTTTTTTGGCGCATACATGTCTCATGTGCCTGACTTATTCTTGAGCAAACCGAGGCCGACATCTCTAACTTCACAATGCATATAATTGCAATTTAGGCTCCTCCTCACATGGTTAGTACTGTTACACGTTGACAGTACACTCAGGGGGAAAGCCGTGTGGGAATCGGTACTGATCCTGGCAATAGTCATAGACTAGAAAGTTCTCACGCACCCACCTGAGCTTCGCGGCATGATCTTGGTCCAAGGTCCAATCCCACCATTGTCCTTTGTTTTCCGAGCATTGGGAGCCATCCTGCGACTGGACACAAGCATCGGCGTTGTAACTGCGGTAGTAGGCCACGAACGGTGCCTGGCTCCAGTCGGTCTTCAGCTGTCCTTTCCTAGTCGCCCATTCATCTCCATTCCAGAGGGCAGCGTAGGTACGCAAGGGCTGGCTGCTCAAGTATGGGATTCCCTGCTCCTGTACGTTCCTGAACACTCTCACAGGTATGCCATCGACCAACCACCTATACGTGTATGCATGGACGTCACATTAAGCTACATACGTTATAATTCTAAATTCTTTTATGCAAAAAAAAATCCGTAGAATTGGTGAAGCAATGCTTAACAGTATGTTTTGGGGATTCCAAATGAAGGTGTAATTGTGAAAGTCCTCCCTGGGATCGAACCACAAGTAGATTTGCTGCTCCCTGTCACCTTGCCCATTCGTCCATACATTTGTGTGCAGTATGTAGGGCTCTCCCGTCAAATTTCCCAGCAGCTCGAAGTCCATCTCGTCGTTGGTTGGCCGTGGGGATTGAAGCTGCATGGATGCAATATTCACGAGTCGCGTGACTAATTTACAGCAAGTTAGCTTAAATGGATTGTGTTAATCGTAATTTTACGCACAAAGAAGGAGGTGACGGTCCCCGCGGAGTAGCCGGAGACGGCCTTGATTTGCATGTCAAACCTTCCGTAAAGGAACTGCTGCCTCGACTGGACTTCAGCGCCACCAGAGGGGTCGAGCGTGAGCTGCACCTGGTTGCCATTTTCCTGTATCTCGGCATTCCCAGAGACATCGACGTCGGTCGAGAAGCTTTCTCCGTAAATGCCAGCGACCAGTGAAGCAGCGATGACCAAGGCTTTGAAGAGGAGGTGGTGGTTAGCCATGGTTCCAAGTGGGCCAACTCCGATGGAACTCAAGATGCGAGTGCTTGAAGGGATGCCGATGGGTGTTTATATAGACTCAAAGATGTCGACACTGAAGCCTCGACCGCCCACCGACCTCTCTAGCTTTCGTTCGGCGTCCCTCCTTAAAGTTCTGTTCATTCGGAAGCATGCCGGATTTAGGCGGTCCTAGCTAACCTTGGTGCGATCGTATACTATACATCTTCACGTTCAAACGCTGTGTACAGTGTACATGAAGGCAGAGACAATGCGATTATACGGTGGTTTATGGATTGTTGTTGAATTTTGTCCCTAATATGGTGGATTCCATGCCCAACACCAACGATGCATGCATCCGTGTATAGAGACGGACTGCCGTCCTTGGTGCATCACTCTGGACGTACGTAAATGAATACGCAAGAATAAACTTTGTTACATTAAAGAGTTAAAAAAATGATTAAAAAATATAAGTGTGGTCTCTAGTGCGCAAGTTACAATAGACTTTCTCACACCTGGAAAAAGCAAAATACCAAAAAGAACGATTGAACGAAAACTTCACATAAAAGACATGAATTTCTTGATGTCTTTTTATTGAATCCCAAATCCTTTCATTTAAGCTATCCTGAAATTTAGATAATTAATGATCCTGATTTACTTTTGCTTGGTTCTGTTTTAGTGTGTTTTCTCACCACGGTTTTGATGTTGGGACGTCCGAAGATCGCAGCTTACGTGGTAGACGAGACCGCCCTTCGGAACGTCGTCCGAGCTGACTCCGTGACGAACGAGCTTTGGTCCGACCGATGGGCGCCAAACCAAGCGCAATCCCAGTGATCAGGCAGTCGTTGATTGCTTGGTTAGAGGAACTCTCCACCTTTTTTTTGCAAAAATCCCCTCCATCTATGATTAAGCCCACCATTCAGCCACCATTCAACCCTCCATTGGGAGTGGTCTAGCATTTAAAGAAAATCATATTTACATAGATACAATGTGGCGTTGGCTGTTTCAAAACAATAAGCTAAACTTCTTTGCAGGTTATTTCTTTCTTTTTTTATCTTTATTTTCTTCAAGATTAGTTCAGCATGTGGTTCAAACGGCAATATTCACTTCTACATCAGGACTTGCACATAATCTTCCACGTGCAAGGTCCTTTAGCACATCTCAATTAATAAGGACTGTGCAGCACATACTTGCACCTGAGAGCTTTTTGTTGACAGCTAGAGTATATACCGTATAGAAGCATCTAGGCGAGTCATTCCTGTGAACTTTGTTACGCCTATTTGACCGAGACCCATAAAGCACGAGCCCAAGAGCCCGACTACTGGTCAAAAGCACATCGGCGTCCTCAAAGCCCATTCGACAAAGGCCCTACAAGGGACCTTCTCGAACGTCGATCCGACCCGGCCCCAATAGCCCGTTGGTCGCTCGCCCACTCCTGCGAAAACCACTCCCCCGGACGCGCGACCACTAAATAGCGATAATGGGGAGGTGCTGGGATGGCGGAGAGAGCGGCGGCGAGGGGGGACTGATGGGGCACGATCAATGGCGGGCGTGGGACGTGGGCCGGAGGCAATCAAGCGGGAGCTCTATAAAAGGGCTAGGAAGACGACGAAGAAAGGGACCGCATCTCAGGTAACTAAACCTAAGGTACTCCATCAACGACCTCATTCCCCCAATTCATCTCCTTCCTCCCCCGCTCGCCCCGAGAGACGCCGTCACGATCTCCTCACGAGTCGGACCGTCTCCGCCGGGCCTCCTTTCTCAGATCTCTATCTGACTTAGGCATCGGAGGGGATTTGGCCGGAACCAAGGTCCGGCCCCCTGACGAGCGTTCTCGTCTGCGCAGGTGGACAGCAGATCAACGGGCCGAGGCTACCCCTCGCCCCTCTCAGACCACTCGATCAACCGGACAGCGAGGCGTCCCCTCACCGTCAGCCTGCCGTGGCCGAGCACGCCCTACCGAGGCCGAGCGTCCTAATCGGGTCCGAGACTCTCCCTCGCCACCCGTCGGCCGTGCATCAACCCGGGCGACTGAGGCTACCCCTCGTCCCCCTACCAGCCGAGGCCGAGCGTCTCAACCAGGGCCGAGGCTTCCCCTCGCCCCTTCTGCACCGATTCGAAGCCCCCGAGGGACCCAAAGCGGGCCCCTTGACCACGTTGACCGGGCTCTCCACGGTCAACGCATTGTAGTGAGAAAACACTCTGAAACATCTGGCGCCGTCTGTGGGAAACGAAGATCATCCCACAAAGCAGAAAACCACACCAACAATGGCACGAGCCAGCAATGGAAGGAAGCGCATGACCCCCATCCCGGAGGAGGAGAATGGCGCATCCAATGGCAACCCCGAGGACACGCACGTCGACGGCCACCCCGCCCACTCAATCGAAGAGACCGGCGGCTCAGAACTAGCCACACAGGGAAAGCTCCGTGCCCTGGCTCAGGAGACCAACGCGAGCCTCCAGACGTTGGTCGCGACAGTACAGCAGCTTGTCGGCCCCGCGCCGTCCAACGGGGGCGCGTTGAATGATAGCCACCGATGGGCGGGGGGTCCCCCGCACTTACGGTCCGCGGTGGTCGACGACCACGGGACCCGGAAACCGAACGCAGAGCGTCGGTTCACGCGGTCCGGCTCCCGTCAGGCGAGGTCACGTGCCTCCTCGCCCTATCGTGAAAGGAGCCGGAGAGAGACTGAAGGGACGAACGGCGAATCGATGACGGCATCGTCTCGTCGATCACGGTCATCCCACCGCAGGAGAAGCGAACGACACCACTCAAGAGACCGATCACGGCGGAGCAGGAGCTCCCGCAGGAGGAGTCGGGAGCGTCGGGTCAGCCCGACCCCCAGCGTGGCGAAGGCTGCGGAGCCGGCCCCACCGGCGCCGGTGCTACCTCCACCCCCGCTCGAGCCGGAAACAGGCGAATACCGCATCCCTGGAGGCATCCACGGGGACCGGTGTCCCTTATCGCGGAGAATAACCGACGCCCGGGTCCCCTCCCGATTCAGGATCCCGGTGCTGGGAAAGTACGACGGAATAGGAGACCCGGCACACCACGTGATGGATTACGAGGGGGACATGGCCTTCCAGGGAGCTGACGATGACCTGCTCTGCCGGGGCTTCTATTCAACTCTCAGGGGAGCGGCGAGGATCTGGTACCACAGCCTGCCCGGCCGCTCCATCGACAGTTTCGAGCAACTCGCCCAGTTGTTCTGCAAACAGTTCATGGCGGGGAGGCTGATCAAACCTGGTCCTGAACATCTGTTCAACATAGTGCAAGGCCCGGCCGAGCCACTCCGACAGTTCATGCGCCGCTTCAATGCGGAAAGGCTGAACGTGAACAACCCACCCGACCTGGTGGTCCAGACGGCTCTTAAGAAAGGGCTTCGCCACAGGGGCCTCAAGAAGTCCATACACACCGACCCCCCAAAGGACCTCCCCGGGATCATGGCGAGGGCCGAACGCTTCATGCTGACCGAGGAGGCCTTGGCCGAGGATGCGGGAAAAACCGCTCGAGGGACCAAGCGTGGCGACGGCGGACGAGCTAGCCCCGAAGGGTACCGGACCGATAAGAGGCAGAGGAACAGGCAGCGGGGAGAAAGCGCGAGGGACACCACCCCAGACGCCATTCTCGCCCAAGTACAGAAGGAAGAGCGAGCTGATCGCCCCCCACCGAAGGCTAAAAGAGGCGGGAAGAACCGGGAGAAGTACTATAAGTACCATAAGGACGATGGCCATGACACGGAAGATTGCTGGCATCTGAAGAAGGACATTGAGAAGCTGATGAGCCGAGGGCACGCCAGGAATCAGGCCGACGAGCCGGCCTACGGAGAAGGGACCTCCGCACAGCCAGACAAGGGGAAGAAGATCAACACCCTCCAAGGCCCCCTTCGCATCATAGAGTAAGCAGGCGACGTCTCTCCCCCCGGTGGCAGCCTAGTATGAGGGAGTTATCTAGTTTTACATCCCTCTGTTTAAGCTTCATTTCCTTTTTTTCCGTTTCCTCCAAATGTACCGGTCCGACAGGACTCATGAGAGTACAAACGCATTCTTTTTATTGTCTTTACTTAAAATCCCGACGGAGTTGACAGGTCGCCAATAACGCAAAAGGCCGGGGACCACCGCCTCACTGGAGGAGGAAGAGGAGCTTTGCCCTCGCCGACCGACTCCAGCACTCATAAGTCTGGGGGCAGTTCCCCCAGCAGACGCGGATGCTGACCAGCCCTGAACCGAGGAGCTCTGCCCTCGCCGACCGACTCCAGTGCTCATAAGTCTGGGGGCAATTCACCCAGCGGACGCGGATGCTGACCGGTCCTAAGCCGAGAAGCTTTGCCCTCGCCGACCGACTCCAACACTCATAAGTCTGGGGGCAATTCCCCCAGCAGGCGCGGATGCTGATCGGTCCTAAGCCGAGGAGTTTTGTCTTCGCCGACCGACTCCAGAGCTCATAAGTCTGGGGGCGATTCCCCCAGCAGACGCGGATGCTGATCGGTCCTAAGCCGAGGAGCTTTGCCCTCGCCGACCAACTCCAGAGCTCATAAGTCTGGGGGCGATTCCCCCAGCAGACGCGGATGCTGACCGGTCCTAAGCCGAGGAGCTTTGCCCTCGCCAACCGACTCCAGTGCTCATAAGTCTGGGAGCGATTCCCCCAACAGGCATGGACGCCGACCGGTCCTCAGCCAAGGAGCTTTGCCCTCGCCGACCGACTCCAGAGCTCATAAGTCTGGGGGCGATTCCCCCAGCAGGCACGGACGTCGACCGGTCCTAAGCCGAGGAGCTCTGCCCTCGCTGACCGACCCCTGCGCTCATAAGTCGGGGGAGAATCCCCAACGCCGGTTTCGTCCATTCCCAAGCCAAGAACAAGGCGACAACGCAAAGCACACAAGAAATCCAAGTAAGTCGATTTCGTTTATAATAGTTAACCCGAGTACAAAAATGCGTCTTATTTACAGGGGATGAAGGCGAAGGGAACACCCTACAAACAATCTACTCGTGACAAATGACCAAACAAACGCTAGATCGACACCGACAAAGCAAAATTGGTTAACAAAAGACCCGGAGTAGGTGACCCAAGCTAACGGCCATGCAACCAGCAATTGTTGGCCGCGGGGCTGAAGGAGATGGCCAGGGATCCATTTCAAGTAGACTGGCCCAAAGCGAAGCGGATGCTTAAAAATTTTGAGGATAAGGCCAGGAGGGACGGCTTAGGGGGCCCGGGCTCGAGAGGACACATCCTCGGGCACTTCGCCCTGCTCGGAGCGAGGGGACTCGACTGGCGGAGGGGCTTCCCGAACGCGCTCCGCACAGTCCCGGAAGGAAGACTGGACGACTTCGACGATCCGAGGGGCGATGATGTCTACATACTTACCGAAGGCCTCCCGGAGAACCTCGAAGATCTTCTTCCCCAGGGTCTCGACGACGCCTTTCTCCACCTCCTCCGCGAGCCGCGCCACCTGGCGCCGATCAGACAACTCCCTCTGAAGTTCCTCCCTCTCCAGGCGGAACGACTCCGCCGCTTCCTCAGCCGACTGATGAGCATCCCCCAGCTTTCCCTCGAGGTCACCCACTTGTCCCTCCAACGCAGCCACATGGAGGGTGAGGCGCCGAGACTCCATCTGGGCCTCCATCATGGCCACCTCGGCCGCCCCGGCCCGCTCCTGAGCCCTCATGGAGGACTCCTCCAGCTCCCTCAAGCGGACGGCTCGACACTGCAACTCCACAGCGAGCGCTGAACCCTGAAAAGACGAGACATGGGCTAAGAAGAGGACAAAGAGAAAGAGAGGATAGCAAGATAACCGAACCTGTTGAAGGATCCAGACCAAGGAATCCGACATCTTGTCGGCCGGGATCTTCTTGAGGAGGCTGCGGTCCCGGGGAGGGACGGAGACCTCGGCAACCTGCTGGGCCAGGGCTCGGTCAACAAACATCGAACTCCCAGGGACGACAATCGAAGCCAAGTCGCTCTCCAACAAGGCCCCGACCCCTGGTGATACGGGCGAAGACGCTGCGAGGGGGGTGGCTGGCAAAGCTGTCGAAGGATCCCCGGCGGTCGCCACGGGAAGCGCCGAACCTGCCGGAGCGGAGGGATCCACGTCCTCCTTCCTCTTCTTTCCACTGTGGGGCTCCGAAGGCGCCGGAGGGGAACGCTTCCGCCTCGCACCGTCCTCGCCCCCCGGAAGGGGATCTCCAGAAGAAGAGGCGGGAGGCGCGGCCACCACCTTACCCACGGAAGGCTCGGCTCAGCGCACTTCCTCCTCGACGGTCCTCCGAGGCGCCCTTCCCGAGGTACTACCTCGGCTCCGAGCGGCTCCACGACGGATCAGCTCGTCGACGTCACGGACGAATTCGCGGCCGGCCATCCCTGCAAAGGAGACCGAAATCAGGATGAGTCACAGGGCGATCCGGGGATGAAAAAGCGACCTACCCGGAGACCACAAGACGGCCTTCAGGAGTAGATCGTCCAGCAAAGACCAGATGGACTTCATTTCCAAAGGAAGAGCCAACAGAAACACAGCGGCTGCCCGGTCGGCATCTGAGAGAACTAACGACGGGCGAGGATGGACAGAACTGCCCCAGCTTGTTAGAATCTGGGCCTCACCCAAGAAGACCACGAAAACATAATCCAAGTTCCAATCCCCTGACCAGCGGGGTAACCCGATCAGGCATTCCCTCCTCGAACGAGCTCGGAGTAGCAGCCATGACCCTGGACCGACCATCTGGACCTGGTAAAAGTGGAAGAGAAGGGGAAGAGTCGGCTCCAGACCACGGGTACAGCAGAGCGTTACGAAGCCCGTCAGTACCGCGATCGAACACGGGGCGAACTGACACAGGGACACTGTGAAATGTTCCATGACCTGGATGAAGAAGGGATGGAGCGGGAAGCGAAGACCCAGGCGGAACATCTCGACGTAGACGCCGACCTCATTGCCCCTCGGAAGGCAAACCCGCTCGTCGACAAATGGAACCCGAACCTCGTATGGGAAGCAGAGATATCTTTCCCGGATCTCCGCGGCCACCGAAGGAGGGGTCCTCGACGGCGTACGGAGGACAACCGGGGGCACATTAAGCCGTACGGCAGCCGACGCCACGTCATCACGGGCGAAGTCTGGAAAAAGTTTCTCCTTCCCCTTATCCTGAAGAGAACGACTCCCGGCGGGGGAACCTGATCCCCCCAGCCGGAGCTCACCCCGCCTGGACTCCGAAGGATCCCTTGCCCTTTGACCAGAACCGCCTATCCTAAGGGCAGCCATAAGGTGAAAGCGAGAGAGGAATTACCTTTTTTCGACTGGTCTGGAGAAGGCAAGGAAGTGAAGGCGACAGGAAACTCCGAGTTGTGGAAAGCTTTGAATACCGGGAGAAGCAAGAGAGAAATGAAGATCAACGCGGCTGAGGATTTTATATACCGGGCGCAAGGGTGAATTCGAAGCGGCTGACAAGAACGCGTGGCGGGCTTCGAATAACTGGCGGCGTTTCGAAACCAGCGCCAGTCGAAGTCCAATCGATCCGCCTCATCATGACCCGCATTTATGGCCTCGCCTCGATTGAAGCGCCGCTCGGAATCCCAGGAGACACAACGGGCGATCTGAGCGAGCCGGGGCTGATCGACCCCACCAATGGCGGCTCACGAACCCTTCGGCTTCTCGAACTTAAGGCGACTCCGCGAACGGCGGGATAGGCTGGCCGCTACACGTGGCAGCATCCGAAGGCCGACGGCGCTTCGGGACCCGCGCCTTAAAAGTATCGAACGGGCCAACTCATGATGACGACTAATAAATGAGTCGGCATCGACTGGCGAGCTCGTCAAAAACGGCAGAGGTCACATCGGTCGAGCCGAACCGGCCGAGGCCGATCAACCCGACCGATGGGGGCAATTGTTACGCCTATTTGACCGAGACCCATAAAGCACGAGCCCAAGAGCCCGACTACTGGTCAAAAGCCCATCGGCGTCCTCAAAGCCCATTCGACAAAGGCCCTACAAGGGACCTTCTCGAACGTCGATCCGACCCGGCCCCAATAGCCCGTTGGTCGCTCGCCCACTCCTGCGAAAACCACTCCCCCGGACGCGCGACCACTAAATAGCGATAATGGGGAGGTGCTGGGATGGCAGAGAGAGCGGCGGCGAGGGGGGACTGATGGGGCACGATCAATGGCGGGCGTGGGACGTGGGCCGGAGGCAATCAAGCGGGAGCTCTATAAAAGGGCTAGGAAGACGACGAAGAAAGGGACCGCATCTCAGGTAACTAAACCTAAGGTACTCCATCAACGACCTCGTTCCCCCAATTCATCTCCTTCCTCCCCCGCTCGCGCCGAGAGACGCCGTCACGATCTCCTCACGAGTCGGACCGTCTCCGCCGGGCCTCCTTTCTCAGATCTCTATCTGACTTAGGCATCGGAGGGGATTTGGCCGGAACCAAGGTCCGGCCCCCTGACGAGCGTTCTCGTCTGCGCAGGTGGACAGCAGATCAACGGGCCGAGGCTACCCCTCGCCCCTCTCCGACCACTCGATCAACCGGACAGCGAGGCTTCCCCTCACCGTCAGCCTGCCGTGGCCGAGCACGCCCTACCGAGGCCGAGCGTCCTAATCGGGTCCGAGACTCTCCCTCGCCACCCGTCGGCCGTGCATCAACCTGGGCGACTGAGGCTACCCCTCGTCCCCCTACCAGCCGAGGCCGAGCACACCCGTCCGAGGCCGAGCGTCTCAACCAGGGCCGAGGCTTCCCCTCGCCCCTTCTGCACCGATTCGAAGCCCCCGAGGGACCCAAAGCGGGCCCCTTGACCACGTTGACCGGGCTCTCCACGGTCAACGCATTGTAGTGAGAAAACACTCTGAAACAAACTTGTTCCCCAACAAGTACATGGCATTTGTCTTATGATGTCCCCACATCGAGCAGCTATGAAGCTCGCCACTACCATTCAAGGGTTGAGCTTAGCGCACAATGGTCTATCAGGAATATCGATATCCTTTTTCTCGATATTCCAACGACCAGGAACATTTAAGGAGGCATGCTTGTCTGGGTCTCATTATCATGATCTCATCATGATTCCAATGTTCATCACAGCATCTCCAATGATTTTATTCATGTAATCATATTGAGACCTCAAAAGGATTACATAGATAAAGATTACCAAATAGCTTAAACGAGATGTGTCAGTTTCACCAATTGACGTAAGGATATATATTCTCCAACATCAACATCATCTACTGAGTTAGTGGAAAATGTTAAAATAAATTAATCTTAAACTTTTTTCTTTTTTCTCATCTATGTTTCTTCGTCCTTCCTTTAGTTGGTGCCACTCTCTCTCCTCCCTTTCCCTCTCCCTCTCCCTTTTCTCTCTTTTCCCACCCTTCGTCAAGCATGATGCTCTTCTTAAACCTGCAGCAGAGGAGAGAGAAAGTAAGCAAAGTGAGTAACAGCAACAAAAGGGAGGAGGAAGAAACATTGAAGGGCTAAAAAGGATAAAAACTGAGATTTAACGGATTTTAACGGTTCCCATTAATTCCGTGGATGCCCTCCTCTTCTCTAAGTTCAAGAATGTTTAATGACACAAAATATTATATGAGGTGTTTGCGAAATTTATGATTTACATTATTCATATGAGCCCATCCTAACACAATCCAAAAGATAGTGCAGTAACAAAATACATTAAAAGAGATCTTCTAAACAAAGTTAATATTTGGGTTACGAGCAATTTAAAAGGCAATATTATGTTGAAGAAACCAAATATGCTAATTTTGACAAAAATAATTTTATCTACCACAATATTATATTAAATGTTACGAATAGGGTCCTTAATGGACCTGTTTGCTTCCACCCACCATGTATCCAGTACGAATAATAAATATATGAGGCTAGGGGTCTCTTAGCCTTTAACCCATATGGTTTTTATGGGTCCTTAGGGCTCTACAGTCGACGTCCGGCCTAAGTCGGATGGACGACGAAAGCAAATATGCAGCTGAAAAACATCTTAAAACATTTTCAAGAAAGTCCTAAAGAATAAACTCTAACCAGAATCTCTACTATCCCGGGGTTGGGTCCGACCAACCCCTAAGGATAGATCTATTAAACTATTGCAATTATAAACACATGTAAACTAAACTACATACCTTCACTTCGTTTCCGTAGAATACGAAGCGTCGTTTTCAGCAACATTTCTTTATCTCCGAAGAGATGCCTCGCGCTGCTTCTCCCGAGTTGAACCGGGTCCCGAGCCGAACCGCGTCCCAAGGTGTGCAACACCCTTGTCGCCGAGCCAACCACGCGCCAATAAAAGTTTTACCTTGAGTGGATCCTCTGTCAAGACTTCGGATCCGATCCAAACTACTTCGTAACTTTGCTAGAGCCCAATCAGGAGCAAGGAAGAATTAGGAAGAAAAGTGAATATTAATTTAAGCTTTGATCCAAGCTTGCTCACATTCAATGGAGCTATTCAGATCTGGAGCTTGGTGCGAGTTTCAAGGAGGGTGGTTGGCCCCTATTAATATAGGCGGCTGACCCCTCCCCTTTCTCAATTAGAGATGTGGGACTAAAGATTTTGGAGGAGAAAATTGATTAAAGTTTGCCTTTCACAAAAGCCAATCTTTAGCAAATTTTTCCTCCCTCATCGTTGAGCTCCAAGAACGATGTCATACATCGTTGCGAAGAGGGTTGAATGGTGAACGCGTAGGAAAAAATGGCGCTCCATTCCAACTTTGTTTGACCACTCAAACGATGTCCCAAAGATGGAATAAAACCATATCTCGGTGGAAAAACAGCCGTCAAAATTTGAGCCAAAACCCCCTTCCTGGTGAGGCCCACAAGTAGGCCCCACCAGCATTGCGCATGCAGGCTGGGCACCCGGTCACATTCGCGGGCCCCAGTCCGCTTGGGCAGGCGCGGGCACCCGCCCACCCAGCGGGTAGGGGGCCCGCCTACCGGGCACGGGCACCCACCCTCCAGGCGGGTCGGGCGCCCGCCAGGCGGGTCGGGCGCGGCGCCCGACCGGCAATGCCCAAAAGAGGCCTATGAGAATGTTTTGGATCTATTTTCCACATTTGGAGTTTGTTTTGGACGTTGTTTGAACCGGGGTTTAAACCGGGACGTTCCCCTCATCCAGGTACACATCTTATGTGTTCATCCTATATAAAATATGCTTGTAAACATTTTATGGCATATTCAAAACCTCTTACATGCAATTTCCCACATCCTTGATATTCTAAAGCTTATATCGCAAACTATTTGCGACAACATAAATTCCAATACATCCTATGTATTATCTTTCTTAATTCTACCTATTACTAACGAAGGTCTCACTTTGTGTGAGACCCTATAGTCTGACCCTACTACAGGTGGGGCTCGAAACGCCAGACGACAGTGACCTCGAGTAGCAGGTGACGTTCCTATTTCGGTATCATAATTATGCGGTTAACTCATCGACATGAGTATTGTCGGACCACCCTGACTGTGTCCGTGATGAATAACGCAGTTTTAGTCCCTTCGTCAATACTATGCCGCTTAGTCAAGCCTATGGTATGGTCAACTGTCAACCCGAATAGCTTGAAGCTGGTTAGTCTCCATCGATCTTTATTCAAACAATGTTGGACTTCTTCCAACATACTCTGGCCAGAGTTTTTACTAAAGATCGAACTAACACATGAGACACTAACTCCATATGAATGGAAGAGATGAATCGTTTCTTGTCATTACTCTCCTCGCACGCTTCAAGTGGCACCCAACCAAAGACGTTTCAATGGGGCTTGCCCCGAGGCTAAATCAGATATCTAAGTGACATTGTTCACGTACAGGTTCGTACAATGGCCTCAATTCTAAGGACCAACTTCCCTATCATCATCGAGAGTTGTCATTGATAGATTAGTCATTGCTAACCATTTGATAACTCTCGTTGGGTCGTTCGGTGAACTCATTCTCTAATGAGCACATGTGTCTCGTCTTCGACTTTGCAAAGTCAAATGACCATGAGATCATCGTCACCATTCCATGTTGAAGACTAAGACACAATGGTCTATCCGATGTGTCGATATCCATTTCTCGAAACATCTATGACCATAAACATTTTTAGACTTATGGTACTAATGGTCAAGCACTTCTCCATGATTGAGATCTCCATCTTGATACATGTTTGACCTTGCATTAAGTCTCAGGACTTTACTTAAGTTCTAATGAAGACTACATTATTATTAACTTAGGTAAATCATTATCAAACAGCTTACTGTTATTCCGAACAAGATGTTTGTACACAAAATGTAACGACCCGCTCCCAGGGGCCCGTTACTTATTTGATATTTGCGTAAGTCCTGCAGATTACCAGTGAAACCAAAATAGCCATGATGCAGAGATGTACAAAAATACTCAAATAGTGTCCAATTATTACAATCCATACTGTACAAGATGTCCCAACAGATATACATGAAAGAAGAAAGTACATTAGTGAAATAACTCTGGAAGCTGCGGTCGAACTCTGCACTATTAGCTCAGGAGCATCTACCTCCATATGTATGTCAACGATCTGAGGCGGTGTTGTCGGAAGCAGGTAGCGGGGAGATCGGTGGTCGGAGGGAGCTCGGCGGATCCATGACGGAGGTGGGAGATGGCGTCGGTGGCTTCGGTTGAGCGTGGGAGGCGGTGGAGCCACGGTGGCTCGGGGAGGTGCTATCGAGATTCTCCGGCGGAAATGGACGGTGGAAGGCGGGGGATGGCGGAGCGACGGCGAGGGGCTGGGGCCTCTCCGTTGGCTGTCGACGGGGAGCGGATCAGTCGGGGGTCTTCGTCGTCGTGGCATCGGTGGGGTTGCCTCGTCGGAGAAGAGGGTACGGGGAAGAGAACTTGTGAGAGAGAGAGAGAGATAGCCTGAAGGGAGTTTTGCGGGCTTTGGGGATTTTCGAAAGTGAAGATGGGTTCAGGCCTGGGCTGAGTTTCGTACGGGAGAGAGGAATTAGTGGGTTATTAGAGGAAGAGGGGTTTTTCCTTGCGTGAGCTGAGAGGATTAGAGGGTTATTTATAGGTTAATTAGAGTATTAAATAATACCTTAGTTTAGTCAAATGTCATTAAATAGGCCAGGTTTGTATTTAATTGGGTTGGTGGAGGGTTAGACTAAACGTAGAAAATGTGTTGGTATGAAACACATGGGTAGGTTAAATAATTAGGGTTAAGTAAAAAAATTAAATCGTAATTAGTAATTTGTTTAAAGTAATTAATAAAAATACTTAGAAACACGAAATTGCAATTTTGCCCCTACTAGTAAACGTATCCGAAAAATTACAAAAACATACCCACGGGATCGTATCGTCGCGAGGATTGCGAATACGAGATCTGTTTCAGGGTTTGAGCTACGGAGATACTAGTTTTAGGCCAAAACATTTAGGAAACGGGTTTGCGGGTTCTCATCTGATTTGACTTTAGAAAATTACAAAATTAATATGGGAGGCCTTAAATGATCATAGAATGATACCGTAGAAGTTTGAAAACGTTTTGATGTTGTTTGTATAGAAAATAAATTCATTAAGCCAAAACGGTAATAACTGAAAATGAATTTTTTTACCAAATTATTTAGAGGTATTTGATGGAACCCGAACTTACTAAAATACTCCATAACTAGTCTGATACTTCAAAATATTTTTATAAGAAATTTTTGAAATCGTAAAACTTCTGACAAACCATCATAAAACAGTTTTAAAATAGGTTAAATGCGTAAATAGTTGTGTTGATGAAAATAGGCCGTTACATTCTACCCTCCTTAAAATAATTCTGTCCTCGGAATTTAAAAGACTTTTCTGAAACAAATAATTGATGTTATGAAGAAGCTCAAGCAAATAAATGATAGAGACTAAACGTCTCCGAAAAATTATGAAAACATACCCACTGGATCGTATCGTCGCGAGAATCGCGAATACGAGATCCATTTTGGGATTTGAGCAACGGAGATACTAGTTTTGGGCCAAAATGTGGGGCACGTTACTTATTTGATATTTGCGCAGGCCCTGCAGGTTACCAGTGAAAACAAAATAGCCACGATGTAGAGATGTACAAAAATACCCAAATAGTGTCCAATTATTACAATCCATACTATACAAGATGTCCCAACAGATATACATGAAAGAAGAAAAGTACATAAGTGAAAATAACTCTGTAAGCTGCGGTCGAACTCTGGCGCTATTAGCTCAGGAGCATCTACTTCCATATGTACGTCGTCTGCGGTGCCAAGGAGATGGAACCGTAGGTAAGTCACAACAATTCTAAATATAGAAAAGAAGTAGTGTACAGGTATGACAAAAGTAACTACGTACAAACAGACCAGAGTGAAAAGTAAAGTATTGAGCAACAACTGTACACAACTGAGTAGTAAAAGTAAACTGAACTGGAAAGAAGAACAACTGTACTGTGGTAGAGCAAGTGTAAAGCGGCTAAGCAAGAAACATGCTACTGCTGTAGCTAAAGGTAAGTAAAGTATTGTGACTGCATAAGTGTAGTAAGTAACGTGCATGGAACGTGTAAAGTAAAGGTGACTGTGCAAAAGTAACTACACTACGTGACTTATATAGGAAAGTACAGTGTGCAACCATTGAGCCCATCTCCTACCACGGGGGCACTCACCCATGTGGATCTCAAATCACTTTAGACGGTACATTTCATTTAGACGGTCGGGAACGGTCGGGAACGGTCGGTACAGTACGGTGCAATGTGTAGATGGCTCGCGGTCGCTCCCGTACTTTCTCTATTATAGGTTATCCCAAAACCCCAGTGATGTGACAACTACTTTTAAGCATTCAATTTCAATAGGACGTTCCACGGTATTCCATTCAATCGTTACTTTTCATACGGTACGTCAATCCGTTGTTTCAAAGGCAAAGACACTAATGACGGTTGGGATAGACTGACTTACATACCAATAGAGTTATGCAAAATAATCTCGCTCCAAAGATGTTCAAAGGCATTAACGACACTCCAAAGAGTTTTGCTTGTTTAAAAGTCAAGGCAGAAGCCTCAACAGAGAATGTCAGTTCTGAGCAATGCTTTGAAGTCCAACAACTATGATACTGATCCATGCTTTGAGCATGCGGTAATTCCATAAAGCACACTATCTCAATTTCTAAAGTTAGAATTATTTGTGACTTACTCTCGATCCATGCTTCGAGTATGCAGTTTTCCATTAGTACACAGTTTACCCAAGTAGATGGTCGTGCACTACAACCATCTAAGTTGAAAGTTAGCGATGTCGTACGTTCAAGTCAAAGTTACTCTGCAGTTGATTCGTTTCCTATTTAGTTAGGTCTTTAGTCATATATTCAGGTCAATAATTGTTCTGAGACTAGACGTCATGTCCTAAGTTCATACGAGTACACTGGCTAAATTTCTAAAGTTAGAATTGTTGTGACTTACCTACGGTTCCATCTCCTTGGCATCGCAGACGACGTACATATGGAAGTAGATGCTCCTGAGCTAATAGCGCCAGAGTTCGACCGCAGCTTCCAGAGTTATTTTCACTTATGTACTTTTCTTCTTTCATGTATATCTGTTGGGACATCTTGTACAGTATGGATTGTAATAATTGGACACTATTTGGGTATTTTTGTACATCTCTGCATCGTGGCTATTTTGTTTTCACTGGTAACCTGCAAGACCTGTGCAAATATCAAATAAGTAACGGGCCCCCGGAAGCGGGTCGTTACACATACACATGGATAAATTGCCTCGAGGGCATACACATCTCTCAACTTCTCACACTTGCACTCAGGCTCATGTATCCCGGTATCTCATACAGCATTTACACATAAGTCTCTCTAGACTTCATGTGATAGAGCCTTCGTGAGTAGATCTGCTAAACTGTCTTCTGTATAGTCTTAAGGGGTTCTATGTTTCTACTAGATCACAGATATGAATCTCATTCAAATCGTTTTCTTGGAATCCATAAAATTTGCCTTGCCTGGATCTCATCCAGCTTATCGTCTTCTACGAGAATAATCCAAAATAGTCACTAGTCATCTGCATGGTTCATAATCATTTCTGATAAAGTGTTAAACTCTTTGACCACTTTGTCAAAACATATGTTCCAGCTCCTTGATGCATCGCATGCTTCCCACTGGCCTTGAAAATGTTATAAGTTTGTTCTTCTAAATCATATTTAGAAAACATTCATATTCCAGTATTCATGGTCATCATAAGCATCGAGTCTGATCTGAATATATCTGTACACAGCTGTTGGTGAGAAAGTTTCATCATAATCCATTTATAGGAGTTTTGATGATAAATGTTCTCAACCATTATAACTTGTATTTCACTAATTTCCATCTGCACCAATCTTCTGTCTTGAAAATTCACTTGCAACCAAAGGGAACACTTCCTTTGGGCACGTCTTCTGAGGTCCATGCCTTATTTACGTGCAAGAAGCTTTTTTGGATCGCATCAAACTATTTTTCAGAGTCCCTACTCCGAATGGCATCCTGGAAGTTAACTTGGCCATCATCAACTAGGATGTTTTACTCAAATTCTCGTCTCACGAGGCTCGAGTAATCCTTAAAATTCCTAATGATTGATTTAAGGAATATTATATTGATAAGGTCCTCACAGAACCTTATCAAGAAACTAGGCATTATTGTCTGGGGCTTAACCCAGAAGGAGGATTATAACTCAAAATCACTTGCCATGTATCGCTCTAATTCTAACAGAGTGTGATTCATGCTCTTCAACACACCGATGTGTTAAGAACTTATCTTGAGAGAAAATCTCATTTTCTTTTAATTACACAAGAATTACATAGCAAAGTATTCGTCGCTTCGATCCGATCAAAGTGATTCAAATACTTATGGCATTGTGTTTTCTATTTTATCAGACTTGTGTTTCATCAAGAACACATGTCATAATAAAATAAGAACAACATATCATGACTAATTTAGACTTGGGTCCGGATACATTTGTATGTATGAGACCATGAGTTCTCCAACTCATTCTCCCACTGTCTTACAGAAGGAGTTTTTGACCACCATACCTTTAAGACAAAACTCACAAGTGTCTTTCGACTCATAATACGAGAAGTTAAGAGACCCCTCTTTATGTAACTTGTCAAGTCTGTTTTCGTCGATATAGCCTAGTCAATATTTTCCATAGATATACTTTGTTACTAACTTGTGCATTCATGTATTAACTCTTAATACAATGTTGTTATACAAAATACTCACACTTAAACATTTTTTCAGAAGTAAAGTGACGACATTTGCCAAGTGTGAAATATGTCCAATATGGCCTAATGACAACTCTTGGTCATTAGCCAATACGCGAGATGATCTATTCGTTTGTATAATAATCTTTTTGAAACTTTAGACATCAAACATGTCTCATTTTCAATTCCTTCTGATGGAAATTGAATTCCACCCCAAGTGATTTTGATGATGAGCCCACCAAATGAAAAGCTTAGTGTACTAACTACACTACACTCAAGTGTGCAGAATTTGCAAAGCTCTACTTATACTCAAAGAAGCACAATTCAACGCTCAAAGACAAAGACGAACATGACTAAACTCAAGTGATGAAGCTCAAGCTCAAACAGAACAAAAAAGCACAAAGAAAAGCTCGCTTTCACTTCATCAAGTTGACCAAACTTCCGAAGACATGTTCTGAGTCCATAGTGAGTGTGTCGTGTCTTTTAGGGTATTTGTCAAAGCCATATCAAATAGACAAAACACACACACAAAACAATTTCAAAAATATTTTTAATTATCTTCAAAATAGTTTTCAAGAGCTTTTCTAGTCACTTCATAATTTTCGTAGAGAAACTCCACGCAACCTGGAGCTAACTACTTGTCTGACTAGAAGAACAACAGGAAAAACTCCTCTGGGAGTCGACTACCAAAAGTAGGGAGTCGACTACTTGTCAGAGATCGAAAACTCCTAGAGTTCTCTGGGAGTCGACTACCTATATGAGGGAGTCGACTACCAGCTGGAAATTTTCAGACGTTTTGAATTTGAATTTTAAAATATTTTGAGCAATTTACTCCGTAATTTTTGCGACAAAATTCAAACGAAATTTGAAATTCAAATCTCAGTTTTTCCCTATAAATAGAGCTAAATTCTTTTGTGAAAAACACAACATTGAAAATCAAATCTATTGAAAACTCTCTTGAATTCTAAGCTCTCAATTTTTCTCTCTAGCCAATTTAATTTCTGTTTTGATCTTGTAATATTTTCTCATTCTTTTTGAAGATCATACTATTATTTTTTTTATTGGCTAAATTGTTTTTCAAAATCCTTACTATTATTCTCTCTAATTTTATTTGAAGGATTTTTAAAAAAGCTCTAGATCACAAAGAACTTATCTCGTATCTTTGTGTGATCTAGACTATCATTCTATTAAGCCACTACACAAATTGTCTATCTTTTGATTGGCTATAGAATCGGGTGTATAAACCAATCTCTATCACTTATTGTAGAGTATTGGACAAATCTCTTATTGTGTTGATTGTTGGAACACTAGACAAGTCTAGTTGTTGCCAGTTGGAAAGTCCTCGGTTTGTGAGGCAAGGGTTGGAAATCCTAGACAAGTCTAGGTGGTTGGAAATCCTAACGAGTGAAGTTAGGTACTTGTATTTGCCAAGGCAGATAGTGGAAATCTCGTACCGGATTGTTCGGGGACTGGACGTACCCGAGTTACGGGGAACCTGGATAAAAATCCTCTTGTCTGCGTTTGTTTTCTGTGACTTGTAATTTCTTTTGTATAAGCATTCTTTATTGTTAATCTCTGTAACTCATTGTTAATTTATTGTAAAGATTGTCTCTTTAAATTCCGCTGTATACAAATCTACTTGTAAAGATATCTTTGTTAAAGTTATACTTTTCTGATCTTTACTCAATCTCTTTAATACTTTATTTAAGATTGTTTTGTTGATTAAGAACCAAGCGTAGATCACTCTACTTGGTTTCTTAGGCAACATTAGAAGGACTTTATTTGTGTTAAACATCAATGACCGAAAAAGTTTATTATATACACAACACTATTCAACCCCCCTTCTAGTGTTGTTTGCCATCCCCAGGATCCAACACTTGGTATCAAAGACGAAGCAGGTAAAAAGGTTGATCAGAAAACATATCGAGGTATGGTCGGTTCCTTACTCTACTTAACCGCCAGTAGACCTGACATCATGTTTAGTGTTTATGCATGTGCTAGATTTCAATGTGATCCTAGGGAATCACACCTTAAAACAGTAAAATACATATTTAGATATCTTAAAACCACATCTGACTTTGGACTTTTCTATCCCAAAGGAAGCACATTCGATTTAACTTCATTTAGTGACGCAGACTATGCTGGTTGTAAAGCCACAAGAAAAAGCACAAGTGGAACATGTCATTTCCTTGGACATTCCCTTGTCTCGTGGTTTAGCAAAAAGCAAAATTCCGTCTCATTATCCACCACTGAGGCAGAGTATATAGCTGCCGGACTTGCCTGTGCTCAAATACTTTGGATGAAACAAGTCCTCGTCGATTATGGTGTTAATACATCTACATGTGTAATTTATTGTGCTAATAAAAGCACCATAAATCTCACTAAAAACTCAGTTCTTCATCCTAGAACAAAACATATTGATATTAGACACAGATTTATTGATGATCATTGTGCCGAAAAGGATGTTGAACTTACATTTGTCTCCTCTGAGTTTCAAGTTGCCGATATTCTAACAAAACCCTTACAAAAAGAAACATTCTCCAGACTTCGTCGAGAATTGGGTATTGTTGGAGAAAAGGAATTGAATAATGCTCAGTTATAATTTTTTTTGTTGATGACAAGGGGGAGAAAAATATATGAAATGCAAAAATGAAATTATATGAATTGTATTGCTAAACAGCTTCGATGCAGGGGAGAACCACATCAAAGCAGGGGGAGTAAGTATACTTGAAATATTTTCATTTTCAAACTTACTTTATTTTTTCATTTGGGTGTCATCATCAAAAAGGGGGAGAGTGATGGAAATTGAATTCCACCCCCAAGTGATTTTGATGATGAGCACACCAAATGAAAAGCTTAGTGTACTAACTACACTACACTCAAGTGTGCAGAATTTGCAAAGCTCTACTTATACTCAAAGAAGCACACTTCAACGCTCAAAGACAAAGACGAACATGACTAAACTCAAGTGATGAAGTTCAAGCTCAAACAGAACAAAAAAGCACAAAGAAAAGCTCGCTTTCACTTCATCAAGTTGACCAAACTTCCGAAGACATGTTCTGAGTCCATAGTGAGTGTGTCGTGTCTTTTAGGGTATTTGTCAAAGCCATATCAAATAGACAAAACACACACACAAAACAATTTCAAAAATATTTTTAATTATCTTCAAAATAGTTTTCAAGAGCTTTTCTAGTCACTTCATAATTTTCGTAGTGAAACTCCACGCAACCTGGAGCTAACTACTTGTCTGACTAGAAGAACAACAGGAAAAACTCCTCTGGGAGTCGACTACCAAAAGTAGGGAGTCGACTACTTGTCAGAGATCGAAAACTCCTAAAGTTCTCTGGGAGTCGACTACCTATATGAGGGAGTCGACTACCAGCTGGAAATTTTCAGACGTTTTGAATTTGAATTTTAAAATCTTTTGAGCAATTTACTCCGTAATTTTTGGGACAAAAGTCAAACGAAATTTGAAATTCAAATCTCAGTTTTTCCCTATAAATAGAGCTAAATTCTTTTGTGAAAAACACAACATTGAAAATCAAATCTATTGAAAACTCTCTTGAATTCAAAGCTCTCAATTTTTCTCTCTAGCCAATTTAATTTCTGTTTTGATCTTGCAATATTTTCTCATTCTTTTTGAAGATCATATTATTATTATTTTTATTGGCTAAATTGTTTTTCAAAATCCTTACTATTATTCTCTCTAATTTTATTTGAAGGATTTTTGAAAAAGCTCTAGATCACAAAGAACTTATCTCGTATCTTTGTGTGATCTAGACTATCATTCTATTAAGCCACTACACAAATTGTCTATCTTTTGATTGGCTATAGAATCGGGTGTATAAACCAATCTCTATCACTTATTGTAGAGTATTGGACAAATCTCTTATTGTGTTGATTGTTGGAACACTAGACAAGTCTAGTTGTTGCCAGTTGGAAAGTCCTCGGTTTGTGAGGCAAGGGTTGGAAATCCTAGACAAGTCTAGGTGGTTGGAAATCCTAACGAGTGAAGTTAGGTACTTGTATTTGCCAAGGCAGATAGTGGAAATCTCGTACCGGATTGGTTGGGGACTAGACGTACCCGAGTTACGGGGAACCGGGATAAAAATCCTCTTGTCTGCGTTTGTTTTCTGTGACTTGTAATTTCTTTTGTATAAGCATTCTTTATTGTTAATCTCTGTAACTCATTGTTAATTTATTGTAAAGATTGTCTCTTTAAATTCTGCTGTATACAAATCTACTTGTAAAGATATCTTTGTTAAAGTTATACTTTTCTGATCTTTACTCAATCTCTTTAATACTTTATTTAAGATTGTTTTGTTGATTAAGAACCAAGCATAGATCACTCTACTTGGTTTCTTAGGCAACATTAGAAGGACTTTATTTGTGTTAAACATCAACGACCGAAAAAGTTTATTATATACACAACACTATTCAACCCCCCTTCTAGTGTTGTTTGCCATCCACAGGATCCAACACTTGGTATCAAAGACGAAGCAGGTAAAAAGGTTGATCAGAAAACATATCGAGGTATGGTCGGTTCCTTACTCTACTTAACCGCCAGCAGACCTGACATCATTTTTAGTGTTTGTGCATGTGCTAGATTTCAATGTGATCCTAGGGAATCACACCTTAAAACAGTAAAATACATATTTAGATATCTTAAAACCACATCTGACTTTGGAATTTTCTATCCCAAAGGAAGCACATTCGATTTAACTTCATTTAGTGACGCAGACTATGCTGGTTGTAAAGCCACAAGAAAAAGCACAAGTGGAACATGTCATTTCCTTGGACATTCCCTTGTCTCGTGGTTTAGCAAAAAGCAAAATTCCGTCTCATTATCCACCACTGAGGCAGAGTATATAGCTGCCGGACTTGCCTGTGCTCAAATACTTTGGATGAAACAAGTCCTCGTCGATTATGGTGTTAATACATCTACATGTGTAATTTATTGTGATAATAAAAGCACCATAAATCTCACTTTAGTTGGAATCTTCCTGGAGCTTCGCGCTTCGATTCGAGACTTTTCGTGCACTTTAGTTGGTTCAAGAAGGAGAACCAACCGACTAGATTCCAATCTAGTCGGTCAGGAACTCTTCTTGAACCGACTAGTTCATTAAATCAATTATTCAGGAGTTACTGTTTACTCTTAGTCGGTCTAAGAACAATCACCGACCGACTAGATGTGAAACTAGTTGGTCAGAACTTGCTCTCAGACCGACTAGTTCCTTTGATTAATTTCACCTAAGTTACTGTTTATCGTTAGTCGGTCAATGAACACTCACCAACCGACTAGGTTGCAAACTAGTCGGTCGACGGGCCTTCACACACCGACTAATTCATTTCCCAGATTTATTCCTTCTTTCGCTGTTTGATCTTAGTCGGTCACAGTTGAACGACCGACCGACTAGTTTCCAAACTAGTCGGTCAGCCGCCCTTCATGGACCGACTAACTGACCCCGAAACCCTAGGGTTTCCCAGCCGCCGCAACTTTTTCTATTTAAACCCACGATCGTTTCTTCTTCTTTCTTTCACTTCTCTTGACCATTCTCTTTCCCCTTTGACCTCTGATCTTCCCCAACCTTTCTCTAGCTCTTTCCTTCATCCCCGGAGCCCCTCACACCCTCATTAGCGCCGGCCACATCCCTTAGGCCGTTGGCCAACCCCAAACCCCCCCCCCATCCCATTTTCTCCAGATTTTCTCGCCATTTCCAGATCTGAGCCATAGTTCTCCGGATCGTTCTTCCGTTTCCGTGCTTGCTCGGCATCGTTTTTCGGGTACGATACGGTTAGTAGATCGATCCTTTAATATTCTCTTAACCCACATGGTGATTTTTGTTAAACCCTAATAAAAAATGGATATTAGACGTCGTAGATTCGATTATAATTCTGGATTGGTTATTGTTCTGATATTGTTTTGCCATGGCAGTGATCCCATCTCCGTAGTTAACATTTTGTGACGTGCCTCGTTGATCGTCATCTTTGGTGCCAGGCAAGTGAAACTTGCCGCTTAGGGTTTTAGGCCATGCCTTAGGCCATTTGCTTGTTGTAGGTGTAAAATAGACTAGGCGACAAAATGATACTCTCCTAGGCGTATATTTCAGGATCTAGCTTGACAACGAAGCTAGATCCGACTACTTTTAATTATTTGCACTTGCTGTCATCCATGCATCTTACCTGCCATGTTTAAATTCAATTAACGGTACGCGAATTATCTGTACATGCCATGATATCCATGTTGAATGTTGCATTCGTAGCACACGCTACCAAATACATGTACAATCCGTGTTTCTGTGTTTCCGGCTAGGCACCTGCTATGCGGGCATAACCCTACGCCATCCATGTTAAATACACTTCCTGGCTCGTGATCCAGAAGCGAGCATTCCGTGTTCAGGGGTAAGGCCCTGGCTCGATACACGTTGAGGGGTAGGGATAAACAGTCACTTGAGCTTAGGAGTTGGCCCGATCAGCCACTCTAGCCAACAGGCGGCATCTCGGTGCACGACGTGTTTACTTGACATGTTTACTTGACGTGTTTACTTGACGTGATTTACTTGACTTGTACTTGTCCGTGTTTATACTTGTAAAACTTGTCATCCATGCCATACTTGCTACTTGTTACTTGTTACTTGCACTTTACCTTACTTGTTACTTCCATACTATACTTGCCATGCTATGCATCATACTATAACTGCTAGGTTGTTAGTTTACCTTCCTTACAGTTTCCTTGCACAAGTCTCTCGTAGACTTGCTGACATGTGCCCCTTGATCTTTTGGGTGTCACAGGTTAGACTCTGAGCCAGAGACCGTAGCTGAGTATGTGGATATTGCTGACGCTGAGCCTGAGTCCATGTCTGCTCAGGAGGAGTTTTGTGGACACCGGTGACCTTCTTAGGATCTTGTGGAGCTTCCTTTCGTTTTAGGATTTCTGTTAGTTGTCGGTGCGTGACACCATGTTATGTACTTGTACTTTTATTGGCCACACTGGGCCCTTTAGATTCTTTTATTTTTAAGCCTGGTGGCTTTTTCTGTGATGTTGGAACTTATGTATGGATATATTGAGAATTCTCTTTTGTCTCATTTCCTTATTATTATCTTTTTTTCGTTTCGCGTTGCAAGGACCTGCCACTTAATGTTGATTGACGCTTATCGGACTTGCGGCTTTGCAGCTTCAAGTCTAAGCGGACCTATTCACGTCTCGCCTCCACGTTTTTGGAAAGCGGGGCGTGACAGGTTTTGTTGGTGGCTCATGCTGGTCCAATCTTGCAATTGCGAATTATCAGAACAACGATAATAACTATGGAATGTCCATTAAATAAATTGCAACATCCGAATCATAAGCCTTGAGCCTAGTCTTGTCGTTTTCCTATGTCACTAGGTGGTAAGAAGACTTAGTTAGACGTTGGTGCTGGCTAGTTAGAGGCCTCTGATTGTTAGTTAGACTCCATGCTAGGTATCGATTTAATCGTCATAGGAGTTACCTTAGTGGTTTTTGCCTAACCCTGACCATATTAGACTTCTAGAATTCCTTAGTCGTTCGCTTGGGTTCATCGATTTCGGACCAGGCTGAACGCGTTTCATTGCCGTCTAGCTCCTAAGAAAGTCGTAGCGCTTAGTCTCTAAAATCTTTGGTTGGTCGACCGTAGGAGTTTCCCCGTAGATTTTCCTGGTTCATATCCTAGGCGTATGTATGTTTTGATCAACCGACCATTTTCCTTGCCTCGATTCACGAGATCGCCTCATGACGATCGTCGTTAATTTTCGAATCTCTTCGTTACAATCTTGAAGCCTTTTTAAAGTGTTTTCGATGTTCTTCAATCGCTAAAGTTTAAACTCGTTCGAAAACTTTTAATATATATTTGGACTTCATGCTCTTCCGTTGACTTGAATTCATTTTTGAATTTCGAAAGTTTGACGAGATTTTTTATTACTGTTCTATAATGTTTTTCCAGCCTATACTTTTCATACCTATTTAAATACATTGTCCCTCCTTATATAAATTTTATTTTGAACCGTACTTTTATTTTGATCAATTCGATTTATAATTTTCCCTTTCTTATTTATGATATTCAAATGACTCGTCGCACTTCCTTTAATATACTTTTCAAGTCACATGGGATTTCAGCTTTCAGCAAGTCGACTTTATGCACATCGTTTTCCCTATTTCAGATTATTTTGTAAAATCACTATTTCATAACCATTTACTGATCTAGCCCTTCCATAATTTGGTTTAAAGTCTTACTACCAAATTTTGATGATTCTACTACTAAGTTAATATTATCTTTCCGTTCACCATACATGCTTTAGAATAATTTCTAAATTAAATAGAATTTCAATTATTTTTCGTTGAGCTCGTATGTTAAGAGCTTTGTGTAAATCAGTTTCTGTTTGGCAAATCATGATTCCTCTAAAAGTAGTTTCAATAATGATTACTTTAAATTTTCCCTGGCTTAAAGACTTTGAAAGCATTTAACCTGATTTTAAATTCTTCAGTTAATTTAATTTCATTTCAAACTTTGCAAATATTATTAAATTACTACCGTGTAATATTTTCTAAACTACGTCCTTAATATTCGTGCGAATGATCTACTTCCTTTTTATAATAATTTTCAATAAACCAATAAACCGTTTTCTCTTATTATGAATATTCGACTCAAACTTATTTCGAACAATTTGCCTTATCGATCTCCAAAATATTTTTATACAAACGAGGACTCCAACTTTTGAAGTACAACAGTTTTCAAATTTCACGTATTTTAGCTTATGATATTTACACTATTTTCTTTTCTCTAACCTATAATGTATCACTACATCTCCCTTTCCTCTATCTAAGCATTCACAAGTGAATCGCAGTTCCACCTAACCAAGCTGTCTTCTTGTATTCGTCTTATCTGAACTCGTGCTTATCAATCCTTTCCTCGTCACGCTTTCGACCTAGGTCTCCTCTATTGCTTAGGCTTTAGTGCTCGTCTATGTCTGTGTCAACTCAAATTTGTTAGTAGGCCTTTGGACCTTTGTGATGTTGTCGTGATGCATGTACCTAAGTTGTGTATGTGGGCTTGAATGAGTGTGCTCCCATAGTATATTAATGATTGCCTATTGTGTGATATATACATATTCAGAGTATTCGTGATATTATGAAGTTGTTTATGTGTTAGTATTTATAGGTATGTGTGAGGATAGCTATTCCACTCTAAAGGCGTCTGTGTATATGGATCAGTGTTGGAATATCTAATAAGGTGTATGTAGTTGGAGATACTTATAATGTTTGAAATAATATGTTGGTAAATCTATGTGTTTGATAGGAGTAATAATAATATGTGTACGTATAGTTCTGTGAGTATGCCTATTTTATGACCTATGTGTTAGTACGTGTGGGTATGTGCTCGTGCATGGATATATATGGTGTTTAGGCGTAAGTAGTTATGTATTTGCTGCATGAGTAAATAGGTGATATACATATGGTAGTAGGATTATAATTTTGATTGGTATTGCTTGCTTTTACGGGATGTTGTATGCGTGTATACCGTGAGGTATACACGACTATTGTATATCGTAACTATGTATGGAGTAGATGTGATGGTATACTATTTATAGGTAGTAGGATATGGTGTGAATATAAGTTCTACTTGTGTGTGACTATACGGAGAATGCATGTATTAGGGAAGGTATTATAATTATACATGTGCTGGTATTGGTGAATATTATTATAGTACGTATGTGGTTATGTTGGTAGATGAATATATATTAGAGTGTGGTGTTGGTATAGGTATAGATACTGTGTTACGTATATAGAGTATTCCGATATGTGTTCCGAGTCTCACTCAAGCTTGAGTGGGTATACTCTAAGTATATTGTTGTGTATGTCTGTAGTTGCATATAGCGATGTTTGATGTATGTGTAGTGATAGGAGTGTTTGTGCCTGGTTATGTTACTCACATGATTGTGGGTCGCTATACCAGTATATAGTTATAGGTGTTGGTCTTGTGGTATAGTGATTACTAAGGACTTGTCTGTGTGAACGTATGTGTGCTAGCTAAACTAAGTGTGCAGAGGTACTAAGTTTAAAAATGGCATGATTGATATATATATGAATGAAATGTAGCGTGTGTGGGTGTGCACCATGCACGGGTAAGTATGTGCCTAGTTATAAGTTTTGGTGACTATGGAATATGTGGTGTGTCGTAAATACAGTTATAGGACCGTATGTGATGTGAATATATGGTGAAATAATTGCATACATTTGAATGACTATATATTGTGAGATTATAGTGGAGATGAATGTATAATAGATATAGTAAAACTTGACTTAATAATGGTATGGTGTGACTACATATGTCGATGTGTTTGGTATTGGGTGCGTACTAGGAGATATAGGGAGTAGTGTATCCTTATTGCTTGGTTCGTAGGTAGTTATCTAAACGTGGGGTACTACGATGGTAATTGCTGGAGTGAAATATTGTGAGTATCTGAACTATTATTTTGTACTAGGTAAGTAGTAGATGTGTATATATATGATTGAAATACATGCCCTTGATTGACTATGATAGGTATAAGTGTATAATGTGCGTGAATATATATGTACATGTTAGTAGGGATAATGTTTGACTACCTAGTGCATACGTGAGCATTGTAATGACTATACCTGATTGAATTATAATGTGATGTGATTAGGATAGCTACTAGTCTAGCTAGAGTTATATTTATAGTTAGAAAGTCCGAAGACGGACTTTATTTTAAGGTGGGGAGGATGTAACGACCTCTTTTCGATCGTATCTTCTTCGTGCACGTGCTTTTGACCGTGCACGTATTTGTTTTAGACCTTGTCTGTTTTTGAACACCTTGGTGTGATATGTCGTTGTAACGATTGGTTTTCGTCTATGTTTTGTCTTATATATATATATATATATTTATATATATATATCATGGTTGTACTCTTCCTTGTGTGCTTTTCCTCTGTTAGACGTTTTCTTTCAGTTCCTCCTGATCTTCTACCTTCCGTTGCATATCGCGATGAGCTCGAAGTAAGCATTCTTACGAAGAGCTTCATAGCATCCATATCTTAGAGCTAGAGTGATCTTAGAAGTCGTAGGAATCTTCCTGGAGCTTCGCGCTTCGATTCGAGACTTTTCGTGCACTTTAGTTGGTTCAAGAAGGAGAACCAACCGACTAGATTCCAATCTAGTCAGTCAGGAACTCTTCTGGAACCGACTAGTTCATTAAATCAATTATTTAGGAGTTACTGTTTACTCTTAGTCGGTCTAAGAACAATCACCGACCGACTAGATGTGAAACTAGTCGGTCAGAACTTGCTCTCAGACCGACTAGTTCCTTTGATTAATTTCACCTAAGTTACTGTTTATCGTTAGTCGGTCAATGAACACTCACCGACCGACTAGGTTGCAAACTAGTCGGTCGACGGGCCTTCACACACCGACTAATTCATTTCCCAGATTTATTCCTTCTTTCGTTGTTTGATCTTAGTCGGTCACAGTTGAACGACCGACCGACTAGTTTCCAAACTAGTCGGTCAGCCGCCCTTCATGGACCGACTAACTGACCCCGAAACCCTAGGGTTTCCCAGCCACCGTAACCTTTTCTATTTAAACCCCCGATCGTTCCTTCTTCTTTCTTTGACTTCTCTTGGCCATTCTCTTTCCCCTTTGACCTCTGATCTTCCCCAACCTTCCTCTAGCTCTTTCCTTCATCCCCGAGCCCCTCACACCCTCATTAGCACCGGCCACATCCCTTAGGCCGTCGGCCAACCCCAAACCCCCCCCCCCCCCCATCCCATTTTCTCCAGATTTTCTCGCCATTTCCAGATCTAAGCCATAGTTCTCCGGATCGTTCTTCCGTTGCCGTGCTTGCTCGGCATCGTTTTTCCGCTACGATACGGTTAGTAAATCGATCCTTTAATATTCTCTTAACCCACATGGTAATTTTTGTTAAACCCTAATAAAAATGGATATTAGACGTCGTAGATTCGATTATAATTCTAGATTGGTTATTGTTCTGATATTGTTTTGCCATGGCAGCGATCCCATCTCCGTAGTTAACATTTTGTGACGTGCCTCGTTGATCGTCATCTTTGGTGCCAGGCAAGTGATACTTGCCACTTAGGGTTTTAGGCCATGCCTAAGGCCATTTGCTTGTTGTAGGCGTAAAAGAGACTAGGCGACGAAATGATACTCGCCTAGGCGCATATTTCAGGATCTAGCTTGACAACGAAGCTAGATCCGACTACTTTTAATTATTTGCACTTGATGTCATCCATGCATCTTACCTGCCATGTTTAAATTCAATTAACGGTACGTGAATTATCTATACATGCCATGCTATCCATGTTAAATGTTGCATCCGTAGCACACGCTACCAAATACATGTACAATCCGTGTTTCCGTGTTTCCGGCTAGGCACCTGCTATGCGGGTATAACCCTACGCCATCCGTGTTAAATACACTTCTTGGCTCGTGATCAGAAGCGAGCATTCCGTGTTCGGGGGTAAGGCCCTGGCTCGATACATGTGGAGGGGTAGGGATAAACGGTCACTTGAGCTTAGGAGTTGACCCGATCAGCCACTCTAGCCAACAGGCGGAATCTCTGTGCACGACGTGTTTACTTGACGTGTTTACTTGACGTGATTTACTTGACTTGTACTTGTCCGTGTTTATACTTGTAAAACTTGTTATCCATGCCATACTTGCTACTTGTTACTTGTTACTTGCACTTTACCTTACTTGTTACTTCCATACTATACTTGCCATGCTATGCATCATACTATAACTGCTAGGTTGTTAGTTTACCTTCTTTTCAGTTTTCTTGCACAAGTCTCTTGTAGACTTGCTGACATGTGCCCCTTGCTCTTTTGGGTGTCACATGTTAGGCTCTGAGCCAGAGACCGTAGCTGAGTACGTGGATATTGCTGACGCTGAGCCTGAGTCCATGTCTGCTCAGGAGGAGTTTTGTGGACACCGGTGACCTTCTTAGGATCTTGCGGAGCTTCCTTTCATTTTAGGATTTCTGTTAGTTGTCGGTGCGTGGCACCATGTTTTGTACTTGTACTTTTGTTGGCCACGCTGGGCCCTTTAGATTATTTTATTTTTAAGCCTGGTGGCTTTTTCTGTGATGTTGGAACTTATGTATGGATATATTGAGAATTCTATTTTGTCTCATTTCCTTATTATTATCTTTGTTTCGTTTCGCGTTGCAAGGACCTGCCACTTAATGTTGATTGACGCTTATCGGACTTGCGGCTTTGTAGCTTCAAGTCTGAGCGGACCTATTCACGTCTCGCCTCCACGTTTTTGGGAAGCGGGGCGTGACAATTTTCCTTAGTGCCTTCTCTTTTCTAAATCACATTTAGACATTTCTCGTCCTAACAGAAATATTAGATGTGCAAGCAACACATGCATCCAAAAACTTGAGCTTTGCAACCTTGAGTAGACTCAACAAGTTATTCATCTCAAGATCTAATTTGGATACATGGTCTTGTACCGCTCTTACACTCATCTTCGAGTCAAACAGTTTGATCGAAGTTTCGAACCATGCGGATTGAAACTGTTTTCCATACAACCTTAAGGAGACTCAATTAGTTGTACTGAGAAACGTGCTTTGAACATCAGTATGTTCAAGTTGTCCCTGCTCATAAAGGCGAGTGTTAAGCAGCGTGCTTTTATTGTGTGAGAGTTTAGAGCTTAAGGAAATCATTGTCCTTAAAGCAGTGCTAGGAGGGACACTTTAATATTAGTGAGAACATAGTTAGGTTTATCAAACATTCCTTAACCAATCATTTTGTCCAGTTAACTTATTTCTTTTAAGGATATTACGATTTGGATTCCACTTCGGTAAAACATAGAACTACCCTAGTTTAGCATATGTTCATGATTTTTAAATATAGTTAAAATGGTTTTTATTCAACTATATCCTCCCACTATTTTTGTGATCATCTTTAGCTATATAGATGAACGAATATAGGTATTTAATGGGAGAGGGACCCAACCACCCTAATCTTCACAACCTTGAGGAGACTCAACAAGCTGATCGACTATATAGTTGGTAGATAAAGTCTTTATCAATTACATCACATGTGACTCCCTATTGGTTTTTTACTCCTAGTCACTTATGATCTGGAGGACACTCACCAGACCATAATGACTAGTCTAGTCGAACCCTTGTTTCATGTCAAATATTAACTTACACCGATACTCGAGAAGACCCGACGCAGCAATTTGGGTTAATACCGGACTACATCACATGTATGATGGAGTCGGTTTCTAAAAGAGACCATGTCATAGCTTGAGGAGACTCAACAACCATGACAGGTGTCTTTTAGTACCCTAATCCAAAAACAAGGAGGGCTACGGCTAATCTTAAAGAAAATTTTTTAACGTATTTGCCTAGATGTAATCGATGGTTTCACATAATCATAATTTGCATCCTTGGTCCAGCAGAACACGTCCAAGGATTTGGCTTGGCCAGGATCACTACCCCCAGTCGAGCTATGGTGATCCACAACACTAGTCAAAAAACGCTAGACCAGATCATGATCCTTTAAGGATACTACTTATTCATATATGTGACATCGACTTGAAATGGCTTCATTAAAACTAGTTAATCATATCAACTAGTTGAATTCTAAATTCGAAATTATAAGGATTGTTTAATAACTTTTATTAACGTCCTTCTTAACTATAAGGATTTTTAGGGAGCTATCCGAATCATGTATTAGGAATTTAAAGTTCAAGTTGCAACAATTTAAATCATAGCCTTTTTCAAAATTATTATTAGAACAATTAAAATGATAATTATGGGAGAAGGCTACCTTAATCATGTATTAGAAGTTTAATTTGTTACAACAATTTTAAATCATAGCATGTCAATCAAAATTGTCTTATAATTTTAAGAAAGCTTTTAATGGCTATACTAAAAGTTTTTCTTGTATCATCACATAATAAGCAAGAGTAAAATAACCATTAAAAGTAACAACTAAACATTTTAGCATGATAACAGATCAACTAAAATTTTCTCATAAAATTTAGCTAAACATGCAACTTAAAATATCTCATAAATTTAAGTTACATAAAAAATTATCATATAATTTTAAAGATCTAATTATTAAAATTATCACCTGATTTTAAAATTAGATCTAATTTTCAAAAAACAATTTTTCGTAGATAAAACCATCACATGGAAACAATTTAATAGCTTAATTAAAAACCTCCATCTGATGGAGAAACATGCTGCATCCTTTGCACTTTATAATAACCAAACTATAGATCAATGTAAACATGGCTCCTATACCACTGATGGTTTTTATGGGTCCTTAGGGCTATAAATTCGACATTTGGCCTAAGTCGGACGAACGATGAAAGCAAATAAGCAGCGGAAAAACTTCTTAAAACATTTTCAAGAAAGCCCAAAAGAATAAACCCTAGCCAGAATCTCTACTATCATGGGGTTTGGTCCGACCCCTAAGGATAGATCTATCTAACTATTGCAATTATAAACACATGTAAATTAAACTACATACCTTTCACTTCGTTTCTGCAGAATACGAAGCGTCGTTTTCAGCAACATTTCTTTATCTCTGAAGCGATACTCCGCACCCTTCTCCCAAGCCGAACCGCGTCCCAAGTTGAACCGCGTCCCGAACCGAACCGTTTCCCGAGGCAAGCAACACCCTTGTCACCGAGTCAACCACCCGCCAAAGTAAGTTTCACCTTGAGTGGATCATCCGTCAAGACTTCGGATCCGATCCGAACTCCTTCGTAGCTTTGCTAGAGTCCGATTAGGAGCAAGGAATAATTAGGGAAAAAAGGGAATCTTAATTTAAGCTTAGATCCAAGCTTGCTCATGTTTAATGGAGCTACTCAGATCTGGAGCTTGGTGTGAGTTTAAAGGAGGGGGGTTGGCCCATATTTATATAGGCGCTGACCCCTCCCCTTTCTCAATTACCAATGCGGGACAAAAGATTTTGGAGGAGAAAATTGATTAAAGTTTGCCTTTCACAAAGGCCAATCTTTATCGAATTTTTCATCCCTCACCGTTAAGCTCCAAGAATGATGTCATGCATCATTGTGAAGAGGGTTGAATGGTAAACGTGTAGGGAAAAATGACGCTCCATTCCGACTTCGTTTGACCCCTCAAACGATGTCCCAAACATGGCCTAAAAACCATATCTTGCTGGAAAAACAGCCGTCAAAATTTGAGCCAAACCCCCCTTCCCGGTGGGGCCCACAAGTAGGCCCCGCCGGCCTTGCGTATGCGGGCTGGGCACCCATCTGTATGGGCAAGCTGGGCGCCCGCCCGCCCAGCAGGTCGGGTGCCCACCTTGCGGGGCCCGACCCGCAATGCCCAAAAGAGGCCCATGAGCATGTTTTGGCTCTATTTTCCTCGTTTGGAGTCCGCTTTGGACGCCGTTTGAATCTGTGTTTAGATCGAGACATTCCTGTCGTCCAAGTACACATCTTATATGTTCATCCTATATAAAATATGCTCGTTAACATTTTACGACATATTCAAAACCCCTAGCATTATATGCAATTTTCCACATCCTTAATATTCTAAAGCTTATATCGCAAACTATTTGCGACACTATTGTTAACGGACGTAAGTCCTCAGTTCGTTTGTATTTGATGAAAATGAATTTTAATATTAAATGGGAATTTAATGTGTCGCAAATAGTTTGCGATATAAGTTTTAGAATATTAATGATGTGGGAAATTGCATATGATGCAAAATGTTTTAAATATGTCGTAAAATATTTACGAGCATATTTTATATAATAAATGCATAGAAAAAGGTTACCTAGATGACGGGAATGTCCCGGTCTAAACCTAGGTTCAAACGGCGTCCAAAACGGACTCCAAACGTGAAAGATAGAGCCAAAACAAGCCAAAAAGGCCCATTTAGGGCATTGCGGGTCGGGGCCCGCACCCGCGGGTGCCCGACCTACGGGCGGGCCAAGCCCGCCCCAGCGGGCTGGTGCCCTACCTGTGGGCGAGCCAAGCCCGCCTCAGCGGGCTAGTGCCCGCCCGCGAATGCGGGGGGGCACCCAACCCGCGACGCCTTGGACGCGGGCTTTGCATGTGCCCGCTAGACACAGGGCATGCGCCCAACCAAAGGCTGGGCTTGTAGGGCCTACTGTGGGCCCCATACTTCTGGGTTTCGTGCCCTATTGTTTTGGCAGCTGCAGTTTGCGAAACTGCATAGTTTTTTGGTATCTTTGGACCCTTGTTTGAAGGTCAAACAGACTCGGAATGGAGCGCCGTTTTTTCCTACGTGTTCATTGTTCAACCCTCTTCGCAACAATGTATAACATTGTTCCTAGAGCTCAACGGTGAAGGAGAGAAAATTCGTCAAAGTTTGGCTTTCATGTATGGAAAACTAAATTGATTTTTCTTCTCCAAAAGGTTTAGTCCTACATTGGTAATTGAGAAAGAGGAGGGGTCAGCCGCCTATATAAATAGGGGCATACCCCATCCTTGAAACTCGCACCAAGCTCCAGATCTGAGTAGCTCCATTAAACGTGAGCAAACCCGAATCTGAGCTTAATGAAAATATTCCCTCTTTCTCCCTAATTCTTCCTTGCTCCTGATTGGGCTCTAGCAAGGCTACGAAGGAGTTCGGATCGGATCCGAAGTCTTGACGGAGGATCCACTCAAGGTGAATCTTTCTTCGTCGCATGGTTGGCTCGGCGACAAGGGTGTTGCTCATCTCTGGACGTGGTGCGGTTCAGGACGCGATTCGGCCCGGGACGGGGTTCCACTTGGTAGAAGCGGCTCGATGCGTCGCTTCGGAGTCAAAGAAATGTTGTTGTAAACGACGCTTCGTATTCTGTAGCAACGAAGTGAAAGGTATGTAGTTTATTAACATGCATTTATAATTGCAAATAGGTTGATAGATCTATCTTTAGGGGTTGGTCGGACCTAACCCCGGGACAGTAGAGATTGTGGTTAGGGTTTTTTCTTTAGGACTAGACTTAAAATAGTTTTAAGTTGGTTTTTTCGCTGCTTTTATGTTTTCTTCGTCCGTCCGACTTAGGCCGGACGTCGATTTTATAGCACTAAGGACCCACAAAACCTATCAACTATAAATTACCATACATTCTATGTAGTATCTCCCTTAATTCTACCTATTACTTGGCAAAGGTCGCACTCTGTGTGAGACCCTACAGCCTGACCCTACTACAGGTGGAGCTCGAAACCCCAAACGACAGTGACCACAAGCACCAGGTGCCATCCCTATTTCGGTATCATAATTATGTGGTTGACTCATTGACATGAGTACTGTCGGGACCAACCTGACTGTGTCTGTGATGAATACTGCAGTTTTAGTCCCTTCGTCAATACTATGTCGCTTAGTCAAACCTTAGGTATGGTCAACTGTCAACCCCAATAGCTTGAAGCCGATTAGTCTCCATTGATCTTTAGTCAAATAATGTTGGATTTTTTCCAACATACTCTGGCTAGAGTTTTTACAAAAGATCGAACTAACATTTGCGACAGTAACTCCCCATGAACGGTAAAGACGAACCCTTTATTGATCATTACTCCCCTCGCTTGCTTCAAGTGTCACCATACCAAAGACCTTTTTACGAGGCTTGCCCAGAGGCTAGATCATATATCTAAGTGACATCGTTCATGTACAGGTTCGTACAATGGCCTCAAGTCTAAGGACCAACTTGCCTATCATCACCGAGAGTTATCATTGACAGATTAGTCATTGTTAACCATTTGATAACTCTCGTTGGGTCGTTCGGTGAACTCATTCTCTAATGAGCACATGTTTCTCGTCTTCGATTTCGCTGAGTCAAACAACCATGAGATTATCGTCACCATTCCATATTGAAGACTAAGACACAATGGTCTATCCGATGTGTCGATATCCATTTCTCGAAACATCTATGACCATGAATATTTTTAGACTTATGCTTCTAACGGTCTAGTACTTCTACGTGATCAAGATCCCCATCTTGATACATATTTGACCATGCATTAATTCTCAGGACTTTACTTAAGTTCTAATGAAGACTACATTATTATTAACTTAGGTAAATTCTTGCCAAACAGCTTACTGTTATTTCGAACAAGATATTTGTACACATACACCTGGATAAATTGCCTCGAGTGCATACCCATCTCTCAACAAACCATTCACAACATGTTATCAGCACGATTCTCTAAAATTTTTCGAAGATCCAATCTTGCGAGAGCGACGAGGAGGAGGTAGATCCACCACGCGTGGACGTCATCTTTTACGCGTAGGCTTCGTCAACCGTTGCTAGATCTGGAGGACGGATCTAGAGGTAATCACACAAAAACTTGATCTAAAGCTATTTCTTTTCGGAAAATATGTTTAGATCTGCTAAATCTTGGACTAAAATCGATGTTTTTAACAATAAAAATCAATTTTTAATGATGAAAACATTGATTTAAATGATAAAAATCAATTTTTTTGCAACAAAAATTAATTTTTATTCAAAAAAGGTGATCTTTTGTTGGATCTGTGCTTTCCCGCTACCCGCCATTGAAATCCCTACCGCTACCGCCATGTTTTCACCGCAAAAGGGGGGCGAACCCCTCCCACCCACCCGGGAAAAGAACGAGGGGGTGGCAACCTTCCCCTCCCCACGGAGCAAAACGGGGAAGGGGGCAGCAGCCCCCCCAACAGCAAACGAACTGGGAGGGCCGGTAGCCCTCCATGGCGCAAGACGGGGGCCGGTAGCCCCCCCCCCCCCCCCCCACACACACACACACACAACGGTACAGAACACACCCCCCGGTAGAAAATAGGGGGGACAGCAGCCCCCCCCCCGGTGGAAAACATGGGGGCCTGTAGCCCCCCAGGTGGAAAACAGTGGGGCCGATAGCCACCCCCTCCCCCACACGGCAACTGAGAAGGGGGCCGACAGTACTCCCCTGTTGCCACGTTTTTCATGGAAAACGGCCCCGTTGCAACGTTTTTCGTGGAAAACTGCACGAAGGCCACAACCCTAACACGGTAATTTTTGTGACCCTGCTGGCCGTAAACGCGCACTCGCACAATTTTTTTTCATGGCATTGACGACCGACAATACACGAAAAACATAACAAACTCTAATTATGGTTTTTGAAATAAATTTAAACGCCGTGAATTTTATCAGGGCACATTATAAAATCTTAATCCATTTTTCACCTTTATTTCTGGTCCATTCATGCCTATAATACAAATTTTTTATGCCTACAGCATGCTCAATTTCTATAATATATATTTTTAATGCATGTAGCATAACTATATGTCTGCGATGAAATTATGTATATGCATGCTGCATATTCAATATCATGTGATGTTTACATTAACATGTGATACAATATTACTGTGTGGTTGTTTATAACTGACTGTGATGTAAATATAAATGCATGTGATGGAAATTTGTGACTAGTCGATCCACACAAATTTCCTTGTCTCTGAGATTATGCATGTGATGATAATATTATTATTTCATGCATATGTGTTCATACAGAATTATAATTATGTTTATGGCATACATATAGTTTTCAAAATGGCAACATTGAACCTGAAGTTCAAATAATACGCCAATACCCCGTATTCCCCAAAATAATAAAACATTGGGATCATGCAAACATCATTTATGCCATCTTAAAGATGAGCAGCACGCGATAAATAGATCTTGAAAATCTATTATCTATATGGACCAACATGGACACACAAAAAGGATGCCATAACACTGCTAACTCTTTAAGAGTTATCTCACTACAATGCAGTATTCTTATATCGGACCTTGTGCATAATAATTATAAGATCACGTCCAAAGTCGTGACTTAAGTGAGAAATATGTTCGCACTCACGTAATTGCTCAACTGACTTATGTTTCTTCTTCCACAAATACTTAAAGAAACTTACAAAGTTTCAAACGATATTCGTTTAAACGAAATCCTTAATGTTTGTATAGCATACTCAAAGAAAGAAAAATGGCATTAAAGCCATACTTGAGTACTTAAATAGACATTCAAAAGTCTGAAGCTATACAACGAAATAAATGTTGAGTGGAAAAGTGGAAGAATAAAAACAAGGTATAATACAAAGGGAAAGGGAAGATGTGACATAGTTCGAAGAGTAATAGCAATGGCAAAAGCCATAGACCGCCACATGGACAAAACCCTGACATCAGAGTACCTCACTGTTGAGGACCCAAACAATGTTATGGGTGGCCTTGGATGAAAGGTATAAACATCAGATAGATGTTACATTTCCAAGAGATCGGTATGAGTAAGAGAATTTATGAGGCTCTAAAACTTCAAGTCCATTACTGAATACAAATCAGCTCTATTTAACATCACCCCACGCCTATAGCGTCATGGTGAGGAAGTCTCTCAGACTCGTATGTTAGAAATGACATACGCTTCTTTCCACGAGAAAGACATGATTCTGATGAAGCAAACTATGAAGGAAACTTCACAAAGTACTCTGAGATGCTTGATGCCTACTAATGTCAGAGCAAATACAAAGAACTTCTCCTAGCAACTCATAACATACGTCCACCTGGTAAAGCTAGTCCAATATAAAATATTGGTACAAACCTAGCATTTATCTACTTAGCTATTCCTCGAGCACACATCAATCTATAAAACTTGTTAACATAACATAATTATCAGGAGTATTTTCTTGCAGTATATATGCGTTTAAATGCATTATCATAATATTTCTTATTGATAAATATCATGCTTTTTATGCATTTTATTTTACTGCGAGTGGGTTGCTATAAATATTTGCCAAACGATTATGGATATTTTTATTATCCAAATTATACCTCATGATGTATGTTATATAGAAAGTATTTTTACCCTTATGACAGTAAAAAAGATCTATTTGTGACGTCTGAAATTGAGGATCGGGAATAGCAAACCTGAATACTCCTAAAAATAAAATGAGGATGACATGTACTCTCTGAAACTTATAATGTTTCAAAGGATATTCGTCAAAACGAAATCCTTAATAGCATACCTCAAGAAAAATGGCATAAAGACCATCCTTGAGACTTCAAATAGACTTTCAAAAGTCATATGCTATACAAAGAAAAATAAAAAGAGGAAGCATATATACTGGAGTACCTAAAGTGCCCAGAAACGACCAAGTTTTTAAACTTTGGTACGTTATATTTGGTCACCCCTGGATTAATGATGCAAGACGTCATTAACCAATCCTATAAAACTGAAGAACCCGAAGATTCTTCAAATGGGCGAAGCTTTTATTATCCCATTCAAAAAGGAAAAATAATTACGAGATCATCTCCATTCATGTGGACATTGACTCTCTTCACTTCCTCAAAAGAATGTAAGATGATATATTTACTATCATCATTAAAATAATAAGACCTTTAATCTCTTGAGAGTATTTAAGAGATAAAAGTGGACTTATCCACTCCCTACATAGGGCTGATAATGTACCTTAGAGTACTCATCCATATATCCTCTAAAAATGGTCATTATCAAACCTATTATCCAACCACAGTCTAGTTTTTTCAAAGTAAATGGAACACATTACTAAATGGCGGAAACATTGGATTACACTGGGAAATCAAAAAGTATTTGCAACTGGAATAATGTTGAACACCCTAAAGTTTGTGTTCACACCCAAAATGGGTTATATAAATAAATCATTAAAATGATTTAAACAGATTACTCATCCGTAAAAAATCCAATTGGTTGGTGACTGCATGGGGACATGCAATTACACTGCATATCATCAAAACGCCTCCTTAGAACCTATTTATATGAGCATGATCACCTAATATAAACAGTTTCCAAGAACCCCTAACGGGTGAAGCATTTAGAGCACATCTTATAGATTGTGCTATGATGTGTACACATCCCCATAGCACCACTATAAACCATCAAAATGTCATCTTAGAACTATTCATCAGAAGTAATTATCCCAGATAAATAAATTCCGAGCACTCCAAACGAGGGAAGCATTTCGAGCACATCTCATAGATTGTACCTTTGGTGGGTCATCATATAAAGAATCGATAGTGAAGATTAGATCCTGAAGATCCTTCACATTCAGAACTCTTTAAATTTCCAGTATTAGGTCCAACATGGTTATTACCATCATCCCTGAGCTTGAAGCTCAGTTGACTATTTCAAATATCATGATTCGTGATGAGATCCTGACGATCACACTTATGAAACTGTTAAACAGTTCTCATACATATTTTTGACAAACTGAATATTATCAAAATCATACATCTATGCTGCTAAAAATCCAGCTAGGATTGACATACCAAAAATAATGGATGTAATCCACTAGTAGCAGAAGTGTGTTTCCTAAAATAAAATGAAAGGACATACCACGAGGCTCCAAAGAGAGAATAACTTCTGGAGACCCTAAAACAATACCACCACAAGAAAGTGAGCTCATATACATATCCTCTCCCTTTTGCCAGATCCTTCACAACAAGTGTTGGAAGGGGGAAAATCTGGAAGAAGTTAAAATATTGATATACGTACAAGCAGAGGTATTTGGATAAAAACACACACTTGTCGACAATTACTCACATTTCATTTGCCATTTAAATGATAATTATAAATATCGTTCCACACTCCGTTTCCTGAAGCAAACATAGAGGTTGGCCAAATAATGTGGAGCGAATCAAATATAAGTTAAGCTGGACTCACTTATGAAATGTGAAGTGTTTGGACCAGAAATCATGATATCAAAAGATATCAAACCTGTGGGCTAAATGAGTATCGTATAAATACAAATATAAATAAATAAAATCTTATGCTATAAGCAACATGATATAGCTTAAAGGCTCATTTCACTAAAACCAGGAAGTAATCAAGTAAGATGAGCTTGACTCACTTACAAAATAAATAAACTGATGCATTATGCTCTCTGGTTATGTTTGCAAAAATTCCTACGATTGGCAAAGGAAAATTTGGTTTTTGCTGTGTTGTGACAGCATAACCTTATGGATTTATTCCTAATTCCTTACTTGCCTGAATAGATTTTGAGACGTCTATTTAATGAAATAAATAAAATACAACCAAGAGAGTTTCTTAAACTAAATAAGGACTCCTACTAAATGGTTGCCTTTGCATATTTAAAAAGAGCAAAGAACAATGATTTGAGATAATATTTGCAAATGACTCAAATCTCATCGGATCTCCTAAAGAGAAAACCAAAATATCTGTTTAAGCATAACCATCAAATATGATATGAAAGACCTAGGCAAAAATCTTGGCTTACAGAATTATCATCCAGAAGATGAATTATCATCCAGAAGATGAAACCATCATCCAGAAGATGAATGGTCATCCAGAAGAGGAAAACATCATCCAGAAGATGAAATTATTATCCCGAAGATGAAAACCATGTAACATTAAACTTCATACACCCGAAGTTGCTGAAGAAACATGGACAATTGCAATCCATAAATACACCTACTTGTTGTATGGCTGCACATTAAGACCCCTTCCGTTCGCTGGAAGAGGGAAAGGATATCACAAGTCCTGAAGTGCCTTACTTGAGTGTTTTTGGTACACTCCTTTTTCTGGCCAACTGCACGCGTCTCTAGAGAGTGTTGGCAGTAAATGAAAATATCATCCAGAAGATGAAATTATTATCCCGAAGATGAAAACCATGTAACATTAAACTTCATACACCCGAAGTTGCTGAAGAAACATGGACAATTGCAATCCATAAATACACTACTTGTTGTATGGCTGCACATTAAGACCCCTTCCGTTCGCTGGAAGAGGGAAAGGATATCAGAGGTCCTGAAGTGCCTTACTTGAGTGTTTTTGGTACACTCCTTTTTCTGGCCAACTGCACGCGTCTCTAGAGAGTGTTGGCAGTAAATCTACTTGCCAGATACAGTATAGCGCATGTAGCGTACCACTGGACCGAAGACATGTAGCTTCTGTGCTACCTCTACGGGTCAATGATCATCCTCGATGTTAAATGTATTTGCAGATGCAGATTACAGATCATCGCGATGACTACCAGAAAGGAACGACCAACTCCGAGAGATCTGCAAAGCATGCTACTAAGACAACATCAATCCTACCATTCCGAGAAGCTCGTCATTCAAGAAGAAAATCAAGAGTATGCATAGCTATGCACTGAAGTACCTCGTAGACACAGTGACGACTGGGTCAGAGACTAGAGACGTGGAGCTATCTACCGAGTCTACAGACCACCCCTCTTCAGAAAAGCTCCCTTAGATTCAGTAGCTGCTATATATGAGCGATACTTGTATAGATGAGCAATGCTTCGTATTTTGTATTTATTCTTGAAATATTGTAGTGTTGTACTCTTTTTCCTTAGCTATTGGTTTTTCCCACTGGGTTTTCCATAGCCAAAGGTTTTAACGAGGCAACCTCATTGACTCTGGATCCAGAAGTATCCACCCCTAAATACTTCCACAAATCAGGTGAAGTTATGGAGAACTGTACTCTTTTTCCTTAGCTATTGGTTTTTCCCACTGGGTTTTCCATAGCCAATGGTTTTAATCAGGCGGTTATCCCTAACTTAGGATTTGGAAGTATCCACCCCTTATGATACTCATAAGCACTGTGGATCATGCATTTTTCATATAATGAGTATACAACGATGGATAGATAATGGTAAGTGTTATGAATAGAGCTCTTAATGGGCCTATGGATATCCACCCACCATGTATCCAATAAAGATTATATATTTATATATATATATATATATATATATATATATATATATATATATATCTATTCTATAAAACATGAAGAATTTCAATGTTGTCCTATGTGGCATGGGTTTGTCCTACGTGGACAAGGAAATGCTGACGGGGACAAACAAATGTTGGTGACTAGGATAATCTTGGAGGGAAACTTGGGGGGAACATTTGATTTGGGTTGAAAATTTAAAAGTTTGAAATTTAAAAGTTTGTATTTGAACACAGAACTGGGGAGGGGAGAAATACTCGACTGAATTTTGGGGACCTCTCTCTCTCTCTCTCTCTCTCTCTCTCTCTCTCTCTCTCTCTCTCTCTCTCTACTGGCCCCTCCTCCCCAAAACCCACTGATCTGAATGGAACAAGGCGCCATCCCCTGCCTCGGCCTCCCCTCATCTGATTGGTTGTCCGAGTCCCTCCAGGGCGTCGCTACAAATGGCCCCGGTGTTGATTTCAACGGCTCTGATCACTATGATTTGTAGAGCGAGGCCAGTGCACTGTCCACATCTTCAACAACTACACCAGGGGTGGAGGTAGCAGGTGATTTTACACAGTACGTCGCTGATCCCAGTAGTTTCTTTTCTAATCAGTATTTGTTATCTTACTCAATTCATTCTCAAACACCTTTCTCCTTTGGCATGTGTTAGCTCTTAGCTATGATTGGGGAGCAGTTTGAAAATGGGGATGCTGCGAGCAAAGCAGGAGAGGATCTCAATATGGACCAAAAATGGGTAAACAAAGCTTCTCAGATATTTTGTAAACCATGTCTTTTGGCACTGTACATTTTATTTGTAGAAGCATCTTCATCTTCCTATTTTGCTTTGTGCGGTTTGGAGATTATATTGATTCATCTCAATCTTTAAGGAAGATATCGATGCTCCCAATCTCTTTTACTCCAAGTTCATAGTCCACAATTTTCCCATGTAATATAGATTACTATGCTCATCTCCTTACAAATCTCATGGATGGATTATCTTTCCCCTCATATTTGCTAGCTGACAGATGCCTTTCCCCCTAATTTACAATGATTAGTCATTTGCAGTCTGATGTCATTTGACGCCTTCTGTAACTACAACTTTTTTGTATATGTGGGGTTTATCATTTTTAAACATATTTGCTAGCTGACAGATGCCTTTCCCCCTAATTTACAATGATTAGTCATTTGCAGTCTGATGTCATTTGATGCCTTCTGTAACTACAACTTTTTTATATATGTGGGGTTTATATTTTTTTAAACATAATAAAATACCTTAGGTAGCTCATGGAATGACTGGGGCTTTCACTTACGCAGGTTGCAGGTCTTCAGACAAATCATCTGCTAAAATGGAAAGCATGAACACTGAGACTACAGCTTAGTGCTTACTTTGATGAGGGAATGTTACAGATCATCAATTTCTCAGGTATGTTACAGATCATCAATCCATGACTGGATTTTGTCTGTTTCTTGGTCATTCTGTTATCCATTGGTGCTCCAGCTTCATGATGCTAAAGAACAACAACCAACTTACATAAGATTTATATGTGATACATTTGTTATATAAGCACTATTCTGGCCGTGAGGCATTTGATTGAGGAATAAAATCCATCCCATTATGAAGGGATCACATCCATGTTATGGTTGGTGATTGATGAATGGCTGGTGATTGAGAAATTGTGCATGTTTAGTTAGATATTTTGATATTTGAAATGCCTCTGTTAAGTTTGGTGATGTTTTTGGATGTCGAGCTATGACGTTAGGATAGTATACGCTTTTGCTACCCGTCCATTAAATTTATAGTGTGTGTGGAGTCGTGTAAGTGGGAAAATTAAACATGCCCTATGGCGGGTTTTTGCATTTGTGTTGAGTTTATGGGATTAAACATTTACCGGTCAAGTGTTTGAGATTGAAGCTCGACTGACTTAAGTTTTTGGTGAATCTGCTAATCTGCAAGCAAAGAGTTTTAACATGACCTGTTACTTTGAGATATAATTTGGCGTCTGTGGAACTTATTTGCAAAAAAAGTGGAAAAAAATATGTTTGCTTTCAGGATACTGGAGTGATATTTGGTATAAAGCATTAAGGATACATGATGAATTTCAGTATATAGCATTAAGGATACATGATGAAGTTCATTATATAGCATTACAGATACATGAACTGGATGTTATCATGAAGTTTATTTGCTTTCAGGATACATGAACTGGATGTTATCATGAAGTTTATTTGCTTTTAGGATACATGAACTGGTAGGATACATGAACTGGATGTTATCATGAAGTTCAGTATATGCTATCATGAAGTTCAGTATATATCAGTATAATATACCAAATATAGCATTAAGGATACTGGACTGATTATTCAGTATACATGATGCTATATTATACTGAACAATTGATGAAGTTCAGTATATATCATTAAGGATACATGAACTGTTTTCTTATGTCTAATTGTCAATTCTCTACCTGAAACATGATCTGTCAGTAAATTAATTACTATATGTATGCACATTATGTTTTTGTTCCTAGAAAGAGATCTGTTAGGCCAAAAAAATTAGGCAAAATCGTGTTTGATCTAGCCTGCTCCTTAATGCTATGGAAAATTCTCATGCCATTGCTTTTGAGATAGTCATGTGATAGATTAAAACATATTTTTTGTGGGTTGCCGAGCTACCTACCCCATATCTTCCCCTTCCCCTTCCCCTTCCACTTTCTCCTTTTTGTATATTTAGGTGGGGGTTAGTACTTTTCCAAACAGAGTAGTTGATTGCTACAAATGAATACAAGACCAATTTGGGTGTAGCTTAATAGCATTACACATGCAACTTTGCTACTTGATTACAACTATTTTTGGATGTTCTGTATCTTCTATTCTGGGTTATTTATTTCAACTCAGGCAATTATACATTGTGCATGATAGAGGAACCATTGATTTGCATCTCCTCCAGAGAACCTTCTGCAGCTTGCTTGAAATATTTTAATGTACTCCTGAGATTGCTACAGTTATGATTTCCCTTATTTTTTGTGAGATTGCTACAGGTGGAAGGAATCAGTTGGATGGAAACAAGGGCAGGGCTGGGAAGGTTAAGGCTTCATATAACATCCTTCATTAGTGATGATTTTTTATTCATAAGAACTCAATATCCTTAGGGATAGCTGAATGTGCCATATATATCCACTCCCAACCAAGACATAGTTCAGAATGAAATATTGTTGAATTCCAATTGTTGTCAATTAAATGAATGATCAACCAAATGCCTAATGTTATGTACGCCCAATTTACATTATTTAGGAGGGATATTAAAATTTATTGACTTCCAATTCATGTGCTTTGCTTGGATGTAAGTAGAATTTCTGAATTGGTTGGAAAAGTTAGTCGGGTTGATGAAACTTAACGAATTCCAATTTGCATTTTGGTTTAATTTAATTAGAATTCCTTATTTGATTTGATAAGATGAGAAAGACATGAACATTATATTTACCAATTTCAATATACTAGCTGTTGGATTTGATCAGAATTTCTAAATTGGTGTGATTGGTATTGAAGCCATCAGACGGCTTGCACGCGCAACCAGGAGTCTGGCGCATCAACTTCTTAGAAGCCCACCTCCATTTAAATGTCTCTTGGCCCGTTCCTTTGGTAGGTGACCAAGAAGAAAAATAAAATTTTTAGAGGAGAAAAAAATTGGAGCCCAGTCCTGAAATAATTTATACAAATGCTAACAGCTTTTTGTTGGAAGGTTAGAAAGATCCCAACAAGCCTGAGACTTATCTTGATTCAATTAAATCTTAATTTCTATTTCAGATACACACTTAATTGTATTTCAAGCTTGGTTTTAAGCTTCGATTTGTTAACAAAAAAAGCTATCATCAGCTTGCTTCTCTAATTAGCAAAGTTGTAGATTCCTTCTGAACTAGAGTCAAGCATAAACCAAGCTCTTGCAACCATGAAGGATCTCAAGCCAAACTTGAATGTATATAGGGGTTCATCCCCCTAGGTCAAGAATAGTTTAGGAACAAGTTTATATTAGTTAGCGTTTTATTTTACAATGTCTGAATGCATCATTAACCTAAAAGCAAGATTAAATAGAAATGTATTATTATTATTTACATAATTTTTTGAACTTTTGCGTTGATTTATTCTTTAAGTTTACTTATTTTCTTTAGGCAATCCATCTCAAGATGGTATTGATAGGCTTTAGATGAAGGGTATGTGCTTTATGTTTTTCCAAGGGATTACATGTTGGCTGGAAAATCTTTTAGGATAAAAGTAAAACATCTGTTGGACAAATTGAAGTTACTAGGAGTCTTCTTCATAATGTGCTAAACATCTCTGCTGCATGGTTTACTTAATATTACAGTATGTCTGAACCAAGTCTCAAAGAATGATATTCTCTGTCTTCTCTATCTTATCTGTCTACAGGGTTCTTCTGTCTTCCCTGTTTCATGGTTCTTTTCTATATTTTGATTAAAGATAAGATTAGTTTATATGATTTTAAGACAAACATAATGTCTCAATGTTCCTTCTCTGTTTAACTCAAAAAGTCAGGTTTTAGTTGAAAATTTGTTGCTTATATGCTTAAATTTTAAGAGGTGCTCATGCATTTTGTTTCCTGGTGGGTTTGGTGATCATGGAGTATGGAGTGTATGTAATGATATTGGCTGCAAAGTTCACTAGAGAGAACAGTTATCAATTGACGATGTCTTCATGTGCTTTCTGAACCGTCTTAGTGAAGTGTGCAGCGAGCGTGTTCTTGATGATCCCGGCTATGCGCAAGCTTTTGTAGATGTCAAGATCATCTTACAGGAGGCCACAGTTATCAATTGCAAGCATATGATCTACATTAGCAACAAATTACAGCATTTAGGATTATGCATGTGTAGCATTACAATTGTAATGACATGATTGTTTCCTTTCTCCTGTGAGTTGTAAATAATGACATGTGATAAAATTTGAAAAAAAAATGTAGCATTTAAGATTTAAGGATGTCTTTTATGATCTATTAAATTCGTAAAGGTTTTTCTTATTTACATGCAATTTGTCTCAAGTTCAATTGTTCAAGTCTTTAAACTTACATATAGAGTTCTTTCATCAAATTCTTTCTTTGTATCGAAAATCTCAATAATATTGGCCTGAGTTAAAGCTAGCATTAGTATCCTCAAATTATTGAAACTTACTATTATTATTTTAGCCACTATATTACTGTGATTCTCCATGCTTGGTATACACACCAGGCATGAAAAATCGAAATTACAGGTATTGCATATAATTGTACCTTTCCTTACTGTTTTATCCTTAGCTTGGCATGATATGCAACTCTGAAGAAAACCAAACAAAAATGGTTAATGAGTCAACACAAAAAACATACAATTGTCAACAGAAAACACAAGAATTCAGAATTTTTTAAAGGAAAAACCTGCAGATGGCTCTTAATATTAGAGATAGTAATGCCTTGCAGATTCGTATACTTCATCGTACAAGAATTTATCCCAAGCTTATAGTAAGTATTATTTATTCTTCCTTTATTTTTTATTCACTATACCTTTTCCTCGAATTGAATCTATAATTCATCGTACAAGAATTCATCGTGCACGCAATTAATGCATTTGGGAAAAAAGCTTTAACTTAATGCACTTAATTCATCTGTAGCATGCACTTAACGCTACATATTGAATGCTGCTGCAGATCGAATGATCTCTCTCTCTCAACACGGGGCTCACCGTCTATTTGACGCATGGGGCAACAAGATGAGAATAATTTTCTGCGTGTTAAATTTTTTTACGATAATTTGTTATTCCGCGCCAAAGGCGCCGGTGCCAAATTTGTTTTTCCATGCCGAAAGCACCCACGCTGAATTTGTTGTTCCGCACCGAAGGCACCCGCACAAAATTTGTTGTTCCGTGCCGAAGGCGTCCTTGCCGCTAAATATTTTTACTAATTTATTGTTCCGCGCAATTTTGGCTGTGGAAATAATTTTTTGGGGAACACAGATTTTGCGTAGGAAAATCTTAACCGTGCCCGTGGGCACGGGTTATGACTAGTATGTATATATATATATATATATATATATATATATATATATATATATATATATATATATATATATAAAGTGTTCCTAGGGTGACTCCTTATATTTCATCTAAGGAGTCGCCCCCATTTTCTTCCATCTCCCATATTTTTCTTTGAAATTTTTTTCTTGTGATTGTTGTTCATCTCATGGATGATCAACATACCAAAAATCAAGTCATTTCAATACTTTTAGAGCCCCCATCTACCCGTTGCAACTTTATGGGTTTTAAACACGTTTTCAGACCGTTGAAGTTGCAAGGGGTAGATGTTGACTTTTAAAGTACTGGAATGACTTCATTTTTGGTATGTTGATCTTCCATGATGTGACCAACTATCCCTTGAAAAATAAAATCCAAAAAAATTGTGAGAGATGTGAGAAAATGGTGGCGACTCCATAGATTTCATCTAAGGAGTCACCCTAGGAACACTTTACCATATATATATATATATATATATATATATATATATATATATATATATATATATATATATATATATATATATATATATATATATATATATATATATGAGGGATCAAATGACCCCCAAAAATAACCCCCAAAAATGACCCCCTATCAAAAATCCTATGCCCCCCATTTTTTCGGAAGATCCGAACCGTTCATCTTGATCTCCACCCTCTAAATACCCGACCCACCAATTTTCAACCCGATCCCATGTGTTTTGCCCGTTCATCCATCCGACCCAAATTTAACGGTTTTGCATGAACAGAACTTTTGCGAATGGTTGATGAACGGGCAAAACACATGGGATCGGGTCGAAAATTGGTGGGTCAGGTATTTAGATGGTGAAGATCAAGATGAGCGGTTCGGATCTTCCGAAAAAATGGGGGGGGCATAGATTTTTTGATAGGGGGTCATTTTTGGGGGTTATTTTTGGGGGTCATTTGATCCTTCCTTATATATATATATATATATATATATATATATATATATATATATATATATATATATATATATATATATATATATATATATATATGGGTAAAGTGTTCCTAGGGTGACTCCCTAGATTAAATCTAAGGAGTCGCCCCCATTTTCTCCCATCTCCCACAATTTTTTTTGAAATTATTTTTTATTGGGTTGTTGTTCACCTCATGGATGATCAACATACCAAAAATCAAGCCATTCCAATACTTTTAGAGCCCCCATCTACCCCTTGCAACTTTATGTGTTTTTCAGCACGTTTTCAGACCGTTGAAGTTGCAAGGGATAGATGGGGGCTCTAAAAGTATTGGAATGGCTTGATTTTTGGTATGTTGATCATCCATGATGTGACCAACAATGCTATGAAAAATAATTTCAAAAAAAAATTGTGTGAGATGGGAGAAAATGTGGGCGACTCCTTAGATTTAATCTAAGGAGTCACCTTAGGAACACTTTACCATATATATATATATATATATATATATATATATATATATATATATATATATATATATGTGGCGATCTTCGGTTGCGAAAAAGAGGCTTTTCGCACCGTGCGAAAAGATTTTTATCTTTTTTTTGAAATTTTTTTTTTCAAAAATTCTTTTTTTGATGTTTAATCCATACAATTATATACCCCAGGGAAAATAATGGGTGAACCCGTTGGGGATTAGAGCACCCATCCACCCGTTACAAATTTAACGGTCTCAAAACGTGCGAATTTGATGAAATGCCTTGATCGAAGGCCAAATGACATTATTTCTCATTGATTATTTTTTGAGGGGGGTATAACAACATATAATGAGGGTGGGAAAAAGAATTTTTGAAAAAAAAAATTTCAAAAAAAAACTAAAAACATTTTCGCACGGTGCGAAATGTTCTCACTTGAAAATTTTCCTATATATATATATATGAGGAGGGATCAAATGACCCCCAAAAATAACCCCCAAAAATGACCCCCTATCCAAAATCATATGCCCCCCATTTTTTCGGAAGATCCGAACCGTTCATCTTGATCTCCATCCTCTAAATACCCGACCCACCAATTTTCAACCCGATCCCATGTGTTTTGCTTGTTCATCCATCCGACCCAAATTTAACGGTTTCGCATAAACAGAACTTTTGCGAGTGGTTGATGAACGGGCAAAACACATGGGATCGGGTTGAAAATTGGTGGGTCAGGTATTTAGAGGGTGGAGATCAAGATGAACGGTTTGGATCTTCCGAAAAAATGGGGGCATAGGATTTTTGATAGGGGGGCATTTTTGGGGGCCCTTCACGACATTAACTGTTTAAATTACAAAATGCCATCATATATTTCATTTTACCTAATTTGCTCCTCTAACGTCTTTGCTGTGCACAAGTGAAATATAGGTTTAGTTTATGCACAATGTTCACAAACTATATCTATCTTTCACAACTTTTGCTTATTACTATCCTTGTCTTCCACACAACTTACACAATGGGAAATGAAATTTCTTGCTAATAACATGTAGTTGAAGGAGGGGAGGGTAGTGTTGTTTTAAAAAAGGTGAAAAGATAAAAGATGGTTTTGTGAAAATTAACCAAACAAATAAAATATAAAAGAAGTCCAACTTGCACAATGCTCATTGTTTATACGACTTCCAGCATCAGAAGTATTATATTATGCAACATCACATATCAGTGTCCAATCAAGCTACAGCACACGAGAAAGAAACACAAACACGAGTGTTGCTAGTCTCATCACACATTTTGCTAACATTATTATATTTATTTACAAGCGCAGCCATTATCAACTAAAAGGAAAACAAACCATAAATTAAAAATTATTTAAAAAAAATGAAACAAGTTTAAAAATATTTACTAAAATCGATCAACTTTTGCCACATCACCATCCGAAGAAAAGTCGTCACCAAAATGGCAATTTCAAAAATGCCAGAATTGGAAAACCCAAGCATTTGGGCTTTTAAAATTGCCGGGTTTACCAACCCCGACATTTTGGACTTCAACAAACTTTGGGTGTGTTGGGTTTGTATTTTCTATATTAGTTTGATTCGTACACCGACTGCCGTGGGGACCCAAAACATGACAGTCGGCAGATACATCAACGGTATAGATGAGGCTGGCAAAGCACCCACAATACAAATCATGGCAGCGGCAGCTGCGGTAGAGACAACTTCAATTATTTGCGAATTATTGCGTGGTTAAGCTTGTAGTGCGGCATTCAGGCATATATATTTCCAATCCAAATCCACTTGCATACATCCAACGTAACTTGCACTCGATCCAGAAATTTACAAACATGCAACAATCAAAGTGCACGAGTTAGAAAAACATCGAAAAAGTTGCATTCCCTTTCAGGGTCCTGTTTAAATCAGATGGCCTGCTACGGACAATCTCGGAGTAACATGCTCCCTGTAACTTTCAAGAAGATGTTTTCTGACCCAAAAGCCGGATCTTTAGCCTCATGTTCCTTAAAAAGTAAAATCCATCTGCGTGTTGCTTGAGCAATTATATTGTCGACATGTTTCCCTGACTTTTCATTAACCTGTCAAAGGAAAAAAACATAAAAAGCTTTCAAAAATAACCAGTATAAAAAATAACCTGCAATTCAGTAAGGACTGCTTATAGAAGTACAAGACACCAATATCATATTTTTTTACTGAATACCCAGATTTGCATCAGCCAGCATCTTACCTTGATTGGTTCTAAATTTTTTACTTGATCCGTTGATCACAAAAATCCAGGAATGGCATGTCTAGTAGTGCATTCTTACAAATCAAGATTAACACAAAAAGAGGTGGGAAGATGGTTTTTTTTTTTGGGTGGGGGGGGGGGTTACAAGAAGCAATCTTTAACATGGACTAGTTATCCAAGATGTATTTTTAAACAAGAATGCTAGGAGCACAAGAGACATGTTTTAGCACATCAACTCATATCGGTAGTAATAGATGTGTTATGTTACGAGTTGTGTATGCTCTGGTTTCAGAAGGTAGTTATCTAAATATAGGAATGAACCACTGCAATGTTCTGAATGTCATTAGGTTATAAGATTTCAGATGTTATGGCTGACTAATTGATTGAATAAGAAAGGTCACTCCTTAAATGGCTAGCAGAAACCTATCAGTTGATGCCGAAGACTAAAAATAGAAAAAGGCAGTCTATTGCTGTTTCATAAGCATACATCTCCCACCTATATTGATCTCTAGACAACTAGTGCTAAGTGTATAGGGCTAAGCCCAAGGTATATCAGAATATGCTATCTACTTACAAATTAAGATGCCCATGAAGAAGTTTTGCTACCTCAATCATCTGATGCCAAATAATCTTTAGTTGCCATGACCTTCCGATTTTCAAAACAAAAGTACATTCTGCATATTCATAGGACCTGATCATTATACAGTAAGTTTTCTGCTGAGCCACCAAACAAATCTTGGACCAGCACATTAGGCCAAGATAGCAGTGGACACATAACATTATTTAGCAAATTCATCCATTCTTCGTGATCTCTCTTATTTCCATTTACAATAAGAAGAAGAAAATGATATTAGAAAATCCAACACACACAGACAAGTACATTAATCCATTAACAACCCATCTTAAATCGTTTCCACCTGTCATTTGCATGTGCTATGCAAGTGAATATACACTTGCATGTTCTATGCAAGTGAATATATACCTAGAGGCACCAGTCTTGAAATGGAGTCAGGTCACCATCCAAATGCATGAAGGAAATAGAAATGGGAACTGTAAATAAGTAACAGTAAGTCATTCACTGTAGACAGAATGGTATAATTGCTAGATACCTTAAAAAATCTTTTGGATCCTTATTGTTGATTTGTGTGTTTGTGAGACAAATATGATTCATCCCCCATACACGCGCGCGCACAAACAAACAAAATATATGCAAAAAGAAAAGGAGAAAAGAAGAAGCAAGATTTGACATCTTGGCTGATATTGATGGGTATCGCTTGTATCTGATTGTTTGTATCTGATTGCATGACGATATGATCCACCCAAAACTGACCGAAATCGAAACCACCGATACGAATTATAGTAACTAACATAGATGGAGATCTAAGGTTTGAATTACCAAATTTTCGACTCCACTTTATTTCATATAATGGTCAAAAAAATCTCATCTTTCAGTCAAAATCAAGGTTCAAAAAATTACCTTGTATTAATACAAGAATTTCAGATGGGCGGGAATAAAAGTAGACCCCCTTTTGTTACAGCAAGGTGAAACTCTTCAAATTGCAAGCCAAACAACACGGATTGTTTTGGCAATAGCATAAGACTAAGACATAAAAATCAACAATAACAAAAATAAAGAAAAGGACAGAAAAACCAACCCCAACCAAAGGTGCATGGGGTACTCCAAGTAGTATTCTCATTTACCTGCTACATTTAACCTTAATAAATAGGGTTTATGGAGGTTAAAAAGAAACATTTCTTTAATGCGTAGAACCAACGTACAGGAAGATAAGTACATTAACTCAAAGATTTTAGGTGGCATATCAAAGTAGGATGGGGCAGCAAGTAAAGTCAAGAAAGTTAAAACTGCATGTGAATTTATAAAGGACACAATCATTTCACTTTCAGTCAATCGCCAAAGTTCTTCGGCCAGAGAAAAAAACGTAAAAACAAGAGTTCAATTTCTCCAAATTAAATAATCATCCAATGATTTCTAGCAATTGAGCTATTTCCATGATGTCACCTAAGTTACATATTTTCCCCCGACATCAGAGAAAAAGAGCAGACCATAGGATGTCAAAAAATGAGTTGGATAGGGATCAACTGCCAACATTAGAGAAATAATAAAATTTCCTTGTGTAACTTATTACAGCACTAGACAGATACATATCCACTCCTTGTATCTTAAGAGATCTAAAATACATGGTAGTTAATGAGGAATGTTATACACCACCGCACTTTAGAAATCATCTAAACCCTTGAGTTCAGTTTTCTGCTATCTGGTGTATAAACACTATTGGGCAGGCGTTTCCTACCTCAACATCACAATAAATGAGACTATGTCCACCTCAATGTCACCATTGTCATAAATGATACAACATCCTATCATAGATGTCACTCTTGGTATTTACCTATCCCTGTCAACTATATGATCATTTCTTCTTGGTATTTTACTGAAGTCACATTGTAAGTATTGTCTTTTTGCTCGCTTATTCAGAATCATTTAGATCCTACAACTTCTCATCAAATTTTTACTTTTGAAATGTAAGTTATCGCTTCTTCAGTCTGATCAACATACACCATGCAACCTCCCCCTGCATATCCCTAATAAGTTCATACCAATAAAGCGCATAAGAACCATTGTTAAGTATTGGTGTTTTATACCAATCTTATTTTGATGATGATCACAACATTATGTTGTTGCTAATGATTCTCATATTTTAGTCTCACAGTTTAATTCCTAGAATATCTTTCTTGGAGACTAATCACTTGGTGCAAGGATGGACATCAAGTGAAGAAGGGCCATAGTTTGGACTCAAGGAGTGCCAAAGCGTGGAGATGGTGGAGAGCACTCAAGGCATCAAGATTGAAAACTTAGACTCTTTGAAAAACATTGTAATCCATGTATTTTTCTTTATTGCTTTCTCTCTCTTTTGAGTCTAGGGTTAATGTAATGCCTTGTTAGATGGTTTACTCATTCATGCATATGCATTTAACCATCTTAGTGAGTCTTAGGATTATCATAGAATCCAACCCAATAAGTTCACTCTGTCCAAAGACTCATTTGGAGTCTCTGACTTTTCGTCAGTCGCCTGCTGAAGGAAACACAGTCGACTGGGTGATTTCCAGTTACCTGTAGATCCTTCTACAGTCGTCTGACATGCACAGCTCAAGTCAACATTTCAATTGAATCAAACTTGAGCTTTACGCACAGTCGTCTGTCGATCAGTTTACAGTCACCTGTATTTTTACAGTCGCCTGGAGATTGGTCATCAGTCACCTGTATAGCGTAAGTGCATTCTCTGCATCTCTCTGTTGTTTCTCCATCTCTTACTGCAGACGACTGATGAAGAATATACAGTCGCCTGATTTCTTGACAGTCGACTGTAGTATTAACATCAGTCGCATGTGCGAAGAATTGGAGAAAGAGTGCAGCTCTCTGTTTCGATCCATCCCCTGCAGCAGTCGCCTGCTGAAGGATTAACAGGCGCCTGCCCTGTTTGTCAATCGACTGTATTGACTTCATCAGTCGACTGTCCTGGCTCAGATTATAGCCGTTGGATATTTTCTAGCCGTTGATCAGTCGACTGTCTTTTGATCATCAGTCGACTGTTTCTGTCGTTTTCACCCAGTTTCTAGCCGTTGCAGATTTGTTCATTTGGCTGTTTTTTTGGGTTTTTGGGCTTGATATGGGGTTCCTATATATATGAGTGTGCTGCCATCACTTGAGAACTCTTGACAACACTTGATAACTCTTGACTCTATAGAAAATCTCAAGAGATCAATAAGCAACTCTCAAGCTCCCTCATTTCCCTCAATTGAGCATTCATCTTTCTTCATGCATTGAAGTCCAGCTCAAGGGAAATCATCCAAGTGCTCTCAAGCATATCACGACACTTGGAGATCCTCTTCCATGCCTTGCATCCATTCATGAGTAAGCATCTCAAGGCATAGGTAAGAGTATTTACTTTACTTGGTGTAATTTGTTTTCCTATTTCTCTTTGTGGGATTAGGATACTCTTTGTGGGAGTTTCTCTCTTTGTGGGAGGTTGTCTCTTTGTGGGACTAGGGAATTCTCTTTGTGGGAATTAACTCTCTTTGTGGGAGTTCTAGTGTCCTAGTGTAGGGCTAACCCTAATTCTCTGAGTGGGAGTTAGTGATTCTCTGTGTGGGAGTCTTGATCCTCGTGTAGGATTGGTTGGGTCCTTGTGTAGGGCATAAATCCTCTTTGTGGGGTATCTCCTTGTGAGATTTGTATTCACTTCTCTGTGTGGGAATATAGTGAATATTGGTGTGGCTGGATGTACCCAAGTTTGGGGAACCAGGGTAAAACTGTGTGTTTGCGTTTGGATTGATTTTGCCTTTTAATTCCTCTTGCATTTATAATTCCGCATTTGCAAGTTAAATTTTAATTGGACAATTTTATTGCCATTACACTATTCACCCCCTCTAGTGTGTGTTGTTAGTATTGCAAGGGTAAGGTGATCCTTACAATTGGTATCAGAGCGATGTTATAGCATACTACAACTATGGCATTCAATGCTACATCTGCGTGCCATGAAGAAGGTCACTCAACCGTTCGACCTCCGCTCTTCAACGGAACCAACTACCCTAGTTGGAAGATCTGGATGATGGTCTACTTGAAGGGTCACGACCTTTGGGACATCACGGAGTCATATTTCGAGGAGCCTACTTCACCCGCGGCCTCGAGAACTAAAGCATAGAAGGATTCGATCAGAGTCAATGCTAGGGCTATGTGTGTACTCCACTGCACCCTCACTCCAGATGAGTTCGATCGCATCTCTATGTGCAAATCGGCCAACAGTATTTGGCATACTTTGGAGATTTCTCATGAATTGCTTCTTCAGCATAAGGAGGAAGTTCAACCAACCAAGCCCAAGAAGGAAAAAGGGGTTGCACTCCATCTTGAGGAGTCATTCAAGTGGAAAAAGAAGCGCTATCAAGAAACTCCGAGTGAAGAAGATGATGATATTAGCGGTGATGATTACATCGAACTTGCCAAGCAATTCAAAAATTTCAAGGCATTCCTCAAGGGCAGACAAGGTATATCTTCGTCAAAGTTTGCCTCTCATTCTAACAAACTGATTTGTTTCAATTGCAGTGGAAGAGGTCATGTTGTTACCGAATGCCCTTCCAAACCCACCAAAGATACCTATAAGGGTAAAGGGAAGAAACATTGGAAAGCCAAGTCCGAGGTCAAGAACCAAAAGAAGGGACTTATTGGCACATTTGATGATTCTGATGTGGACACATCAAATGATGAAGAAGAATGTTGCTGCATGGCTAATGGTGAAGAGTTTTCGTCAAGCTCAAGCGAGGAGGAAAGCGATGAGGAAGCTGAGGAGGAAAAGTCATCCTATGAGGAGCTTGAATATCGCCTAAATTTGGCCTCCAATTTGGCAAGTAAGTGCATCGATTCATATGATAAAATGAAAACTAAACTTGATAATGCTATGAGTATGGTGCATGATTTAGAATCGTCTAGTGTAAATATTCATGATGAAAGACATGCTTATGACACTAGTAAGAGAGACACACTTCTTTCTCAAGTTAAGGAATTGAGCCTTACAAATGAAAAACTTGTTGCTCAAAACCTTAGCTTAGATGTTCACATTCAACAACTTACGTTGAAATGTGAAGAGGAATTTCGTAAGCTCATAAGCTTTGTGTATTCTAGGGATTCACTCCACGATTTGTTGGAAAAACAACATCCGGCAAATCATAGAGGAGGTTTGGGTTATATTCAAAATGTGGTTCCCAAACCCACCTCTAATTCCTCTTATGGTGCAAATACAAAAAATATTGCTAAAGCACCTAAGAAGAATCGCCATGCTTTCTTGTACAACAATAACATCAACAAGAAGCATGTAGATCACGAGGTAATGAGGAAGAATGAAAAATCTTCATTTTTTGCTAAGAAGCAAAATCCTCATTCTTTGCATGCCAAGAAATTCGTTTCTACACTTAAGCATGCCACATCCCTCCTCTTGCAAAGGCAAAACCCCTGCCTAGGAATTCCTTGAGATTATGGATTCCCACTAAGGTTAGTGTGCAAGAGAGGGATAGTTACATCAACTCTCTACTTAGGGATGTGATAACCGCATGTGATTACATTAGGAAATCAAACTCCTCTTGGATTTGGTTGCCTAATGTTTAGGTTCCCCACACACATTTGCATATTGCATGGGTATTGTGCTTAATGCTATATTTTTGCATACCCATTGGTTGTGTGTGTTTCATGTTTTTGAAAATACTTTCTATTATATGTATTTTTCATGAAAATGGGAACCTTGGGGTTATTGACATGCATGCATTTTTGATCCATGTGTATGTCAATGGGGGAGTTAATATGTTATATGTTTAAAGTATTTTAAGACATATTTTAACTCTCATTTCGGAGGTTATTTGAGATCATTATTTACATTTGGTTATTTTGGGTCTCAAACCAAACCTCTTGTTTATTGCCAACATGTTTCTTGTTTCATTGTTTTTGGCAATATCCTTGTGTATCTTTGAAGCTTGATTTTTTCATATCTTTTGCTTTGATACACTTTAGGCCCATGGCTCCATTAATTATAATTGGTATTAGATCCTAGAAGTCAAAAGTTGACCATTTCTATGATCTAGGGGGGCATGGGATAGTTAATTGATACCAACTAAATTTTTAAATTTGGTATCATACATATCTTTCTTTTCTTGCATATTGTCACATCTTGGTTAAGATGACAAAGGGGGATATTTTTGATGTCCACCTTTTTGACGATGTCAAGAGGGAGAGATATATGCATTATGTAATCATATCTATAGGGGGAGAGATATTTACATATGCATATAGGGAGAGATATCTCTATAGGGAGAGATGTATGGGATTAGACAAACCATTCATGTTTGCATGCTTTTATCCTTTGCAATTGGTTTATGTAATCCATGCCTATTATATGCCACCATGTTTTTATTGGTATTATGAGTTTTTACCATTGTGTAGCTCATTATGCAATTGGTGCATATAAGTAGGGGGAGATCATTAGCATTGTGCTTTAATTTTTTATGATTTACATAATGTGTGTCATCATCAAAAAGGTGGAGATTGTTGAGTATTGGTGTTTTATACCAATCTTATTTTGATGATGATCACAACATTATGTTGTTGCTAATGATTCTCATGTTTTAGTCTCACAGTTTAATTCCTAAAATATCTTTCTTGGAGACTAATCACTTGGTGCAAGGATGGACATCAAGTGAAGAAGGGCCATAGTTTGGACTCAAGGAGTGCCAAAGCTTGGAGATGGTGGAGAGCACTCAAGGCATCAAGATTGAAGACTTAGACTCTTTGAGAAACATTGTAATCCATGTATTTTTCTTTATTGCTTTCTCTCTCTTTTGAGTCTAGGTTTAATGTAATGCCTTGTTAGATGGTTTACTCATTCAGGCATATGCATTTAACCATCTTAGTGAGCATTAGGATTATCATAGAATCCAACCCAATAGGTTTACTCTGTCCAAAGACTCATTTAGAGTCTCTGGCTTTCCCTCAGTCGCCTGCTGAAGGAAACACAGTCGACTGGGTGATTTTCAGTCACCTGTAGATCCTTCTACAGTCGTCTAACATGCACAGCTCAAGTCAACATTTCAATTGACTCAAACTTGAGCTTTATGCACAGTCGTCTGTCGATCAGTTTATAGTCGCCTGGAGATTGGTCATCAGTCGCCTGTATAGCGTAAGTGCATTCTCTGCATCTCTCTGTTGTTTCTACATCTCTTACTGCAGACGACTGATGAAGAATATACAGTCGCCTGATTTCTTGACAGTCGACTTTAGTATTAACATCAGTCGCATGTGCGAAGAATTGGAGAAAGAGTGCAGCTCTCTGTTTCGATCCATCGCCTGCAGCAGTCGCCTGCTGAAGGATTAACAGGCGCCTGTCCTGTTTGTCAGTCGACTGTATTGACTTCATCAGTCGACTGTCCTGGCTCAGATTATAGCCGTTGGATATTTTCTAGCCGTTGATCAGTCAACTGTCTTTTGATCATCAGTCGACTGTTCCTGTCGTTTTCACCCAGTTTCTAGCCGTTGCAGATTTGTTCATTTGGCTGTTTCTTTGGGTTTTTGGGCTTGATATGTGGTTCCTATATATATGAGTGTGCTGCCATCACTTGAGAACTCTTGACAACACTTGATAACTCTTGACTCTATAAAAAATCTCAAGAGATCAATAAGCAACTCTCAAGTTCCCTCATTTTCCTCAATTGAGCATTCATCTTTCTTCATGCATTGAAGTCCAGCTCAATGGAAATCATCCAAGTGCTCTCAAGCATATCACGACACTTGGAGATCATCTTCCATGCCTTGCATCCATTCATGAATAAGCATCTCAAGGTATAGGTAAGCGTATTTACTTTACTTGGTGTAATTTGTTTCCCTATTTCTCTTTGTGGGATTAGGATACTCTCTTTGTGGGAGTTTCTCTCTTTGTGGGAGGTTGTCTCTTTGTGGGACTAGGGAATTCTCTTTGTGGGAATTAACTCTCTTTGTGGGAGTTCTAGTGTCCTAGTGTAGGGCTAACCCTAATTCTCTGAGTGGGAGTTAGTGATTCTCTGTGTGGGAGTCTTGATCCTCGTGTAGGATTGGTTGGGTCCTTGTGTAGGGCATAAATCCTCTTTGTGGTGTATCTCCTTGTGAGATTTGTTTTCACTTCTCTGTGTGGGAATATAGTGAATATTAGTGTGGCTGGATGTAACCAAGTTTGGGAAACCAGGTAAAACTGTGTGTTTGCGTTTGGATTGATTGTGTCTTTTAATTCCTCTTGCATTTATAATTCCGCATTTGCAAGTTAAATTTTAATCCCCCCCTCTAGTGTGTGTTGTTAGTATTGCAAGAGTAAGGCGATCCTTACAACCATTTCAACCATACTGACAGCCAGTCAGCACACTCGTTCCCTCCTTTCTATGTAAACCAGATAAGGACCTCCCCAAAAATTTCCATGCACAAGCACTGCATTAAGCATTACCAGTTTCCATCCCTTGCGGGCAACTACTAGAAATAGTTTGCAAGTCACCTTCAATTCACAACTCTATTAACTCTATTCACAACTCTATTAACTCTATTCTCTGAGTGGGAGTTAGTGATTCTCTGTGTGGGAGTCTTGATCCTCGTGTAGGATTGGTTGGGTCCTTGTGTAGGGCATAAATCCTCTTTGTGGGGTATCTCCTTGTGAGATTTGTATTCACTTCTCTGTGTGAGAATATAGTGAATATTGGTGTGGCTGGATGTAACCAAGTTTGGGAAACCAGGTAAAACTGTGTGTTTGCGTTTGGATTGATTGTGTCTTTTAATTCCTCTTGCATTTATAATTCCGCATTTGCAAGTTAAATTTTAATCCTCCCCCTCTAGTGTGTGTTGTTAGTATTGCAAGAGTAAGGCGATCCTTACAACCATTTCAACCATACTGACAGCCAGTCAGCACACTCGTTCCCTCCTTTCTATGTAAATCAGACAAGGACCACCCCAAAAATTTCCATGCACAAGCACTGCATTAAGCATTACCAGTTTCCATCCCTTGTGAGCAACTACTAGAAATAGTTTGCAAGCCACCTTCAATTCACAACTCTATTAACTCTATTACGCATTACCAGGTGTCATCCATTACAACCTAGTAAGAAACTACCAGTAATACTTTGCAAGTCACCTTCAATTCATAGCTCTATTAACCATGCTAGTGGACAGCAACACTGAGCCCCTTCCCAAAGAGCTATCAGCTCTATGTAACATGAGATCATAGTATTCTCTGGGGATCCAAGATGCAGATGATGCCATCCAATGCTAGGAATCCAGGCCCCGCCAGGTTGGGGACAGCTCCACATTCCACAGAGACATCAATTTCAAGTTTATTTAATCTAAAATTCCAATGGAAAGTCCCATCTCACATATGTAACTTCGCTCAGGGCCATGTCAGCATCCTATGTTCCCAATCAACCTCCACAGAGAGCTCAACTCATTGCCAATATGTTCTAGTAACATAGAAAATATCTATGAGGGCTAAACCCTTATTTGTGAATACACATATCTCCTTTTATCAGCAAACTGACACTGAGACATAACATAACACAAATAACTTTTCCTTCCACCACCCAGGTCCTTTTACAGCAAAAGATATCATCCACCGTGTAAGTAATTGCAGTATAACTATAACGATGACCTTATCTTCCACCTCTGTCCAAGAAGCAATCAATGCTAATTGATAAACACTGAAGCAACAAATGGGCCTTCTCAGCAAGCTCACATCAAACACAAGAAATGAGGATATTTAGCGCTCTACTATTGATGAAATCACCCGTAAGGCATATACGAACAACCACAGCCAGCTTCCAACTGTGAGGGAAACATGCACTGGACGAGTCCAAGAAAATGGTGGAGACAATGCGTTCTTACTGAATGAGCATATAAGCAGCTATAAACAGAAAAAAATTCATGAATGTTCACTTTACATTAATTGATACAGTGTTTATGCTCGAGTAACAAGGATCCTTAAAACAGCAACATACTTGATTATCTTCTCAGAGCTACCTGATCCCAACAACATAGTTACTCTTGTCTTTCCTCAGACCCGAAACATATTCCTAACAAGACCTTGTCAAATGCTTCCGTCAAAATCAATGAAAATCATATATTGAAACCTTTTCTTCTCACTATATACTCCAATCAATCATTGTAGTAACAAAATAGTTCCCACTTACCAATGCAAACCTCCATAAACCTCCAAAAATGAAATTGATCTTTAAACACCGTTGTTTCTCTTCTTAGTAGTCTAGTCAGGTATCTCTTGCAAAATTTTAGTGTTGGCATAAGTTTGGTTCAAAATAGTTTTTTCAAATTTGTCCATTTTATTTACTCCTCTACTAATTACATATAGTCAATGTTATAAAAGGTGGTTTCATTATGCGCGTGATTTAGGAGCGCATAACGCATAAGCGGATTATGCGGTTTATGCGGTTTATGCGAAAATGAATATTTTAGTAAATAAATAAGCAATATGTTTATGTGTGTGATTATGTATATTAACTTAAACTTTTCTTAAAAGATAGGAACAAGTAAAAAATCAAATCAACTTTTAAAAATATGGATTAATTCATATACTAAAACAATAGCACCATCAAGACAATCAATACATAAAATAACTAAAGTTTAACGTCTAAGCAATCTATACACAAAACATAAATATTCAGTTTTACGTCCAAATCAAAAGCATGTCAAACACAAGACTTTGAAATTAAAAAAAACAGATTTTTATACTTAACGGGTCGGGTATCTTAATGGGGTTGAGATTTTTTAGTTGCCGACTATGCGCCCGCATATTTGCATATGCAGGCACATAACATTTAAGCAACCGATTATGCGGCCAACCGCATAATTCGGTCGCATATCTAATTATTCATGCGGCCAAAGGCCGCCTGCTTATATGCAGCCGCATATGCGGGTGCATATATCTTGTTTTAGAACACTGCATATAGTTCTTTCTTTTCCATCCATTATGTATTTCATTAATACTTACAATGTTACCACCAAAACTAAACATACTAGCCTCTTATCTTTCAAAGTTTTCCATATCTATGTATGGATATTAGCTAGCCATGTTAACCTCTTATCTCCCAAAGATTTCCATATCTCAATAAGAACATTAGTGTACCACGTAACCTGTCATCCTCGCTTTCCCAATCTCAATTGGTTGTCATCATATCTACACCTCTCCTATTTTTGCCTTTTTTATTCAAAGTATCCAGCTTCATTAGTGACAATGAATATAACATTCCAGTAGCAACTACAGTTCAAGTCTGGGTTCTCTCATCTATCTACCTTGTGTTGTCCTACTGTCAACATTAAATAACTTAAAGAAAATGAATTTGCAATCTTTCGAATTTGTTTCTGTGTCAATGGCATCTTCTTTCTTCACACAAGGTATACTTAGAATTATCTACGTTTTCACCGCATTGTTACTGGATTTGTGATAAGGGTACAAAAAACGGGTATGCTTCTTCTAGTGGGGTCCTAATCGAGCCGAACGACCCCAGCTTTAGGTTGTTTGGTATTCAATTATTTAAATAAGCTTTGAATTTCGATCATTTATGACAGTTTGAAACCAACCCGAGCAAGCTCTCAACAATCTCAAACTGAGCCATATGCATCTCAAGCCTATTTGCAATTTTAACTTGATAGAAAGGGATGCATGCCAAAGATATATAACTACTAATATTAGTATGAATTGGACCATGAAAAATTAAGGTGACAATATAATGTTGAATATTAAATCTATATATGTATAATAAAATTGTGTCATTTTTTCTTGCAATATAAAAACAATAGCAAGGGGTATCACTTTGATCACATGAATTTCTTATTACACTATTGCGTACAAGTATTGATATGAACCATTGGAGAGAAAAAGTTAAGGACATGCAGTGTATCCTTTCAGGAATAATATGAGGAAATTACTTTATTGTTTAAGGAAAGAAATCTTAGATAATATTACACAAACGAATTGCGGTCAACTTAAATTATTAGATTAAAGTTTAACCAGTGACAAAACTAAATTAATCTAAATTACAAGCTTAACTCAGTCATGATACCATCGCATTAAATCTTTGATGTATTAAACATGAAATAACACCAACCCACGCCAGGAAGAGTCCTTATCGAGTCAAGCTTGAACAATCCGAGCTGAGCGTTGTAATTAGGGGTGGCAAAATGAACCCGACCCGACTGGCCACATTAACCTGGTATGGGTAAGGACATAAACAAGTCGGGTAGAATTCGGGTTGATCCGGATACACATTTGGTTCCGGGTGTCGGTTTGACATGTCAACCCAGATCCTATCCGTTTCACTTTATGTTTGTATTTATATTTATATAAAAATATGGGAACACAAGATGCATTGGGAGTTATGGTGAGGAGTTTCAATTGTTTAGACATAACATTAAGTGGTATGGGGTTCGATTTTCGTCATTATAATTTTTTATTAATTTCAAATCTTAATTCTTAATTTACATAAATAATTTGAGGGTGTTTAAACAACATCATGCCATTTAGCTCCATTGGTATGCACTTGTTCATGTGTCAAGGTGATCAACGGATCAATTCTTGTGGTTGGCCATTTACATCATACTTTTTTAAATGAAAATTTTGATTCATGTGGGTTGGGTTCAGATAATCGACAACCAGTCAAGTCGGGTACGGGTGTTATGTTCTCGATCTGGATTTGATCCGGATTAAGTTCGGATATACCCATAAACGGGTCGGGTCCCCAACGCGACCCGTACCCGGCCTGACTCGTTTGCCGCCCATACCTGTAAGACCTCCTTAGTTCACCACCAGCTGATATTGATTGGCAATATAAATAAACTTAATTGCACGAATATACCTCAAAGTTTCTCTACCTTTACACATGTATACCATATTCTTTTTTGGATGTGCTAAGATACCTTAAAGTTTCAATTTGCACTTTGCTATTGTAGAAAATCAGTGAGTATTATAAGATAGTTTGGAGAGAATTATTTGATTCTCCTTCCTCTTTGTTCTCTTATTTTTAGTTCTAAGCATTTATAAAACGACAATCTTACATACCGACAATATCACCTAACCTAAGCTAAGTTTCACATCCATATGCCTTATTGTTTGTTGACCGTCATTCCTTATTACATCACATTTTAACACTCCTCCTTAAGATTAAGAAAATAGATGTCATGGATGCCCAATTTGTCTCAAATGTAATCTACTCTTTTTCAAAAAGCTTAGTAAGCATGTCCGTCAATTGATTTATTAATCTGACATGATTTCTCTAGTCTACAACATTTTATCACACTGATATCTCATAATGTAACAATTAATCTCAATGTGTTTGGTCCTTTCATGAAAGACCAAGTTATTAGCTATGTATACATCATCATCGCTGTTATCGTAATACATCCTTATCGAATAGATGTCAATAGTCTTTAACACAAAAAGCAACTATCGAATTCATAACTCATTGATGGTGTTAGGCATAGCTTTGTGCTCTGATTATGAACTAACTCAAAAGGTTCCTAAGAAAATTTATTGGCATGTTGTTAATAAGACGCTCGATGGTCTTTTCCTAATTGATAAATCTCACTCTAGCCTAGATAAACCGTTAAACTCAGGAGTCAAAAGTTTCAATTTGAAAGACATATATCACCCAATCTACATTGTGCGATAAAGAGTAATGTAACACCAAAGCAAGCCAAGTAATACAAACCAATAATCTCACATCATGTGTCCATTGTCCTCTTCGTTTCAATCTCCCGAAAGTCGCAATGATCAGGAATTAAAATATGGAGTAATTTAATGAGTGTGTGAACTGATCAACGAAAAGCAGATTAATGAAAATTTAAGCAAATGCAAAACAGATGTCAAATGTAAGGAAATATTAAATTAATAGAGCCAACACATGTGACTATCTGTTTACCAACGGATAGATAAAAACATACCTCACACCATAATTATATGATCAATGGCTCCTGATTCAATCATCCAAATCTAAGGACTTGATGTAGAAGTGGATGCTGTTGGTTTACCTAATCTTATTAATGTCGCATTGGTAGGAGACGAATTCAATTGTTCTTCACAAAACTCATGAAATATCTAGTACTAGTTTCACTCATCATCAAATGTGTACATATTATTTGATTAATAAGAGTCCACCTCAGATGTTATGTATGTAATGCTTCCTTCAAACTTTATCATATATAAACTCTGAAGTCTGGAACAAGCAAATTTCATGTGCCCGAACTTATTACAATATGATAGATTATATTCCCAGTTAAAGAACACATCTATGATGTACCTCTGCCTCTTGTAGCAGACTTTCCTCTACCTTATCCACTAACACTACTATATTCACCATCTCTGTTTCCTCTGCATGCTCCTCCTTGAACACCTCGATATCCACCTAAGCTGCCAAAGCTACGTTACATGGATAACACTAATTTGTCACCCAAACTCTGCCTAATGGCGCATCTAGTCAGGAAAATTTTGCAAAATTTGAAATGTCTCTCACAAAGAGAGTGTAGTGCTACCACCTATTATATGAGGATGTGTGGTTGCATACTCTAGATACAAGCCTGCCAAGATACCAATACTTCCCGATGTTCTCTCTACTCCCTCATTTTCTTTACATTTATAGAGACTGAAAAGATAAAATTCAACTCCTCACATAACTTCTATAAATCTACATGATGTTGAGTTAGCAACTTCCATCCTTGCGGGTTTTTTCAAAATAAGTGTGATACATCGTAAGTTCTGGAAAGATTGTTCTTTTCAAAATATAAAATCTCCAATAGCACCGAAATTTCACTCATAGTTTTCTATCAATCACAAGATTTTAAATCACGTGCTCCATGGAGTTCAGCAACTGATTTTTTTATCTGATCATCCTCCCGCTTCCAGTCGACTGCACCTTCTAATGGAAGATGATCAGTCAAATGATCCTTGCCTCTATACTCAAGATGGGTCTCCACCATACACTTCCACTAATTGTAATTGGTCCTTTTCGATCAGAAATCTTTATAAAAAGTATCTCTGAAGTCATTAGTGATCTAAATTCGGGCTTAGATTCAATCATATAAGTACGTTTCTATTTCGCCCACAGATAAGTGCATGATCTAAAGCTAAATAACACCAAAGGTTAAATTCTAAACGCCAAACAATTAAACCAAATAATTCAAACTCATCTAAACATAATTTTAAAACATAAAAAATTTTGTTTTTACAAATCACTACAACAATGTATTGCATAAATATACATATATATAGTGAAAATGGGTTTCAGCTAGTCAAATAAGAAATTTTCTCCTTGGCAAGCGTCAAACCCATATACCCCATGTTTTTTCCATCAATCTGAACTGTTCATTTTAATCTTCATGTTCTAAATCCCAAACCCAAATTTTAAAATGAATCCAATGAGTTTTGCTCATTCATCAACCCATAGCAAATGTAACGGTTTCACCGAAAAAGAATTTTTGAACGATCAAAACCCTCAGGGTTCACCCCAAAATTAATAGTTTGATGTTTTAAAACATGAATAGATCCGATCGTCGAAAAAATATGAGAAGAGATGTTACATAAGCTAGCCATGGAGGAAATTTCCTTGTATATTGATGGGCTTGTAGATTTTCATATTTATAGTTTTAGCCCATTATGGATATTTTCGTAATTTTCAAATTTTTAGGGGTCTTTTCGTAATTTTTTAGTCTTTTGTGATTTTCTGCAATTTTGTATTTTCCTGAATAGCATTTATAGCGGTAGAGTTGAAGAGAATTCGGATGGGTATCTTGAGAAACTATTGAGAGACGTTGAGAATTCCCTCTACTTTCAAAAGAGTGTAGTCGCCCTCTAAAATTGACGACTTGGGATAGCTGTCCACCTCTTCAACGTGGCCTATTTATCTTTTACTTTCAGTTTTATTCAAAAAAATTCTAAACTTTATTTCGAGTCTTATCAATTTGGTATCAAAACTTTTCACTATCCATGGCGGCGACGAGATCCAAGAACAAGATCAATGCTTTGGATGAAAAGTACCATGGCGAGATCAAGGAATTGAGAAAGATCAGTTAGGAATTGGGGCAACGACAAAACAAGATAGAGATGTGACGGCTAAGGAGATGGCTTCGATGGGGTAAGAGATCAAGGGTGTGGCGCAAGCCCTAGCGCAACCTTTACAACAACGTGCAGGATTCGTGACAGCTAAGCAATCCGATGAGGTAGGAACCCCTAATTTTGCGAGAAAGATGACGGCTTTGGAGAAGGGAAATGGGGAAGATAATGGAATACGAAAAAGGTGTGCTTTTCGACGTCGACGAGTATTACGCGGAAGATGAGGATAAGCCACGATGGAAGGAGGCGACCCCCAAAACCCTAAGGGCTTGCATCTGGGCCGTCCGACCCCCAGGAAGAGCCAGCAGATCCGAACGGCCATGAAGATGATCGGCATGGGCACCCGGCCCTGCAGAAGCCAGATCATGGCCTTCCGGCCCTCAGGAACAATCGGCATGGCCGGCCGACCCTTACAGATGATCTACAAGGAAGCCCAGCCCTGCAAATGATGCAGCAGGGGGCTCCTGCCCCTATTAGCAGTAGCGTCAGGCCCTTCCGGCCTAGAAACAAGGGCTCCCACCCCTGTCGGAGCCTTTGCAGGGGTGTCCGCCCCTGCCAACTCACGACAAGGATGCCACGCCGATGCAGGACACAAACACGGGCATACAGCCCCTGTTGTGCCTCCGCAGGGTTCCGACGTGAATTCAGGAGACCGACGAGGGCCCCGAAGCCCTCCGACGATGCGCTACGATGCCGATGATCCTCTGGAGTATGTGTTGAAGCCTGTCGACGACGACAACAAAAATGACTTTCGGGGTGGCCCACAGGCCCGATATGCTACAAAGATGCGACAACGTCCGATTCCAGCCTATGAGGAGTACCTTGAGGACAATGGTATGGACTGGGATCAGAAGGAGCGATGCTCTGTGAGGGGCGATGAGGACTGTGGTGGTTATGCGGACCGATATGAAGGCCATCGGAGAGGATTGGAGCGACACATGGAGTGGTGGCGACACACCTACCAGCCCCATCATCCTAGACACACTCGTGGGCAAGCAGATCAGGAAAACTAATGAAGATGCCTATATTTGAGGGGCAATGACCCCATGGTTGGATTTACAGAGTGGAAAGGTTCTTAGTGACGCACATGACGGAGGGGCAGAAATTAGAGGCTGATGCCATGTGTTTTGAAGGAGAGGCTCTTTCTTGGTTTCCATGGAGGGAATAGAGAGAGCCTATCTGATCATGAGATGAGCTCAAAGACCGTCTGGTGGACAGGTTCCGGGATACCCAGTGGAAGAACCTCCAGGAGCAGCTGATGGAACTAAGGCAGGATGGCTCCGTCAGGGATTATAGGAAGAAGTTTGAGGCACTTTTGAAATTGCCAGACATACCTGAGGAGACTTTGAGAGGTTGAGAATTTCATCTACTTGCAGGAGAGTGCGATTGTCCTCCAAAATTGGCGACTTGGAAAAGTGGTCCACCTCTTCAACGTGGCCAATTTATCTTTTATTTTTAGTTTTACTTAATAAAAATCTGAACTTTATTTCGAGTCCTATCATATATATATATATATATTGACTAGGATCCATTCGGATGAATCAAACATGCGGATCCGTCTAAGTGGAATTTAAAATTAGACAATGTAAATAGAAAATCCGACCGTTGGATGTGATCTAACATGTCTAAACTACCTCCAAACAAATTTTCAGTTAATTTGGACATGTTTTGCCCATGCATCAAGTGGTTGCAAAATTCACCGATTTTATGACTATTCTAAAACACTGATTTTGCAACCACTTGATGCATAGGCAAAACATGTCCAAATTAATTGAAATTTTGTTTGGAGGTAGTTTAGACATGTTAGATCACATCCAACGGTCGGATTTTCTATTTACACTGTCTAATTTTAAATTCCACTTGGACGGATCCGCATGTTTGATCCATCAGAATGGATCCTAGTCAACCTATGTATGTATGTATGTATGTATATGTATATACTATGTATAATATACACAGTAGATATATGTATATTGTACATATGTTTATATATATAATATGTTTACTATTAATCTATTATACAAATGAGGGATGTTTTTGAATTGGTTTGATGATTAGGACAAAAGAGTTTGATAGAAAGACGGCTGAGATTTAATCTTGAGAAATCAATGGTTGAAGTATGATTTTGTGAAAATTTGGGTGGGGCAAAAAACTTAAATTTTGGGATAAAATCTTTAAAACAACTTTAAACTTGAGACGTATAATGTCAACTTCTGCATATGCGTCATGGAGACAAAGCTTGGTGGGCCTCGTTAGATCATGTCATAGCTAATCACTGAATTATTGATGCGTGCATTGAAGCCAGCCCAACTGCAGATTGGCACAAATAAATTGAAAGCTCTATCTATTTCTATTTTATTTACTTTTATTGGGTCTTTCCCTCTTTCTCACATCCATAACCTTCCAAAAGTTTCCCCTATTTTGTCAGTATCTCCCTCCCTAATCCAAAATTATCCCATCAAAAAATGTTGATGATCTCAGAATCCCTAGAAAATCGCCAGAATAGAGATGAGCGATGATAATTAGTAAATCATGTGGCCTTATGCATGTTCGAGATCGCCAGAAATAGCGTCGAGCGATGATATGATGTAGATTGCCGGCCTCAAGAGGGACGAAGAGGAACGAGAGGCTCTCTCCTTCGTTAACGGTTATGCTTCGATTGCACGTCGCGCTCACTCCGTCGACTATCTATTTCTATTTTATTTACTTTTTTGGGTATTTCCCTCTTTCTCACATCCATAACCTTCCAAAAGTTTCCCCTCTTTTGTCAGTATCTCCCTCCCTAATTCAAAGTTATCCCATCAATGTGAGTACCAATTTTCAATCTCTTGTAATTCGAAGATTACAAGTTGTTTGTTGATGATATTGATATCGGTGGCGGAGTAGCAGGTCCCGCACATCCTTTCCCCAAGCAGTTCGAATCATTTGACAAAAGGGAACTGAGAAAGCGTCGCTTGATAAAAATTTGATCTTTTCCATCAATTTATAGCATAGTATTTCTGTTGATTTCATTTAATTACTTAAGTATTTTCCATCAATTTAATTTCTCAACTTCGAGAAAATGGATTTCTTCTATGGAGCCAAAGGGGACTTTAGAAGAAGATATAGCTGGGGTTTCTTGAAACGGTTCAAATCAAACTGGCATAAAAAGCCAAACACTTACTTTTGAGCACTTCATCGGTTCAAACTCTTGTAGAATCTGTTGAGAAACAACAGGAAGGAAGTCACATTCCACCTAGGATCTTTGAAACAGACAGCTGATGAATCAGAAGATACCAATGAAAGAGGTAGAATGAAGATGCAAAGGGACCCATCTCCGGAGGATGAATTTTTAAGACTGCATTAGCAGCTCAGATATCTTTTTTAACTTGGTAATGGTTTGCAATACAATGTGTCCATATTGCAGGGATGAACCAATATATCCAAATCTCGATAGTTTTTTGTAGGGGTGGCAAAATGAGCCCGACCAGACCCGAACCCGGCATCCTTAACTGGGTACGAGTAGGACCAATCCGGGTCAAGTAGGAAACGGGTTGACCCGACCAGACCCGGATAAAATTCGGGTCGGGTATGGGTTTGGCATGTCAACCCGGATGACCCGAATTCGACCCGGTTTACTTTCTTTATATATATAAAAATTTATATAATAACTTCAATACGCAGTTGCAAGGGGAGTTGTGCTTATACGATTTGAATTGTTGTCCACTTCTTTAAGAGGTCTTGGATTCAATTCCCTTTACATACAACTTTTTAGTTAATTTTATTACTTTTGTTAATAAAATGGTAACGTTAATTATACTTTCTTGCTGTCATCAGTGCAATTTAAACGACGAGCTACTGGAAATTATGCAACACTTAATAAATTGTCGGTGGCTCTTAATAAATAGCTGGATATCGAAAAAGGAGCAGTAGTGTATAAGTCAAATCTTAACCCGACGGGTTAAACCGAACCCGACCCAGAAATTTTCTGGGTCCCCCGAACCCGACCCGGATTCAATCCGGGTCGGGTTAGGGTTTATCCCTATCCGGGTCGGGTCAAATCTGACCCGACCCGAACCCGAACCCGAACCCACCTGACCCGTTTGCCACCCCTAGTTTTTTGAACCAAGCAGAGCATGCCAGTCTTTCTGGCATTCAGGATGGCTATTTGCTAGCAATTTCAGACTTTCATGGGTCTGATATCTAACGTTGTCCGTCAGTTCCCTATGATCTTAATAACCTTCAGGCATGAATGGATCTTCATGATGCAAAGGTACTATGGCTATAAAAGCAATCTTTCATTCTATAAAATAAATGTTAAATCTATCAACTATAATAATAGAGGTGTGAACGTATCTTGGGCACTTATTTGTCAATGTGAATGCATGTTTTTTCACTCTATTTTTTCTACATATTTATTTACACCTTTCTTTCTTTTTCCAGGGTGTTCCAAACGACGATGATTCAATCTGTGGCACTTGGAGAGATTCATATAGGTATTCTGAATTCAAATTGCCGGCTCACCTCATGAGATATTTGTGTATGAGTGTTTTTACTTATTTCATGAGATTATGGGAACACGTTTGCCTCCTTGATTGCCCCCTTGCAAACTCCTGTTTAGTGTGAAGATTTTTTTTGCAATCATTGCTCTTTTATTAATGAGCTTAAACAGTATTCCATTAAGGTAAGTATTTGTACCTGCCAATAGTGTTTGTACCGCCATGTAGCCGACTAGGACATTATGACAATTCCTTCTCCTGCTTTAGTTTTCTTGGCCTCAGAGATGCTGTAATTCAGAGGTAACATTAAATTCATAGCCCGTTGTAAAACTTTGTGAGCTTCTTTGTGACGTCGTCTAAATGTTGAGGTGTGCTCCATTGCTGCCACCAAGGGTTTATATGGTGGATCTGTTGTCATTTGGTTTTATGGTTTATCTTTCTACTATGTTGTTGCCCTAATTTTGCAATCTACTCATTGCCCCCCTTATTCTGGCTTTAGTTTCCTACCACATCATGTGTCCGTTGTTCGTGTTCTGTCAATATATGTTTCCTTTCTAATTTTAATCATTCTAAATGTTGAATGAACATCAATGATATAGTGCAAAACATTTAGCAATTGATAGGCACCTACAAATAGAGGATTCTATTTGTCTAAAGACGAAAATGTGAGTGTTCTTGCTTCAACTTTTATTTATACTGTATTAAGAACAGTATTCTTAGTGTACAGGCTTCATGGAAGGTTGGGACCAGCCACCTCAATAGTATGGAAAATTCTTTTGATTCTGTCAGTTGCAAAATAGCATCATGCAGCTGCCAGTGATTCATCATCCCTTCATGTCGCTTCATATGCTTCCTATGACTGGATTAAATAAAACATGATTACAGTTAAACGATTAGTGTGAAAGATATTGAGGTTGGTGCTATAACCACTTGCTTTGTTGTTTTAATATTTGGAGCTATATTTGGTCTTGGTTGATGTCTTATTTTTCTTTATGTCATTGTAACTTCTTGGACAATCTTACTTCAAGTATCAATATAACCGCCAAAGCAGAGGTTTTTATGAATTATAATTATTAATTATAACGTGCAATTGGCTAAAAATATTTTTAATACATTTATGACTTGCATTTAGTTTCTTCAATTTCAACTAGGGATGTCATCTTATCCAGTATGTATTTATTATGGGTAAAAGTGTTCCTAAGTGAATCAATATGGAACTAAGGAGTTGGGTTAATATTACTAATTGTATCATCCCACTGGAGGATCCCCGACATTCATTCTTATTTCCATTATCCTAAGCAATTTAAAACAATGCCGCTATTCATTCTTATCTCCATTATCCTAAGCAGTTAAAAGAATGCCTGAGCATTGGCATTTTGAAAGACTTAATGCATCTTTTTTTCTTTTACTTCATATGGGTCTCTCAATACAAAGCATGGAGTAGCATCTTAAGTCTTCTTCTAGATGTAAATTCACTTTTAGGTGGTTCCGTAAGCATTCAACTTTCTTTCAACATGCTTTAATTAAACTGAGGGTACTAAATATTGTGCTTTAATTATTGCAGATAAAATATTTTGGGAGGAGAAATATTTTAAATGAACCGTGTCTTAGGTCATGGGTTATGACTAGTATATTTATATATTATGCAGATATATATATTATATAGATATATATACACACATCTCAGATGCCCTAAATAGCCTGATCAACACACGAGTCATCGGGGAAGTTTGATCGACACACGAGGTCATTGACAGAAGCCGATCAATGATCAATTTCATCATAGGTTGCTATTCAACAACCAATTTCATTTGAGGATGTCGATCAAAGCCTGATCTTCAATGGAGATGGTCGATTAAAGCCCAATTTCATCATAGGAGGTCGATCGACAATCGATTTCATCGGAGGTTGATCGAAGCTTAATCTTCGTCAGAGATAGTTGGGAAAAAAAATTAAATGGAAAAGAATAAGCATTAGCAAAAGGAGGGATAACAGCAACAATAGTGAGAGGATAGAGGTAGGAGAAGTAGGTGATGATGGTGGCTACAGCGAAGGTGTTAATCAGGTCAGTTTATTATTTTCAAAATAAAGTTAGGAAAAAGGTTATGGTACCGGGTAAAAAAAATCGGACTATTAGGAGCTAGGGAGAATTAGTTGATTCACCCCCCTTTTAGCTCTCTTATTTACAGTTCTAAGTATTTACATAACGACAATCTCACCTACCGATAACACCGCCTAACCTAAGCTACGTTCAATGTCAACCTTACATATCGTCTATTGAATGTCATTCCCTATCACACCGCATCTTAATAGCTACACTAAGGCGTTAACGAAAAAGATTAAATGTCCACTTTACCCCTAGTTAGTCTGACCAACCCCATTAATGGCTCTCCATCGCTGTTAATGAGGCCTATTTCTAACTGAAAAAAAATTCACTATTTAGACCTTTGTACTGTGTGAGTGATGATTGTGAATATGGACTAGTTTCGATTGATTTGTGAGTTTGATGATTGTGAATAAGCATCAGTTGATTTGTGTGTTTGATGATTGTGAATAAGCATCAGTGCTTTTAGTTAGCGATATGCAAGCAATGCAACCATGAGTAAAAGCTATGAAAGTTGTGGAATAGTTTCAATTTTGAAAATAAGATAGTAAAAATAGGAAATGAAAGGGATTCAGGTAGGTTCAAAGTTAAAGTGAGCTAGGGCATCACTTAGTATAAAAAAGGAGATGACTATAGTAGGAATTATAAGCGTACAAATTTTCAAAATAGTAGCATATAAATGTCATAAAAATCACGTGTTCTATCACATAAGAATTCATTTGGCATATTATAACAGCACAATGGCGGAAGGTAGCAAAGTGTAAAGTTTTGATAACAAAGGTAGTTTAGTGTAACCGGAAAAAGAGGAGTGCAGTTATGTGCAAACATAAGGAACTTTACGTATTTTTGTGGAAGTAAGGTAGTATTAGACAGAAATGTTTGCCTAATAGTATGATGATTGGACGCGGCGGCTACAAGGGGAGACGGGCCGCACGGATCAAGAGGGGGCTCCGGTTCGGGTCTATCAACGGAGGAGGCGAGTTGGGTCCACCACGGACCCGGTCCCAAACTTGTAATTCCGCATCCGGAGGAGAGGGTTAATCAGTAATTGGACATTTACTAATCCCTCCCCTAATAAGGGGCCGGCCGGCCCTAGCGAGGGGTTTATTGAAGAATTGAAGAGGTAATTTTATTTCCCTAAGAACCCTAGATTAATTCCCTAGTTAATTAGCTTACTTGTGATTTTAGATCTATTATTCTAGGATTTAATTCTTAATTTCAGATCAGTTCTTCGTCTCTAAACCCTAAATTAGGAAGTCCAAAGCCATAAAAATCCCACCTTTGAACCCCACAAAAAGTCTTAAACGTATCAAATTGGTATCAGAGCGGTTGATCCATGGCGAGCACGCGATCTATGGAATGGGTTGAAGTGTTGGAAGAGAAAGTTGACCGGATGGAAGCCCAAATCAGCAATGGGTTCATAGACGTGAAGAAGGAAGACGCCGAGATAGCCGCGGAGATCCGGGGAGAGATGAAAGAGAACCAAGAGAGAACGGAGGCGAAATTGGCGGAGATAACAGCGGGGATAGCGGCGTTGTCCGTGAATCTCGCCCTGAAGGTGGATTCAAGCAAAAAGGAGCCACCTTTGGCGAAGGGCAAAGGAAAAAAGACGATTTTTTCGAAGAAGGGCCGGAACGAGATGAAGACGGAGGCTTCGATCCATGTGAGGAGTGGGGGCGTATCAAGACCCCACGCAGCCGCGCGCCGGAGAAGGAACCACCGGAAGGGGCTCCCGCCCCTCCGGCAGCCTGTGGGCTGGCCGTCGCACCCCTACGGACCTCTGGGGGGCCGACGAACCCCCAGAGGGCCGCAAGAGGGCCGCCAGGCCCCCAAGAGGGTCGGCCGCACCCGTCGCCCCCCCTGCGGGCTCGGCGAACCCAGGCGGGGACGCCTGGGGGCCGCCAACCCAAAACGGGGGTCGGCCGCCCCGGCGACCCCCTGGGGGGCTTCGCCCGACCACCAGGGGGCCCCCGAGTTGCGGCAGACCCCGAGGGGCCCTCCTGCCTTCCCGGGCTTCCGACAGCCTTTTTCGAGCATATCCGAGTTTTCGGGGGCCCAGCCCGGGGTCCGAGGAGCACAATTTCTAGGTTTTCAGCCACTTGTGGGACCCGACGGAGGATTGCAGCAGCCTGGAGGGCACCACCAGTTCATGGATGGCCCGTCGACCCAGCCCCCACCTTTCGGGGGAGTGACGGGTGATTGGAGAGCATACCAGGGCGCACCAGGAGGCCACCAGGCAGAGTATGGACATCCACAGAGTGACTGGCAGGGATATGGAGAAGAGGGTGGAGCCCGAGATCGCGCCGATGCATATTTTACAGACAAACGACATGGGTATCAGCCGAGAGGATGGTTCCATCAGCAGGAGAGAGGTGGATTCGCTGGGAAGAGACGGCTGAGGAAGCTCGAGGTGCCTATTTTTGAGGGGGAAATCATGACGACTGGTTGTACCGAGTAGAGATGTATTTTGAGGTATCTGCGGTACCAGGGGAGGACTGGCTTCGGGCGATAGGGGTCTGTTTGGAGGGGGAAGCTTTAGGCTGGTTTCGGTGGACTGATCAGCAGCAGCCATTTCAGACTTGGGAGGAGTTTACGTCGCTCTTGATGGAGCGATTTGGTGCAGGGCAGTCTGGCGGAGTATTTGAGAGACTCTATTCACTGAAGCAAGAGGGGAGCGTAGGGGATTATATCAGGAAGTTTGAGTCGCTCTGCCACCGAGTTCGGGGAGTATTTGAGGAATCATTGGAGGGCTGTTTATGAAGGGGCTGAAACCTACGGTGAGATCAGGACTGAGGCAGTTCGAGCCAGTGGGTCTACGCGGGATGATGACATTGGCTAGGAAGGTGGAAGACCATCAGGAGACGGAGCGGAGAGCCCGCGGGACGTGGGGAGATACCACGTTCCGGGGTCAGGCCGCAGAGGACTGTACCTACTTCAGAGGCCATGCCTGTCCAGGCAGCTACAGCCGTTGTTGGGGGCAGCAGAGACCGGAGACCGGAGCCCCGAGCGGGGGACAGGTACGGAGGATGACCGATGCAGAGATACGGGAGAAGCGAGTGAAGGGATTGTGCTTCAGATGCGATGAGAAATTCACTCCAGTGCACCGATGCGCGGATCGGACCCTCCAGATATTGATTGCGGACGATGATGAGGGGGAGGACGAGGTCGTCATACTAGAGGCAGGAGAGGATGAGGAGGAGCCAGAGCACCAGCACTTGGACTTGGCGGAGGTGTCCCTCAATTCCGTGGTAGGGTTCACACCGAACCATACCATGAAATTGGTGGGACAGGTGGGCAGTCAGGAGGTGATCGTGTTGGTAGACAGTGGGGCTACCCACAACTTCATTTCCAGCAGGTTGGTGAAAGCGCAGGGACTACAGCTGAGTAGCACGGGGAGGTATGGAGTGATGCTGGGCACTGGACAGGTGACACACAGCACAGACGTCTGCCGCGGGGTGATCGTGACGATTCAGGGAGTGCAGATTGTCACAGATTTTCTTTCCTTGGAGCTAGGGAGTACCGATGTCATCCTGGGGATGAAGTGGCTGCAGAACTAGGGGAGACCAGGACGAACTGGAAGATGTTGAGGATGGAGTACCAGGATGGGGGAAGACAGTGGTATTACAAGGGGGATCCTAGCCTCTGTCGTTCTTTAGTGTCCTATAAGGCCATGTCCAGAGCAATCCACACAGCATGAGGAGGTTTCTTGGTTGAGCTACAGGCCGTGGCAGCATCAGTACAGAGCGAGGACCAGACACAGGTGGTGGCACCGGAGATTGAGCAGCTGTTGGTTCAGTATGATGAGGTTTTTCAGACACCACAGGGGTTGTCACCACACAGAGATCACGAGCACGACATCGTCTTACGGGACGGCGTGTCTTCCATCAGTGTGCGACCCTACAGGTACTCACAGGTACAGAAGGACGAGATAGAAAGGCTGGTGGAGGACATGCTGCAGGCAGGGGTGATTCAGCCAAGTACTAGCCGGTTCTCCAGCCCGGTTTTATTAGTTAAAAAGAAGGATGGCAGTTGGAGATTCTGTGTGGACTACAGGGCACTGAATAAGGAGACTGTTGCAGATAAATTCCACATCTCAGTGATTGATGAGCTGCTGGATGAGCTCCACGGGGCAGCTTGCTTTTCAAAGATCGATCTCAAGTCAGGGTACCATCAGATACGGATGAGGGCGGCTGACGTGCCCAAGATGCTTTCAGGACTCATGAGGGGCACTATGAGTTCCTGGTCATGCCCTTTGGCCTGACAAATGCCCCTGCGACTTTTCAGGCCTTGATGAACAAAGTATTCCGACCTTACCTCCAGAGATTCGTGCTGCTATTTTTTGACGACATCTTGGTGTACAGTCGCAGTGTGGAGGAGCATATGGGGCACCAGCGAGCAGTGCTGCATGAGTTACAGGAGCAGCAGCTGTGTGCTAATAAGAAGTGCTTGTTTGGACAGCTGCAGGTGGAATACTTAGGACACATGGTGTCAGCGGAGAGGGTGGCGGCAGATAGAGCCAAGATTGCAGCCATGTTGGACTGGCCGATACCTACCACATTACGAGGTTTGCGGGGCTTCTTGGGCCTGACAGGATACTACAGGAAGTTTGTCCATGGGTATAGTTTGATTGCTTAGCCACTTACCGAGCAGCTCAAGAAGGACAGCTTCCACTGGGACGAGGAGGCGACCAAGGCGTTTGAGGCCTTGAAGCAGGCAATGACGACGGTGCCCGTTTTAGCACTTCCAGACTTCAACAGACCATTTGTGATAGACACCGACGCGTCGGGATATGGGTTGGACGCAGTGTTGATGCAAGACCAGAGACCTATTGCCTTCTTTAGACAGACTATGTCAGCACGAGCGAGGCTGATGTCAGTATATGAGCGGGAGTTGATGGTGATTGTCTTGTCCATACAAAAATGGCGGCCCTACTTGTTGGGAAGGAAGTTCATAGTGAGGACCGACCAGCAGAGCTTGAAATATCTACTGGAGCAGCGCATGGTTACCGAGGAGCATCAGAAGTGGCTCTCCAAGTTGGTCCATTTCACCTTCGAGATACAGTACCGACCAGGCCTGGAGAACAAGGCGGCAGACGCTATGTCTCGTCTCGAGGAGCTCGCAGAGGTGGCAGCCATTTCCGCACCCGTCCTTCTAGACTGGGAGCCGTTGAGCAGGGAGATTGAGGCTGATGAGAACCTGGCGAAGATACGTAGGGCACTGCAGCAGGGTTCCGCAGATTTTCCGGGATACACCATGAGCGGACAGAGACTTCTATATCACGACAGACTGGTGATACCCAGAGGCTCCGCCCACATTCCGATGATTTTTCTGGAGTTCCACGACAGTGCCATCGGAGGGCATTCCGGTATACAGCAGACCTACAGGAGGATGGCAAGAGAGCTATACTGGCCAGGAATGAAGAAAGACATTGCCCAGCGGATATCGGAGTGTGACGTGTGTCAGCGTCACAAGTATATGGCAATGGCACCAGCAGGACTTTTACAGCCGTTGGCCTTATCGGAGAGAGTCTGGGAGGAGATCAGTATGGATTTTATCGAGGGACTGCCGCGATCAGAGGGCTACAATTCTATACTGGTGGTGGTTGATCGGCTCAGCAAATATGCTCATTTCATACCCCCTCAGGCACCCGTACACCGCAGTCACAGTGGCAGCGGCTTTTATGAGGGAGGTGGTTCGCTTGCACGGTTTTTTCGCCTCCATAGTGTCAGACCGCGATAAGGTTGTCATTAGCAGTTTCTGGCAGGAGCTATTCAAGGTGCAGGGGACCAAGCTGCGAAGGAGCACTGCCTACCACCCACAGACGGATGGACAGACAGAAGTAGTGAATAGGAGTGTGTAAACCTATTTGAGGTGTTTTGCGTCAGATGCGCCGAAGCAGTGGGCCAGATGGTTAGCATCGGCGGAATATTGGTACAACACCCCGTACCACTCGGCAGCACAGAGTATCCCTTTTCGGATCTTATATGGTCGGAACCCGCCCCATTTGATACACTACAGCAGAGGGGCCACACCCGTGTCACAGGTAGAGGAACATTTGGGTGACAGACAAATATCTGGAGGAGTTGAATAAACACCTGTTGCGAGCCCATCAGATTATGAAGACCAAGGCAGATGCGCACCGGAGAAATGAGCAGTTTGCGGTGGGAGACCGGGTTTACCTGAAGCTCCGACCTTACAGACAAAAGACCTTGGCCCGTCGGAGCAATGAGAAGCTAGTAGCCCGCTACTATGGACCTTTCGAGGTGACAGCTCAGATCAGGAAGGTGGCCTATCGTCTGCAGTTGCCAGCCACTTCCACCATTCACCCAGTTTTTCACGTCTCGCAGTTGAGGAGGACCATTGGGAATCACACACTATCACCGACCTTGCCACCTACTTTGACCGAGGACATGGAGGTGCTCCTTGAGCCTCAGGAGCTGACAGGGATCCGAATGGCTACAGACGGGACACATGAGGTGCTTATTCGATGGAGGGGCCTACCAGACTACGATGCTACGTGGGAGTCAGCCGCAGTGATACGCGATCAATTTCCAGAATTCCACCTTGAGGACAAGGTGGCACTTTTGGGGGGAAGTAATGATAGGACGCGGCAGCTACAAGGGGAGACGAGCCGCACGGATCAAGAGGGGGCTCCGGTTCGGGTCTATCAACGGAGGAGGCGACTTGGGTCCACCACGGACCCGGTCCCAAACTTGTAATTTCGCATCCGGAGGGGAGGGTTAATCGGTAATTGGACATTTACTAATCTCGCCCTTAATAAGGGGCCGGCCGGCCCTAGCGAGGGGTTTGTCGAAGAATTGAAGAGGTAATTTTATTTCCCTAGGAACCCTAGATTAATTCCCGAGTTAATTAGCTTACTTGTGGTTTTAGATCTATTATTCTAGGATTTAATTCTTAATTTCAGATCAGTTCTTCGTCTCTAAACTCTAGATTAGGCAGTCCAAAGCCATAAAAATCCCACATTTGATCCCCACAAAAAGCCCTAAATGTATCATATGAGTCCTATAGGATAGGGATAAAAGCTTTGCTGCTGTTTATTGTTTGCAACATAATTTGTGTGGTGCATAGATGAAGTCACAAACTTATAAAAATGTAAGCACTAAACTAAATAAATAGCTAACATGTGTAGGCAGACAAGTGTCATACTCTTAAAAAACACCATGACAAACATGATTGTCCAATTTCAAACACAGAAACGTGGCTATACATATTTTGTTCCTCTAAATACACTATTTTCATCATGTACCCTGCATATGATAAAATAAATTATATATAGTAAGTATTATAATTTTTAAAATTTTATTAGAATGAAATTCTAATTTAATGGGCCTTTGTTATGAAAATTCTAATTAAGTTGAGCTTATATTTTGACATGTTTCCTTTTCAAGTAATCTGGATATTAAATTTGTTCTTAATTTCATGGGCAAATTACAAGAAACCCATATCATGTTTATCCCGATATTCAATTAACCCCTTAGACTGAAAAAGTAGACAAATAACCCCTTGATCTATGTATAAGTCATCTTTGCAGACAAAAGGGATTGCTGTTAACATGATCATACTTTAATAAGTGAAAAAATGACTACTAATCTATGCAGAGGTATGTCATGTCAATGGATATCAATGTTGTCAATTCTAAAATGATGTATGCGTAGGTTAAGGGGTTATTTCTTTACTTTTTAATTTGGGGGGTGATCTGAAAATCGGTATATACATGAAATGGGTTTCTTGTAATTTACCCTAATTTCAATTCTAAATTGTGCAACATGTTTCCTTGTTTAAACAGAGTGGAATAATATGTCATAAGGATTTCTACTATATATTTTATTTATTTTGATTATTAATTTATTTATCATTTGTTTAAATTATATATTTTATATGTTTTGAGATTCTAATTTGATGCAATTTAATTAACGAATGAAAATCAATTAAGGTAAGTTGTACTTAGACCATCCAAACTATGTACAGATGTGACTAATACCACATAATATATGATACTAGCTCTGAGATTCCATCACTTAACAAAAACCGTTAAAAGTCTTTCTTTCCACTTTTTCCCTTCTTCTCCCTTTAGGCGTTGCCCTAAAAGCTGGGCATTTGTCTTTGCCCTTCCACTTGTATAACTCATTTTTTTCTCTAATTCTTCATTGAGATCGAGAAAGAGAGAGCAGCTTTGAGGGAATGAAAGAAATTCAAATCCCTAGCAAATGATACCATGCACTGCATTTGCTAGGTTGATCACCCTTCAACCATGACAAGATTCCTAAGAATTGTAAAAATGCATAAGCTTTTTACTCCCCTTTTGTGCTGCAATATGCTCTGTTTTCTTTTTAGAAGTATAAATACAACACATTTCTTCTTGTTTATTAAACATGAAGCAAACCCAATAACAACCGATCTCAGATTGATCCATGAATAATTTACAAAACCCCACATGAAGGATTAGAACCCAATAATCACAATCACTCGTCATTCAGAGTCTTTAAACCCCCCCCCCCCCCCAAAAAAAAAAAAAACACACACACACACACACAACAAAAAAAGAACTCATGTGGCCTCTATCAATAAGCCATAATGAGACATGGGAAAGCGAAAGGGGTTAACATATAGTGTTTTATGGTAAGAATTGGGAATAAATTAATTTAGGGTTTCAAAACTAATAATAAAGATAAGGCTTTAGGCCTCTCCCGTTGAAAATCGGATCGATAACTAACTTCGACATAAAGATTTCTTCAGACCTCCTGCCTAAACAATCACTCACCCACTCTCGCGCCATATGCAAAAAAAATTAATTGAATCGTAAACACAAAATTTACAAACTCAATTTTATTTATTCAATATTCATTGATCTAAAAGTTCAATTATAGACCATATTTATAGGAGAAGAAACAAAATTTTATCTAAACTCATACTCATTCTTATAATATGACTCAAACTCTAAGAAAAAAATAAAAGACTCTTCCTCAAAGGAAAACTCAAAAGATTTTATAAATAAAAGAAAAGATGCAAATAAAAAAGAGAAAAGGACACAAATACCAAAAGACTAATTTGACTCAAACTTACAAAGAAAATCCAAATGAAACTCTAATTTTTTTTTATTTTTCAATTATAAATCTACCTTATATTAGGACTTACTCGAGTTCTTAAAAGAACTTGTCTGTGCATTATGTTCATTTCGCATCGAATCTCTCCCGGTTGAAGAAACTTGATCATGAGTTTTGATCATAAGTTTTGAAGTAGCATAAAATGAAGCTCAGGCAACCATGTCAGAAGTAATGAACTAACGATGGCAAAGATAGATATAGGTTAAGACACACCATATGATGTCGTGTAGGCAGTGAATCAATCAAAAGAATAAATTCTGCTCTACTTCAAATTCAACAAGTAGATCAGATTGATAATCAAAAAGTATGCTTGAGCCAATGAATCTGATTTTACCTCTAACTATGTTTACAAATATACCTTCATCTTAAGCTTAGGTTTAGTTTCAAAATTTGACTTGAACCCAATCGTGGACGCAGAATCGAGCTATATCTCGATTTCAGACTCGGGCGCATGCTCAGGATCTAACTCGAACCTACCATGGACTCAGGCACAACATCAAGGTTTATCTCAGACTTAGACTCGAGCTTAGGCTCGATAATGGCTCTGATTTTAGTTTCCTCTGGGCTTGTATCTTCCAGCATGCATCAATCAAATCCTAGTCTTACCTAGTAATCCTAGTCTTGCCTAGTAAAGTCTGCACTTTCATGTTCATCTCCTAAACCGGACTTTGAAATTATGCAATTAGGTTGTCCTGTGAGGATAACTCCGATTTTGGATTGCAATGAACAACACATTGATCGGCATTTGAGGAGATACCTATGTCGAAACTTAGGTTTCATTCATGATCATTACTCAACATTCACCATAATCCTCTCACCAATAAAAGAGATCTAGAGATTTGTAGAACTAAAGAATAAATAATGTTTTAAGATCTTACCCTGAAGATCTGATCGATCGCCAACTTCAACATCTCACATGTAGAAGTTTGCTTCAGACATCACTCCCAGGAAATTCATCTACTCTCGCACCGTGGATGCAAAAAAATTCAATGGATTTGCAAACATAAAAGTTATAAACTTAATTTTTTATTCAATATTCCTTGATCTAAAAGTTCAATTACAGACTTATAAATTATAGAATAAGAAACAAACCCTTATCTAGACTCATACCCAGACTTCTAACATAACTTAAGCATCAAGATAATATAAAAAACTATTTGTTAAAAGGAAAACTCAAATGACCTAAAAGAAATAAAAAGGGTAATTTTTACTTTTAATACAAAATTTTAAAAAAAATATTAGAAATCGACCGGGAAAAAAATTTACAGAAATCAACCATTTCTGGCCACGTCAGCGGCCAGGTGCGTGCCTGGACGCTGACTGGGCATGGTTTGACTTGGCCGCACTTGCCAAGTGCAGCAAAATTGTGCTGCTACAATATGGCCACACTTGCCAAGTGCGGCCAAGTCAGTAAGAGGGAAGCTTCTATTAAGCCTTCAAATAGATTATTTGTATTCAATGTATTGATGACATATTTGTCTTGGTGGTAAGGCTTGTGGTTGAGGTGCAGGAGATTGTGAGTTTGAATCTTGTTGTGGACGCTTAAATAATTTTTCTAATTTTAAATCAAAAATAAATTTTTATAGGGGAATACTGGGAATTGATCCCAGGACCACTCTCCTCCAAACAATAAGTAATACCACCAGACTAACAACTTCTTCATCACACAACATGCAAACAATCTATTTGAAGGCTTCATCGAAACTGCCCCATAATGACTTGGTCGCACTTGCCAAGTGCGGCCAAATTGTGGAAACTCAATTTGGCCGCACTTGGCAAGTGCGACGAAGTCAAAGCATGTCCAGTCAGCGCCCAAGCACGCACATGGCCGCTGACGTGGCCAGAATTGGTCGATTATTTCTGTAAATATTTTTTCGGTTGATTTTTAAAAAAATTAAATTTTTGTATTAAATGTAAAAATTACCCAAATAAAAACTAAAATAAAAGAGATAAAAGGATACAAAAATAAAAGACTTAATCGACTATAAATCCTAAAGAAAAAGGTAATAAAACTTTAATTTTTTGTTCATCAATCATACATCCTTGTAATAGGATTTGCTCCAAACAAAAATACTTAAATGTGTTTCATGTTCATTCCACATCAGGCACGCACTCTTTGCTTTCCCAAAGAACTCAACATCAAACCCATCAAAATCTTGATTTGGTCATAAATCTCCTTAAATCCTACAATTTCAACTGTACCCATATTCTAAAACTCATAGCAAAGTACCCAAAGCTTCTAAAACTCAAAGCAAAGTACCCAAAGCTTCTGATTTGTGATCTAAAGAGCACCATTAGACCCAACTGGATTTCTTCCTCGCCAATGGTTGCTATTTTAAATATCAACCAATACGGCTGAAATATCAATCAATATAATAGTATCAATAACCAAATGGTATGTTATGGCCTTCAATATTGGACTTTAAAATTTGACCTGATATTGGGTTAGTATCAATAACCATTGGATTTTTTTTGCATTTATCTAATAACATGTGAGTAACATTCTAATTGATTAGATTCAAATCTAAGGTAAGTCACTCTTACTATTAAAAAATTTTAACACATTTTCTATTCAAGTTATATTTTATTGCTTTGTATAAAATATGTTAAAAGCTTAATGGGAATCAGGTGGCCAATGAGGATTTTCCTCAGTCCGCCACAGGCCAAGCCATCCCCCATATTTTTTTTGAAATTTTTGTCCAATATGTTCTACCCTTATGGATAGTCACCACACCAAAAATCAAGTGATTCCAACACTTTTTGCATATCGATCCATCCATTGCAAAATCAACGATCGCATAACATAGAACTTTTTACAACGGGTGGATCGATGGGCAAAAAAATGTTGGAATTACTTGATTTTTGGCGTAATGACCATCTATGAGGTGTAAAGCATATTGGAAAAAAATTCAAAAAACATATGGGGGGCTTGGCCGGTGGTGGACCAAGGAGGAAAATCATCCTTGGCCACCTGATTCCCAATAAACTCATATATTAATAATGTATTTTAGTACGTCACTGTGGCATTATTTGATCATATTGATGATATTTTGGTGATATAATCAAATATGAACATTTAGGATGTAATCATATTCTTTAGTTATTAAGATTTGTATATGTATAATGCTCAATATGAGCAACCTAAGATTGACATATATCACTAATATATCTACGAATATCCTCTATCATTTATGAAAATCAATCATATGATACGATACGGATATCTGATATTTAAAACACTGCTTCTTGCAACTCGGCTTACACATCTCATCACTAGGACATAAAATGATACCCGAGAACTTGAAACCCCGATCTGACCATTTTGGCATTTTCATGTTCGAATACATAATTTTGAGCCTAAATTCTTATCGAATTAGCTTCAGGTATGAATCAATAAAACCTGAAAACACTATAACCAATTCGAAAACCGAAAAACTAACTTAGAATAGGAAAAGGTTTATAAGATGAAGATTATGAAGAGAAATTTCAATATAATTAAGTTGATAGATTTATAAAAACAACGTATTAATGAAAAAATAAAATATAAATTGTATCTATTTTCATATGATAAAATTGAATCTATCGCTTAAAATAACTTCTATTTAGTACATGCACAAGTATAGTTTAAACTTGAATATGACAGAAACCCAATAAGGAAGAAAAGACCCAACCCAAAGCCAGGGCCGAATCTGTCGGTTTTGGGTTTAGATCTTACATGGATCTGATCCAACCTTACATAATATTACATGAATCTGATCCAAAAGCAACCAGTTTACACCTCTACATATCACCTTATGGCCAATTTTACTGCATTCGAGATTAGAGAACAAATTGAAACCCAACATTAACCTTCTCAGTCCTTTCATTGAAAATTACTCAATGTTAGCCCTTGCTATCTACCGCAACTCCAACCACTTAGATGCAATCTTGAAACAAGTTCAATGCCCAAGGTCCGAACACGGTAAACTTATGGAGTCCATCTCCATAGCATTACCAAGTTATCTGGTCTTTACTCCAAGCTCTAACAGATTCATCGATCAATTCAAAAAAATTTATTTCGATAGGACTATGGAGCGGTGTAGGAAGACAAAGCTCATGTTTAATGCAGGCTTCAGCCCAAAGCCAAAAAAAAAAATCAAAGAGCATTGTCTTCAGCCCAATGCCAAAAAATTCAAAACAGGAGAAGTCATCAGCTCCGATTAACAGAAAACTCAAGAAACTAATTATGTTGACCGATTGAAACTTGTAGCAACGGGATCGCAATAGGTTGGGAGGGAGAGAAGCATGAGAAGGAGAGAGAAGAAGCATGTGATGGAGAGAGTTATAAAAGAGAGGATAAATGGCAGTGACTATAGCTGAAGGAGGGAAAGGGCAAAATTGAAAAAAAAAATAACTTTTAATGGTTTTACGTTAAATGCGCTCATATCATAGAATAGGGATATCAATCACCCACACTGCATGTAATTCAAGAGGTTTGAGTGCAATTAACCCAATCAAATATTTTCAATAAAATGATTCTTTTTATAAAATCTTAAATCTAATTAAATCCTAATAGAATTTCCAAATATAAAATTAATAGTATAATTTATGGAATTATAGAGTTACCTGAAACCAAGAAGGTGGCAAAATTGCCATATCGTGGTATATACCCTATATCATTATCTTTAATTATCGTATCATGCATCGTATTGTATAGCATATCATAAGATAAATCTATCTTGACAAAAATTAAGTAAACTAAGTATAAAAACTAAATCTATCACAAAAATATTTGGAGATTTAAACTTAAAACAAGAAATAAACAAGGTTAAACAACAAGTTTGAGAAAAGTTGGGATGCAAAACTATATGTTAGACTTCCAAATACAAAAATCAGCATAACATAACATCTTCCTAGAGAGTCGACGAAGGCAGGTGGGTCAGCCTTGTGGGTTGGCAGAGCTTAGCAAGCTCCGTAAGACTTTGAAAGCATCAGAGTTTGTTGACATGGGTCGATGATCATAAGTGAAAGACAACAAATGTTGGATCTCAGCATGAAGTTGTGAATGACCTGAAGAAGAAGAATAGATTGGGAGGTTTTGGTGAGAAGAGATCTATTAATGTTCACACTAAACATAGAATAGTCAAACTTAAAATCAAGACCGGCCCGAACCAAAATTTGGTTGATGATATGTATTGGTCGATATTAATAGTGGCCGCTATATAATCATATTCAGCCCAATGTGATGACCACATCAGACTATTTTACATCATCCAATGTGATCGTATGATTTGTATGAAAATCCCTTCAAATTGTATCTTATCATCCGATGGTAATAAGTATGGGATAGAGATGGAACATTTTATCTTCCTTTCAGAATATTTTTACTTTTCTTTTAAGTATGTGTTTTACTTTTATGGCAATTACTTTTATTTTTTTCACTATGTTTTATTCTAAAAAGTATATAATTGCAAATATACCCCAATCAAAAGAAAAAGGGGCATAAGATTTTACCAATTTCCTTTTAAGTTAGGGATATGTATTTGACGAATAAATATGTGTAGCATGTTATTCTTCATATAAAAAATTATTTAGTAAACTGATATATAAAACAGTTATTTTCGTTATGAAAGCAACCTAGTTATCCTTTTTTCGGTGAAACATGATAAGCACCAAAAACGCAATGGACACATGTACTGAGTCTGCATGTATTGATCCTATCAGATGCAAAATTTTCTTCAGGAGAATCATTCTACATATTGTAGATAAAACGGTAAGCTTATAATGCATAGCTTTTTCAATCATCCAGTAAGTAATCTCATGAAATTAATAAAGTGGCAAACACTTCATGTTTAATCAAATGTTTCCATTACGGATTTGTGCTTTAATTGGCCATATAGTTAACATACAAATACAGAAAAATAGCAATATAAACATTAAAGCAAATAAACATGTAATTTTCTAACATGTAATGTGCTATTGCATCTAACAATTGGTCCTCATCAAATATATAAAGGGCAAGTACTTCGTATTCAGTCAGATGGGAAGTCTTTTGGTGATAGTAGCGTGAAACAAGTCACAGGTGAAAGTTTAAAATATAATACTCACAGCCTAATGGTTGCAATAGCAAACATTGGTATGATGATTCCATGGTCATCAAAATGTATGGAAAAGAGCACTAGTTGCAGCCTCCATGGGAAGTTGAATGGAGATTTGAATGTACAATAAACCTAACAATTGTTAAAAGATTTATCAATGTTTTTCTCATCCTTATCGAATTAGGACTTAAACTCACGAAATATTTTTTAGTTAAACTCATGAGATATTTCATGTCAGCCATTGAAATGAGATTTAAGAATACTTATTATGTTTGTTTCTGATATAAAATATAGATCACATACATTAAATATAAGAGATCAAATAGTAAAAAAATATTTTGAAATTTTCTTCAATTTTAGTCCAGATATCTGCTAACTACAAACAAGTGGTATTGGCCAAAGAATAGTCATAAAAGTTAATGTTATTGGGCTCTTTGCTTCAGATTATCCCACAAAGGAGCAACCACATGAATGATTCAGGCCTGATACAAGTACAAGAATTATCAAACTGGACATGTTAATCTGAATATCAAGAAACATCGTTGAATAATGTATACCACGAGTTTCAAACTATAACTCATCATTTGATATGATACCTCTTTACAAATAAATGCCCATTCAGATTCTAACACAATCTGAATTTTGAATTTCTTGTTACACAAAGATCTGAATATTTGTCGTAACACTTCTTTATGCAATAAGAAAGACCAATATTACATATATCAGCATAATATATACCTACGAAAATCAACACCGCATTGCATTCTAGGTTGGCAACATGCAACTAATATAGTTCAATCAAAAACATTCATAAATGAAGAAATCCATACACAAGGTAATTGAAGCTTATAAAAAAGCTCAGCTTGGTAATTCAAGGCCATTATACCTCCGGGTGCCCAAGAAGCAACTCAGAAAATCATCTTCCTCCGAGTTCAAGCAGCCACCACGTCCCCGTCATCTTCTTCTCCAACCTTAATAACGCCAACAATCTTCTCCAACTCCAACCACCCCCCAACAAAATCCTCTGAAAACTTCTTCCTCAACCCCGTCACCACCCTCTTCGCCGCCCGCACCTTCTTCCCCTTCATCAACTTCTCCACCAGCATCCTCACCACTCCAAGATCCGGCACCTTCTTCTGCTTCAACGCATTATTAAAAACCTCAAGCGTCCCATCCAAATCCCCATTTTTACACAACGCCATCATATAAATCTTATATGTAGTATGATTAGGTTCTAACCCTTTCTCACCTAACCCTTCATACACCTTCTTTGCCTCTTTTAACTTCCCATTGCTACAATAAGAGACAATCAAATAGTTATAGGTAATCGTATCCGGCTTCAATCCGGTTGCCTCCATTTCCTCCACGATCTTCAGCACATTCTCCGGCTTCGCGCCGCTCAGCGCCTTATGCATCACCCTCACATTGTATGCCGGCACATCTAAAGCAACCCCTTTTGACTTCATCTCCTTCCACAACTTCTCCGCTTCTTGAGGCTTCTTCTCCTTGTACAACGAATCGAGAATCGTTGTATAAGCAACAGTGGTAATCTCTACGTTCTTGTCCTGCATTTCCTTCAATATCTTAAAGCAATCAGCGGCCTTGCCGGACTTGCAGTGTGACTTGATGAGGATCCCATAAGAGATCTTATCGGGTACGATCGAATGCTTCTTGGTGAGTTGCTGGAAGAGATCGGGAACCGAGCGGTAGAGCTTTGGGTGATGATTGCAAGCAGAGAGGAGAGAATTGAAGGACATTGTGGTGGGGTTGGTGATTTGGGAGAGGGTCTTGAGGGCGTGATCGAGCATTCCGGCGGCGGCGTAGGAGGTGATTATGGAGGAGAGGTGGGGCTCGGTGGGGAGATTTGGGGGTGATTTTAGGGTTTCGAGGATGGATTCGATCTCCGTGAAGTTCTGGGAGCGGGCGAGGCGGCGGAGGGTCGGGTCGAAGGCGTGGGGACCGCCGGAGAGGGTGGTGGTGGAGAGAAGGCGGATGTGGTGTCGGAGGAGGAAGGAGGGGCGGCCAGCGGCGGCGAGGAAGGCCATTTCTGGGAGTGAGCGTAGGGTTTGATGGTGAGTTGAGTAGGGACTTGATTGTGTCAGGGTTTAGGGGTTCAACGGAGAGAGGGCAAGGGCTGTGTTCTTTGGAAAGTGGCGTTGAACCGTGGAGTTGGAAAGTTGAGATGGGCCACTTCGTATAGAGTGCTTTTTTGGTTGAAGAATGTGATGTAGGGCTCACCTCACTCTATTTATATTTAAACTAAATAATTAAAGCTAAATAAATTAATTGATATAACTACTTATTGTTATGAATCAACTATTGGGGAAGGAGCCCCCAGCTCTTTATTTATAGGCATTGGGAAGAATACAAACATGGGTTTACAAAGATATGGGCATATCTCTAGGATAGCCCAGAATCGCAAGCAACACGGTTAAATAACCGTTCACAACACTCCCCCCTATCCAGTCATAGGTGTGGACTCTGCTCGTGAATACTTCAGGATTCAGAGCGTAGGAGAGTCTCACATGGGGTGGATACTTCAGGATCCTGAGTTGGTGAGATTTGCCTCGTTAAAACATTCAGCTATGAAAAACCCAATGGGAAAAACCATAGTTAATGAAAAAGAGTACAAACTCTGTCAAACTCCCCCTGATCTCTACAAGCCCTCAAGCTTTCAGATCTCTTAGGCGTCCCATTCCAATCTTATGTACAAGCTTCCTAAAAGTGTCAGTAGGAAGGGCTTTGGTGAACAAATCTGCCAAATTGTCACATGATTGCACTTGTCTGATGTCGATCTTGCCATCTCTCTGTAGCTCGTGCGTCTAGAAGAACTTTGGTGAAATGTGCTTTGTTCTGTCGCCTTTGATGAAGCCACCTCGTAACTGAGCTATGTAAGCAGCATTGTCCTCGAACATTGTAGTAGGCTCGAGGTCTCCAGTCTTCAGTCCGGTCGTAGACAGGATGTGGTGGACAACTGAGCGTAGCCATTCGCATTCTCTACTTGCTTCATGGATGGCAATGATCTCTGAGTGATTGGATGAGGTTGCTGTCAAGGTTTGCTTGATGGATCTCCAGGAAATGGCTGTCACTCCGTAGGTAAACACGTACCCAGTCTGTGACTTCGTTTTGTGGGGATCGGACAAGTAACATGCATCAGCATAACCAGCAAGTGTAGAGGATATTCCATTTTTGTAGAAGAGTCCCAAATCTGTAGACCCTTGGAGGTAGCGCAGAAGGAGCTTAACCCTAGTGGCGCTGTGGGCGCTGCACTGTATCTGGCTAGCAAATTTACTGCGAACGCTATGTCGGGACGCGTGCAGTTTGCCAGATATAGTAGTGCTCCGATGGCACTCAGATAGGGAACTTCTGGACCAAGTATATCCTCCCCCTCTTCCAGCGGCCGGATGTGGTCTTTATGCGCATCCAGAGATCGTAACACCATAGGAGTACTTAGTGGATGACATTGGTCCATATGGAATCTTTGCAACATTTTCTTCGTGTATGTGGTTTGATGTAATAGGATTCCATCTTTTAGATGTTCAATCTGTAAGCCAAGGCAGAATTTTGTTTTGCCTAGGTCTTTCATTTCAAATTCTTTTGTTAGGCTTACAGATATCTCAGTGATCTATTCAGGAGATCCTATGAGATTCAGATCGTCTACGTAGACAGCAATTATTACGAATCCTTTGTTGGATATGGATGACGTTTGTACACCCTTGTAGGGGATGTACGAGGGAATACGGACCTCGAACGTTGCGTACACGAAGTCGTGTGCAAAGGGAATCTGTTCCCTTGCGGAGAGGATCTCTAGATTAGTGGAAAAGTCGCATTATATGTGCATAAGTGCATGCGACATATGGCTAATAAAGGGGGAATATCTTAAACTTATGTTGTACCATGCATATGGTACAACTTAAGCTTATAATGTGCCATGTATGATGGTACACTTTAGTTAAATTGTTCCAAAGGAACAATTACTCCTAAAATAACTACCTTGGGGGCTATAAATAAGACCCAATGCTTAGCCATTTAATGACACTTTTGCATGGTATTCTTGCCTTGCATTTCATTCTAGCGAAGCTCTGCCAAAATCCTTCCTCTCTCTTTATCCAAGTTCTTAATCTAAAAGTAGAGATTTAGATTGTGGATTTAGTAGCCTTACTCCGTTCGTGAGAAGACTCGATCCGTCGTGGCGAATCCGAAGGCGAAGTTCCGAGACTACCGTGCCGCATACGCAAGCGTAAGTCTCAACTTCATTTATCGATCCTAACGCTGTTTTGACAGGTTCCTTCATTGGTATCAGAGCAGACGACTGTCGTTAGCCCCATATGGGCTAGTCGGCACATTCGTGTTTGACCAAGGCCTTTTGACACCCCGTATGGGCTAGTCGGCTAGTTCGTGATCGACCAAGACCTTTTGCCGGATTGGTCGACCAAAACACCCAAATTGGTCGACCAAAAATTGGTCTACATCACTCCCGGCCAGGGCCCCTGCCCTGGCCGAGGCTGGCCAAGGGCCTCTGCCCTGGCCGGCCAGGGGCCATGGCCCCTCGGCCAGGGCCTCTGCCCTGGCCGTGGCCCGCCAGAGCCAGCCAGAAGCCACTGGCCGAGACTGGCCAGGGCCGGCCCTGGCCCCTGCCAGGGCCGGCCAGGCCGGCCCCTGGCCTTGGCCGAGGCCGGCCAGGGCCCCTGGCCCTGGCCTGGCCTCGGCCAGGCCTGGCCTTGGCCTCGGCCAGGGCCCCATGGCCGTGGCCGAGGCCGGCCACTGCCGGCCTGGCCATGGCCGGCCATGGCTTGGCCATGGCCGGTCATGGCCCATATGGCCATGGCCGGCCACCCCCTTTGAATGGGGTTGCCGTACACCCCGCCGGAGGGGTGGCCGTGGTGGTTATTGGCCGTAGCCAACCCCCTCCGCATGGGGAGGGGGTGTGCATGGCCTTCATAGCCCATTTGGCCATGGTGCACATGCACCAAAATTCATCTTCTCCGATGGAGATAACTACCATCATCTTCCTCGATGAAGCACCCGTTCGTCGATGAAGCACCCGTTCGTCGAGAAAGTAGTTATTTTCCAATGGCCGTGTGCCAAAAATGAAAAATAACATACTTTAAAGTTCGTAAACTACACGCTCCACATGAAGAGAGTTCACATTCCCTATGAATGGAGACTCGGCATCCATGAAGAGTGCGAGCTTGACGACGTGAACGGTCGGTTCTTCCCGTCACGGAGAGTTCCTGCCATATCCGTAATGACAGAAGACCCTAACGTGAAAAGAACAACAGCTGCATTCTCTCCGTCACGAAGCGTTCCTACCATATCCGTAATGGTAGGATACCCATTCGTGAAAAAGACAACGCCTCATTCATCGGTTCGACGGGGCGGCGGTTTGACCGGGGCGAACCCGTATGGCTCTGATACCAATTTCATCACCTTCATTGATGACTTCACCCGTTTCGGTCACATTTATTTGATTTCCCACAAACATGAAGCTTTATCTTGCTTCAAAAACTATATGAGTTTAGTGGAAAATCAACTAGATCGCAAGATAAAGGTCTTGCGAACCGATCGGGGTGGAGAATATCAATCAACGAGTTTTAAGGAACTCTGTGATGAAAAAGGCATAGTTCATCAAATAACTATGCCTTATACTCCGCAACAAAACGGTGTTGCGGAAAGAAGAAATAGGACATTGATGGAAATGGTCCGATCAATGATGTCTCAGGCAAATTTGCCCATCACCTTTTGGGGTGATGCATTATTGACGGCAGCATTCATCTTAAACAGTGTACCCTCGAAGTCGGTAAGTTCTACTCCTTATGAGTTGTGGAACAATAGAACTCCAGACTTAAGCATTCTAAAACCTTGGGGTTGTGCCTCTTACGCACATTTATCCTCTCACAAATATGGCAAACTTGGGCCACGTGGGAGGAAGTGTATATTCATTCGATACGCTGAAAACTCCAAAGGATATGTTTTCGTCGGTTAAAAGGACAATGGGGGTCTAATAGAATTCGAATCGAGGAATGTTGTCTTCTTGGAAAACGAGTTTCCAAGATATGGTGAGATAAGTCAAGACTTATCCTTGTTTGAGACTTGGGATCAAGAAGGATCGGAACGTTCGAGTGGGAGAATTCTTGGTGAAGAGGAAAATGACCCTCATACTTCACCTATGGATGATACGAACGATACCAATCCTATTCCGAGTGGGAGTGATGTTATTCCAAGTGGGAGTGATGTCATTCCAAGTGGGAGTGATCAAACTCAAGCAAGACGTAGTAATCGAACGAGGCTAACACCTCTGAGATTTGAGGATGAATTTCCTCAAACATTCATGACATTACTACAAGATGATGACGAATCTGCAAATTTCAAACAGGCCGTCACATGCCCTGCTAAAGATAAATGGATAGCGGCGATGGAAGAAGAACTTCAATCCATGAAAACAAACCAAGTCTGGGACTTGGTTGATTTACCTAAGGGACGTAGAGCCATTGGGAACAAGTGGGTTCTTAAAATCAAGCATAAGGCTGATGGCTCCATCGAGAAATATAAAGCTTGCCTTATTGCGAAAGGTTTCACGCAACAGGAAGGGATAGACTACGAAGAGACTTTCTCGCCTGTCGTGCGTTTTACCTCCATTCGCTTAATTCTGGCAATGGTGGCTTGTTTGGACCTCGAGTTACATCAGATGGATGTAAAGACTGCTTTTCTTAACGTAGAACTAGATGAGGAGATCTACATGGAACAACCAAACGGGTTCGTACAAGAAGAAAACAAACATAAGGTTTGTAAACTTCGTAAATCCATATATGGTCTTAAACAATCCTCAAGGCAGTGGTATATGCGCTTTCAAGAAGTCGTTTTGTCGTATGGTTTCTCCATGCTCGACGAAGACAACTGCGTATACATTAAGAGGATTAAGAACAAGTATGTAATTATGTCTCTTTATGTAGATGACATACTTATAGCCGGAAATGATAAGCGTCTTATCATGGATATCAAAGCTTGGCTTTCATCCGTCTTTGAGATGAAAGACATGGGTGAAGTTGCATATATCCTTGGGGTTAAGATCTCAAGGAATCGTTCCAAGAAACTTCTTTCTCTCTCTCAAGAAACATATATAAAGAAAGTTTTAGAACTGTTTAATATGCAGGACTGCAAGCCAATTGATACTCCAATAAGCAAAGGCGAGGGTCTATGTTTGGAAATGTGTCCCAAAGATCCAAAAGAAAAGAAAGCTATGGAAAAGGTTCCATACTCCAGTGCTGTCGGGAGTCTGATGTACTCCATGATGTGTACCAGACCGGACATTTGCTATGCAGTTGGTATGGTAAGCCGTTACCAATCCAACCCAGGACAGGCACACTGGAAAGCGGTGAAGAGGATATTAAGGTACCTCAAAGGGACTACGGACTATGCGTTGTGCTATCAAGGCAATACCTTGAGACTCGAAGGCTATACCGATGCTGATTGGGCAGGTGATCTCGACGAGCGAAGATCTACCTCAGGCTTTGTTTTCTTGCTCGAGAATGGTGCAATATCTTGGAGCGGCAAGAAGCAAACCTGCATCGCCCTATCAACCATGGAAGCCGAATTTGTAGCATTCAGCATGACGGTCCAAGAAGCTGTTTGGCTTAGGAAATTCTTAGGCAGGCTGACGGATGCCACTGACTCGAGCACTGTTCCTATATACAGTGATAGTCAAGCTTCGATTGCCTATGTCAAAGATCCTAAATTTCATTGTAAGACCAAACACATTGATATTCGATTCAAGTTTGCGAAGGACTATGACAAACGGAAGGAAGTAGACATAGGATACATATCCACGCATAAGATGATAGCGGATCCCCTTACTAAGGCGATCCCCAGAGATGTGTTCTTCAAACACTTATCATCTATGGGAATGCGTAGGTGCTGAGCTGTATCATGTAATATTTCCCATGTCTATAGAAGATCAAAGTTTAATAAAAAGAAGAAGTTATATATATATATATATATTGCATACAAGTTTCTAACAAATGATTTTATATACATTTGTGTTTAAGTCTCAGCTATTTTATTGTGGGTATGTCGGACAGATTAAGGTTGGCTCTCTCACATGAGCAACCGCCTTATCTTATCAGATGGATAAGATAGAGATGAGACTAGTTTAAAGTCAAAATCATTAGACAAATGATTTAGAGTCGTGACTTAAACAAGATAGTCGAATGAAAGATCTGCATCATATGGATGCTTACAAAAGATCTGAGATCTGTATCACAAGGATATTTAAAAGAGATCTCATAGGATTTTTTAAATCCTATCTGTCTTATGCAGGATGAGAGTCCGGGAATATTTTATGGGTAGTAAGGGGACTCAAAAGATAGGCACTGTGGTGTCTGATCTTTCATCTGTACAACATCATTAAGACATACTCTCCGTGGGAAAGGAGTGATGTTGTAATACGTGTTCATACCACATATGCATTTCGACCACTGAGTTAGTAGCAATAGTGTTTGCTATTATGTGAGACTCAAAGGCCATATGGGTCTTAACTCTTACCCTCAAGGACTCCAATTGGTTCCTTTAGATTTGACGAGATGATCGCTATCTTAGCGTGTTGCTAATGGGCTATGATAATTCGGCTCGGCGGGGCACGTTAGAAAAGCGAATCAAGTCAAGATCAGAAGGTTCGCAAGAAGAGGAAGATTGATTTCATATTCGCATTTGGACTTTAATGATTCAAAGCTGGCCAGCCAATTGTGATCCAGATGGGATTCAATTGTTGAATATAAAGTATAAGAAATGTGAAGAAATAATCTAGGGTAAAGCATGCGTTGAACTACTCAACTTTGCACCTTCGAGGTCGTTGTGTATCTCTAACAATTGCACAACAATAGACTCTACGCGCATGACGGTCGCACGGTCTATTTCTCGGTATGATAGATGAAAGAACTAAGAGAAAGACGTTCTCTTACAATCCCCTCAAGTGTGAGTGGGAGATGTTGGATATGGATGACGTTTGTACACCCTTGTAGGGGATGTACGAGGGAATACGGACCTCGAACGTCGCGTACACGAAGTCGTGTGCAAAGGGAATCTGTTCCCTTGCGGAGAGGATCTCTAGATTAGTGGGAAAGTCGCATTATATGTGCATAAGTGCATGCGACATATGGCTAATAAAGGGGGAATATCTAAAGCTTATGTTGTACCATGCATATGGTACAACTTAAGCTTATAATGTGTCATGTATGATGGTACACTTTAGTTAAATTGTTCCAAAGGAACAATTACTCCTAAAATAACTACCTTGGGGGCTATAAATAAGACCCAAGGCTTAGCCATTTAATGACACTTTTGCATGGTATTCTTGCCTTGCATTTCATTCTAGCGAAGCTCTGCCGAAATCCTTCCTCTCTCTTTATCCAAGTTCTTAATCTAAAAGTAGAGATTTAGATTGTGGATTTAGTAGCCTTACTCCGTTCGTGAGAAGACTCGATCCGTCGTGGCGAATCCGAAGGCGAAGTTCCGAGACTACCGTGCCGCATACGCAAGCGTAAGTCTCAACTTCATTTATCGATCCTAACGCTGTTTTGACAGGTTCCTTCATCCTTTTCCTCTTGTTCTTATGAAGATACAAGGGCAGACTTCATTGTTTGAGAATCCTTGTTGGACAAGGAACTCACTGAGTCTGTTATACCACATTCTTCCTGATTGTTTGAGACCATACAATGATCTTTGTAGCTTAACAGAGTAGACGTCCTGAGGTCTATCTTTTAGTTCAGCAGGCATAGAAAAGCCATCAGGAAGTTTCATGTAAATCTCCTTGTCGAGATTGTCGTATAGATATGCAGTCACAACACCCATTAGCTGCATATCTAGGCCTTCCTTTGCTGTTAAGCTTATCAGGAATCTGAAAGTGATCGCATCCATGACCGGAGAGTATGTTTCGTCATAGTCAATACCCGGTCTTTAGGAAAATCCTTGTGCTACAAGTCTAGCTTTGTAGCGTGCGATCTCATTATTTTCGTTTCTTTTTCTGATGAATACCCATTTGTATCACACGGGTTTGACACCAGTAGGTGTCTGGACTATATGTCCAAAGACTTAGTGTTTCTGAAGTGAGTCCAGCTCGGCTTCTATTGCCTGATTCCACTTTGGCCAGTCATTTCTATGTTTGCATTCAGCAACGGAATGTGGATTATCATCATCATCGCTTCCGGCGACGTGAATGGCAATGTGAAACGCGAAGTCATCATCGACGACTGTACTCTTTCTGTCCAATACCTCCCATGTACGTACGTAATTCAATGATATTTCAGTTTCACCCGACAGTTCCTCTGCAGTGGATTCTGGGAGGGGAGAGGGTATAGACACGAGCTCGTTTCTCTGTGGGGGTATCGTCCCTAGGTCTCCGGATATTTTTCTTTTTGTTGGATTTTTATCCTTGGAGCCTGGGGTCTGCCTCTTTTCTGTTGAGGTGCAGCCACTTCTGCTGCTGGTAGATTGCATCCATCCTTTGGGATGTCAATCCTAGCTGGAGTATTTGCAGCAGGGATGTGTGATCTGACAATCTTCTGGTTGTTAGTAAACGAATCCGGTAATCTATGAACTGTGTTCTGGATGTGTAAGATCTTCAGGATCTCATCATCACATTGTTTTGTCACCGGATCGTAGTGGGTCAGACGTTTTGTATCCCACGTTAACATTTGCTTCGCGTTAGACTTTTCAATGTCTAGGCCCATTTTGGGGAAATAAGTCTCATCAAAGTCACAATCTTCAAGATGTACCTTAAAAGCGTCCCCCGTTTGGGGTTCTAGGTATCTTATAATGGAGGGGGATTCAACCCCTACATAAATACCTAGGCGGCGTTGAGGGCCCATCTTGGTCCTCTAGGGTGGTGCAATGGGGATATAAACTGCGCAGCCGAAGATTCTCAAGTGAGAAATGTTCGGCGGCGTTACATATGCAAGTTGCATTGGAGATAGACTCTGACCTCCCGAGGGTCTTATTCTTATTAATGATGCAGCATGCAGAATTGCATGTCCTCATACATCCACCGGCAACTGGGATTTCATTAGCAATGGACGTGCAATCCATTGGAGTCTTTTAATTAGCGACCCCGCTAACCCGTTCTGGGTGTGAACATGCGGCACCAGATGTTCAATTTCTATTCCCATTGCCTGGAAATATTCTTGAAATGACTGAGAGGTAAATTCCTGTAACGACCACTTTTCGTTGTACGTTGTTCGTGCACGTGCTTTTGGCTGTGCACGTGTTTGTTTTAGACCTTGTTTGTTTATGAACACTTTCGTGTGATATGCCGTTGTGAACGCCTCTGAGAGTATTAAATAGTGGCACTAATTTGGAACGACGTTTCTCGAGTCGTTTTCCCACAATTTAATCTTATTCGATGAGACGTTGCGATTCTCACTTTTGACGGGAGACGTTTCTATTTTTTAGTTTCGTCGTCCGACGTCGAAATTGAGATCCGTCTTCTTAGTTAGCTCACTTTCGTCATCACGATCACCCTGATATTTATTTTATAATTTTTGGAGTTCATTTGACCACTTTTATATTTTTAACAAGGTTTATAATTTTTTTAATAATTACGTTTTAAATTAATTTCGGCCAAATAAAATTTATTTGAGTTTAAAACGTTTTAAAGAATTTTTGAGCCAATTTCCAGCTCATTTGGACCGCATCAAATCCTTGTGTGAGTTGGAGAAGTTGAGATTCAAATTTTAAATTATTTTAAACTCCTAATCTCATTAGGATTAGCCCTAGACCTAGTCAACCCATCTACACTATATAAACAACCTCTAGGAAGACCTATTTTCGCAAGAAAATAACCCTAGCCGCTTCCAAAACTCAAATTTGACGTTGCGACGAATCGTCGCAACGTTGCGAAGAACTTCCACCGCACGACCGAGGAAACCAAGCCCACATCCCCGCTCAGACCGATCGCCGCCCCCGCACCCAGCCGCTGCATCACAGCCGCCCCGTTCGCCCGCTCCATCCCCCGCTCCGACCGAGAGGATCTCTCGGTCAGACCGAGAGACCCGCCCGCTCCGCACGCCCGCTCCGCACCGCACCGACCCCCGCTCTGTCGCCCCGCTCCGCCCGCGTCTGACCGAGGCCATCGCCCGCACCGACCGAAGGCTGCAACGTTGCAACGGTTGCAACATTGCAACGACCCGCCCAAGCGCCCGACCGGCGCTGTCTCCCGCTCCGACCGAATCAAGGCCCCGCACCAAGCACTCCCCCGCACTGCTGCACACCCCAAGAGATTGCACAAGCCCGTTCCCCCGCACCGACCGATGGAGCTCCCCGCATTTGGCTGTGTCCGACCGAGAGCAAACGTCGCAACCCCGCACCCGTCGCACCACTTGCCACCGTGGGCCCCCCAAGTTCTCCAGTGGTATTGTGGGTCCCCCATGGGTCCCTAGGACTACTGTGGGCCCCACCTAAGTGCTTTCTCTCCGACGATTTGCCGCGTACGACGTTGCGACACGTCGTAGCCCGTCGTCGCACGTGCTAGCTTTGGAATTTGGAACCGTTGCTCCGGTTGATGCTCTGAACTTTCCAGCGAGGAAACTAATTTGGAATCATGACTTGGAGCGTGTTCTCTTATTCCAACCCCTGGCGTCGCTACCCGACGCCAGTGTAGCTTTCGCGTCGTGTTGAGGTAACGCTTTGCACCCCTAGGACCCCCAACCCAATTGCATGCTAATCAAGACTAAAATCAGTATTTTTAAAATGTTTTAAATGTTTTAAATTCACTAATCAAGATTAATAATATGGACTTTAGGCCGGTGGACTTGTGCACGTAGGATAATTGTGATTTTGGACTCGTTGGACGGTGTGCTCAGACGTGATACTTGCAGGCAAGTGAAACTTGCCAACTCTTGTGTAGGGCCATGTTTTTAGGCCACTTCCTTGTTTTTAGCGTAAAAGAGACTAGTCAGTGAAATGATAGCTGAGCACTCCTTATTTTACACTTTTTTCCCGCATGTTTGCATGCCATTTAGATCGCTCAAATCATGTTTTTCACGATATATCGACGATATTGCGATGCTTTTCACGATTTGTTGTTTTTGTCGCATTTCAGGTGATTTGGAGCGATTTGGAGTGATCTCGAGATGCGCCTACTCCAGAGTGTCACCGACGACCTCCCCGAGGGGTATTTTGCTATTGGAGTGGAGCAGAAGAAGAAAGAACGTCGCAAGAGCGACGAGGAGGCCAAAACAAGCTGTTTGGGCATTTTTGGTGTCCCACTCGGCCGAGTGAAGGAGTCACTCGGCCGACCAGCGAGACACCGCTCGGCCGACCTGATCGGACACGCTTCATGTGTGCACTCGGCCGAGCGACGGAAGCCACATCGGCCGAGTGACGAGACCCCGTCCGCCCGAGTGGCGCTCAGACGAAGCCATTCAAAAATCGCCAACTTACTGTTTTTCGTCTGCCTGAGCTTCAGAAGACCCACTCGGCCGAGTGGCAAATGCCGACCACCCGAGTACTAAGAAGCCATCGGCCGAGTGACGACAACTCACTCGGCCGAGCGACTCCCGAAGTGAAGACCCCCGAAGACCCAGACTTACTGGAAATTTACAGGGTTTCTCACTCGGCCGAGCGACTTTTGTCACTCGGCCGAGTGCGACGCGCTGCCTGTAGCGAAAATTACGGATTTCAGGCTGCGCAGGGGCATTTTGGTCAGAGTTTTTTGGACGATTTTGGGGGGTATTTAACCCCTGTTTTTACCCTAGGTTAGAGAGCTTTTTCTCTTAGATTTTTGCAGCTTTTTAGATTAACTTTTTAGCTTTATTCTTGTGATTGGAGAGGAGACAAAGTTGATTTTTGTTGGATTAATTGAAGAACTCCATTGGTTTGCCTCTCTCTCCTCTAAAAATACTATTTTTATTGCTTGTCTCAATATTGTGATGAATTCTCTTGTTAATTTCATTGATTATTTTTGTGTTTGTGCTATGAATTGTGAGTAGTCTCCACGTCTTGGGGCGTGGGGATGAACCCTACGAGCCCAATTTCAGATTTTTGATGAATTGGTAGAAATTTTGCTAGAATTGCTATTAGGGTTAGTTTGGGATCGATTTACTACGGATGGCTAGGAGTTCATATCGATTGGGATTTGCAAGAGATTGGATCCCAATTCGGTAGGAAACCCTAGAAATCCGAATTGGGTTGGAATCGAATTTCCGTAGTATCGGTTTGCAAGAGATTGGACCGATACTAGGGTTTCCGGTTGCAATTCCGTGCCGATACCCGTTTGCAAGAGATTGGACGGGTAGGAACTATCCCAACCTAGGTCGTGGCCCGAGTTTGCACGAGAGTGGGCTCGGGGCACGATTGAACGATGATGTTGATCCTAATGCTAGCTTCCCTAGGCTAGGGTTTGCAAGAGATTGGACCCGAACCTAGGATAGCTATAGACCGGCAACAGCGCGAGAGCATGAGCTAGGTATTACATCCAGTTGCAACTAGTGCATCCAAAATTTTATTCTAGCAATTTGATACCAATGAACCACATTGACGAGATACGGTGAGTAGCGGGGATTCCCCATTCCCTAGACGTTCTTTATTTGATTTGATATCTTCGTACTTTGTCTGACGATTGTGACAGGATCGCCAAAGGCAAATTCTCTCTTTTCTGTTCTTAAATAGCCAGGTTGATTGGAGCAAGCACTTTCATTCGTCCTCCCTGTGTTCGATAACCCGCTCGCCGCTACACCGTGCGCTTGTGGTAAAACTACACGGTCGCACTTTTGGGTTACATTCCGGTGCGATCAAGTTTTTGGCGCCGTTGCCGGGGAGGCGATTGCGTTTGATCTTACCACCCTAGCTATTTCCTTTTTTGTTTTTATTTCATTATTTTTTTACCTAACTCTTCCATTGTGCTAATCACTTCTTTGAAACCTTGTTTTCCCGTGCATGAACACGAGATCAACGGCGGACCCTGAAGCTATATTATTTGATCCCGAGATTGAGCGTACTGCACGGAGAATCAGAGCGGAGAGAAGACAAGATCCGGAAGGGAGGTTTATGACAAACCCGGAAACTGCGAAACAATTAGCGGCAAGAATGGCGAGGATTATTTCTATTCGAGATAGGCTCCGGCCTAAGACCTCTTCTACGACCTCATCCATTGCCATGCCGGAGTTGGCGGCTGACAAGAACTTTGAGCTGAAGACTGGACTAGTGGTTCTGATGCAGCAGGATCCATTTCATGGGAATGCCCATGAAAATCCCCACTACCACATCCAGCTATTTTTGTCGAAGTGCGCCACATTTCAGATGACGGGGGTCTCCATCGATGCCATCAGACTGCGTCTCTTCCCCTTCACACTAAAGGACAAGGCACTTTATTGGTTGAGGACGCAAGCTGAGGGAGTCTTTACCACATGGGACGAGTTGGCGAGTGCATTCATTGATAAGTTCTATCCGCCCTCCAAGACGGTAAAGATTCGGAGCGCTCTTATGTCCTTCAAGCAAGGACCCCAAGAGACGCTCTATGAGGCTTGGGAGCGTTTCAAAGATTTGCAGCATCAATGCCCGCACCATAGCATTGAAGATTGGGAGCTAGTTCATAGCTTCTACAATGGTCTCCAACCGGGGACCAAGCAAATTATTGATGCCGCGGCAAATGGTGCTATCTTATCAAAGACTCCCGAAGAAGCTACGGCCCTAATTGAGGAGATGGCCTCAAACAATCAACAATGGGGCGATGAGCGGGGACACTCTACGTCCTCCTTGAAGCCAACTAGCATCTATGAGGCGAAGGCCGTAGCGGAGCTTACAAGCAAGTTTGATTCTCTCCACAAGGTAGTGGAGAGACTGGAGAAGTTTATCACGGAGCCCCAAGGAACCCCTTCCACCTCCGCACCAACGAACCAAATGTGTGATTGGCAAGACCAATCTCAAGCCATGTATTTGGGAGGAGAGCAAGGAGAGGGATCCTTGGAGCAAGTACAATATGTCGCGGGGAACCAAGGATATTGGGCCAATCCGGCCACAAGAAATCATCCCGGTTTCTCTTATGCCAATAATGAAGGAGCTTTGAACCCCCCTCAACAACCACCTCAACAAACTCGACCACCACCACCACCCCAACACCAACACTATCTGCCGAGGGGGCCTGCACAACAAAATTTCCAACCGAAGCAACAAGTTCCACCCTATAGGCCGCCCGGATACAATCAAGGGTGGAGAAATCAAAACCCTCCACAAGCTCAACAACGATCCGACTTCGAAGCTAGAGTGGAGGAGTTTATGGTCGAGCAAAAGAAGGTCAATGCTTTCTTGAAGGCGGGCCAATACTCCCTCACAACCGTTGTGGCACAAATATCGGAGCAATTGGCGTTGCTCAATCGGAATACTCAACAATTGCCGGCTCAACCCGAGCAAAACCCACGGGGCAACACCGGCCACATCAATGCCGTGGTTGCCGTTACTACTAGAGGCGGGAAGGATACCACCCCCGCCATGATTCCTACCAAGGAGCCCGTGGAGGAGAATGAAGAGCCAATTGAGCCGGTAGTTGAAGTTGAGAGGGAGAAAGAGCCGCAAGAAAAGGAGAAATCTAGAGCGGAGCAATTGATTGAGGAGAGGCGCTTCATGCCACCGGTCCCATTCCCCCAGAGGCTTGCTAGAGCAAAAATGGAGAAAAGGCTAGCAAAGTTTCTCGAGTATCTGAGAGGGGTTAGCCTCAACATTCCTTTCCTCGACGCCATCGTGGAAATCCCCACATATGCTAAATTTTTAAAGGATTTGATTTCGGGGGGAAAGAGGAAGGAAAAGATTACGCTCGCCGAGGAGGGCTCTTGGTTCACCAAGAGAGAGAAGGAGCCGGCCAAATTCAAAGACCCGGGGAGTTTTTGAATTCCTTGCACCTTGGGCGGCGTCCCTCTACAAAAGGCGTTGGTAGATTTAGAGGCTAGTGTAAGCCTCATGCCTCTCTCCATGTTCCTAAGGCTAAACACCGGGACGAAGTTGAAACCTACCGACATTCGGATACAATTAGCCGATGGACGGATAACAAGGCCGGTAGGAATCGCCGAGGACATCCCGCTACAAGTCCCGGGGGGCATATGCTTGCCATGTGACTTCGTGATCATGGACGTTAAGGAGGAGGGAGATACGTCATTGATACTTGGACGCCCGTTCCTCGCCACCGCCGGTGTCATTGTCGACTTGCGAGAAGGTACCCTAACATTGAATGTCGGCAACATCGAGGTGGAGCTTCATATTCCTAAGGCAATGAAACACATGCCTTACCACGAGGAGCTTGACTATATGGACCTCCTTGACGAGGTAATTGAGGAGGCGGTCCCTCATTCGATCGGCGCTCTATTCAATGAAGATTTCGAGGAAGGCCCGGATTTAGGCCAAGATGAGAAGAAAAATGATTCCCCCAACTTCTCCGCTGAAATTGATGAAGGCGACGCTGATGTCGCAAGGATTCGAGAGCTCTGCAAGCTCTCGAAATTGAAGTCTCCGAAGAAAGCTCCGCCGATACGGAAATCGGCGTCACCGGTGAAACCGAGGACCGGAGCAAATGCTAGCTTGGGGGAGCCTCCCCCAACACTATTCGAGACGGGAGACCACCGAGGGAGAACACGCCGCCGCAACTTCCGAATCCAAGCATTCTCCCCGGAAAGTTTGACGGGTGCATCTCATATGCACCAAACATCCCACATTAATTGAAAATCATAGGGGGTCGAGCTCACGATCTTAAACGAGCGCTTGTCCGGAGGCAACCCGGCGGTTATAGCTTTATTTTCACTTTTCTTTTATTTTTGTTTTAGAAATTTTTAGTGTTTTGAGTCGTTCGCCTAAAAATCTTGTGATAACGGGTCCTATTTTTCCTGACAGGAGAGGAGAACGAGGTACCCATCATTAGGAGGATGCACAAGGCGACGAGGAGCGCCCCAGGAAGGTGCTCGATGCTTAGGAGGAAGATGAAATCGATGGGAGGAAGAAAAAACAGAGTTTAGAGCCCAAACGAAGACAAACAGCAGAAAACAAGGCTCACTCGGCCGAGCATACTAGTCACTCGGCCGAGCACACAAGTTCGTCCGGCCGAGCCGCCCACGAACGAGGGAAGTCTGCTGTACCCAACTCTCTGTTTATTTTCCTGATTTCAGTATAACTGCTACTCGGCCGAGTATATATATTCACTCGACTGAGTAAAACTGATACGCTCCTAGGGCGAGTCTTACCGAGTAGCTTGGGTCACTCGGCCGAATGGACTTACTCCACTCGGCCGAGGTTGGCAAGTCCACTCGGTCAAAGCGTAAGCGGGGAGGAATTTTCCATTGAGCTCACTCGGTCGAGCGACCCAGTCACTCGGCCGAGTCGTAACTTTTTCCTATAAAAGGGGGCGGGGGAGGGCGCGTTTTTCGAAACAAGCAAACCCAAATCGCCCGACCCCTCACCTCCCTCACCCGCTGCCCTCGCTCGCTCGCCCGATCGTCGACCCCGCGCCGCCGCTCGGCCACCCACCGCCGGCCGAGCCGCCGCCGCTCCTCGCCCGAGTCGCCGCCGGCGGCCACTGCTCCGGCCGACTCCGGTAACCCCAATTTCGCCTGTTTTCTCCTCTTTTGTGTATTTTTCGAGGATCCATGCATCTAACGAACCCCAAACCCAAATTAATTTCCATTTCTATCTATTATACCCCTAATGCCCCATACGTTTTGAATATTACTCGCTGATATCTCTGTTTCATGCGCAGGTTATTTTTGGGAGCTTAGGAGAGCTCAGGGGAGCTTCTAGGGACTGATTTGGGCTACGTGGAGGCGTCGTCTTCGCACGCTTCCATAGCTTTGCACTCGCGGCGTGTCGTGGTATACTCTTTCCTTCATTTTACGCACGCCGTACTTTTCACGCTTTTTGGTGAGCGCTCGGGGCCCATATGCCGCCCCGGACACGGCCGCGGTCGAGGAGAGCTTCCGCCAAGCGGAAGTGGTCGGATGATGCCGGCCCCTCCCACGAGGCGGAGGACTCTCCTCCGCCTTCTCCACCACACCCCGTTCACCCAGCACGGCCTGCAGGCCCCACACACCCCGCACAGCCTGCAGAGCCCGCACAGCCCATACACCCTGCACAGCCACTCCCTGCCGCTCCACAGCCACCACCTCCGGCTCCACTTATCGGGCCGCTGGGGATCACGTTCCGGAACGACGCACACCGCGTCGCTTTCGAGCGTATCTCCCAGCTCTCGATCGTACCCTCCAGGTTCGCATACCTTGCAGACCTAGGACGCCTGGGGGTACTCGAGGGGATGCTCACGTTGTACGACAACGTGGGCTGGCGATATTTCTTCCAGGTGTCGGTGGACACATTTACCCGTCCGACACTTGAGGTTCTTAGTTCGATCGCCCGGACCGATGAGGGATGCTCGTTTCGGTTCTTGGACCGAGAGTGCCAGGTCACTCTCGGTATGATGAGAGCTTTCTTCTCGTGGCCCGATGTCCCCGGGGCCGACCGAGGTTACGCCCACACCCATATCCCACCACCTTCCTTCGACGCCGGCACCTTCTGGGCCCGGATTACGGGTCTTCACGCTGCCTTTGACCCTAGTAGGGCCAAGGCCTCGGCCATTGTCCATCCCTGCCTCCGTATAGCTCAGCGCCTTATGGCGACGACCTTTTTGGCGAGATATGAGCCGGGTACGATGTCCACGCCAGAGCTCTATATGCTCTACGCGATGACACGGCCCAGAGCTCTATCTAGGGAGGGCGATGAGTTGGTCCCCGCCGTCGTGATCGATGTCGCGGCTTGGTTTTTGGACCGCATCATCGTATCGATGGGCGCTCACTCACCGATATGCTGCGGCGGCCTGATCACCTTGCTCGCCCTTATGACCGGCGAGGACTTCCCTGATGACCTGCGACGAGCACCGTGCCCCACTTCACTGTCCATAGATGTTATCGCCCGGATGAAGATGCTGTGTCCGCATGGTGAGCGACACTGGGTCTGGCTGCACGGCCCTTACGGTGCCGATTACATGATTCTTCTGAGCCCAGCTCGGACTCAGATTGCACCGGCCCAGGTGGACTGGCTCCCTGCGATGGATGTTCTGATCCCAGCCGCATACGTGCTCGAGGCCGAGGAGGCCGAACAGGCTCACGCTGCCCACGCTGCCCCCGCAGACCCTGTTGCACCTGCTGAGCCTGATGCCCCTGTTGACCCCGTGGCCCCTCAGCCTATCCCTGATATTTCTGCTGCTCTCGACACCTCTGTCCACACTGCTGTCGGTGTCGGGAGTACCCTAGCTGAGCCCACCTCCACTGCTTCCACGCCTGCCACCACCACCACTGGCCCTCTGTCTGCCGAGCCCGTTTCCTCTGCCCCCACCCGAGCGCCCGCCGACCATAGTTGAGTGCGAAGAGCCATCTTTTGCCACTGCCGTAGAGACCGTAGTCTTCGCCCCTGTCTCCACCGCTGCAGTATTCTCTGAGAGTGTCGTGGCGTCTGTCCACACTTCTGTGTCACCGACCTCTCTGGCCACCTCGTTGCCACTTTTGTATTCTTCTTTCGTTGCTGCTGCCTCCACTTCTCACCAGCCGGTGCCCCGGCCTCGCACTGAGGCCAGGCCCACACTTGTGAGCACATCACCTTTCGTTCCCTTGCCTGCTGAGCCCGTCACCTACGCCACCAGAGTACGCCAGCCCCGCCCTGCACAGCCCAGACCGGTGCGTCCCTCTGCACCACCTCCCCCGACACTGTACTTCAGAGCATTCGTGCTCTTGAGGGGGCGGTGAGTGGCCTCAGAGGCGACCTTCGGACCCTGTCCGCCACCGTCACTGCGATGGCTGGCCGCTTCGACCTGCTCCCGCATATTCACTACTGCCTTACCTAGGTCCTGGAGCGCCTCCCCCACGTACCACCACCCACCCAGCAGGTCCCCACCCCCACTCCTACACACACTCAGCCTGCTTCCACTTCCACACCCACACCCGCTCAGCAGCCTGCACCACCACCACCACCGCCGCCGCCTCAGGACGGAGACGACGCAGCCCCACCTTCTTAGGCACTCTAGATGCCATCGATTCTTTTTGCCGTTGTGCTGCACGTCTCTGCTGGGTCCTAATGCATTTCGCCCACCCCCCTCCCCTCACTGTTTTTGGGTACACATTTTCTATATATATCTTCATATATCCTTTTTGGGAGAGAGGGAGAGTTTTTGGTGCCACACCTTTATATCTGTATCACTCCTTTATTTGCATGCATCATGTCCGCATCATATTTTACGTTTCTTTTATTTTCTATTATTTTTCCTCATGCATGCGTCCTCACTTACCCCTCACATTCCTTGTCTCTCGGTGTGCCACACTTTGCACATTGAGGACACTGTGCCATTTAGCTTGGGGGAGTGAGTTCTCACGTTCTTTTTGATTTACCACCTTTATTTTTAGTTTTTTCACACCATTTTCCGCTTTTACACTTATTTTCATCATTTTTTCTTTTATTTTACCATGCATCACGTTTTTCTTATTTTTCTGTGTGCCGCATTGTAAATAGTTTTATTTTCCCCTTTATCTTTATTTCTTTTTCATCTCATGCTAGAGATGACTTTTCTGTAATGATGATGACGTGGAGTTAGCTTACTCTATATGCATGCTATATTTGTCATGTCTTAGACTTTATTTCTGATATCATATGCTGTGATTTGCCTTGCATTTAGAGATAGTAACCCACACCTTTTTCCACATGAAAATGGATGAAATTTTATTATTAGCTGAGCCTGAATATTCATATGTATGCTATCGCAGAAAACACACCAAGATTCACTCATTGAATGCTTATATCTGGAGTACCGATTTCTTTTCTTATATCACTTCTATATGCATGATTTGTACATTTCACTTCAGGATGATTGAATGATGTTAGCTATGATAAATCTGGATTAGCTTAGCTTTTTTGTGATCGAAACTGAGTAGATTATATTATCCTGCTGAAGTTGTCGTGCACGTCTTATAGAGTGAACCGAGAGATATATTTATTTCTTTCTCCACAAATCTTGAACATCATTTCTCTATTTTAAAATCATTGGTGAATCTCCCCTTAGCGATTCTATTATATGGCATTTCCCCCGCTATTAATTCCTAGCTCCAAATTTCCCAAAACCAAAGAAAGAAAAAAAAAGGAAAAAAAAAAGAGAAAAAGAAAAGAGGAAAAATCCTCAATAAAAGATCACATCTCATGTTCTCTCTTTCTTCTCTCTTTTCGTATTTATTTTCATTACTTTTGGAGCTTTATAAAAATGGGGATGTAAATATTTTTTTATGCCACCACGCTTATAGATAAGCTTGGGGGAGGGAATCCAATGATGTGAGAGAGAGTGACTACTTGACGTTGCACCACAACCTAGGCTAAGTAATATTCTATACTCGGTAAGATTATTTTTAGCTTTACGAAGTCCAGAAATCTATGCCTAGCACTCATTTCATGAAATCCATGCTTATCTATTCTTTCTATTCTATTGCGTGATACTCTTATACTCCTCATAGAAAGCATTTAATTGAAAAGTGTGTGATCTGCGATTTGTATACCGCTTTAAATGATTCAGACGATGTTAATTCTAAAATTATTCCGTTTTTCATGATTATATCGTTGTTCGTGGGTTTTCTATTTCTATTTGCACTATTATACTATGATATCGAAATAAAATTCTTTGACATGTGTTTTTCATTCGGTGCATGCTATAAGAGTAAGCAAAACCCACGTCTTGAGAAAATGATCTAGCAGCTTCCCTCTTCACTTCTTTCTTTCTTCTTTGTTTTTATTTCGTTTTTCGTTTTCCTTCGTTTTTCATTTTTCGTTTTTCGCCGTTTTCGTTTTCCGAATCCACCGGGTTCGCCTTTTACTTATCTTCCTCGAGGACGAGTAAGAGGTAAGCTTGGGGGATTTTGATCACTCCTTATTTTACACTTTTTTCCCGCATGTTTGCATGCCATTTAGATCGCTCAAATCATGTTTTTCACGATATATCGACGATATTGCGATGCTTTTCACGATTTGTTGTTTTTGTCGCATTTCAGGTGATTTGGAGCGATTTGGAGTGATCTCGAGATGCGCCTACTCCAGAGTGTCACCGATGACCTCCCCGAGGGGTATTTTGCTATTGGAGTGGAGCGGAAGAAGAAAGAACGTCGCAAGAGCGACGAGGAGGCCAAAACAAGCTGTTTGGGCATTTTTGGTGTCCCACTCGGCCGAGTGAAGGAGTCACTCGGCCGACCAGCGAGACACCACTCGGCCGACCTGATCGGACACGCTTCATGTGTGCACTCGGCCGAGCGACGGAAGCCACATCGGCCGAGTGACGAGACCCCGTCCGCCCGAGTGGCGCTCAGACGAAGCCATTCAAAAATCGCCAACTTACTGTTTTTCGTCTGCCTGAGCTTCAGAAGACCCACTCGGCCGAGTGGCAAATGCCGACCACCCGAGTACTAAGAAGCCATCGGCCGAGTGACGACAACTCACTCGGCCGAGCGACTCCCGAAGTGAAGACCCCCGAAGACCCAGACTTACTGGAAATTTACAGGGTTTCTCACTCGGCCGAGCGACTTTTGTCACTCGGCCGAGTGCGACGCGCTGCCTGTAGCGAAAATTACGGATTTCAGGCTGCGCAGGGGCATTTTGGTCAGAGTTTTTTGGACGATTTTGGGGGGTATTTAACCCCTGTTTTTACCCTAGGTTAGAGAGCTTTTTCTCTTAGATTTTTGCAGCTTTTTAGATTAACTTTTTAGCTTTATTCTTGTGATTGGAGAGGAGACAAAAGTTGATTTTTGTTGGATTAATTGAAGAACTCCATTGGTTTGCCTCTCTCTCCTCTAAAAATACTATTTTTATTGCTTGTCTCAATATTGTGATGAATTCTCTTGTTAATTTCATTGATTATTTTTGTGTTTGTGCTATGAATTGTGAGTAGTCTCCACGTCTTGGGGCGTGGGGATGAACCCTACGAGCCCAATTTCAGATTTGTGATGAATTGGTAGAAATTTTGCTAGAATTGCTATTAGGGTTAGTTTGGGATCGATTTACTACGGATGGCTAGGAGTTCATATCGATTGGGATTTGCAAGAGATTGGATCCCAATTCGGTAGGAAACCCTAGAAATCCGAATTGGGTTGGAATCGATTTTCCGTAGTATCGGTTTGCAAGAGATTGGACCGATACTAGGGTTTCCGGTTGCAATTCCATGCCGATACCCGTTTGTAAGAGATTGGACGGGTAGGAACTATCCCAACCTAGGTCGTGGCCCGAGTTTGCACGAGAGTGGGCTCAGGGCGCGATTGAACGATGATGTTGATCCTAATGCTAGCTTCCCTAGGCTAGGGTTTGCAAGAGATTGGACCCGAACCTAGGATAGCTATAGACCGGCAACAGCGCGAGAGCGTGAGCTAGGTATTACATCCAGTTGCAACTAGTTCATCCAAAATTTTATTCTAGCAATTTTGATACCAATGAACCACATTGACGAGATACGGTGAGTAGCGGGGATTCCCCATTCCCTAGACGTTCTTTATTTGATTTGATATCTTCGTACTTTGTCTGACGATTGTGACAGGATCGCCAAAGGCAAATTCTCTCTTTTCTGTTCTTAAATAGCCAGGTTGATTGGAGCAAGCACTTTCATTCGTCCTCCCTGTGTTCGATAACCCGCTCGCCGCTACACCGTGCGCTTGCGGTAAAACTACACGGTCGCACTTTTGGGTTACATTCCGGAGCGATCAATAGCTGGCTAGACGCCTACTTGATCTAGTTTGACAACGAAACTAGATCCGTCACCTAATTGATCTAGCTTGACGACGAAACTAGATCCAACCCTTAAACTTGTTCATGCATTTGTATCTATCACGTTTAAATTCCTTAACTGTACGCGCTTTTAACTGCCATGCTTTGCATCGTACATGTCATCCAAATTGATTGTTGCATCGTAGCACACGCTACAAAATACTTGTACAATCCGTGTTTCCGTGTTTCCGGCTAGGTGCACCCCTATGCCATACTTGTTAAAAAACACTTCCTGGCTCGTGATCCAGAAGCGAGCATTCCATGTTTGGGGGTAAGGCCTTGGCTCGATACACGTGGAGGGGTAGGGATAAACGGTCACCTGAGCTTAGGAGTGACCCGATCAGCCCTCTAGCCAGAAGGCGGAATCTCTGTGCACGAGGTGCTTACTTTCCTTGTCTTGTACTTGTCTTGTGAATGATTCATGTAATACTTGTCATCCATGCCATGTTTAAATGTCATGCTCGTACCTTACTTTACTTTACTTTACTTATTGCACTCATACTTTAACTGCCATGTCATTGCATTCATGCTAGAACTGCTAGGTTGCTTTACTTTTGCCTACTTTCAGTTTCCTTACACAAGTCTCTTGTAGACTTGCTGACATGTGCCCCTTGATCTTTTGGGTGTCACATGTTAGACCCTGAGCCGGAGACCGTTGCTGTGTACGTGATGTTTTGCTGACGCTGAGTCTGAGTCCATGATTGCACAGGAGGAGTTTTGTGGACACCGGAGACCTTTCTTGGTGATTTTGCTGAGTTCCTTTTTGTTTTAGGCTTTGTTGTTAGTTGTCGGTGCGTGGCACCTTTGTTTTGTACGCTGTACTTTTGGTTGGCCATGTTTGGGCCTTTAGTCTCTTTTCTTTTAGCCTGGTGGCTTTTTCTGTGATGTTGAAACTTATTTTATGGATATTCTGAGATATCTCTTTTGTCTCATTTCATTATTATTATCTTTGTTTTGTTCGCGTTGCAAGGACCTGCGGTTTTAAAAGTTGATTGACACTTATCGGACTTGCAGCTTTGCAGCTTCAAGTCTGAGCGGACCTTCTCACGCTTCGCCTCCATTTTTTTGGGAAGCGGGGCGTGACAGGTTTTGTTGGTGGCCCATGCAGGTCCGTCTTGCAATTGCGAATTAACGAAACAACGATAATAACGGAATGTCCATTAAATAAATTGCAACATCCGAGTCATAAGCCCTGAGTCTAGTCGTTTTCTTACGACACTAGGTGGTAAGAAGACTTAGTAAGACGTCTGTGCTTGCTAGTTAGAGGTCTCTGATTGTTAGTTAGACTCCCTGCTAGAAATTGATTTAATTGTCGTAGGAGTTACCTTAGTGGTCCTTGTCTACCCCTGACCATCTTAGACTTCTAGAATTTCCTTTAGTCGTTCGCTTGGGTTCATCGATTTCGGACCAAGCTGAACGCATTTCTTTACCGTCTAACCTTTAGAAGTCTTAGCGCTTAGTTTTTAATCTTTAGTTGGTCAACCGTAGGAGTTTCCGTAGATTTTCCTGATTCATATCCTAGGCGTATGTATGTTTTGATCACCTGACCAATTTCCTTGCCTCGATTCACGAGATCGCCTCATGACGATCGTCGTCAATTTTCGAACCTCTCCATTACGAACCTTGAATCTCCTGAAAGTATTTTTCGACTTCCTCCTTTCCGAAGTTTAACCTTGTTCCAAATTTTAATGTATATATACTTATACTTCATCCTCCTTCGTTGATTTAAAATTTTAAAACCTTTTCGAAATTTCGAATACTAGCTTATGGTATTTTCCCAGCCTATATTTTTCGTACTTATGTAAATGTGTCGTTCTTTCATATATTAATTTTATTTTGAACCATACTTTTGCCTTGCCCAATTCGATTTATAATTTTCCTTCTTATTTGTGTTATTCGAATGATACGTCGTGTTTACTTTAATATACTTTTAAGACACATGGAATTTCAGCTTTCAGCAAGTTGGTTTTTTGCTCGTCGTTTTCGCTACTTCAGATTTTTGCAAAATTACTATTTTCATAACCTCTTCCTGCTTTAGACCCTCCCTGATTTGATTTAAAGATTTGCTATTCGATCTTGATAATTCTTATACTAAGTCATTATTATCTTCTTTCCGCTCACCATACACGCTTTTAGGAAAAAAAAAAAATTTCTAAACCAATTTGAATTTCAATTATTTTTATGCCCGTACCAGGCTCGTTGTGCTTGTACGCTAAGAGCTTAGTGTAACCAGTTTTATTTTCTGACGAATCCTGATTTCTCTCAAAGGAGTTTCAATATTGATTTTCCATAGCCTAAAAGTTTTGAAAGCATTTAACATTAGTTTACATTCTTCCGTTACTTGATTTCATTCTCTGACTTTCAAAAACTTTTGACAACATTATATTAAATTACTGACGTATAAAATTTTCTAAACCACATCCTTAATATTCGTGTAAATGATTTTACTTCCTTTTATAATTTTTTTTTAAAAAAAAACCAATAGACCATTTTCTCTTATTATGAATATTCGACTCAAACTTATTTTGAACAACTCGTTTTATCGACCTCCAAATGTTTTGATACAAGACGAGGATTCCAACTTATGAAGAACGACAGTTTTCAAACTCCACGTATTTTAGCTTATGCTATTTACCCTATTTCTTTTCCCCCTCCTATATAAGCATCACTACATCTCCCTTTCCCTCAACCTAAACATCACCATTGAGGCAAAGTTTCGTCTAACCAAGCTGTCTCTTTGTATTCGTCCTATCTGAACTCGTGCTTACCGATCCTTCCCTCGTCACGCTTTCGACCTCGACCCCCCTTTGTTGCTTAGACTTTAGTGCCCGTCAATGTCTGTGTCAACTCTTAGTTGTTAGTAGACCCTTGGACCTTTGTGAGGTGTCGTAGTGCACGTACCTAAGTTGTGTACGTGGGCTTGAATGAGTATACCCCCCATAGTATATTGATGCTTGCCTATTGTGTGATATATATATATATACATACTCGGAGTTAGTCGTGATATTATGAAGTTGTTAATGTGTTAGTATTTATAGATTTGGGTGTGGTTAGCTATACCATACTAGGGATGCCTGTGTATATAAGAGTTAGTGTTAGAATATCTAATGGAGTGTGTGTAGTTAGAGATACTTGTAATGGTTGAAATAAAATGATTGGTAAAGCTATGTATATGCTAGGTGTGATAATAATAGGTGTACGTATAGTTAAGTGAGTAGGCCTATTATATGACCTATATACTAGTACATGTGAGTATGTGCTCGTAGGTAGATATATATAGTGTTTAGACGTAAGTAGTTATGTTTTGTTGCCTGAGTATATATGTGATATACATATGGTAGTAGGATTATAATTTTGATTGCTATTGCTTGCTTTTGTGGGATGTTGCATGCGTGCATACCGTGAGGTATACACGACTATTGCACATCTTAATTATGTATGCGTAGACGTGTTAGTATGCTAATTATAGGTAGTAGGCTATGGTGTGAATATATATATGTTACATATGCGTGACTATACGATGAATGCGTATGTATTAAGGAGTGTATTATAATTATACGTGTGCTGATGTCTGTATTATTATTATGGTATATAGAGTGATTGAACTATGTGAGTATTACCTGAATAAATATTAGGTGTGAATGACTTATGGTATGTATATGGTTGTATTGGTAGACATATATATATATATATATATATATATATATATATATATATATATATATATATATATATATATATATATATATATATATATATAGGAGTGGTATCGGTATAGGTATAAATGCCGTGTTACGTATATAGAATATTCTGATATGTGTATTGAGTCTCACTCAAGCTTGAGTGGGTATACTCTTAGTATATTGAATGTATGTCTGAAGTTTGAATATAGCGATGTTTGATGTATGTATAGTGATAGGAGTGTTTGTGCCTGGTTGTGTTACGCACATGATTGTGGGTCGCTATACCAGTATATAGTTATAGGTGTTGGTCTTGTGGTATAGTTATTTACTAAGGACTTGCCTGTGTGAACGTATGTGTACTAGCTAAAACTAGGTGTGTAGGAGTGCTAGTTATATAGTGATATGATTGGTATATGTAAATGAAATGTTAGCGTGTATGGGTGTGCACCATGCACGGGTAAGTATGTGTTTAGTTATAGGTGTTGATGACTATGGTATATGTGGCATGTCGTAAATACAGTTATAGGACCGTATGTGATGTGAATACGTGGTGAACTATTTGCATGTATTTGAATGACTATACATTGTGAGAAATGGTAGTAGTAAATATATATTAAATATAGTGAAACTGGATTTAATTATGGTATGGTGTGACTACATGTGTTGATGTGTGGTATGTAATGCGTACTAAGAAATATTAGAGGGTAGTATACCCATGTTGTTTGTGCCTAGGTAGCTACCTATAGGTAGAGCAATGATTGTATTTGCTAAGCGTGAGACTATCCTTATATGAGTATCTGAAATATTGTTTGTGTTTAGGTAAGTAGTAGTTATATAAGGGATGTATGCTTATATATATGATTGAAATACATGTATGAATTTGACTGGCTAATAGGTAAAAGTGTATGACGTACGTGAATATATATATATATATATATACATGTTGGTAGTATTAAAGTTTGACTACCTAGTGCATATATAAGCACTTGTAATGACTATACCTGTTTGAATTATAACATGACTTGATTGGGGTAGTTACTAGAGCGACTAGCTATATTAGAAAGTCCGAGGACGGACTTTATTCTAAGGTGGGGAGGATGTAACGACCACTTTTCGTTGTACGTTGTTCGTGCACGTGCTTTTGGCTGTGCACGTGTTTGTTTTAGACCTTGTTTGTTTATGAACACTTTCGTGTGATATGCCGTTGTGAACGCCTCTGAGAGTATTAAATAGTGGCACTAATTTGGAACGACGTTTCTCGAGTCGTTTTCCCACAATTTAATCTTATTCGATGAGACGTTGCGATTCTCACTTTTGACGGGAGACGTTTCTATTTTTTAGTTTCATCGTCCGACGTCGAAATTGAGATCCGTCTTCTTAGTTAGCTCACTTTCGTCATCACGATCACCCCGATATTTATTTTATAATTTTTGGAGTTCATTTGACCACTTTTATATTTTTAACAAGGTTTATAATATTTTTAATAATTACGTTTTAAATTAATTTCGGCCAAATAAAATTTATTTGAGTTTAAAACGTTTTAAAGAATTTTTGAGCCAATTTCCAGCTCATTTGGACCGCATCAAATCCTTGTGTGAGTTGGAGAAGTTGAGATTCAAATTTTAAATTATTTTAAACTCCTAATCTCATTAGGATTAGCCCTAGACCTAGTCAACCCATCTACACTATATAAACAACCTCTAGGAAGACCTATTTTCGCAAGAAAATAACCCTAGCCGCTTCCAAAACTCAAATTTGACGTTGCGACGAATCGTCGCAACGTTGCGACGAACTTCCACCGCACGACCGAGGAAACCAAGCCCACATCCCCGCTCAGACCGATCGCCGCCCCCGCACCCAGCCGCTGCATCACAGCCGCCCTGTTCGCCCGCTCCGTCCCCCGCTCTGACCGAGAGGATCTCTTGGTCAGACCGAGAGACCCGCCCGCTCCGCACGCCCGCTCCGCACCGCACCGACCCCCGCTCTGTCGCCCCGCTCCGCCCGCGTCTGACCGAGGCCATCGCCCGCACCGACCGAAGGCTGTAACGTTGCAACGGTTGCAACGTTGCAACGACCCGCCCAAGCGCCCGACCGGCGCTGTCTCCCGCTCCGACCGAAGCAAGGCCCCGCACCAAGCACTCCCCCGCACTGCTTCACACCCCAAGCGATTGCACAAGCCCGTTCCCCCGCACCGACCGATGGAGCTCCCCGCATTTGGCTGTGTCCGACCGAGAGCAAACGTCACAACCCCGCACCCGTCGCACCACTTGCCACCGTGGGCCCCCCAAGTTTTCCAGAGGTATTGTGGGTCCCCCATGGGTCCCTAGGACTACTGTGGGCCCCACCTAAGTGCTTTCTCTCCGACGATTTGCCGCGTACGACGTTGCGACACGTCGTAGCCCGTCGTCGCACGTGCTAGCTTTGGAATCTGGAACCGTTGCTTCGGTTGATGCTCTGAACTTTCCAGCGAGGAAACTAATTTGGAATCAGGACTTGGAGCGCGTTCTCTTATTCCAACCTCTGGCGTCGCTACCCGACGCCAGTGTAGCTTTCGCGTCGTGTTGAGGTAACGCTTTGCACCCCTAGGACCCCCAACCCAATTGCATGCTAATCAAGACTAAAATCAGTATTTTTAAAATGTTTAAAATGTTTTAAATTCACTAATCAAGATTAATAATATGGACTTTAGGCCGGTGGACTTGTGCACGTAGGATAATTGTGATTTTGGACTCGTTGGACGGTGTGCTCAGACGTGATACTTGTAGGCAAGTGAAACTTGCCAACTCTTGTGTAGGGCCATGTTTTTAGGCCACTTCCTTGTTTTTAGCGTAAAAGAGACTAGTCAGTGAAATGATAGCTGGCTAGATGCCTACTTGATCTAGTTTGACAACGAAACTAGATCCGTCACCTAATTGATCTAGCTTGACGACGAAGCTAGATCCAACCCTTAAACTTGTTCATGCATTTGTATCTGTCACGTTTAAATTCCTTAACTGTACGCGCTTTTAACTGCCATGCATTGCATCGTACATGTCATCCAAATTGATTGTTGCATCATAGCAAACGCTACAAAATACTTGTACAATCCGTGTTTCCGTGTTTCCGGCTAGGTGCACCCCTATGCCATACTTGTTAAAAAACACTTCCTGGCTCGTGATCCAGAAGCGAGCATTCCATGTGCGGGGGTAAGGCCCTGGCTCGATACACGTGGAGGGGTAGGGATAAACGGTCACCTGAGCTTAGGAGTGGCCCGATCAGCCCTCTAGCCAGAAGGCGGAATCTCTGTGCACGAGGTGCTTACTTTCCTTGTCTTGTACTTGTCTTGTGAATGATTCATGTAATACTTGTCATCCATGCCATGTTTAAATGCCATGCTCGTACCTTACTTTACTTTACTTTACTTATTGCACTCATACTTTAACTGTCATGTCATTGCATTCATGCTAGAACTGCTAGGTTGCTTTACTTTTGCCTACTTTCAGTTTCCTTGCACGAGTCTCTTGTAGACTTGCTGACATGTACCCCTTGCTCTTTTGGGTGTCACATGTTAGACCCTGAGCCGGAGACCGTTGCTGTGTACGTGATGTTTTGCTGACGCTGAGTCTGAGTCCATGATTGCCCAGGAGGAGTTTTGTGGACATCGGAGACCTTTCTTGGTGATTTTGCTGAGTTCCTTTTTGTTTTAGGCTTTGTTGTTAGTTGTCGGTGCGTGGCACCTTTGTTTTGTACACCGTACTTTTGGTTGGCCATGTTTGGGCCTTTAGTCTCTTTTCTTTTAGCCTGGTGGCTTTTTCTGTAATGTTAAAACTTATTTTATGGATATTCTGAGATATCTCTTTTGTCTCATTTCATTATTATTATCTTTGTTTCGTTCGCGTTGCAAGGACCTGCGGTTTTAAAAGTTGATTGACGCTTATCGGACTTGCAGCTTTGCAGCTTCAAGTCCGAGCGGACCTTCTCACGCTTCGCCTCCATATTTTTGGGAAGCGGGGCGTGACAATTCCCCCGGATTATCCAGACGTATTTTCTTAATTTGGTTGTCTGGAAAATGTGCCCGCAACTTTATTATTTGTGCCAAAAGCTTTGGGAAAGCTAAGTTGCGGGTTGAAAGTAGACACACATACGAGTATTTCGAAGATGCATCAATCAGTACCATAAAGTACCGAAAGGGCCCACTAGGGGGTGGATAGGTCCACATATGTCTCCGTGTATTCTTTCTAGGAAGTTAGGAGACTCGATATCCACTTTAAGTGGTGATGGCCTTGTTATTAATTTTCCCTTGAAGCAGGGTACACAAGGGAATTCTCCCTTCTGAAGAATCTTCTGGTTCTTCAGGTTATGTCCGTGAGATTGTGATAAGATGCGGTACATCATTACAGATCCAGGGTGGCCAAGTCTATCGTGCCAAAGTAAGAATTTAGCTGATGTCGGGCACTTCAAGTGCTCCGTCAGGTTTGCTTCCTCTCTCCGAATTTTTATATGGTAGAGGCCCGATGAAAGGCTCTCAAAACGTTCAAGTATGGTTTTAACTCCATTTTCTTGAGATGTTACATAGAGTAATTCATTTTCTTTTACATTTGCTGTTTCCAAGTGGAATCCGTTAAGACATATATCTTTGAAAGTTAGTAAGTTTCTCTTGGAATTCGGAGAGTAAAGTGCATCTTTAATTTTTATTTCTGTTCCATTGGGGAGCAACAAGGTTGCATTCCCAGAACATTCAATTATGTCTGATGGCCCTGAAATTGTATTTACAGGGCTCTTATACGGATTAATGTTATGGAAATAGCATTTGTGCTGAAGGATCGTATGTGTCGACGCACTGTCTACCAAGCAGTCATGAGAGCATCCCGTCTAAAAAGATGAGTAAACATTTGCATTCAGAAGAACTAAATTTTATTCAACAGAAGTCAAATTACATAAAAGCTCTCATAAAATAGATTGTTCTTGAAAAATTCTAAAATGCTAAGATAAATGTAGCAGGCTAATCAAGCATATCATCTGACTCGAAGTCTTTTGCTGTGAATTTGACTGCGTTGTTCGCAGCCACCAGGTTTGATTCAGCATTATTTTTCTTGCTTTGTTTGTAAAGCTCCTGGAGATGCACTGGGGTCCTGCACACTCTGGACCAGTGGCCTTTCATGCCACAGCTGTGGCACTGGTCTTCCCAATCCCTCTTGGGTGTGGGTGCATCATTTTTCTTGTTGTCATTCCTGCACCATGTGAACTTGCGCTTCCCTTCATTCTTTCGCTGCTGCTGTGCTTGGCCCTTGGCTTTTTTCTGTTGTCCCCGTTTCTGTGGTCTTTCTTTTCTTTTATTATCTCTCTTCTTTTTGAAGGAAGAGTTGTGATGAGCTTCAGGTAGGGGGGCAGTACCGGGAGGGCGCATATTGTGAGTGGCGAGAAGAAGCTCTCTATTTTGCTCGGCCATGAGAAGACATGACAGCAGCTCTGATTACTTGGTGAACTGCATTCACGGTATTGCTGCATGAGTATCGCATCTTTTTCATGGAAAGACGTATACGTCTTTTCCAGCATGCGATCTTCTGAGACTTTCTCACCACACAACTTCAGGCGTGAGGTGATGCTAAAGAGTGCTGAGTTGTACTCAGCAATGGACTTGAAGTCCGGCAGTCTTAGGTTCTCCCACTCATATCTCGCCCTTGGGAGTATAACATCGCTCTGATGTTTATACATATCCTCAAGGGTGGTCCATAGCTCAAGTGGATCTTTGACCGTAAGGTACTCAGCCTTAAGGTCTTGTCCACATGGCGGCGAATATAAATGATGGCTTGCGCCTTCTCTATATCGCTAACATTTTCTTTTTCTGTCACAGCAGCGATGCTGGACTTAGCCCGCAGGTGAAACTTTACATCTAGCTGCCAGCTTAGATAGTGTCTACCTGATGCATCCAGCACTTCGAAATCAATGCTGGTAATTTTAGCCATTTATCTAGCAGAGCACAAACATGCATGAATTAATAATTCGATCAAAGAAAATATTTTCATGCGAAGGCAATATTTAATGAAAAGCTAAATGTGTGGATCGGCCAGTCCCACAAGAAAGAGTCTAAAGTCCATAGTCCAAATTATACAAATTTGTAGCTTAAAATGAAAATACAACTTTGGAAACCTCGTGGGTCCCATATGATATCTCCAGCTTCAAGCGTGGCCTCCGTCTCCATGGAAGTTGGTCTTCTTTCTTTGACATTTACATAAATTCCCCACTACAATTTCTCTCAAAAATAAAAGACAAGTGCGGGAAATAAACTATGGGAGATGTCACGGTCTGTTTTCGATCGTATGCTTTTTGTGCACGTAGTCTTGTTCGTGCACGTAATTATTTTAGACCTTGTTTGTATCCGAACCCTTTGGTGTGATATGCCGTTGTGACCCTCTCGAAGAGTATTAAATTGTGAAATTATTTTGGAACGTCATTTCACGGGTCGTTCCCCCCACAATTTGACTTTGTTTGCAGAGGCGTCCCGACTTTCACTTTTGTCGTGAGACGTTGTTATTTTTAGTTTCGTTTCTCGTCATCAAACTCGTGATACGTCTTCTTAGTTTTGTTTCTCTCATCGACGCGGTCGCCCCAGTATTTATTTCATAATTGTAGATCCCCGTTTGACCCACTTTCACTATTTTTCCCAATCTATTATGTTTAACCCTAAGTTTTATATGAGTTTAACCCTCTGATTATTATTAATAATTCAAATCACATCCTATAAATTAAATTTCAATCTTTTCCTAATTAACTCGAACCTCTTTTTACCATAGGCCACACCAACACACACACGCACCCCTGGGGATGCACACACACATTCACGTGCTGCTCTTCATACACACACAACTAAAATTTTTATTAAAAAAACCCTTCTGACCTTTGCCTAATAGAAACCCTGGGACACACAACCCCCTACTCTCTTTATATATCTAACCATATGAGCTACCCCCAGCATACTCAAAATAAAGTTCTTTATATAAAACCTTAACACTAAAACCTAGGACCCTACCCATGTGATGCCAAGCCTCCTTTATTTTAAATAGCAACCTAGGTTATTTCTTTCTCCCAGCAAACACTAAACCAAGCCGCCGCCGTTCTTTTCTTCTCCCCACACGAAGAAGACCCCGCAACATCTCCTCACACGCGCAGCCTCCCCGTCCGTTCTCCGACCTTTGGGCCTTACTCTCGCCATCCGGCCATCTCACTGGACTCCCCCACCGCCTGCTCCGCCGTGGCCGCCGGTGCTCCACCAGCAAGGCCACAACACAGCAGCAGCAGTGGCTGACTACCGCCGCTGCCGCCGCCCGCAACCCCTAACCGCCGCAGTCACCCCCTCCAACCTCTGCATCGCCGATGGCAGCCCCTCTGTCCGTTCAAGCCTCGAAACAGCGAGTTCTCGCTGTTTCATGTTCTAACGATGTCTCGACGCGTCGTTACGCCTCTCGTCGCTCTCTCTCGCTGTTGGATCGTTCTGGTAGCCCTCTATCTTGCCTAAAGGTGTTCCTCGATGTCACGACCAGCCTCTACGACGCTCAACGTCGTAGTCTTCGTGTGCGTCGACCTATTCGTCCCCGTTCGTTGTGACGACTTCCCGTGAGCCGTAGATCTGTTGAGTATTGGTGTTTCATACCAATCTTATTTTGATGATGATCACAACATTATGTTGTTGCTAATGAATCTCATGTTTTAGTCTCTCAGTTTATTTCAAGGATATCTTTCTTGGAGACTAATCACTTGGTGTAAGGATGGACATCATGTGAAGAAGGGCCAAAGTTTGGACTCAAGGAGTGCCAAAGCTTGGAGATGGTGGAGAGCAATCAAGGCATCAAGATTGAAGACTTAGACTCTTTGAGAAGCATTGTAATCCATGTAATTTACTTTATTGCTTTCTCTCTCTTTTGAGTCTAGGGTCAATGTAATGCCTTGTTAGATGGTTTACTCATTCATGCATATGCATTTAACCATCTTAGTGAACCTTAGGATTATCATAGAATCCAACCCAATAGGTTCACTCTGTCCAAAGACTCGTATGGAGTCTCTGGCTTTCCGTCAGTCGCCTGCTTAAGGAAACACAGTCGACTGGGTGATTTCCAGTCGCCTGTATATCCTTCTACAGTCGCCTGACATGCACAGCTCAAGTCAACATTTCAATTGACTCAAACTTGAGCTTTACGCACAGTCGTCTGTCAATCAGTTTAAAGTCGCCTGTATTTTCACAGTCGCCTGGAGATTGGTCATCAGTCGCCTGTATAGCGTAAGTGCAATCACTGCATCTCTCTGTCTTCTCTCTATATTTTTACAGTAGTCGACTGATGTAGAATGTACAGTCGCCTGACTATTTGACAGATGACTGTAGTATTAACATCAGTCGCCTGTGCGAAGAATTGGAGAAAGAGTGCAGCTCTCTGTTTTGTTCCATCCCCTGAAACAGTCATCTGCTGAAGGTTTTACAGGCGCCTGTCCTGTTTGTCAGTCGACTATATTGTTTTCTTCAGTCGACTGTCCTGGCTCAGATTATAGCCGTTGGATATTTTCTAGCCGTTGATCAGTCGACTGTCTTTTAATCATCAGTCGACTGTTCCTGTCGTTTTCACTTAGTTTCTAGCCGTTGCAGATCTGTTCATTTGGCAGTTTCTTTGGGTTTTTGGGCTTGTTATAGGATTCCTATATATATGAGTGTGCTGCCATCACTTGAGAACTCTTGACAACACTTGATAACTCTTGACTCTATAGAAAATCTCAAGAGATCAATAAGCTACTCTCAAGCTCCCTCATTTCCCTCTATTGAGCATTCATCTTTCTTCATGCATTGAAGTCCAGCTCAAGGGAAATCATCCAAGTGCTCTCAAGCATATCACAACACTTGGAGATCCTCTTCCATGCCTTGCATCAATTCATGAGTAAGCATCTCAAGGCATAGGTAAGAGTATTTACTTTACTTGGTGTAATTTGTTTTCCTATTTCTCTTTGTGGGATTAGGATACTCTCTTTGTGGGAGTTTCTCTCTTTGTGGGAGGTTGTCTCTTTGTGGGACTAGGGAATTCTCTTTGTGGGAATTAACTCTCTTTGTGGGAGTTCTAGTGTCATATTGTAGAGCTAACCCTAATTCTCTGAGGGGGAGTTAGTGATTCTCTCTGTGGGAGTCTTGATCCTTGTGTAGGATTAGTTGGGTCCTTGTGTAGGGCATAAATCCTCTGTGTGGGGTATCTCCTTGTGAGATTTGTATTCACTTCTCTGTGTGGGAATATAGTGAATATTGGTGTGGCTGGATGTACCCAAGTTTGGGGAACCAGGGTAAAACTTTGTGTTTGCGTTTGGATTGATTGTGCCTTTTAATTCCTCTTGCATTTATAATTCCGCATTTGCAAGTTAAATTTTAATTGGACAATTTTATTGCCATTACACTATTCACCCCCCTCTAGTGTGTGTTGTTAGTATTGCAAGGGTTAGACGATCCCTACAAGATCTTCAACCGTCCACCTTGCTCGCTGATTTGGACTCTCCACGCTGATCTCGTTGCTTTTCAAGGATTGGCGATCGTGGATCATATTTTGGATCTGAATCAGGAGCGCTATCTATATTCCAACCCCTGATGTCGCTACCCGACGTCAGTGTAGCTCTCGCGTCGTGCAAGGGTACTTTTCTGATCTCTTAGGACCCCCAACCAATGCATGCTAATCAAGATTAAAATCAGTATTTAAATTGCTTAGTAAATCACTAATGAAGATAATCTAATTTGGGACTGTATGTTGGTGAATCCGAGCACATAGGTAGATTGGACTGATTGAACGGTGTTTCCAGAACGGTTGATTGCAGGCAAGTGAAACTTGCCAACTTGTGTTTAGGCCATGTTTTAGGTTATCCCTCGTTTTTATCGTAAAAGAGACTAGGCGATGAAATGATAGTCGCCTAGACGCAACTTCAAGATCTAGCTTGACAATGAAGCTAGATCTGACACCCTGTCATGTCATTCATACATTTTGCCTGTCACGTTTAATTTCTATATCTGTACGCACTTTATTTGTACTCTTGCCATGCCATGCATCCTACCATGTCATTCTATGTTTAAATGTTTACATTCGTAGCACACGCTACTTGTACTTCCTTGTTGAGGCTAGGCACCCGCGTTGCAGGCACAATCCTATGCCAAGTACACTTCCTGGCTCGTGAACCAGAAGCGGGCTACGTGTGTTGGTCGAAAGCCAATGTCCGATTACACGTGGAGGTGTAGGGTTAAGCGATCACTTGAGCGTAGGAGTTGGCCAGTACAGCCGCTCCAGCCAAAGGGCGTAAACTCTGTGCACGACGTGCTTACTTGTCTTGTAAATACATGTGAATATTTTAGTAGCTTTGCTACCTTTGCCTTGTCATACTTGTTGCACATTCTTACTTGTTGCATCCATGCCTTAAACTGCCATGTCATCGCACATTTTAGAATTGCGAGGCTGTTCCCCTTTCGTTTAGTTTCCTTGCACAAAGTCTCTTGTAGACGTTGCTGACTTGCGCCCTGGTCTCTTTTGGGTGTCGCATGTTAGTTGTTGAGCCAGAACCCGTTGCTGAGGACGAGGTGTTTGCTGACGTTGAGCCTGGGTTCACTGTTGACGTGTAGTTCGAGGACACCGGCGACTAGTCGTAGAGACTTCTTTCTGTGTTGTTTTCTGATTAGTTCTTATTAGGTTGTTATTGCGTAACGCCTTTCCCTTTCCGTACGTTTATTTCTGTTGGCCATGCTTGGGGCCTTTTAGACTCTTTTTACGCTTGGTGGCTTTTCTGTGATATTTGAACATTATTTGTGGACATTCTGAGATTGGAATAACATTATTTATCTTTCTTCTTTTATTATTATTTTTGTTCTGTTTTGTAATTGCAAGGACCTTTACTTGGTTTTACCAGACGCTTTACAGACTGTAGCCTCACAGCTTCAAGTCTAAGAGGACTTTTCATGCCTCGCCTTCCGTTTTTGGGAAGCGGGTCGTGACAGGTTTTATTGGTGGCCCATGCAGGTCCCTTCTTGCAACTGCAAATTATCGGAACAACGATAATAATAATAGAATGTCCATTAAATAAATTAAAACATCCAAGTCATAAGGCTCGAGTCTAATTTTTATCGTTATCTATGTCACCAGATGGTTGGAAGACGACATACCCGAGCTGGTGGTGGGCCAGACCGTGATGAGGTACCGGATAGAGATCCCACCAATGCTGAAGTCATGAGGATGATGCATCAGATGATGCAGGTGTAGCAGGGCATCCTTCAGAATGCCCCTCGCTTCGAGCCGGGAGCGAAGCAGTTTTCGGAGCTGGGCCCGACCTATTTTGATGGATCCGAAGGACCGTTGGCTGCAGAGGAGTGGATCCGGAATACGGAGGACAATCTGAGGATGTCGAAGAACAACCCGGCTGGATGGGTTGATTTGGTGAAGAAGCAGCTCAAGGATAATGCTCGCAGCTGGTGGGATGCAGAGGAGGAGCTGTTGGTGAAACATATACCTTGGGCTACTTTCAAGGCTAGGTTCGATGAGGAGTATTTCCCGAAGGCTGCCAGGAGGGAGATGTTGCAGCGATTCATTGATTTGAAGCAGGGATATCTATCGGTGGACCAGTATCATCAGGAGTTCACTAAGCTGAGTCGCTTTGCGCCGAAGATGGTACATGATGCCAAGGATATAGCTCAGAGGTTTCTGTAAGGTCTTTCCTTAGATTTGCAGAGCCTGATGTCTTCGTCAGATTTGGAGTCTTATTAGAAGTTGCTGATAGCTGCTCGAAGGCAGGAGCTGATTGCGAGCCAGAAGAGAGGGCAGACTTCTGGAGCTGGGAAGAGGCCTATGGGGTAGGTCAGAGCAGTGGTTAGGTCAGGGTTCAAGCCTAACCAGTCGGTGTAGTTCAAGAGACTAGGTGGGCCTACTCAGAAGACTTGCCATTTCTGTGGCAAGACTGGGCATGTCAAGGAGCAGTGCAGGAAGATGCTGGGACAGTGCCTGGTTTGTGGTGATCCTACTCATGTCATGAAGGATTGTCCGAAGTCTAAGCAGCCTTGGAGAGGACCAGTTGTAGCTCAGCCGTTGCAGCAGAGAGCACCTGTACCTGCTGGACGTGGGGCAGCCCTTGTTCCGCAGAAGCAGGCTTTTCAGCAGGCTTTTCAACCGAGGATGCAGGCTTTCCTGATGACTGCAATTGAGGCTGAGGCTGAGGATGAGATTATTGCAGGTAACCCTCAGTCTAGTTTGTTTTCCTTTCCTTAGTTAATCTTCTTTGTTAGAATAGTGGTTGTTTGCTAGAATATATTATGTTTGCTAGAATAGGATTTGATTGTTAGTTGTTTGTTAGGTGTGATTTTGGTTTGCACATTCCTTGCACGAGTCCTCTTCGACTCTGGTGCATCGATGTGCATATATCCCGGAGCTTCATGGACAAGCATTCCTTGTCGACTTTCCCTCTTCCCAAGAGTTGGGATATCGTTACAGGGAATGGCATGGTCTCGGTGCATCGTGGTTGCAAATCTTGTCCTTTGGTGGTCCGTGGGCATGAGCTTTACGTTGACTTTATTGTCCACGACATCATCAACTATGATGCCGTCCTTGGGATGGACTGGCTTGGGAGTTTCTACGCCACGATCGATTGTCGATGGAAGAAGGTGGTGTTCTAGATTCCGGGTCATCCGGTGTTTGAGTTCAGTCGAGGTAGCAGTTCGCTTGGTCTTGTTAGGTTTCGGGCCAAGCCGGTGGAGATCGTTGCCATGCAGATGGAGCAGAGTAGACCAGCTGTGGTGAGAGAATTTGACGACGTCTTCCCCGAGGAGATGTCAGGAATGCCAATCGATCGAGCTCTTGAGTTTTCGATCGACCTTATTCCGGGAGCACAGCCCATTTCGAAGGCATCGTATCGTATGGCTCCAGCAGAGTTGGAGGAGTTGCGTAGGCAGCTGGATGAGCTTTTGCAGAAGGGGTATATTAATCCTAGTGTGTCTCCGTGGGGAGCACCGGTGTTGCTTGTGAAGAAGAAGGATAGTTCGCGTCGTATGTGCGTGGACTACAGGGAGCTGAATGCCGTCACCGTCAAGAATAGATATCCATTGCCTCGTATAGATGACATCTTTGATCATCTTGGAGGATCGAGAGTGTTCTCTAAGTTGGACCTGAGGAGTGGCTATCACCAGCTGAAGGTGAGGAAGGAAGATATCCAGAAGACAGTGTTCAGGACAAAGTATGGTCACTACGAGTTCATGGTTATGCCTTTCGGTGTAACCAATGCGCCTGCAGTTTTTATGAACCTGATGAATCTGATCTTCTACAACTTTCTAGATAAGTATGTCATTATCTTTATTGACGACATCTTGATCTATTCAAAGTCGGAGGAAGAGCAAGCATCGCACTTGAGGACAATATTGGAAATTTTGAGGAAGCATCATTTGTATGCTAAGTATTCAAAGTGCGAGTTCTGGCTTGATAGGGTTATTTTTCTTGGGCATGATGTCACGACCCGCTTCCCTAAAATGGAGGCGAGACGTGAGAAGGTCCGCTCAAGCGTGGAGCTGTGAAGCCTCACGCCTGATAAGCGTAAATTTAGTATAAGCAGGTCCCTGTAATTGCAAACGAAACAACAACAATAATAATAATAATATGAGACGGATATGAAATACCAATCCCACAGTTTGTCCACAAAATATTCAACATCACAGAAAAGCCACCAGGCTAAAAGAAAGAGTCTAAAGGCCCAGAACAAGGCCAAACAAAAGACGAATATATCAGAGTATCAAACTAGGTGCCACGCACCGACAACCCAAAAGATCTAACAAAACTAGACGTAGACACTAAGACTGATCTCCAGTGTCTACGAAGTCCTCGTCCAACACGGGCGCAAGCTCGGCGTCCGCAAACACCTCACCCTCAGCAAGTAACTCGGGCTCAAAGTCTAACATGCGTCACCCAAAAGAGAAAGGGGCACATGTCAGCAAGTCTGAAAGACTTGAGCAATGAAACTGAAAGTAACTAACAACCTAGCACTTATATAATATTAAGCAATGACATGGCAGTTAAGTATGATGCAACAGTTAAAGGAAGAGACAAGCACGCACGATGTAGCAAAAGATACCAAATCACTAATTCACGAATCACTTATCACTATTTTCACTTATCACTATTATCACTGAAACACTAGAGATTTCGCCTACTGGCCGGAGTGGCGGATCAGGCCAACTCGGGGCTCAGGTGGCCGCTTATCTCTTACCCCACCCATATGTGTCGAGCGTTGGGGTTTCCAACTCACTGAGCTCGCTTCTGGATCACGAGCCAGGAAGTGTATTTGGCATAGGGGTGCACCTAGCCGGTATCCGAGCGTTGGGGTTTCCAACTACAGGGCTCGCTTCTGGAACACGAGCCAGGAATATAATATTGTAGCGTGTGCTATGCAATCACGATAAATAATCACTATGCAATGACATGAACAGATATTTGCGTACCGTTAATTGAAATTAAACGTGACATACAAGCATGATGAAGGTGACGGACCAAGCTTCGTTGTCAAGCTAGGTCAATGGCGTCTAGACGGCTATCCTTTCACCGTCTAGTCTCTTTTACGCTAAAGCAAGGGAAATGGCCTAAGACATGGCCCAAACCAAGAGATGCAAGTTTCACTTGCCTGATACCGGGGTTGACGAGCAATGAAGATCGTCACAAGCTAACTACGGAATAGATCGCTGTTATGGAAAAACAATCATTAGAACAATGATTCTAAATCGATTTCTTATTAGAATCCTAACTTTCTAATAATCCATTTTTTAGGGTTTCACACATGTCAATGGGAGTTATGCTAAAACTAAAGGAATCGAGTATTACCGTGAAGAGGCGGAGGAGCGATGCCGAGCAACCACGGCAACGGAAGAACGATCCGGCTCAGATCTGGAAATGAGGGAAAAATCTGGAGAAATGGGTTTGGAGGTGGATTTTGGGGATTTGATGAGGGTTTGGGGAAGATGAGAGATGGGTTGTGAGAAGGGAGGGTTTGGATGATGGAGGATGAGCTTGGGATGAAAGATTAATGGCTTGAGGGAGATGGGGGCTCAAAGGGGGAGAAATTAGGGTTTTGGGTCGAGTGGAGGAAGAAGAAAACGTTTGGGAGGGGTTTAAATAGGATGGGCTGGCGGCTGCCCAGAAATTAGGGTTTTAACACAGATTAGTCGGTCAAAGAGCAACCACTGACCGACTAGTTTGGCAACTAGTCGGTCGGTCGACCAACGCAGACCGACTAAGTGTAAACAGTAACTTCTGAACGAAAATAGGATTTAGATTTAGTCGGTCGATGAACAATTACTGACCGACTAGTTTGACATCTAGTCGGTCGGTGAACGTTCTTAGACCGACTAAGAGTGAGCAGTATTGATACCAAAAATTAGTTGAAGAGTTAGTCGGTTAAAGAAGCATTACTGACCGACTAGTTTGCAACCTAGTCGGTCAACCAACGTTCTTAGACCGACTAACGATAAACAGTAACTTCTGAATAATTTAGAAAGACAACTAGTCGGTTCAAGAAGGATTGCCGACCGACTGGATCGTCATCTAGTCGGTCGGTGCCCCTTCTTACACCGGCTAATAAGCACCAAAAGTTCCGATATGGAGCACGGAGCTCCGGGATCGATTCCTAAGACTCCTAGGCTTGATCTAATAGTAAGATACGACCGTTATGAAGCCCGTCACGAATGACTTACTCCGAAATCGACGATCCTAAGGAAGAAACGAGAAAACACGACGAAACGATCGAAAATGAAAGTTACGGAGACGAAAACCACACATGAGGAGAAAATCCACCAAAACATATATTGTAATATAATAAATCCAGATACATGAAAACCAGTCGTTACATCCTCCCCAACTTAAGAAAAATTCCGTCCTCAGAATTTCCAAACACTCACGTGTCCGGAAACAAAAGTGGGAAACGCTCTCGCATCTCATCTTCTCTCTCCCAAGTAGACTCTCCCGGCGAACCGTGCCGCCACATCAATCTAACAAGATCGACGACCTTGTTTCGAAGTGACTTCTGACGCCTGTCCAGAATCTGCACTGGATGTTGGTCATACGTCAAATCTGGGCGAACGGCGATCTCCGAGAAATCCACGGCATGAGACGGATCGCTGATGTATCGACGAAGCTGCGACACATGGAAAACATCATGGACTCCTTCCAAAGATGGCGGCAAGGCTAAGCGATAAGCTACTTCGCCGACCCTCTCCAAAACATCAAATGGTCCAATGTATCGCGGGCTCAACTTCCCTCGCTTCCCAAAACGAATCACACCGCGATTCGGGGAAATCCTCAGAAACACATGATCGCCCGGCTGAAACTCCAAAGGACGACGTTTAGCATCCGCCCAATGCTTAAAACGGTCCTGAGCAATCCTCAACCTCTCCCGAATGTTCCTGAAAATATCCACGGCCTCCACGATCATCTCAGGTCCCAACAACTCCCGATCACCAATGTCATCCCAACTCAATGCCGATCGACATTTCCTCCCATAAAGAGCGGCGAAAGGCGCCATGCCAATACTCGCCTGGAAGCTGTTGTTGTAAGAAAACTCCACCAAATGTAGATGGTCCTCCCATGAACCCTTGAAATCCAACATGCACGCCCTCAGCATGTCTTCCAAAATCTGAATTGTCCTCTCGGACTGGCCATCCGTCTGCGGATGGTACGCCGTGCTGAAACTCAGACGCGTACCCAAGCTCTTCTGCAAACTCTGCCAGAACTGAGATGTGAACCTCGTGTCTCTGTCCGACACGATACTCACGGGGACTCCGTGAAGTCGTACGACCTCCTGCACGATTCACGTTACATAACTATCTAAACTAGGAAAAGGAAATAAAAACAGAGAGTAAAAGAATTTACCTCCATATATCTCCTTGCTAGCGCCTCAGTGGACTGTCCCACTCGGAATGGAATAAAGTGCGCGGATTTGGTCAATCGATCTACGATCACCCAAATCGCGTCATTCTGCTTCGGACTCCGAGGTAGTCCAGTCACGAAATCCATAGTGATGTGTTGCCACTTCCACTCCGGAATCGGAAGCGGTTGTAGCAACCCGGCCGTACGCTAATGCTCCGCCTTCACTTGCTGGCAAACCAAGCACTTGGCTACACTCCGAGCAACACTCCTCTTCATACCATGCCACCAATAATTCAGACGAAGATCCTGGTACATCTTGGTGCCACCAGGATGCACAGAATACGGCGAACTGTGTGCCTCCACCATCAACTCCTCTCTAATATCCCCATCTGGCACACACAACCTGGCTCCAAACCTCAGCGAGCCATCCTCATGAACCAAAAAGTCAGTCCGCAGACCTGCTTCAACCTGCCCTCGAATCCTTACCAATTTTGGATCTCCGGCCTGGCCAGCCTTAATCCGATCCACGATCATTGACTGCACCTGCATGTACATCAACGAAGAAGTCTCCCTAGGAAGAACAATCTCCACTCCGGACTCGCAAAAATCCTGCTACAATCTCCACTGCGAGGTCAACATCATCACCGCGGGAAGCCTACTCAAAGCATCTGGAACCACATTCACCTTGCCAGGGTGATACTGCAAATCAATCTCATAATCCGCCATAAGCTCCAACCATCGACGCTGTCGCATGTTTAGCTCCTTCTGAGTAAAAATATACTTCAAGCTTTTGTGATCGGTGAAGATTTTCACTTTCTCACTCAGCAGAAAGTGCCTCCAAATCTTAAGAGCAAACACAACGACAGCCAACTCCAAATCATGCGTCGGGTAATTCTTCTCATGAACCTTGAGCTGACGAGACGCATAAGCCACAACATGCCCGTGCTGATGCAACACACAACCGAGACCCTTACCAGAAGCATCGCAAAAGATCTCAAATCCACCGCTACGATCAGGCACAACAAGAATAGGGGCAGTCGTCAACCTCTCCTTCAGAACGCCAAAAGCATTCTCACAATCACCCGACCAAACAAAAGGTACATCCTTCCGCGTCAATCTGGTCATCGGCTTGGCAATACGGGAAAAGTCCTTAATGAAACGACGATAATATCCCGCCAAACCAAGGAAACTTCGAATCTCAGACGCAGACGACGGAACATGCCACTCTCTGATGGCCCTAATCTTCTCGGGATCCACAGAAATACCTTCTCCGGTCACCACATGCCCTAGAAAAGCAACTCTATCCAGCCAAAACTCGCACTTCGAAAACTTAGCATACAACCGATGCTTCCTCAAAATCTCCAATACCATCCTCAAGTGCGAGGCATGCTCTTCCTCCGACTTCGAGTAGATCAGAATGTCGTCAATAAAGATAATGAAAAACTTATCTAAAAAGTCGTAGAAAATCAGGTTCATCAGATTCATGAAAACTACGGGTGCGTTAGTTACGCCGAAAGGCATAACCACAAACTCATAGTGTCCATACTTCGTCCTGAACGCTGTATTCGGAACATCTCCCTTCTTCACCTTCAACTGATGGTAACCACTCCTCAAATCCAATTTAGAAAACACCCTCGAACCTCCAAGCTGATCAAAAATATAATCGATGCGAGGCAACGGGTATTTATTCTTGATGGTCACCGCATTCAACTCCCGATAGTCCACGCACATGCGACGCGAACCATCCTTCTTCTTCACCAACAACACCGGTGCTCCCCACGGAGACACACTAGGGTTGATATAACCCTTCTGCAAAAGCTCATCCAACTGCTTCCGCAACTCTTCCAATTCTGCAGGCGCCATACGATATGGTGCCTTTGAAATCGGCTGCGCTCCCGGAACAAGATCGATAGAAAATTCTAAAGCTCGATCGGGTGGCAAACCAGACATCTCCTCGGGGAAGACGTCGCCAAAATCTCGCACCACAGCTGGCCACTCCATCTCCATCTGCATAGCCACAACCTCCACCGGCTTGGCCCAAAATCTGACAGGACCAAGCGAACTGCTACCACGGCTGAACTCGAATACTGGATGTCCAGGAATCTCGAACACCACCTTCTTCCTTCGACAGTCAATCGTAGCATAGAAGCTCGCAAGCCAATCCATCCCAAAGACCGCATCGTAGTTGGTGATGTTGTGGACAATAAAATCAGCATAAAGCTCATGTCCACAAACCACCACAGAGCAAGGACTGCACCCACGATGCACCGTGACTACTCCATTCCCTGTAACGATGTTCCAACTCTTGGAGAGAGGGGACGTCGACAAGGAATGCTTCTCCACGAAGCTCTGGGCCAAAATGCACATTGACGCACCTGAGTCAAAGAGGACTCGGGCAGGGAACGTGCAAACCAAAACCACACCTAACAAACAGTCTAATCAATCAAATCTTACTCTAGCAACATTCATACACAAGCATCCAACATAATTTTAACAATCAACTAATTAGGGAAGGAACAACTAGATTGAAAGTTACCTGCAATGACCTCATCCATGGCCAAAACCTCCTCCTCAGTCATCAGAAATGCCTGCCTCCTTGGCGGAACCGCCTGCCGAAAGGCATGCCCTTGCGGAACAAGGGGTACCCCACGACCAGCGGGCACCGGGGCTCTCTGCTGCAACAGCGGGGCAGCAATAGGTGCCTTCCAAGGCTGCTTCAACTTCGGGCACTCCCTGAGAGCATGTGCGGGATCTCCACAGGCAATACATTGCCCCAAGAACTTCCTACATGATTCCTTAATATGGCCCTCCTTTCCACAGAAATGGCAAGTCCTCCGAACAGGCCCTCCTGGCCTCTTAAACTGAACAGGCTGGTTCGGCCTGAATCCAGGTCTAACCACAGCTCTCGCCTGTTCCACAGGCCTCTTCCCAGCACCAACAATAGACCCCCTCCTCTGGTTCATGAGCAGCTCCTGCCTCTTGGCTGCTACTAAAACCTTCTGATAAGATTCCCGGTCAGAAGAGGTCACAAAACTCTGGAGCTCCGAAGCAAGTCCCTGCAGGAACCTCTGAGCTCTCTCCTCAGCGTCCTGCACCATCTTTGGTGCAAACCGACTCAGCCTCATGAACTCTTGGTGATATAGGTCTACCGACGAGCTTCCTTGCTTCAAATCGATAAAACGCTGCAGCATCTCTTCCCTGGCAGCTTTCGGGAAGAACTCACCATCAAATCTGGCCTTGAAGGTAGCCCAGACGATCGGCTCCTCCAACATCTTCTCTTCAGCATCCCACCAATTCCTGGCGTTATCCCTCAGCTGGCGCTTCGCCAAGTCAACCCAACCAACTTCGTTGACCTTGGACATCTTCAGATTGTCCTCGATATTCCTCATCCATTCATCAATAGCTAGTGGACCTTCGGTTCCATCAAAATATGCAGGACCCAGCTCTCTGAACTGCTTCGCCCCGGGCTCAGGGCGAGGGGCTTCCACCACCCGAGCAGCTCGAGCCACCGGAGCATTCTGTACCTGCAGAAGCACACCCTGCTGAACTTGCATCATCTGCAACATCATCCACATCATCTCTCCATTAGTGGGCTCCCGCTCAGGCTCCTCATCATGAGGGGGCGCACCACTACCACCACCACCACGGGTGATTCGCCTTCCTGCCATCTAATGACACAGAAAACGAAACAATTAGACTCATAGCTTAGGGCTCAGATGTCGAACTTATTTGTTGGACAATTTTGTATTATTATCGTTATCCCGATAATTGCAGTTACAGAAGGACCTGCATGGGCCACCACTAAAACCTGTCACGACCCGCTTCCCTAAAATGGAGGCGAGACGTGAGAAGGTCCGCTCAAGCGTGGAGCTGTGAAGCCTCACGCCAGATAAGCGTAAATTTAGTATAAGCAGGTCCCTGTAATTGCAAACGAAACAACAACAACAATAATAATAATATGAGACGGATATGAAATACCAATCCCACAGTTTGTCCACAAAATATTCAACATCACAGAAAAGCCACCAGGCTAAAAGAAAGAGTCTAAAGGCCCAGAACAAGGCCAAACAAAAGACGAATATATCAGAGTATCAAACTAGGTGCCATGCACCGACAACCCAAAAGATCTAACAAAACTAGACGTAGACACTAAGACTGATCTCCAGTGTCTACGAAGTCCTCGTCCAACACAGGCGCAAGCTCGGCGTCCGCAAACACCTCACCCTCAGCAAGTAACTCGGGCTCAAAGTCTAACATGCGTCACCCAAAAGAGAAAGGGGCACATGTCAGCAAGTCTGAAAGACTTGAGCAATGAAACTGAAAGTAACTAACAACCTAGCACTTATATAATATTAAGCAATGACATGGCAGTTAAGTATGATGCAACAGTTAAAGGAAGAGACAAGCACGCACGATGTAGCAAAAGATACCAAATCACTAATTCACGAATCACTTATCACTATTTTCACTTATCACTATTATCACTGAAACACTAGAGATTTCGCCTACTGGCCGGAGTGGCGGATCAGGCCAACTCGGGGCTCAGGTGGCCGCTTATCTCTTACCCCACCCATATGTGTCGAGCGTTGGGGTTTCCAACTCACTGAGCTCGCTTCTGGATCACGAGCCAGGAAGTGTATTTGGCATAGGGGTGCACCTAGCCGGTATCCGAGCGTTGGGGTTTCCAACTACAGGGCTCGCTTCTGGAACACGAGCCAGGAATATAATATTGTAGCGTGTGCTACGCAATCACGATAAATAATCACTATGCAATGACATGAACAGATATTTGCGTACCGTTAATTGAAATTAAACGTGACATACAAGCATGATGAAGGTGACGGACCAAGCTTCGTTGTCAAGCTAGGTCAATGGCGTCTAGACGGCTATCCTTTCACCGTCTAGTCTCTTTTACGCTAAAGCAAGGGAAATGGCCTAAGACATGGCCCAAACCAAGAGATGCAAGTTTCACTTGCCTGATACCGGGGTTGACGAGCAATGAAGATCGTCACAAGCTAACTACGGAATAGATCGCTGTTATGGAAAAACAATCATTAGAACAATGATTCTAAATCGATTTCTTATTAGAATCCTAACTTTCTAATAATCCATTTTTTAGGGTTTCACACATGTCAATGGGGGTTATGCTAAAACTAAAGGAATCGAGTATTACCGTGAAGAGGCGGAGGAGCGATGCCGAGCAACCACGGCAACGGAAGAACGATCCGGCTCAGATCTGGAAATGAGGGAAAAATCTGGAGAAATGGGTTTGGAGGTGGATTTTGGGGATTTGATGAGGGTTTGGGGAAGATGAGAGATGGGTTGTGAGAAGGGAGGGTTTGGATGATGGAGGATGAGCTTGGGATGAAAGATTAATGGCTTGAGGGAGATGGGGGCTCAAAGGGGGAGAAATTAGGGTTTTGGGTCGAGTGGAGGAAGAAGAAAACGTTTGGGAGGGATTTAAATAGGATGGGCTGGCGGCTGCCCAGAAATTAGGGTTTTAACACAGATTAGTCGGTCAAAGAGCAACCACTGACCGACTAGTTTGGCAACTAGTCGGTCGGTCGACCAACGCAGACCGACTAAGTGTAAACAGTAACTTCTGAACGAAAATAGGATTTAGATTTAGTCGGTCGATGAACAACTACTGACCGACTAGTTTGACATCTAGTCGGTCGGTGAACGTTCTTAGACCGACTAAGAGTGAGCAGTATTGATACCAAAAATTAGTTGAAGAGTTAGTCGGTTAAAGAAGCATTGCTGACTGACTAGTTTGCAACCTAGTCGGTCAACCAACGTTCTTAGACCGACTAACGATAAACAGTAACTTCTGAATAATTTAGAAAGACAACTAGTCGGTTCAAGAAGGATTGCCGACCGACTGGATCGTCATCTAGTCGGTCGGTGCCCCTTCTTACACCAGCTAATAAGCACCAAAAGTTCCGATATGGAGCGCGGAGCTCCGGGATCGATTCCTAAGACTCCTAGGCTTGATCTAATAGTAAGATACGACCGTTATGAAGCCCGTCACGAATGACTTACTCCGAAATCGACGATCCTAAGGAAGAAACGAGAAAACACGACGAAACGATCGAAAATGAAAGTTACGGAGACGAAAACCACACATGAGGAGAAAATCCACCAAAACATATATTGTAATATAATAAATCCAGATACATGAAAACCAGTCGTTACACATGTGGTGTCAGGAGATTGAATATCAGTGGATCCTGAGAAGATTAAGGCTATCAGAGAGTGGCCGGTTCCGCGGTCAACATCAGAGATCAGGAGTTTCCTTGGGCTTGCAGGTTATTATCGGCGTTTCATTAAGTACTTTTCTCGGATTGCTGAGTCGATGACTCGATTGACGAGGAAGGATGTGCCATTTGTCTGGTCAGATGATTGTGAGGAGGCCTTTTCTATTCTGAAGGCAAGATTGACATCAGCGCCTGTTCTTTCTGTGTCCGATCGCAGTGGAGGATTTGAGATCTTTTACGATGCTTCTGGCAAAGGTCTTGGCTGTGTTTTGCATCAGCATGGGCACGTGGTTGCATATGCTTCTCGTCAGCTTAAGGCTCACGAGAAGAATTACCCGACGCACGATTTGGAGTTGGCTGTAGTCGTATTTTGCGCTCAAGATTTGGAGGCATTTCTTGCTGAGTGAGAAGGTGAAGATCTTCACCGATCACAAAAGCTTGAAGTATATCTTCACGCAGAAGGAGCTCAACATGCGACAACGTCGATGGTTGGTGCTCATGGCAGATTATGAGATCGACTTGCAGTACCATCCTGGCAAGGTGAATGTGGTTCCGGATGCGCTGAGCAGACTTCCAGCGGTGATGATGTTGACTTCACAGTGGAGGTTGCAGCAGGATTTTTGCGAGTCTGGTATTGAGGTCGTGCTTCCGGGAGAGGCTACTTCGTTGATGTGTATGCAGATACAGTCGACGATCATGGATCGGATCAAGGCAGGTCAGGCTAGAGATCCGAAGCTGAGGAGGATCCGTGAGCAGGTAGAAGCCAGTCTACAGACTGACTTTTTGATTCATGAAGATGGCTCGCTGAGATATAGAGCCAGAGTTTGTGTTTCAGTTGGAGATATTAGAGAGGAGTTGCTTATTGAGGCACATAGCTCGCCGTATTCTGTGCATCCTGGAGGCACCAAGATGTACAAGGACCTTCGCCTGAACTATTGGTGGCATGGCATGATGCGGAGTGTGGCTCAGAGCGTAGCCAAGTGTTTGGTATGTCAACAAGTTAAGGCGGAACATCAGCGTACGGCAGGGTTGCTACAGCCGCTTCCGATTCCAGAGTGGAAGTGACAACACATCACTATGGATTTCGTGACAGGACTACCTCAGAGTCCGAAGCAGAATGACGCGATTTGGGTGATCGTAGACCGATTGACCAAATCTGCGCACTTTATTCCTTTCCGAGTAGGACAGTCCACTGAGACGCTAGCGAGGAGATATATGGAGGTAAACTCTTTTACTCTCCGTTTTTATTTCCTTTTCCTAGTTTAGATAATGATGTAACGTGAATCGTTCAGGAGATCGTGCGACTTCACGGAGTCCCCATGAGTATCGTGTCGGACAGAGACACGAGATTCACATCTCAGTTTTGGCAGAGTCTGCAGAAGAGTCTGGGTACGAGTCTGAGTTTCAGTACCGCGTACCACCCGCAGACGGACGGCCAATCAGAGAGGACGATTCAGATTTTGGAGGACATGCTGAAAGCGTGTATGTTGGACTTCAAAGGATCTTGGGAGGATTATCTCCATCATGTGGAGTTCGCCTACAATAATAGCTACTAGGCGAGCATTGGCATGGCGCCCTTCGCCGCGCTATATGGGAAGAAATGTCGATCGCCACTGAGCTGGGATGACATTGGAGATAGGGAGCTGTTAAGACCAAAGATGATCGTGGAGGCAGTGGATGTTGTGAGGAACATCCGGGAGAAGCTGAGGATCACGCAGGACCGGTGGAGCGGTGGCTTACCGCTTGGCTTTGCCGCCGTCACTGGAGGGAGTTCACGACGCGTTTCACGTATCTCAGGTACGTCGATTCGTCGGTGATCCGTCTCATGTTGTGGATTTCTCGGAGATCACGGTTCGTCTGGATCTTACCTATGACCAGCAACCAGTGGAGATTCTGGATCGACGGCAGAAGCAGCTGAGGAATAAGACCGTCGACTTGGTTAGAGTGCAGTGGTGTCATGGTTCCCCAGGGGAGTCCACCTGGGAGCGCGAGGATGACATGAGAGAGCGCTTCCCGCACTTATTTCCGAGCAGTGATTGATATTGATTCCGAGGGCGGAATCATTCATAAGGTGGGTAGGATGTCATTGTCTGTTTTCGATCGTACGCTTTTCGTGCACGTAATCTTGTTCGTGCACGTAATTATTTTAGAACTTGTTTATATCTGAACCCTTTGGTGTGATATGCCGTTGTGACCCTATCGAAGAGTATTAAATTGTGAAATTATTTTGGAACGTCATTTCACGGGTCGTTCCCCCACAATTTGACTTTGTTTGCAGAGGCCTCCCGACTTTCACTTTTGTCGTGAGACGTTATTATTTTTATTTTTGTTTCTTGTCATCAAACTCGTGATCCGTCTTCTTAGTTTTGTTTCTCTCGTCGACGCGATCGCCCCAATATTTATTTCATAATTGTAGATCCCCATTTGACCCACTTTCACTATTTTTCTCAATCTATTATGTTTAACCCTAAGTTTTATATGAGTTTAACCCTCTAATTATTATTAATAATTCAAATCACATCCTATAAATTAAATTTCAATCTTTTCCTAATTAACTCTAACCTCTTTTTACCATAGGCCGCAACAACACACACATGCACCCCTGGGGACGCACACAAACACATTCATATGCTGCTCTTCATACACACGCAACTAAAATTTTTATAAAAAAAACCCTTCTGACCTTTGCCTAATAGAAACCCTGGAACACACAGCCCCCTACTCTCAGTTCTTTATATAAAACCTTAACACTAAAACCTAGGACCCTACCAACATGATGCCACGCCTCCTTTATTTTAAATAGCAACCTAGGTTATTTCTTTCTCACAGCAAACACTAAACCAAGCCACCGCCGTTCTTTTCTTCTCCCCACACGAAGAAGACCCCGCAGCATCTCCTCACACGCGCAGCCTCCCCGTCCGTTCTCTGACCTTCGGGCCTTACTCTCGCCGTCCGGCCATCTCACTGGACTCTCCCCCACCGCCTGCTCCGCCGTGGCTGTCGGTGCTCCACCAGCAATGTCATAGCACAACAGCAGCAGCAATGCAGCAGCATCAGCGGCTGTCTACCGCTGCTGCCGCCACCCGCAGCCGCCGCCCGCAACCCCTGACTGCCGCAGTCGCCCCCTCCGACCTCTGCCCCGCCGACGGCAGCCCCTCTGTCCGTCCAAGCCTCGAAACAGCGAGTTGTCGTTGTTTCGCGTTCTAACGACGTCTCGACGTGTCGTTATGCCTCTCGTCGCTCTCTCTCGCTGTTGGATTGTTTCGGCAGCCCTCTATCTCGCCTAGAGGTGTTCCTCGACGTCACGACTAGCCTCTACAACGCTCAACGTCGTAGTCTTTGTGTGAGTCGACCTCTTCGTCCCTGTTCGTTGTTACGGCTTCCCGTGAGCCGTAGATCTTCAACCATCCACCTTGCTCGCTGATTTGGACTCTCCTCGCTGATCTCATCGCTGTTCAAGGATTGGCGATCGTGGATCATATTTTGGATCTGAATCAGGAGCGCTATCTATATTCCAACCCCTGACGTCGCTACCCAACGTCAGTGTAGCTCTCGCGTCGTGCAAGGGTACTTTTCTGATCTCTTAGGACCCCCAACCAATGCATGCTAATCAAGATTAAAATCAGTATTTAAATTGCTTAGTAAATCACTAATGAAGATAATCTAATTTGAGATTGTAGGTTGGTGAATCCGAGCACATAGGTAGATTGGACTGATTGAACGGTGTTTCCAGAACGGTTGATTGCAGGCAAGTGAAACTTGCCAACTTGTGTTTAGGCCATGTTTTAGGCTATCCCTCGTTTTTATCGTAAAAGAGACTAGGCGATGAAATGATAGTCGCCTAGACGCAACTTCAAGATCTAGCTTGACAACGAAGCTAGATCTGACACCCTGTCATGCCATTCATACATTTTGCCTGTCACGTTTAATTTCTATATCTGTACGCACTTTATTTGTACTCTTGCCATGCCATGCATCCTACCATGTCATTCCATGTTTAAATGTTTACGTTCGTAGCACACGCTACTTGTACTTCCTTGTTGAGGCTAGGCACCCGCGTTGCAGGCACAATCCTATGCCAAGTACACTTCCTGGCTCGTGAACCAGAAGCGGGCTACGTGTGTTGGTCGAAAGCCAATGTCCGATTACACGTGGAGGGGTAGGGTTAATCGATCACTTGAGCGTAGGAGTTGGCCCGTACAGCCGCTCCAGCCAAAGGGAGTAAACTCTGTGCACGACGTGCTTACTTGTCTTGTAAATCCATGTGAATATTTTAGTAGCTTTGCTACCTTTGCCTTGTCATACTTGTTGCACTTTCTTACTTGTTGCATCCATGCCTTAAACTGCCATGTCATCACATATTTTAGAATTGCTAGGCTGTTCCCCTTTCTTTTAGTTTCCTTGCACAAAGTCTCTTATAGACGTTGCTGACATGCGCCCTGGTCTCTTTTGGGTGTCGCATGTTAGTTGTTGAGCCAGAGCCCATTGCTGAGGACGAGGTGTTTGCTGACATGTCGCCTGGGTCCACTGTTGACGTGGAGTTCGAGGACACCGGCGACCAGTCGTAGAGACTTCTTTCTTTGTTGTTTTCTACTTAGTTCTTGTTAGGTTGTTGGTGCGTAGCGCCTTTCCCTTTCCGTACGTTTATTTCTGTTGGCCATGCTTGGGGCCTTTTAAGACTCTTTTTACGCATGGTGGCTTTTCTGTGATGTTTGAACATTATTTGTGAACATTCTGAGATTGGAATAACTTTATTTATCTCTATTCTTTTATTATTATTTTTGTTCTGTTTCGTAATTGCAAGGACCTTTACTTGGTTATACCAGATGCTTTTAGCCTCACAGCTGCAAGTCTGAGCGGACTTTTCACGCCTCGCCTTCCGTTTTTGGGAAGCGGGTCGTGACAGGTTTTATAATGCACAACCACACATATAATATCCACATAATTTGCCAGAGATGTAAAGCATGTAAAAAAATTTACGATGCAAGGGTTGTAAAGTAAGTGGGTTTAATTAATCAAATTGATTAAGAGCCCAAAATAGACATTTTCGTTGAAGAAGGAAAATGGTTTTTCCTTTTTGAATCATCCCAAATATCCCCCAAAAGTCCCCAATAAGCCCTTATATGCCCGATAGTTACCCCATTAGATACCGTGATTTTTCACTAATTTATAGGCCCTCAAACGTCCTTTTAAAATTAATTTTTAGCCCAAAAAGTGCTTTTAAGGCTTATTTATAGCCTTTGCCCCCATTTATCCTCTTCTTCTTTTTTTCTGTAAGTGGGTAGGCCTGCGGGCCTGAAGCCCGCAGGTCGATTGCGGGCTTCAGGCCCGCAGAATTTAAATATTTTTTTGGTAAAATGTTGTGGCATGCGGGCCTGAAGCCCGCAGACCGGCTGCGGGCTTCAGGCCCGTAGCCAAAATTTTTTTTTCTCTTTAGTTGGCCGAAAAAGCCTGCTAGGATTGGAGGGGGGGGGCTAGGGTTAGCTATCGCCGCCCCCTTCTTCCGTCGGCGGCGGGGTGTGGGCAAGGGCGGGTGAACCGCCCTGAGGCGGTCGCCGATGGCCGCCCTCCGCTGCAGGCGGGGGAGGGGGGGCAAAGGGGCGGTCGGAGACCGCCCTTTCGGGCGGTGATTTAGGCCGCCCCCCGCTACAAGGGGGGTACGAGGGCAGAGAACCGCCCTTTGGGGCGGTGATGAGGGCCGCCCCCCGCTTCAGGCAGAGGGAACGGGCAGCGAAACCGCCCTTTCGGGCGGTAATATGGGCCGCCCCCCGCTTCAGGCGGGGGGGAGGGGGGGGGAAGGGGGATGGGCGGTCGGAGACCGCCCTTTCGGGCGGTTATCAAGGGCCACCCCCCCGCTTCAGGCGGGGGGCGCAGGGGCGGGCGGAGCATCCCTTTTGGGCAGCATCAATAGAGGGCCCCCTCGCTTCAGGCGGGGGGGGGGGGGGGGGAGGGCGTGAACTGGTTGGGGGGGGGGGGGGGGGGGGGGGATAGGCCGGCGGCAAGCCGCCGGCGGGCTCAAACTAGGGTTTAAACAAATTAAAACCCTAAAAGATTGGTTTTTGTGACGAAAAATTCGTCGTTTTGGGCGATTAACAAAAACCCCATATCGATCTTGCGAGATCAAGGGGTAGGAGAATCATACGTATGATTAAAAACATCGTTTTTAGTGTTTTTACCTCTATATCCGTCCTCCGGATATAGCGACGGTTGCACAAATCCCTACGCAGATGACGACGCTTGAGTGAGGAAGCCTTGCATCGCGCTCGTGGATCTCCCGTCTCCTCTCGCCTTCGCCTTCGCAAGAACGAAAGAAATTTTTGTGGAAAGAAAAATTTTTAGAGGCTCGTGCTGATAACGTGTTATGAATCAACTATTGGGGGAGGAGCTCCCAGCTCTTTATTTATAGGCAATGGGAAGAATACAAAGATGGGTTTACAAAGATACGGGCCTATCTCTAGGATAGCCCAGAATCTCAACCAACACGGTTAAATAACCGTTCACAACACTTATTTAATACTAATTATAATTAAATGGATATGAAATTTGTAATCATGTGTTCGTATAGCAAGGGGCCCACCCCCAATCATTTGTTGTGCTGCAAGTGAAAGAAAAACAAAAAACAAAAACCACCCTTCGTTCTGATTGGGCGCGGGCTTTGGGAATCGCCTGTAATCCGAGCATTTCGTGGAGAAAACGAAAATGAGTTTGGGATTCTCGATTTGCCCCCCCACGTCATACTTTCCCACCAAAGAAAAATCCGGCGAAAAGAACAGACCTCCACCCGTCAGCTTGGAATCCGCGTGTCAGAGGATGAATAGTGCCATCCTCGCGTTTTCCCCCCAACTTTAGGGGAAAAGAACAGGCCCTAAAGGCCCATGGGCTCTTGGTGTATTTCCTTTGGGAGTTGCTACGTGCACAATACAAATTGCTAAGCGACCGTTTTTAATTTTTAATTTTTAATTTTTATTTTATACATGACAAATAAAATAATAATATTCACTTGCTCAGCATTAAGACAAATCATCATAAAATTATTAAAAAATCAATGGAAAAATCAAATAAAACCACAAATAAAAATTTATAACATAAACGAATCGAATGATGGATGCTGTAGAATCGTGATAACACGAAAGGTGGAGAACAAACAAAAAAATGCCGAAATTAGACGATCGATGAAAACTTTTTTCCAAAAGTCTCAGTTGGGTTGATCACATACAATGAATTTACTAACTGCGCACAACATCAAAATTTTGCCCGTTGTGCGCGATGAGTAAAAAGAATAAATAGAGCTAAATTTCTCAACGCGCACAATAGGCATAATGTTTGCCAGTTGTGTGTGCTGAGCAATTTAGTTGGCACATAACAAAATTGCTCGACGCGCACACGGGGCAAAGTTTTACAGGTTGTGCACGTTGAGCAATTTTATTAAAACATAAAAAAATTGCTCAACTTTTGCCCGTTGTGCTCGATGAGCAATTTTGTCACAGCGCGCACAACTAATAAATTTTTGCCTGTTGTGCACAATAAACTATTTGTTTATGTGTTAACAAAATTGCTCAATGCGAACAACCGACAAAACTTTTGCCCGTTGTGTGCTTTGAACAATTTTCTATGTGCTAACTAAATTGCTCAACGCACACAACCGGTAAAAGCTATGCCCGTTGTGCGCGTTGAACAATTTTGTTCATTGTTAATATAATTGCTTAATGATTAAGCAGTGATCAATGACTAGTGATTAGTGAGTAATCATATATATCAGTGATCAGTGATTAGTGTTTTAATAATAATTAATCAGTAATTAGTGATTAATTAGTGAGCATGCATAGAAATTTTGCATGTGCAAGCTGATATATAAACTGGTACAAACTGATACATTTTGGTCTCAACGTCATGAATCTTCATCATTTGTGAACTTTGCTAAATATCAATATAGCAAATATCTAAATTTTGGTCTTTTTTCAAGGTAGCAACAATGTATCAGAGATGTGAATTTTGGACAGTAATGTATCAAAGATGTCAATGTTGGACTTTGCTTCAATCTAGCATCAATGTGTATTTGATATCTCAAGTTTGGAATGTGCTTCAATTTAGTATTAATGCAGTAGATATGTCAAAGTTGGACTTTGCTTTGGCATCAATGTATCAGATATGGCAATTGTGGTCTGTGCTTCAATGCAGCATCAATGTATCAGATATGTCACTTTTGGACTTTGCTTCAATGTAGCATAAATGTAGCAGATATTAACATATTTGGCTTGTGCATCATTGTATCAAATTTAATGACACTGTATTATATGTAAACACTAGTCATAACCCGTACCCGCGGGCATGGTTCATTTAAGATTTTCCCACATGAAATCTTTGTTCCCTAAAAAATCATTTCTATAGCCGAAATTGCGCTGAACAACAAATTAGCATAAATATATTTAGCGGCACGGGCGCCTTCGGTGCGGAACAACAAATTCGACGAGGACTCCTTCGATACGGAACAACAAATTAGGATAAAAAATCGGTGTGAGCGCCTTCGACGCGGAACAACAAATCAGCGTAAAAAATTTAGGAGGCGCCTTCGGCGCGGAAAATTATTCTCATCTTTGCCCCCATGGGTCGAAGAGACGGTGGGCCCCGCGTTGAGGGAAAGATCATTCGATCTGCATCATTAAGTGCAAGTTAATGTTTTTTCCCAAATGCATTAATTGCATGCACTCTGCTATTCCCAAGAAACTTTCATTCCCTATAAAGTTTCATTTCCCCAAAAACTTTCATTTCCATAGAAATGTTTTTCCCTCCAAAACTTTCCCTAAAATCTCATCTCAACCATTCATTCCTCAAGATTAAATGCAAGCCGTCTTTCTATCAACCTGTTTGTCCTAGTTAGCCCTAGAATTCAAAACCGATTGTGTTTTAATATATAGATGTATGTATTCAATCCTACTACAATATAAATGCACTAGTTATAACCCGTGCCCGTGGGCACGGTGCATTTAAGATTTTTTTCCGCGAAATCTTTGTCCCCTAAAAAATATTTCTACAGCCAAAATTTAAAAGAACAACAAATTAGCGTAAAAAAATTTAGCGGGCGCCTTCGGCGTGGATAGGTTGGTTAGACCTCTGCCTGACGCCCAAAAAACTCAACCCGCCTCTTTGAATGCACATTCGCTGTATTTTTTTTGGGTCTCATTTTTTGGGTCATTTTTGAATGAAGAGTATTAAGTGATGATGATGCCAATTTCAATAAGAAAAGCTTTTGTATTCTCCCAACAAATTTTCTCCCAATCCAAAAAATTTTCCCCCCAAAACTTGATGTGACATTGCCACATAAGACAAAGTTCAAAAACAGCTCTCAATTGTAATATAGACTAGTCATAACCCGTGCCCGTGGGCACGGTTCATTTAAGATTTTTCTCCGCGAAATCTTTGTTCACCAAAAAAGTATTTCCACGGTCAAAATTTAAAAGAACAACAAATTAGCGTAAAAATATTTAGCGGCAAGTACGGATTCAGCGTAGAACAATAAATTCGGTGCGGAACAACAAATTAGCGTAAAAAATTTAGCGGAACGGACGCCTTCGGTGCGGAACAACAAATTCGGCGCGGACGCCTTCAGCGCAGACGCATTCGGCCAAATTTCTTAAGAATTTTTTACGCTAAAGTTGTAAGAATATTAAATGATTTTACAACATATGCGCCAATTTGTTATATCCGAAGGCACCTGCGTCTAATTTGTTGTTCCGCGTCGAAGGCGTCCGTGCTTCTAAATATTTCATGCTAATTTGGTGTGAGGGATGACGTCATACCCAAATTATTAAAAACATATCTATTTTTACGCCCCTAGGATTCATTTTGATGTTCAAAACGGTTCGTGTTAAAACAACAAATGGACTACATTTAACGTGGCCAAGACTTTCCTGTGCATTTTGAACATAATATTCATTTTGAACCGTGCCCAACTGTACCTAAATGGGTAGCATTTAATCGATTTTACTTTTGGGGTGGCGGCATAACCGTGCCCAATCAATAATAATAATTACAATCAATTAAAATGCTAATTTGTTGTTTAAAGATTAGGGGTGCCGCCACATTAAAAACACATTAAATTTTGGCTGTGGGGTGGAATATTCAAAATGAATGACGGGTGCGACGGCATTTAATGTGGGAGAGTCGGTGTGGGGACTCTGTCTGCACTCGAGAGGGTCTAAAATCATCTATTCCGACTATGATGCTCCTCTCTTGCGATCTCACGTTCAATTTTTGGGGGAGAGAGATGGAGAGAGAGTTGAAGCGGCAAAGATGCTATTTTGGGGTGTAGAGAGAGAGTGTGTGCGATTTTCAAAGTTTTGGGTTCCCAACAAATTTTCTCCCAAAAGTTGAAATTTTCCCTCCCAAAATTTAAACATCCAATCTTAACCGTCGATTTTCCAATATCAAATCACAGCCACTCTTTATCTTGTCCTAGTCAGCCCTAGAATTCAAAAAACTCTGTCAAATGTATAATAGATACAAAAGTAAAGTAAACTAAAAAGAAGATATACAACTAAAACAAAACCACATCATTGGAGACATATCAAGCATTAGCATATGGCTTGACTGCTCAGATGTTGTTGATATATTGTTCATCATATAATTGCTACTGAAAGCTTCTCTTTTGTTAATTTCATTGGCACTGAAAAAGGAGTAACTTATATTCTCATGTATATCTCCATAATTCCTTGCGTGTTCTCGTAGCCTGAACTTTAACTTTGTTAGTTCATGTAGCAAATTTCTGGCATATTCTTTTCCATGAGAATACAGTTCCCTCTGATCAAACCAAACAAAAAACTACATCTGTTGCTCTTGTTGTAATTGATACAACCATAAAATCTTCTTCCAATATTTCCACTTGTCATTGCAGTCTTAATAGAGCTGGCAGGCCACAATAGCACATTGGAACTGTCCTCCACATTGCATTACTATCTTCCTCTGCCATGATCTACAAGTTTGTGTGAATACAAAGTTAAGACAAAATTTTCAGTGTATTATATATGTCAAATATGTCATGTGTTACGTCAAAATATCAGATATGTTAATGTATGTCAATGTAACAGACATGTCAATGTTTCAGATATTTCAAATGTATCAGATATTTCATTGTATATGTCAATGTATCGTATATGTAAAATCAGTATGTGAATGTATCAGTTGACAGAATATTTCTGTCGTAGTCTAAGTTGGGGGGTCATAACCCCAGCTGAAAACATTTTCAATACAAATGAAGAAGATTCAGAGACGACACCCAGATAAGAATGTGTTAGAAGATTCATGATCCCCTAACGTAGAATGTGTCAAAAAATTTGTCAGTGAAGAAGAAGAGCCATAAATCTATACAACAAATTCTTTGTTAGGCGCATCACTGAATCTGACTCCATTTCCATAATTCATATGCCATCGGAATCAACTAGGTAAAACTGTTAAGAGAATCTATACAACAAATTATCTGTTGCGATCTTCGATAAATCGGAACACATTTTGCAATACAAATGACTACGATTTATCGACAAATCACAATGTGGAATGTTACATAATTATTGGGTCAGTAAAGGAAGATTCAGTGAAGCACCCACCAAATAATGTGATGAAAAAAGAAGAATTGTGTTAGTTGAATCTGATTCGCTGATGAACTCAACGAAGAATGTGATGAACCATACGAAGAATTGTGTTATTAGAATCAAATTCAGTGATGAACCGAACGAAGAATTTGGAATTGATATTAGATAGATTTAGTTGTGAGTAGATGAGGGATCATGGGCAGACATTTATAGAATAATTGGACATGGATGGGGGGAAATGGAGAAGGTGCCCGTGAATGTACACAAGAGTACACGTGAATGTGCTTCAAGAGTGCCCGTGAATGTACAGAGGAATTAAGGTGAGGAACACAATTACTCAACGCGCACAACCGGTAGTGTTGTCCGTTGTACGCATTGAGTAATTTTATGAAAATTTAACAAAATTGCTCAACGTGCACAACTGGGAAAAACTTGTGCCCGTTGTGCACGTTGAGAAAATTTGTTATGTGTTAACATAATTACTCAACGCGCACAACGGGTAAAACTTTAGTCAGTTGTGCGGATTAAGCAATTTTATTATGGTCTAACAAAATTGCTCAACGGGCATAATATGCATAAATTTTGCCCGTTGTGTGCATTGAGCAAATTTGTTATGTCATAATAAAATTGCTCAACGCGCACTACTGTCAAAACTTATCTCAGTTGTGCACGTTGAGCAATTTTGTTATGGGCTAACCAAATTGCTCAACACACACGACAGGCGTTGAGCAAGCCCGTCGTGTGCGTTGAGCATTTTGTTATATGCTAACAAAATTGCTCAACGTGTATAACGGGCAAATTATTAGCCAACAAATTTGCTCAACAATCACCACAATAGATTTTATGTAAATTGGTACCAAGTGATACATGCAACCTGAAACTTTCACATTTCAGACATTACATACTGAAACTTCATCATTTCTGGACTTTGCTAAATAAAAATGTAAAATATATCTAAATTTTGAACTTTTCTTCAAGGTAACAACAATGTATCAGTGATGTCAATGTTGGACAACAATGTATCAGAGATGTCAATGTTGGACTTTGCTTCAAGGTAGCATCAATGTGGATGAGATATCTCAGTTTTTGGACTATGCTTCAATTTACCAGCAATACAGAGATATGTCAAATTTGGACTTTTCTTTGCCATCAATGTATTAGATATGACAATTGTGGTCTGAGCTTCAATGCAATTTTGGTCTTTGTTCTTGGTAGCATCTATCAAATATGTCAATTTTGGTCTTCTCTTCAATGTAGCATCAATGCAGTAGATATGTCACAAATTTGGACTGTGCGTCATTGTATCAAATTTAATGACAATGTTTTATATAGAAATATGTCTGTATTCCATCATACTACAATATAAATGCATACAAAAGTACAGTAAACAACAAAGTAGATATACAACCAAAACAAAACCACATCATCGAGGAAATATAAAGCACTACTGTATGGCTTTACATCATGAAACTTCACATTTTGGCCTTCACAGCATGAAACTACCGAAGTTGTGGACATTAAACGCAAATTTTACCATTACCAAACTTGTTGACTCCAAGGGATGTACCCCTATAAACCACAGTTGCCATACGTGCCTTCATTATGTGACAAAGAAATGATGATAAATTGAACGGGTCGTATGCATATGATGATAATTCTGAACGAGAGTCTAGTGGAAAGGTGAAAACGCTGAGCAGAACATCAATGAAATCACAGTAGATTAATGGTGAAATTGCCATGTATCCACAGTGTCATGTGTGCCTACATTATCATGGACATCGGGAATGCACACCTCGCTTCCAAATTTCACAATCAAACGCCTACCATGTATCCACACATGATAGACACTATTTGCTGACAAAAAGCAAGGTTTATATCGCCGATGACCCCCATAATGTGACAACGAATTTGTCTTAAATATTGCTGTAGTATCATAAGAATAGTCGATTTAGTTGTGAGTTGAGGAGGGCTCATGGACATCCATTTATTGACGAATTGGCCATGAATGCTGGTGGGAGATGGTGAAGGTGCTCGTGAGTCTACAAAAGAGTGCTCGTGAGTCTATAGAAGAGTGCCCATGAGTAGATTTTGTTATGTAATAACAAAATTGTTTAATGCGCACAACGGGCAAAAGTTTTGCCTGTTGGGCAAAAGTTTTGCCTGTTGTGTGCACTTTTGCCCGTTGTGCACGTTGAGCAATTCTGTATTATATAACAAAATTGCTCAATGATCACAACGTGTAAAACTTTTGTCGGTTGTGTGTGTTGAGCAATTCTATTAGTAAATAACAGAATTGCTCTACGTGCACAACCGGCAAAAGTTTTGTCCGTTGTGTGCGTTCAGTAATTCTGTTATTACATAACAAAATTGCTCAACAATCCCCACAACATGCACTTTTTCCTTTCATTCACAAGATGAAACATGCAATGTCGAAACATGGAATACTTAAACATGCAAATTACCTGCAAGCTTATATATATGCATATTGATATTTGATTAGATACAAATCACCACATTCAAACTGATACATATTCAAACTGATATATTCAAACTGATACATATTCAAACTGATACATACAAACTGATACATATTCAAACGGATACATATTCAAAATGGTACATATTCAAAATGATACATGTTGAGTATTGGACTTCTCCATACTTGGTTTTGATGATGAGCAAACATAAATACTTGTGACTAATCCCCTCCATACAGTTAATAATTGCCTAATCAAATCATGAAGATCTTATAGCAATGAATGACAATAAAAAATCAATCAAAGCTGGAAGAGTTGAAGATTGGGTGATTAAGATAAAGATAAAAGCTTCAAGGGCTTCAAGTTCATTCTAGAGAAAGAAGAGAAGTAATAATACAATTTAAATCTTTCATTCTCTTGTTTCTTTCTCATTAGAATGTAGCCTTGAAGTAGAGTAATGATGGAGCACTCACACATCACTCAATCAAGCCTATGAATCCATTATAACTCTTTTCCTAGGACTCTAATTCTAAATTCCCTTAGTTGTGTATTTTAGGTTTTCAACAGGTGACTGCTAAACAATTGCCATGCACATGTCTCCGTACAAGCGCCTGTGATTTGTTCTACAGTTATGCACACACTTTTGATAGGATTCTTTGGGTTTTCTGTACTCAATTATAACAAGCGACTGTTGTACAATGTACAGGCGCCTGGTTCCTTGCAGGTGCCTATGACACGTTAGTAAGTTGAGTGTATCATCTTGCCCAAAAAATCCAAGTTTTGTCAACTTTTGCACTTGTTCATCCAGGCGCATTAAGTAGGTTTTACAGGCGCCTGCCCATGGCACAGGCGCATGTCTATAACGCTATAGTCGACTGTCCATCTCTTGCCTAGATCTTTTATTTTGGCAAGACTCGCACTTGTGCACACAGAAGCATGAAGAAGGTTTCTCAGGTGCCTGCTTGTTTTCAAGCGCCTGTCCAACCTTCATCAGTCGCCTGCCATTGCTTCTCAGAATTCTTGAATTTTGGTAACTTTCGCACTTTGCCACTCAGACGTCTGAAGAAGGTTTCTCAGGCGCTTGTTTGTTTTCAGGCGCCTGCCTAACCTTCATTAGTTGCTTGTCCTACATGGTAAGTTACTGTTTGAATTCTCCCCTATTCTCTGACACAGTGCAGCAGGCAACTGTAATTTCTTCATCAGTCGCATGTCCTGTGTGTAAAATCAATCCCCAAGGATTTTGAGAGGGCTTTTGGGTATTTTCTTTGGGGCTTTGAGAGAACTTATAAAAGGGCTTGCTATTGTTCCATTGAGGAACTCTTAGACATTCTTGCATTCATCTCTCAAGCTAAAGTGTTCAAGCTTTCATTCTTTCATTCAAAGCCCTAGAATTCCAACTCTAATCTTGTCTTCCAACTAGAACCAAATCTGATCCACTAGTTTTGGTGAAGACAAGTGCAATGGCTAATCTCTCTTCTAGAAAGAGATCACCACATTCCGCGCTTTGCTCCTTCAAGTTCTACTTCAAGGCGTATGTAATGTGTAAATGTGTAAATTTCAGTTTTATAACTTTCGTAAATTGGTTTTACTCTTGGTTGTGACAGTGGTTGCTTGATCCCAGTTTGTGGGATTCAAGGTCATTAATATCTTTTATTGATTACACTTGTAGGGTTGCTACAAGTTGGTTGAAAGGAAAACTCAAGCTAGGGTTTTAGCTTGAGTATCTGGGTGGTATCCCAGGTGGTAAGGACGTAGGATTACCGGGAACAAATATGGCTTGACTTGAGTAATCCAAACTCTTGAACATATTGTGTTTGCTTGTTCATTGTTGTTTCATTATAATTCTGCATCTATGTTGGTTAGGTTTTTTAATTAGGCGTAATTGTCTTTTTAATTTTAAAAACACTATTCAACCCCCTTCTAGTATTTTCCTCGTAGCACATGGTCCTTATAATTGGTATCACAGAGCAAGGTTATAGACATGGCCTCCAACAACAACAATGTTCCTCTACCTACTCCCTACAACAATCATGATCGTGATAGTGCTTCTTCCATCTTTGAAGGCCAATCTACGGTTCGTCCTTCGCGCTTCAATGGCACGAATTTCGGCTATTGGAAGTGCCGAATGGAGACGTTCCTTAGGAGTGCTTCTCTATGGAGAATCCTCCACAAGAAATACATAGAGCCTATGAAAGAGGATTAAGACAAATGGACAACCACCGAGAAGTCCACAGATGTGAACAATGCCAAAGTAATGAACGCTCTTCATTGTTCTTTGGAGTCCGATGAGGTCAATAAGATATGCACATGTAGGAGTGCACATCAAATTTGGAATCATCTCATCGTCACCCACGAAGGGACCAACAAGGTAAAATTGTCGAAGTTATATGTTGCCGTGCAAAACATCGATGTGTTTCAAATGCAGGTAGATGAGAACATTGCCTCAATGTATTCTCATTTCACCGACATCACCAATGAGCTTGAAGCTCTGGGAAATACATACAAAAAACAAGAGAAGGTGAGGAAGATCATCATGTCAATGACATCAAAATGGGAAAGAAGAACAATTACGATTGAAGAGGTCAATGATATGAAAAGCTACATGGTGAACCTCATCGGTACTCTCATGTCATACGAAGTGAGAAGTAAGAACCGAAAAGTTAAGGGGAATGATGATGCCAACGGAGGTAAGAATAAAGTTATAACATTCAAAGCTACTTCGTCATCCTCTGATATTGATGAGTCCGGTGACGAGATGGATGTGGAAGTAATGGCGCTCATGGCAAAGAAGTTCCAATGCTTCTTTCGCAAACGTAAATTCCTATCCAAATCCAAATTCGATTCACTAACAATTCCTCTTCTCTTTGTTTTAAGTGCAACAAGCCGGGGCACATCAAGAAGGATTGCCCAATGCTAGAACAAGGAGAAGTGGAAAGCACCGAAGTACCACAAGTCTGAAAAATGCAAGAAGGATAAGAAGAAAGGACTCGTTGGCACTTTCAATGATTCGAGCGAGGATTCCTCAAGCGAATCCGAGGATGAGAAGGGTAAGAGTGCACATATGTGCTTCATGGCACGTGAGGATACACCCTCCGATGGAAGCTCTCGTAAGAGTGATGAACCTGAGGTAACTATGGCTGAACTTAGAATATTTAATGAATGGTTCTTTTCTAAGTATCAAAAACTCATGCTTAAGTATACTAATTCTAAGAAATTAAGTGCATGTAAGTCATCCATGCCACCCATCACCAAAAATGACACCATCGTTGAATCACTCACACTTGAGAAAGCTTATTTGGTTTCTCAAAATAGCACATTGAGAAATAAGGTGAATTTCCTCAAATCTCACTTAGATCATGTATCTTTTGAAGATAGTGACGATCTTCTATTACAAAACACACAATTGGATATTGAGAATGATTCTCTCAAAACCCAAGTGCACGAGCCACCACACATGTGTCCACCTTGGACAATACGATTTCTTCTCTTAAGGAGAAATACGAGCTCATGTCCTCCCAAATTAAAAGATTTAACAAAGGGAAAGGATAATTGGATGAGTTGCTTTCAAACCAATTTCCGGCCACCCATCATGTTGAACTTGGTTATTCGGAAGCAAATGCATCCAAATCACGCATCCTATAGTGGTGTCACTATAGATTTTATGAGGCCATACTCCGGTGCATCCACAAGTGATGATCAAAACACCGTGGGTAGCAAACCTACCAAGAAGGTCATCACTTCACATACTCCTTCTTTTGCAAAGAAACCCACCAAGGGTGAAAATCAAAAGAAGGGACACGCTTTCATGTACACCCAACACACGTCCACATAGGAACACTGCTACTACACGTGTGAATACATATGATGATTTTATGCACGACACCCACGGACACGTGCAAATCCACACATGAGAAATACTCATGCACGTGCTCCTACACATTCATATGCTCATACACATCATCCTTATATGTATGCTCATCCATATGCACCACATCATATGCATGCTCCACATTTTTCATATAACCCTTATATGTCTCGTGCATATCATCCTCCATTTTCCTATGTTAGACCATACGCTCCTAAGCATTATGCATCACATAGAAAACAAACTCATGTGCATGCCACTAAGAAAAGGAATCCCAAAACATACACAATTTGGGGTCCTAAGGACACTAGCATTCATGATAGGAATGCTTATGTAAAATCTTATTTTAAAGATGTTGTAAATTGTGATAACTATGTTGGGAAGCCAAAGTCCACTTGGACTTGGTTTCCAAAGGGCTAATCCCCTTGGACCCAACAAGCTTGGGTGCCATGAGTTTATAGTATAATATGTAGGTACCCAAGAAAAAGAAAGCTCTAATACGAAAGGATGGATTATCGATGGTGGATGCTCCAAGCACATGACGGGAGATCCATCTTTGCTTTCCGAAGTGATCCGCATCAATACGGTGCAACGATGACCTTTGGAGGCGATGAAAAGGGAACCATCATTGGAGTGGGTAAAGTCGGTAATTCATCTAAACCTTTAATTGATAATGTACATTTAATATATGGTTTAAATCACAACCTTATTTCCATAAGTCAACTTTGAGACAAAGGTTACACGGTTAACTTTGGAGAGGGTTTGTGTGGCATCATTGATAATGATTCTAATGTTTTATTTTTTGGCATTAGACATAAAGATATTTATAATTTAAGTATGCCTCAATCTTTAGAACATTGCTTAGTTGCACATTCAAATGAACCACTATTATGGCATCGTTGTTTTGGGCATGTTCATTTTAAGCATTTTTATAAATTAGCTAAGCATAATTTAGTTAAAGTTTTTCCAAAAATATCTTTTAACAAGAAAAGCTTTTATGATCCATGGCAACGTGGAAAACTCTGTAAATCGTCATTTAAACTTAAAGATGGCATTACTTCTAAGAGGCCCCTAGAACCTTTTCATTTAGATTTATTTTGGCCTACTCGAGTTGCATCTTTGGGAGATGCACATTATGGATTAGTCATTGTGGATGAATTTTCTAGATTTACATGGGTATCATTTTTAACTAATAAAAATGAAGCATTTGAAGAGTTTACCAAATTTGCCAAGAAAAATCAAAATCTCTTAGTGACGTCCCCCCGGTTTGCTTGTGTGGTTGTGATGCAAAGTATGCAATAAGATAGGGGGTGCGAGATTTAAATATTTATAACCGCAAGCGCACGGTGTTGTAGTGTGGCTTGGGGGTCGAACACAGGGAGGCGTGGTTGTGCTTGTGTCAGAAGGGACCGAATTCACCCTATGGGTGAGCTAGCCCGAATCGATGGATGGGTTGTCACGGAATGTAGATACGGGGTTAAACAATATAAAGGGAAACCTGGGACTTCGGTTTCCACCCCATCATGTGTTCTCGCCATTACGACCGGCGGATAGGATAACGGATGGAATTAGGGTTTAGTGGCGAGACGTTGCCTCTAAGAGTGATACCAGCGTCCCATGGACCCGATATTCCGGTCGGTGCCCAGGATGATACGCCGGACTACCCGGGTTCGATCAATGGGCATTCCCATGTCCATTAACACTGACCGACTCCGGAAGCACTAAGCTCGCAATGATAACTCCCAACATCTCATCCTACCGCTCCCGTGCGCTAGGATTCGATGTCTACGCTAAGGGCGTGAGCTATGGCTAGGGAGTCAACCGCCAAGTTTATTTCCCCTTGGCCCAACGGTCAAAGGCTGTCTTTTTCCTGCCGATGACAATAAAACACCATGCGTAACCAATAGATTCCTATTCCCTATCAATATCTTAGTCCTTTGGACGCATTAGGGAGAACCCACAAATGGGTTTCCACCAAAATCCCAGATTAGGGAACTACTCACACATTATAGCTAAAAAGCGATCTAAATGAAAATCGACCGTTAAAAGCATAATCAGGCAATTGAAATACGGTAGTAGTAATGCAATTAAGATAATATCAAAGTTTGACAAAGATCTGAACACTTACAAATAACCAAAAAATTCCAGCCATCACAATAGGGAAAAAAGACAGAAAAATAATCAGCTCCCGTTTCTGAAAACCTAGGGCTTATATATATAGAAAACGACGTCACCCGATCGGTTGAAGAATCAACCGATCGGGTGAGCTGCTGCGATCTTCGGCAGCGGTCTTTAGAAACTTCACCTGGTTAGGCGACACGATCGGTTGGCAGAAGCAGCTCGTCGTTTGGATCTTGCTGTCATCGGGTGAACCGATCGGTTGATAAATCAACCGATCGGTTGGAAACGTCGCCCAAAAGACAGAAATTTGTGACGTTTTGGCACGGTCAGCTGGTCGTCGGGTGAGATCTCCGGGTCGTGTCTTGGGGGGAAACGGCTACAGATGAACCGATCGGGTGATGGTCACCTGATCGGTTGCAGTTCAGCTTCGATTTCCTGAGAAGACAGTTGGGCTGAACCGGTCGTCGAACCGGTCGGTTGACGCTCACATTTCTTCAGCTGCTGTCCGGGTCGTGCACGTGTGCATCACCCGATCGGTTGGCCGTATCCAACCGATCGGGTGAGGGCTGAAAGATAGAAATCTTGGTCGTTTGACCCCCTGGATCACGCGTGACTCCTCCCGTTGCTTCGGAGACTTATGATATCTTCGTTATGTGTCCCATATGCTGGAAAACTCCTGCAAACACGTAAAAACATGGAGAAGTGAAAGAAAACTAGAAAATACGAGAAAACGGATACGAGACGGCGGAAAATAACGGAAAAACACAAAAGAAGATGTGCGTGAATATATGAAATATAAACGCACGTCAAAATCCCCCAAATTGAACCCTTCCTCGTCCTCGAGGAAGACGAGTGAGAGTAGGAGCTCGGAGGGAGAAAAGAGAGAGAAAGAGAGAAAAAGAGAAATCAAAATCCTAAATCGCCCGTCAGGGCCAACAAAATCAAAAACGCCACACCAAGCAAGCAAGCAACAAATAACAACACTAAACCAAAGGAAACGAGTCCAGACAAGTGTCATGGGTCCACGCGGTGAAGCGCGAGTGAGTGTGGTCGTGTGCTAGCAGACGGTGACACTATCTACATTGTGCAGTAAGCTCCATATACACAAATCCAAGAAAAGACCCAAATATCGATTCGATTTTGAAATAAGCGGTCAATATATAGCTCAAGCATGCATGAGAAGAAGGTAAGAATCGAAACGTATCATGTGTCAGGGACTCCACAGCTAGGGACTTGGACATCACCACGCTATCGCCTAGATAATAGCTAGAAATTCCCTATTCCAAGTGTTTTCGAAAGCGATGGGGGTTGAGATGATGTGGAGTAGAACACTCGGTGCAAATTCTCGCCTTCCCTTTATTCTCGGTAGGTAGGAAAATATCCACACACATTTTTTTGGGTTTTGGATATATGTATTTTTTTGGGCTTTTGGCTATACATATGTATATTTTTTTCTTTCTTTTCTCTTTTCTCTTTTTTTTGGACTTTTGGGTATATACATGTGTGTACTCTCCCAAGTGGGAGAACGGTACACAACGAGGGGATTTGCACCAAGTAAAACAAAAAATAAATCAGATTCTAAACACTTGGGCAAAGGAGATTTTTCGCTAATCAGAGCATAGGCTAAATGGGCTATCCTGGTCCTAATTGTGGAATCCCGACACATGCGAAATGAAACATACGATATATATATATATATATATATATATATATATATATATATATATATATATATATATATATATATATATATATATATATATATATATATATATATATATATATATATATATATATATATATATATATATATATATATATTCATGCAGTATGTATATATAATGGCTGCGTCAACCCTAGGCGTTGGCGGCGGCTCCATTGAGCGCGGCTCTGGAGGAGTCAATGGCGGTGGCACTGGGTTGGTTAATGGAGGCAACGGCTCTGGGATGGTCAATGGCGGCGGTGGTATTGAGCAAGGTGGAGGCGCATCGCCTGATCAAGTAGTCGGTGGTGATAAGATCCCAGCTATATCATCCAGCGGCAACCTTGCCGCTAACAGCAACGGTTCATGCATCTTTCTCCAGGCTGACGGTAATGTCGTCAGGCCCCCTGATCTCGAGGAGGGTTGGACTACTGTTCAGCACAAATAAAAAAGCAAGGGGGACTAGATCTGAATGGATCCATGGCAAACGGAATTCTCGTGATGGAAGAAAAGTGGATTTTGGATCTGATGTGCGCCAAGGCCATCGGAATCGAAGAGAGGGTTTCCGTCAAATCCCTGGGAGCACGGGCAAGGTAAGCCTTCGACCAAATTCCTCTATGCAGCGTCATCTTGGGGATGCTACTGTGAGGGGATTGAAAACCCCTAATCCGAACTTGGAGAAAGTTCCGGTCAGGCCCCTCATCCCCTTTCATGTCAAAGCTACTGACGGGAAGCGATCTTGGTCTGATATTTGCTCATCTAGAAGGAAATACGCTGACCCTCTTGTGATGAGCTTCGTTCCACCAATTGTGGGTGGGGAGGGGGTTGAGAAAGCTCGGGTCTCTGATGCAATGCTTTTGGAGGGTGCTTCACGTTGGCAAAACACCCTAGTTGGGTATGTGCTAGGCGATGTGCCGTACTTTGGTCAAATAAAATCATGGACTGAAAGACTTTGGAGAATCCGGGGTGGTCTACGGATCTTCTCTCGAGAGAATGGATACTTCTACTTTAAGTTTGAGAATGTCGAAGATCGTGACTCAATCTTGCATGGGGGACCTTGGCTCTTTGATGGAAGGCTCGTTGTGCTCCAGAGCTGGTCTCCATCAATCCAACACAACCGTGACATCCTGACTGCTGTCCCTGTCTGGATTCAGCTTCATAATCTTCCTCTTTCTATGTGGACCCTGGAGATTTTGAATTGCATTGCTAGCGTAATTGGAATTCCTATCTGTCTTGATAAGGCCACGGCTAACCTTGACAGAATTTCCTATGCTCGCTGTTTAGTAGAGGTTAATTCTAAGAATACCCTAAAGAGGCAAGTCCCTGTTGAGTTGGATAATCTTTCGACTCTGACTATTGATGTGAAATACGAAGGGGAACCTCCACGGTGCGATGCTTGTGCGTGCTTTGGGCATCTAGACTCTAACTGCCCTTTGGGAAATATCAAGGATAGTACTATTCGCTCAGATTTTCAGACTTCTCCACATGTGACAAGCTCCCCTGGTCATAAGGAGCCAAATTCTGGAAATCCTATTGCAGAACTTCCTCCTTTGCAATCGGTTGCTTGCACAGCCAATTCTATATTGCAGTTGCCGGCCAACAAACATATTACACTATTCCAAGTTGCTAAGTCCTTCGAGGTGGGTGAATCCAGCACTTTGCCTGGGTTGGCTGAGGACACTGTATTATCCAACAAAGTCACGGTTTCTGGTGACCATTATAAACGTCGTCTGCGTAATATTATTTGGCGGGTCTTACATGTCTCTCAGGTTTTGAGGACCAAGCCTCCTGCTTCCTGTGTAGGCAAAAACACTTTTCATTCGTGTGAGCCCCCAATTGTTGTTAATCATCCAGCCCAAGTCCCAGAACTTGCGCCTCCTCATTCAGGTAATAATCCCGCCTTTGTGGATAATAATCCCCCCAATGTTGATAACTATGCTACAACTGGCCAGCCAATTCTCATAAATTCTGAGCCACCGTCCTGCCCTACTTATGAGAACCCAGAGTGGCTCACACTGCATCAGGATATAAGGAAGAACAGGGTCCCTCCCAAGGCCAAGTCGAGCACAGTTTCACCGTCTTCTGTACGCCGCAGTGCCAGAATCTCCTCTAGTACTGCACCTCCATCGACTCTGTTGTAATGTCAGTTTTCTTTTGGAATTCTCGTGGGCTAAATAATTCTGCTCGTCGTTCTGATCTCAAGCAAAGTCTTCGTAAGCTAAAGCCTACAATTGTTTGTCTTCTAGAAACAAAGGTTGAAACAGGCAATGCATGTAGAATCACCAGGTGCTTTTCTAAAGACTGGGAATGTGCTGATAACAGATCCCACCACAAGGGGGGTCGTATTGTGATTTTCTTCAATTCTACTATCTGGAATTTTTCTCCTATTACCTCTTCGGATCAACACATTTCAGCCCTTTTTACTAACAAGGCTGGATTTGTAATGGGCCTAACTGCAGTTTATGCATTTAATTTGGCTTCTCTTCGTAAGCCCCTCTATAACCAGCTTGTTGCGGACTCATCTGTGTTGAATACTGTGCCTTGGTTGGTGGGCGGTGATTTCAATTGTGTTCGTAGCTCTTCCGAGAAAATTGGTGGCCGCCCTGTTGATGTGATGGCGTTGGATGAATTCAACAATTGTATCGGGCGATGTCAACTTTCTGATCTTAAAAGCACGGGTGGATGCTTTAGTTGGAATAACAAGCGTGTTGGGGGTTCTCGTGTTTCAGCGAGGTTAGACCGGATTCTTTGCAATTCTAATTGGTTCATTCAAATGCCTGCCTCCTATTTTGATTACCTCACGGCTCATACTAGCGATCATTCCCAGATGCTGGTTCACCTCTTGTCTATGTCTAATACCCCACCAAAACCTATCAAGTATTTTAATTCATGGGCTTCATTCCCTGGTTACAAGGATTTTGTTGTTTATGCTTGGAGCCGAACTACATGGGGTTTGGATCTCAAGGGTCTGCATTCCAAACTTAAATCCTTTAAGTATGGTCTAAGAGCCTGGGCGGCCCCTCACTTAAAATCACTTAATGCTGGTCATTGCCGAGATATATTGCATAGTATTCAATCGGACCAGCGGTTAAATGATGATATTAATCTACAGAGACAAGAACTTTTGGCAGCTAAAAATCTTCAGAAGGCTTTGGATATTGAGGAGGATGACCTTAGGCAGAAAAGCCGACAGAGTTGGTTGACACTTGGTGACCGAAATTCAAAGTTCTTTTACACTTCTATTACTTCCAGATTCTGTTATAACAATTTGCACCACCTGATCAATAGTGATGGGACACGTCATATTGACGTGAGTGCTCTTCGAGCCACGGCTCCCCTATTTTATCACAACTTATACTCTCAGGATGATTATTGGACAGTGTTCCCTAACCTCATTCCGAAACGCAAATTAACCGAGGAAGCTTCTATTTGGATGTAAAGGCGGGTTTCTCAAGATGAAATTATACATGCTGTTTTTTAGATCGGAAAAGACAAAGCCCCAGGACCTGATGGATGGAATGCCCATTTTTCCAACACAATTGGGATGTTATAGGTTCGGATGTTATATCTGGCGTCTCCTCTTTTTTCACCTATGGTAAGATGGCCCCTAGTGTTAATCATGCTTTCCTCACTCTTGTCCCTAAAAATGAGAATGCCTCGTCTCTAGGGGATTATAGGCCGATTGCGTGTTGCAATGTCCTGTATAAAATTATTAGTAAAATACTTTCTAACCGGCTGAAGCATGTCATATCTGATCTTATTTCGCCCAATCAGGCAGCTTTTTTGAAAGATAGATTATTGGCAGACTGCACCCTTCTTGCACATGAGCAAATTCGTGACTTTAGTAACCCTATGGGTTCTAGAGCATGCCTTAAGCTGGATATTCGAAAGGCCTTCGACAGTGTAAACAAGGAATTCATATATTTCATTCTTCATCAGTTGGGATTCAAGGCCAAGTTTATTACTTGGATTGCGGAATGTATATCTACCACTAAGTTCTCTGTTTTAATTGATGGGGCACCTGCAGGATATTTTGGGTCAAATAGAGGCCTTAGACAAGGTGATCCCATATCTCCGTACTTATTTGTGCTAGTTATGGAAGCATTCTCCCTTCTAATGGCCATTGCAGATTCTTCTGGTTCTATTCATCCACTTCGAAGAGCTGGCTCTATTTCACATCTACTATTTGCAGATGACCTATTGGTTTTCTGTCGGGCTAATTCTCATTCTTTTAATGGGCTTAAAGATCTTCTAGAAAGATTCTATTGTCTGTCCGGACTTCGAATTAATTGGGACAAGAGCTCGGCCATCTTCAGCAAGGGTGTCCGTAATGCGAGAGGCTTATCTGATATTCTTGGTATTAAATGGGTATCTTCGTTCACAACCTACTTGGGGCTCCCCCTCTCCTCAAACTACCCAAGAGCTACTTTGTTCTCTAGGCTGGTTGATAAATGCAAAAAACGACTCCAAAGTTGGTCTTCATCGCTGCTCTCCATTGCAGGAAAAATTGAGCTGGTCCGTTCTGTTATCTATGGTATTGTGGCATTCTGGATGCAAGCCTATAGCTTCCCAGCATCGGTCATTCGTTCTATTAATTCAGCTTGCCGAAAATTCATTTGGGGTAAGCTTAGTAACTGGGCTTGGAAGGATGTTTGCACGCCTAAGCATGAAGGTGGTGTGGGTCTGAGGCGCCTCTCTGATCTTAATGTTGCTTCTGGTGTACGCCTTTCTTGGAGATTTCTATCTAATAAAGGATTGTGGGCACACTACATGAGGAAACGATATGCTGCAGATGGCCATGGATTTTATGGTATACAACCAAAGCCTCTCCATTCAGGTACCTGGAAATTTATTTTACGTACCCGACATATTTCACAACATCTTATTAAACGCTCTGTTAAAGATGGAATGTCAACTTCGTTTTGGTATGATAATTGGCACAATATGGGCCCTCTGTATCTCATTCAAGATCCAGTCCCCGGTACTGAGAATGCGAGAGTGGGTGACTTCTGGGAGGATTCAAATTGGAAGCAAGACCCGACAATTGACAACCTACGACATTTATTAAATAATATCAACCTGTGTGAAGGTACTGATTCCTGGGTGTGGAATAATGGACATCAATTCACATTGCGTGGGGCCTGGGAGGGAGTCCGTGAGGCATGTGCGGCTTTCCCCTATGCAGAGCTAGTTTGGTTTTCGCGCAGGATACCTAAGATGTCAATAGCTATACTAAGAGCTTTACGCGGTAAGCTTCCTACTAAGGATCACCTACAAAAAAGGGAATTATTGCAGACAAATCGTGTGTCTTATGCTCCGGAAATTCTGAAGAAAGTATAGGCCATATTTATTTTGAGTGTGAATACTCTAGCTACATTCTTACTAGAAGTCTGCTCAAGTTGGGATACACTGGTCTCATCCCTAATTCTATTACTGGGGTGTGTGATCTCATTCTCGCTAAATTTAGAAAGAAGAGCCCTTTGGGTGTATTGGCCAGAACAGTCTTGTTGTGTATGGTTTGGCACATTTGGAAAGAACGCAACAAACGGATTTTTGAGAAGACGGCCACTCCTAAAACAACATTATTTTCAGCTATTGAATCAGACGTCAGATTAAATCTTTACAATCTGGAGCTTGAAGACTTATCTGATGTGGACCCTTTTGCTAATTGGGGACTCCTTATTACTTGATCTGCGGCCTTAAGTTTGTCCTACTTTTGTACATTGTCTTAGTTTTAACATATAGTCTCTGCTAATGTAGGTGGTAATATATGATAGTAACGTGTAGAGGGTGACGGCGCTTGTGCCCTATCCCCCCTCATATTATTATCTCTATTACAACCTGGCATTGTGAATATGTAATTCGCATTTTATTTTCCTTTAATAAAGACTAACTTATCTGGCAAAAAAAAATATATATTCATGCATACAGAAGCAGACAGGAGGAGCAAATACCGCATATTCAAATCGAAGCATGATAATCTAGGGGTCATTCCTGGACATGTATATAAATCAAAATCACAAAGTAGAAGCACACCGTAAGCTAGACACGACACACGACTCACACAAAAGCAAAATGGAACCACGATGCATGAAATGCAAGAGGACTCAGCTTCCTAGGGTTAGTGAATGTGATTATCGAAGCCATGCTAGGTGTGTGTGTGATTTCAGTGGAAATTCATCATATGGGGTCATCTCTAGGAGAAAGAGATAAAAAGAAAAAAAGGAAAAATAAAAACACGATGAAAACGACACAAAAAACGAAGAAAAAAGACGCAAATGACGCATGAAATGTGACTCCATCAAGCTGAAACTTGCATTGCCCTCAATGCAATAAAAGTGAATACGGGAGGGCAAAGAAAATGGGGGGGGGGGGATACGCACCGACACAAAAAGAAATGAAAAACGAGAAAGGCACACATACGAAAAAGAAAAATAAAGAAAATCACACCACACGACAAATATAAACAAAAATAAAAGATAGAAAAGCAAAAGACACAACATATATAAGCAAGCACACATAGAAAACATCACACGACAGCAAACAGAAAAAACGACTTCCCCCAAGCTAGACATGACAATGCTAGCAATATGATATGATCATGAAAATACAGAGATATGCAAGGGGGAGGTCAGAAAACAAAATGGAATCAAAAAGCAGGAGAGGAATTGTCCTCGTCCTCCTCGGTGGAAGATGTGGGGGATGCGGGGGAGTGGGCGGGAGAGGTGACTGGTGTGCAGAGAAGTAGAGAAAGTGGTCGAGGTGATGGATCGGTGGGTGTGGAGGTGTGAATGATGGGTGGAGTGGTGGTGGTGATTGTGAGTGGGAGTGAAAGGGCGACCAACGTGGTGGTAGATGGGGTAGAAACGGCGGTAGATGGGGTGGATACGGCGACGGAAGTGGATGGTGGGGAAGTGATCGCGGTCGCACCTGCAATTTCTTGCGGCGCACATATGGAGTGATGGAAGTGGAGGGTGGTGGATCTGTGGGGACGACAGTGGAGGGAATGGAAACGGTGGGTGTAGATGAGGTGGTGGGAATGGAAGTGGTGATGGAAGTGGTGATAGGAGGGGATGGTCGCCTAGGGGGTGATGGTGGAGGTGAAGAATGTGATGGTGGAGGGGAAAATCGTCGATGGGGTGAAAGTGGTGGAGAGTGGTGTGGTGTGGGAGGAGGTGGTCCGTAGACGTGAGTGAGAATGCGGAGGATGGTTGCCACATCCCTCTCAAGTGCGAGGAAACATGGGTGAGTGAAGATGGAAGAGGATGGTACTGAGGAGGCGGAGGACGAAACGACAACGCATAGTGAAGCCAGATCAGTCTCGAGATCGAGGCGAGCGGATGATAGCAGGTAAATCTCGGGGGATGGCGATATTAAACTAAGGATATGAAGCTATGATAGTGATAATGCCCCCACAACAAAGCTTGCCCTTGCCGGCGCGACTGATCTCTAGTAGCTTGTGAACGAGCTAAGCACCGGCATGGACGGGAACAACAGGGGCCCTAAAAGAAATCCCGTCATCACCACGAACAAAAGGGAAGGTCATGGCCCACAAAATGAAAAGATCAGGGATGGTCACGGTACCTGACTCATCCCTGGGGAAGAATGTGGAGGATATGATTCGGTGGGCAAGATGGAATATGGGGTGAATGAAGGAGGAGGCCTTGGCCTTACCTCGGGGATAGTGAGCGTGTATGGTGAGACAGAACCAAAATTGATCGGCGTCAAATTCGGGGGGATACCCGTAGGGCCGGATAGCGTCGTCCCCAAGGATGGGGAAACCAAAGATGTTATTAATGGTATTCAGGGTGGTGCGAATGGTTTTGTTACGGACGTGAAAAATGACGATCGACCCCGACTCACAGATAAGGGATGATAAAAATTCAGGTGTGAGGGTGGGGTAGGATACCGCGGTGGTGTTCAGGAAGGCTAACCAACCTAAATTGGTGAAGAGAGTCTCGACCTCGGTGAATACACCAAGATCGATAAGCGTTTGGGCATGGGCAAATTTGGTTGATAGGTGCCCCCGTGCATCGAGTCTGTGATAAAAATCTTTTTGTTCTTGATTCCTAAAGCGGTAGCCACGCGGGCCCATCAATGGGTCCTCAGCTGGGATGATAGGTTGGGGTTGGGGTTGGGGTTGGGGTTGTGCAGGCTGTGCAGGAGGAGGGCGTGAGTGTGGTGGACGTGTGGTCTTGCGTCTCTTGCGAGACGACCCCTCCCCTTGCATGATACCCTTACCCTTATCTTGATCCCGGGCCATGTGGGTGTGTGTGCGTGAGTGAATGCAAAATGCGATGAATGCACATGAACACATGCAATCGAGCAAAATAGCAGAACTAGGGCAAAAATTTAAAATGGAGCTAAGGAGCGAAGTTACCCCCAGTCGAGATGAAGATCCTTGCTCGTAGATGTCCCAACGCTGTGCAATGGGATGGAGTGTGAAGCCACGACGTTTCTTTTCAGCAAAATTTCGAAACGGGGGAAAGTGGGCGAAAACTAGGGGTTTTGAGCGGGTTAAATCGAAGATGGAGAGAGGGAAATCGATGGAGAGAAGGAGATGGAGAGTGGAGGGATCGATCTAGGCAGATTTGTGGTCGGTTGAGGGTGGATCGTCGCCGGTTGGAGGAAGAGGAAGTCGAAACGGCGAGGAAAATCGAAATCGGGTGAAGGGGAAATGAACGGGTGAGGGTGGGATATTTATAGGGTTTAAGTAGAACCGATTGGGTGAGTTTTCACCCGATCGGTTGACTATTAGGTCGAAAAAACTTGCTAAAAAGAGGCTACAGGTGAACCAATCGGTTGATAACTCAACCGATCAATTGGACGCTTCACCATTTTCCCGAGAATTCAGTACAGCTCACCCGGTCGGTCACCCGACCACACTTCATATCACCCGATCGGTTGATCAAATCCCAAATTTTTCGAGACTTCAGCCGTTCCCACACGGTCAGCCACCCGGTCTCAGCTTGCTTCACCTGACCGGTTCGCTGGAGAACATATACGGCTATTGTCTGATACGTCTCACCCGATCGGTTGAATGGTCACCCGATCGGGTGAGGGCTTGTTTCCTGCAAAAATTCACAAATGGCCTAAGTCTCTCGACGGAAGTTCCCGCGGCTGGATTTATTTATCAAAATAAGAAAAATAAAGCTAAAAATAATCCCAAAAACAAAGATAAAAGTTTAGAGCATGGGTTGCCTCCCATGAAGCGCTTTTGTTTAACGTCGTTTGCTCGACGCCCGTAGATGATCTTCATGGTGGACAATGGTGATGAAATAAGATTGGCATCGCTTCAGATTCAAAGTTGGTGGCCTTCGGTGTCATCGGCGGTGACAAGTAGACTTACTCGATGACCCTCCCTTCGTTGATGGAATCCTGGGGCTTTCCCTTATATTGGCGTCTACCGCCACTCTTTTCAAGATCCGGATCTCGTCTCCAGTGAGCCCCATGGGCTCCTTTCCTTTTCTCCTTATCGGAGGAGACTTTTGGAATCCGGGAGGGATTGTATGTGCCGGCCCTGCTTTCTCAGCAACTTCTTTCTTCTTCAGTCCTTTACGTTCTCCAAGGTCCCCCAAGCCATCGGGGGGATTCCTTGAAAGAATTTCCCAAGGCCCAGCTTCAGCTGCTCTCTCTTCCTCTATTCCAACATGTTGCACCCTTGCTCATTAGGAGGATGCTTCATGGACAACCCCAAGTCGAACTCCACCTTTTCGTTACCGACATTAAGGGATAACTTCCCTTTCTTCACATCTATTAAAACGCCGGCGGTGACCATGAAGGGCCGTCCAAGGATGATGGGGGTATGCGTATCTTCAGGCATGTCCATAACGACGAAGTCCATTGGCACATGCACCCAACTTACGTTGACAGGCATGTCATCTACAACCCCTACCGGATATTTGACCGATTGGTCTGCAAGCTGTAGGGTCATACCGGTGGGCTCCAGGTCGTCCATCCCTATCCTCCTATATAGTGACAGGGGCATTAAACTGACGCTCGCTCCAAGATCGACGAGCGCGCGATGGATTTTACCTCTCCGATCGCACAAGGGATAGAGAAGCTCCCCGGGTCTTTAAGCTTAGGCGGATTTGCTTGCTGGATGAGAGCACTACACTCCGCCGTGAGAACTACCTTATCCTTTCTAGAACCCTTTGTCACCAAATCCTTGAGGACTTTTGCGTAGGAGGGTATGGTCTCTATAGCTTCAAGAAATGGGATTTGTAAGCTCAGATCCTTGACCATAGCGAAGAACTTGCCGTATTTTTCGTCTATCTTTGCTCGGGCAAGTCGTTGTGGAAAAGGCACAATGGGCTTGAATACTCTTATGCTCCCTTCGTCGTCCTTTTTCTTCTCCTCTTCACGGACTCCCTCCGGAGTCGTAGTCTTTGGCGACGAAGCACTGTTGTCATTGGCTTTTTCAATTGGTCGCTCTACAACCAATGGTGCTTCCGGTTCCTTGGCGGGCACTCTTGTGGGGATTTGTGTTCCACTTCTCAAGACGATAGCGGACACATTCGCATGCTCGTGCGTGAGTGCCAAAGTCTGGTTCGCTCCCCTCGGGTTCACTTCCGCTTGTGGCGGCAATTGATTTTTTGACCTTTGAAGGTTCACCACCTGTAACCCCAGCTGGGTTACTTGGCCAGTGAGAGCCCTTTGCCCCATTTCCAGCTTCAAATTTATCTTCTCCTGGTTTGAAATGTAATGAGTCAAAAGGGACTCAACCGGGAGATAGCACGCTGCTGGTCGTACGGCTGCTGCTGCTGCATGGGCTGCTGGTTCCTTGGTGGATACTGTGGGTATGATTATGGGGGCTGCTGCTGCTGAAACTACTGCTGTTGTTGCCTAGGCGGCTGATATACTTGTGGTTGCGGTTGCTGATAAGGCGCCCGGTAACTAATATTAGGGTGGTTCCGGTTATTTGGAGAGTAGGCCGGATTAGAGCTAGTCCGTGGTGGATACGACGCATTTCCCGTAGGATTGTAGAATAGTGCACTCGCTTGGTCCAACGGTGGTGAGATGTCACCACCCTCGAAGTCCCCCTGACTTCTGCTTCCACCGCCGCAATTTGTTGTGTACCGGCACCACCGGCTCCTATCATCAGCGTTGAGATCTGGGTCGACAGCAAGTCAAACTTGCTGGATAATTTGTCGACTTCCTCGACCCTGTGGATACCCCCAGATCTAGGTGTGGCTCTCTCGTCACACCACCACTCATTGTTCGATGCCATGTTTTCAAGAATTTGTCCGGCATCTTCTTCACTCCTAGACATAAATGACCCTCCTGCCGCCGCGTCCATCGAAGACTTCAAGTCGTCCCTCAATCCATTATAGAACATATTAATTATCTGCCACTTCGGAAGCTCGTGATGAGGGCATCTCCGCTGCATTTCTTTGTATCTCGTCCAAGCTTCATGCAGGGACTCGTGGCTGGCCTGGGAGAAGGAGGAGATCTCACTCCTCAGCTTCATGGTCTTCCCCGGAGGAAAGAACTTAGTCAAGGAGGCATTTCAGAGCTTCTCCCAAGTGTTGAAGGTGTTCGGGTCCTTTCCCCTAAGCCACTGCTTGGCCTTATCCCACAGAGAGAAGGGGAATAGCTTCAGACGGATTGCTTCAGCTGTGACACCATTTATCCGGAATGTGTCACACTTCTCTAGGAAGGAGTCCAGATGTTCGATAGGGCTCTCCATGGGTGCTCCAGAGAATTGATCCTGCTGGATCCACGTCACTAAGGACGGCTTGAGCTAGAAGCTCTGTGCCATAATAGCAGGAGGTCGGATGGCGGAGGTGGACTCGATGGATGGCATCGAGTACTCCAGCAGGGACTTATGCGGTGGGGTATTCTCCCCCATGGCTTTAGACTCTTCTCTTCTTCTCTTCTCTGCGGCCAGACACCTTAGGGTGGCGTTTATCTCAGGATCAACAGGAATCAAGTCGTCAAGACTCCTTGTGTTCGTGCGCATTAAAAGCAACAAACACCCGTGAAGAAAAAGGGGGAAAGAAACAGATAAAAATAGAAAATAAAAATAAAAATAAGAAAATAAAAATGAAAAAGAAGAATGCGAAAATTATCGCGAGATAGAGGTGTGAGCTAGACTCAAGGGTTCAAAAGATCCAAAAATAACAAGCACGTTGCCTCCCCGGCAACGGCGCCATAAAGCTTGACGTCCCCCCGGTTTGCTTGTGTGGTTGTGATGCAAAGTATGCAATAAGATAGGGGGCGCAAGATTTAAATATTTATAACCGCAAGCGTACGGTGTTGTAGTGTGGTTGGGGGTCGAACACAGGGAGGCGTGGTTGTGCTTGTGTCAGAAGGGACTGAATTCACCCTATGGGTGAGCTAGCCCGAATCGATGGATGGGTTGTCACGGAATGTAGATACGGGGTTAAACAATATAAAGGGAAACCTGGGACTTCGGTTTCCACCCCATCATGTGTTCTTGCCATTATGACCGGCGGATAGGATAACGGACGGAATTAGGGTTTAGTGATGAGACGTTGCCTCTAAGAGTGATACCAGCGTTCCGTGGACCCGATATTCCGGTCGGTGCCCATGATGATACGCCGGACTACTCGGGTTCGGTCAGTGGGCATTCCTATGTCCATTAACACTGACCGAGTCCAGGAGCACTAAGCTCGCAACGATAACTCCCAATATCTCATCCTGCCGCTCCCGCGTGCTAGGATTCGATGTCTACGCTAAGGGCGTGAGCTATGGCTAGGGAGTCAACCGCCAAGTTTATTCCCCCTTGGCCCAACAGTCAAAGGCGGTCTTTTTCCCACCGATGACAATAAAACACCCAGCGTAACCAATAGTTTCCTATTCCATATCGATATCCTAGTCCTATGGACGCATTAGGGAGAACACACGAAGGGGTTTCCACCAAAATCCCAGATTAGGGAACTACTCACATATAATAGCTAAAAAGCGATATAAATAAAAATCGACCGTTAAAAACATAATCAGGCAATTGAAATGCGGTATTAGTAATGCAATTAAGATAATATCAAAGTTTGACAAAGATCCGAACACTTACAAATAACCAAAAAATTCCAGTCGTCACAATCGGGAAAAAAGATAGAAAAATAATCAGCTCCCGGTTTTGAAAACCTAGGGCTTATATATAGAAAACGACGTCACCCGATCGGTTGAAGAATCAACCGATCGGGTGAGCTGCTGCGATCTTCGACAGCGGTCTTCAGAAACTTCACCCGGTTAGGCGATACGATCGATTGGCGGAAGCAGCTCGTCGTTTGGATCTTGCTGTCATCGGGTGAACCGATCGGTTGATAAATCAACCGATCAGTTGGAAACATCGCCCAAAAGACAGAAAGTTGTGACGTTTTGGCACGGTCAGCTGGCCGTCGGGTGAGATCTCCGGGTCGTGTCTTGGGGGGAAACGGCTACAGATGAACCGATCGGGTGATGGTCACCTGATCGGTTGCAGTTCAGCTTCGATTTCCTGAGAAGACAGTTGGGCTGAACCGGTCGTCGAACCGGTCGGTTGACGCTCACATTGCTTCAGCTGCTGTCCGGGTCGTGCACGCGTGCATCACCCGATCGGTTGGCTGTATCCAACCGATCGGGTGGGGGATGAAAGATAGAAATCTTGGTCGTTTGACCCCCTGGATCACGCGTGACTCCTCTCGTTGCTCCGGGGACTTATGATATCTTTGTTATGTGTCCCATATACTGGCAAACTCCTGCAAACACGCAAAAACACGGAGAAGTGAAAGAAAACTAGAAAATACGAGAAAACGGATACGGGACGGCGGAAAATAACGGAAAAACACAAAAGAAGACGTGCGTGAATATTTGAAATATAAACGCACGTCACTTAGGAACCACCATCATCACTATTCGTTGTGATTATAGAGGGAAATTTGAGAATGAGTTTTTTTCTAAGTTTTGTGATGAACACGGTACAACTCACAATTTCTCCTTTCCTCGTGCACTACCACAAAATGGCGTTGTTGAGAGAAAGAATAGAACTCTTATTGAGTGTGCATGCACAATGGTCCATGATTGTCATCTTAGACTTCAATTTTGGGCGGAGGCGGTGCACACGGCATGTTATGTGCTCAATAGGATTCTAGTGAGGTATCGTACAAACAAAACTTATTTTGAATTATTTTATGATAAAAAGCCTCAAGTTAAATATTTCGAGTTTTTGGTTTAAAATGCTTTATAAAGAACACGTTTGGTAATCTTGATAAGTTTGAGCCATGATACAATGAAGGGATCTTTGTTGGATATTCCACACACATAGCAAAGCTTACCGGATATACAACAAGAACACTTCATTGGTTGAGGAATCACTTCACGTTTCTTTTAATGAAGTTTTTGATGTTCTGCATGTTGATGATGATAGTGTAGATGTTTTATGTGATTCTATTAGTAATGTTAAACTTAATGATGTTATTGATACTAACAATACAAATGAAAATGTTGAGATTGTTCCTAGTGATCTAGATATTCCCAAAGCATATCCAATTATTCGTGACCACCCACATGACTAAATAATTGGAGATATTGGAGTGGATGTTCGGATAAAGTCAAGGATTGATGAATTCTTCCATTGCGCCTTTGTCTCCACAATCGAGTCAAAGAACATCCAAGAAGCATATGAATATAGCTCTTGGATTGTGGCAATGGAAGAGAAACTCATCCAATTCGAAAGGAATGAAGTTTGGGAGCTCGTTCCTCTACCTAATGGTAATTAAGTCATTGGGACTAAATAGATCTTCAAGAACAAGACGAACGAGAACGAAGACGTCACAAGGAACAAAGTAAGGTTAGTAGCTCAAGGCTACCGATAAGAAGAAGGAATTGATTTTGAAGAATCTTTTGCTTCGGTAGCTAGATTAGAAGCTATTAGATTGTTATTATTTTTTGCATCTCATAAGGATTTTAAATTATTTCAAGTGGATGTTAAAAGTGCATTTTAAATGGTTTTGTTAGTGAAGAAGTTTATGTATCTCAAACTCCCGATTTTATACTTGAAAAATTTCCAAGTCATGTTTTCAAACTAAAGAAAGCCTTATATGGGTTGAGACCAGCTCCAAGAGCTTGGCATGATCGCCTTAAGACTTTTCTTTTGGATTTAGGTTTTAAAATGAGAGAAGTTGATTCAACACTTTTCACTAAATATTATGAAAATGACATTCTTCTAATTCAAGTTTATGTAGATGATACTATTTTTTGATCTAGTAACTATGATCATTGCCAAGAATTTTCTAAATATATGAAGGAAGAATTTGAGATGAGCCACATGGGTGAGCTCAACTATTTTCTAGGTCTTCCAATTCGGCAAATGAAGGATGTGATTTTCATACAACAAACCAAGTACACCAGGGAGCTTATCAAGCGATTCGAAATGGAGTCGTCTTCAAGCAAGAGGACTCCCATGAGTACAACTACACATCTACACAAGGACGAAAAGGTATGTGCTAGATATTACGCACGACCTAAGGAATCACATTTGGTTGCGGTTAAACGAATTTTTTGTTACCGGAATCAAACACTAGATTGTGGATTACTTTATCCTAAATCTAGCATATATGAGTTAATCTCATATAGTGATACCGATTTTGTCGGATGCAAATCCGATAGGAAGAGTATTAGTGGCACTTGCCATTTTCTAGGTAATTCCCTTGTTTCTTGGTTTTCCAAGAAGTAAAACTCGGTATCATTATTCACGAACGAACCAGAATATATTGCTGCAGGTCTTGCATGTGTATAAGTCCTTTGGATGAGACACACTCTTAAAGATTATGGTATTAATTATGATACTTGTCCTATCATGGTTGATAACCAAAGTGCAATTTGTCTCTCCAAAAATCCAGTACATCGCTCCCATACCAAACACATATATGTGAGACACCATTTTATTAATGATCATGTAGCTAAGAAGGACATCGTTTTAGATTAAATTGAAACCCAAAAACAAATCGCCGACATCTTCACAAAACCTCTTAAAGAAGATTCATTTGTGAGGTTTCATGGAGAATTAGAGATTATGGGTGAATCTGAAATTTAGGACTTCATTTTCATATGTTATATCATGTTTTGAGCTTATATGATCATTTTCATATCTCATGTCTATTGTGTTTATTTTCTCCATATGTTTTATATGAGATTTATTAGAGAATTTGATGATTTTATGATTGGATTGAAATCATTGATATGCGTATTAGTTTATATGTTTATGATAGCTATTTGATGTCAGTAGAATGTTTAGAGTATAAGTCTAAGGGTGAGAAATCTCAAAACTTTGATTTTGCCTCAATTCTGAATTTCAGAACCAGGATAGGCGACTGTGTTTTCTTCAACAGTCGCTTGCCCAAACTCTATATTACAACATTCATATCACATCTTTATGTCAGGCGACTGATGTTCATTATACAGGCGCCTGGTTTTCTTCCAGGCGACTGTCTTTTTGTCGTCAGGCGCCTGCCTAAATGTCACTCATTTTTTTCGAGAACAAACTCAAATTTCTCGTCTGCAGATGACGTGCGTTTATATTTCATATATTTGCGCACGTTTTCTTCCGTGTTTTTCCGTTATTTATCGCCTTCTTGTATTCGTTTTCTCGTGTTTTCTTGTTTTCTTTCACTTTTCCGTGTTTTTTGTATTTTGTAGGAATTTACCGGTAGAGGGGACATAAAACGACGTTATCATGAGTCCCCGGAGCAACAGGAGGGGTCACGCGTGATCCAGGGGGTCAAACGACCAAGATTGCCACTTTTCAGCCCCCACCTGATCGGTTGGACACAGCCAACCGATCGGGCGATGCACGCGTGTCCGACTCGGACTGAAGCTGGAGCGAAGCACAAGGTCAACCGATCGGTTCGTCGACCGGTTCATCCCAACAGAGTTCTTGGGAATTTGGAGCTTAATTCCAACCGATCGGGTGATATCTCACCCGATCGGTTCATCTGAAGCTGAGGTTTCCCAAATGACGACCCGGTCATGCCACTCGTTCTCCTCAACGACCGGTTGAAGCTCCCGAAGCCCGACGGCCAAAGCAACAAGCGGCTCACCCGATCGGTTGATGTTTCAACCGATCGGGTGGCCTTTTCTTCCGCTTTTGCACGCTGCTGATGCACTCATTGAAGATATGCTATCATTCCAGAGGGATTTTGGGTGATCTCTTATTTTTCTAGCATCGGAATCGTCGTTAGCTTTCCAACGATAGGTCGTATGCCCAAATCCGATTTTTCTACATTTTTCTGGAATTTTCTGAGCGCGGCTGTGTGCTGAAATTGGCAGCAGTCTGAATTTTCATTTCACCCGATCGGGTGAGTTACCACCCGACCGGGTGAGATCACTTTCTGTGGATTTGAGCTCTCTGTTTATTCCACCCGATCGGGTGAGTTTCCGCCCGATTGGGTGGGCCTGTTTTGACAGTTTTGAGTGGGTTTCGGACCCGAACTGTTAAGGGTTTTGAGGGGGCTTTTAAATAGAAGTTTGGGCACGACTTTAGGGAGTTCTTCTTCAGTTTTTCTAGGGCTTTTTGCCCCTTTCTCTTGTGAGGCTTAGGTTAGTTTAGATTAGGTCTTTTGATCAATAAGTCTTGTATTGGATTGAAGATTCATACTCAAGATAAGTATTCCTTTCTCTTGCTTTCATTGTTTTGTATTGTTTTCATTTTGCTCAATGGTGAATGTTTGTATGTCATTTGTTTTGCTTGTTTTTATGTTTCTCACCATGGAGTAGTGTTGATGAACCCTAATACGGGTTAGGGTAGGATTGATGATTGGAAATTTACATTTGGCTTGGTTGCATGGCATGTGTTCGATGAAATGCGTCAAAGGGGATTTCTAGCAATTTGGGTCCAATTCGTATGGCAACACACTAGTTGTGTTGGGGATTGGGGTCCGGTGCTTGTCCAGTCAAGATCCGCTTTGATGTATTGCCAGAAATCACATTTGACCTATTTGGCCATTAGGGTTATGCGTGGGTGTTTCATTGTCATTGGCGGGAGAAAGACCGCCTCTGACCGTCGGGCCAAGGGGGAATAAACTTGGCGGTTGACTCCCTAGCCACAGCTCACACCCTTAGTGTAGACATTGAGTCCTCGTGCGTGGGAACGGCTTGGACGAAGTGTTGGGAGTTATCATTGTGGCCTTAATGCTCCCGGTTGCGAAAGGTGTTAATGGACATGGGAATGTCCACCGTCCGGAACCGGGTAGGCCTAGCGTACTTGGCACCGACCGGAATATCGGGCCATGAACGCTAGGTACCACCTTTTGGGGCAATGTCTCACCCTGGGTCAAGTCAAATGCCAAGTGTCATGAGTGCTCTAGCCCGTGTTAGCGGGGATTCATTTCGTGTCTTTTTTATTTCTTTCTTTTATTTCTACACTTCCACCCATATCATCCGCGTAGCTAGCACACAACCTAGGCGAGGCTAGTAGCCATTCAAGCCATCCACCTCCCTGAGTTCGATAAACCGACACCCTACACTAACCGTGCACTTGCGGTAAAACGACACCGCGCCCAAATCGTAAACGGGGCGCCGGTCAGCAGACATGCCACTGTAGGTCATTTCACACGTGTCTGTCAGTTGACAGGCGGATGTGATTTCTTCTACAAGCGCATGTCCATATTCTTAGCCAGTTTTATTTTAGGGCTTGACAGGCGACTGCACTTTGTGCATCAGTCGCATGCCCAACGTGTTTGGCGGTTCGACTACTTCATCTCAGCCGTTTATTTTGATCCAACGACTGGGGTCATAACTGCTCTTCCTCTATAACCATCGATCGTGGGTCTTTCTCTCCTCGATCCAACGGCTGAGATTATAATTGCTCTTCCTCTATAACCGTTGATCATGTGTCTTTCTCTCTCCTCATATTCAAAAGACATTGTGGCCATACAAGTTCAATTGAGATTGATTGAAAGAAATGAACTTTTTAATTTGAACAAAATAATTTTAAGCAGATCATAATTTTGTGCAATCTTTGATTTTGAGCCCAACACAATCTTGATGTTACAGGAAAGTTATCAATATGGGGTTCTTTGCTAGGTAGCGAACATTTTTCAGATAAGAAGGTGCATGAGGATAAAGGTGCAATTTGATGATTCATGTATATCCTGCATTTGTGCAAGTTGTTACTACTAAATATATGTGCATTTCTCTCTGGATTTGTGTGCTTTTTGTTACCCTGCATGTAAATATTTATCTTTAGAATGTAATGTTTGATATCATTAAGTTAGCATCATGAAGTTGTTTTGCAGAAATAAACTTTTTTGTATCCTCAAGTTGATATCCTAAATTTTTTGCACACTGAATTCGGTATCCTGGATTTGGTATCTTGGAAGTTTGGAATTTGGTATACTGAATTTGGTAATATGCATGCTTAAGTATCCTGAACTTGGTATCTTGCTTGATCATGTGTGGTATCCTGAAGTTTGGTATCCTGAAGTTGGCATTCTGAAGTTTTTTTATAGAAATAATTTTTTTGTGTCCTCAAGTTGGTATCCAAGAAGTTATTGCTACTGAATTTGGTATCATGAATTTGGTATAATGGAAGTTTGGAATTTGGTATTCTGAATTTGTTGTATGCATGTTGTATAGCTTGAACTTTGTATCTTGCTCGATGTGTGGTATCCCAAAGTTGGTGTTCAGAAATAAATATTTTTGTATTTTGTTGTGTGCTTTAATATATGTCCGCAAGCGCACAGTATCGTGTGTAGCGGGTGTCGAACACGAGGAGGCGATTGGTTGAATCTAGGATCGGTATCAGGTTTTGTGTAGTCGTGGGAATGTGTATTTTGAAAGTGAGAAGCAATAAACTAAGGAAAAATTCAATGGGAGCAGGAGCTAGGGCCAGCGTATCACCACTATTGTATAAATTGAGGTGATGGATCGAACTTCTCGACACAAAGATTGTAGTCATCGATGAGGGCTAAGCATCAATCCTCATCCAATCGACGTCTAACCGTGAGAGGGTGGACTCGGAGGATATGTTGGATCCCTATCGTGGCTCCGATGGTTAGTTGGTCATTACGATATTGGTATTACTAGTGAGTGTGCCAGATTGGTCGTCGGCGTCGGGCACTATATAATCCTCCGTTATGGGCATCAAATCAAAAAATGTTAGTTGTCGGTTAGGGTTATATAGCACCCTAACAGAATGGAATGAATTCGGCACATCATCCAATCATATATCGGGACTTGAATCTACATTGGGTCAATATTTGGGACGATCCATCACAATCAATTCATGCAATAGGGCTCTACATGGTCTTAGCCTAATTAACTACTCACTAATCTCAGATATGATGAAGGGTATTAACAAAATGGGACTCATGATTGACAATAGGAAATTATGCTAAAAGAGGAAAACACTACTAAACAATCACAATGCAAGAAGGAGCTATTAGCAATTAACTAATCTAGATTAAGGATAAGGATTCTTACAATAAGAGTAGCAAATTACATCAAGAAACAGCTTAGGAAATTCGCCCAAAAATGCCCCAAAAGAAGCTCTGAATTAAAAACAGCACACATAGTTCGTTACATGATTTTCTTTAAATAGAAAAGTTTGCGCACTGCCGTGTTGATAAGTGGCACAGCTGTGCCAAAGCCAAAGACCTAGGGTTAGGGTGCGCCATCATTAGCTTGCATGGCCGTGCCGCTTATCGGCACGGCCGTGTCATTCAAAATCTATGCCTAGCTGCCCTAATTTGGCACGGCTGTGCGAGACGTCAGTGCAACTTTTGAGCTCTCTGAAATAATTAGCATGGCCGTGTCGACCTTCTGCAAATTCTCCTTGGCACCAGGTGCACTGACACGGCCGTGCAAGTACATGCATGGCCGTGCCAAACCTTCTTCTCTCACGTTTGGCTTCCAAAGCTCGACAAGTCCTCTCAGCTCCTTGCTCTCCCTCATTCGGCCTCAATATTGCCTGAAATGCATCATTTTAGGCTCGATCACCTACAACACATAGAGAAGAGTACCTCGAGCATAAAAGTGGCAAAATAAAATAAAAGGCGGTGAAAATAAAGGCGACGGTACAAAATAAACCGAGAAAAACACGAAAGAACGGTGGAAGATATGGGTAGAAAATATGCCTAACAAATTCCCCAAAGCTAGACTCTTGCTCGTCCCCGAGCAAGACTAGAAATGAAGAATGGGGAGGAACTGGGCGGAAAAGTGGGACGATCCACCTCTCGAGCCACTCACACTCATGAGTCGTGTACACGTCAAGGCTAGAGGTCAATTCTTGCGCGCGTGCTCACGCACACAACACACAACACACAACACACAACACACAACACACAACACACACACACACACACACACACACACACACACAGAGAGAGAGAGAGAGAGAGAGAGAGAGAGAGAGAGAGAGAGAGAGAGAGAGAGAGAGAGAGAGAGAGAGAGAGAGAGAGAGAGAGAGAGAGAGAGAGAGAGAGAGAGAGAGAGAGAGAACGTCTACCTAACATGGCAGAGGAATAAAACACTACCCTCCTCATGACGTCAGGTCTACCACACTCATCCATGTGAAGCTAACCCCAAATATGTCCTCCTGGTCGACATATGCTAGTGGAAATTGACCCTAATCTTACGCTTGCCAAGGCAAAAATCACGAGGGCATGTGGTAGGATCTAGTCTTTCCTGGGTTGGCAATATCATGGTTACTCCTTCCAAATTATGGTGGTTGGCCAATGACTCCCGACCTAGCTGGGTCTAGGGCATTAGGTCAAAAGGGACCCCTCGGGCCTAGTCTCTCGAATCGTCTAAAACCCTTTATTTCTATGTACTCCCCCAAACTTCATCTTTCGGCACGAATCTCAGAGATTCCCAAGTCCCGGATACCCAGCTACTCGATGAGGTAGGGAGAATGGTGCATTTACTCTTTTTTTCTTTTCTGTTCTTTTTTCGAATATACATGCCGATACCATGGCATGGGGAGTATTCCAAATCCAAAGCCAAATCCAATCGAGACTAAACCTACCCCATGCTATCGGAGGAGCCTTGGGTCACGTGATCAAAGGACCGATAAAACAACTAGCCTATCTCACCGGAGGTGAAACGAGCGTTAGCTCAAAACCATGGACGGTGAATAGAAAAGAAATCGTAAGGGTGGTAGTGTGAAATTCATGCCATCGAGAGGTAACAAGAGTGTGTGTAGGGAAAATCGACTCTAGCTAAGAGTGTATAGAACTACTGAGTGATTGTGGCTCTCCTAGATGGATCATATCGACAAGTTATACAAATGCAAGCGAAAAATAGGGGTAAAAGGTGGAGGAAGGAAAAGGGTGGCGGTGAAGGATGAGGAGAAAACAAAAAAATAAAGGGAAAAAATGGATGGGCGGGGCGAACAAAAATAAATATAAAAAGGGGCGAACAAAATAAAAATAAAAATAAAAAGGAAGGTGAAAAACAAAAAGGAACTTGGCTGCTCGGCCACATAACGACGAGGAAGAAAAGTGTCCAACAACAGAAAATATCGTCAATCAACAACCAGAGGTGGTGACATCATCAATCACCAACATGCAAACAGAATAATGACACGACAGATACAACAAATCACATCATCAATATCAAACCAGAGAAGAAATGACAACGAAACTCCCAGGACTCGATGTGCACCCAAATGACTCCCCCACGCTAGAGGTGAAGCTAGTGAAACGCCTCCCCCAAGATGGAATCACACATTTCCCCCAATGTGTCTAAGTGAGATGAATGTGGCAATGGTATGGGTAGGGGAGGGATCACTTGTCTCCTCCCTCAGGGGAAGGAGGGGGAAAGTCAGGGTTATACCACTCATGTTCTCTAATATGGAACAGGAGTAGGCTCTCGAACACTCCTTCCATACGACCAAAGCGGGTGTCAAAGTTCTTAGGGAGGGGGCAGTGATGCTGATGGGATCCTGAGCTGTCACCCTCTTCGAAGTGTGAGGGGGCGGTGGTGATGCTCTGTTGAATGGTGCACAGGGATCTCGGGCTCTACGACATGCTCTCGGTCAATATCAGAAGGGAAAAGCTAATTCGTGGCCACATTGACTCGGGGGTAAATGAGATTGTGCAAGATGGTCTAATCGGTGTGCTGCTACCCATAAAGCCAAATATATCCCCCTTCTCCTCTCATTTTGATCCTGAACATCCTAATAAAGGCATTCATGTCAAGCGACGTAAGGCCATCGGCATACATGAGGTCGTTGGTTAGCTCAATTTGGAAGGATGGGTGAAGTGCAATAAGAGTGACGAGGCTGCCACAACAAATATCTCCCGTAGGGGCGGTTGCAACCTTTATGAGCTTAACAACCATCCACTCCGAGCTCCGAAGGGGGTAGCAGGGTGTGTAGAGGCCAGTGTTTGCATCATAGAATTCGGGTTGGGTCATGAGCCACATGAATAAGAGCTCGGTGTAGTTCACTATGCCACAATCGGTCTTAGAAAAAACAGTGCAGGCTAGGATCCTATGAGCAATCCTAAGACACATGTGGACGATTCAGGAGGCCTTGGCCGTCCTCGGGTCAAATGCTCCTGAACTTGTGATCTCCCTCTAAAACATTCCTGCTTGGAACCTATAGGGAAACATACGCTCATCGGGGCTAACACGCCCATCGGCAGGCCAACCAAATAAATCATCCAACTGCTCAAAGGTGAACATTCGATCTGTAGTCCATAAGCGAAATGAGATCTCATCCCCCGTGCGGTGCAAAGAACTAAGGAACTCTAAGGTCGGGGGCACATATGTCTCGGCGTGTGTGTGTGTAGAAATGCAGTCCAACCAATGTTGGCGAACCATGTTTCGACCCCCTCTAGAAGTCCTAGGGATAGGAGGGCATCATGGTTTGCAAACCTCGTCACGGACATTAGGCACGTGTATAGTCTAGCTATGGCTGTCCTGTGCGGCTTATCCTTAAGGGTGATACCATGGATTGAGAAGGTGGGCAGTGCAATGGATTTAGGTTGAGGAGGCTCTGCACCCCTTTGAGTGCGGGTCTTCCTCTCGGCTGGAACCTTTCTACTAGGCCTCTTAGACATTGTGTGTGTGTGTGTGTGTGTGTGTGTGTGTGTGTGTGTGTGTGTGTGTGTGTAAGAAGGTGAGAGTGGGGGTAGACACACACTAATTGCAGTAATCAAGGGAAAAAGCAACAAATATTTAGGAGAAAGCTTTCAAAATTGAGAAAATGAAGGAGATTACCCAAATTAGATGAAAATCATGATGGAACTTCCTTTACTCGGCTCCTTGGGGTTGACCAAGCTCCCCCAAGCTACCCATGATGAAGATTTTTGCTCAAATTGAGGTGGATTTGGTTGAGATGGTGAAAGAGTGGGGTTAGGGCTTGGTGGAGAAGGTGGAGATGTTGAGGATTCGGAGGGTTGATGGAGTTTTGAGGGTGGTGGGAGGTTGAGGAAGGTAGGGGAAGAGGCTTTGGGAGATGGGTAAGAGGGGATTTTGAAGATGAGGGTTCAAATGGAGGAGGGCGTGGCGTGGGAAAGAAGGTGGGCCAAGGTTTAAAATTTGGGATTTCTGGGGGTGCTCGGCCATACGTGATTTTCACACGGCCATGTCGCCCGGTCAAAGAAGTCTCAAAACTTTGCATGTAAGTTGCACGGTCGTGCTGATATGCGGCATGATCGTGCCACACCTTGCGTAACTTCTCCACTTTTTCTCTTCGATCCACACAGCCGTGCGTACAGTCCGTGTAGCTTCTGGGCTTTCTGTCCGTTTTTGGATCTATCGGCACGGCCTTGCCGCACGGCCATGCAGACGCTGCTTTTCCTGGGGCCATGTTTTTTTGGGTGACACGGGTATATTCTAGCACGGCCATGTCTAGCACTTGTACAGAAATCAGATAAAAATTATCAAGCGCACACCACTCCAAAGAGTTCTACGGTTTTTATTTAACTAAAACAAAATAAAAACTATACGAAAGCGGGTTAGAAAAGTGGGTTGCCTCCCACTAAGCGATTTGTTTAAAATTGTTAGCTCGACGTTCTGCAAATACTAGGCGCTCGGCATGGCGGGCTTCTCAGGTGCCCTCCAATATGTCCCAACTGTCGAAACGGAGGGACGTATACTTTCTTGCCCAACTCTGAGGCATCATCAGCGACACCCAGGCGATCATTTAGTGGCTCCTTCTTCATAGCTCCATCGACGGCATTCCTTGTCCTCAATTTCTTCATAGCTCCATCGTAGTATTAGGGCGCTTGCCCTTGCTTTCCGCGAAGAAACCCTTCATGCATGAGAAGGGTTTAGAAAATGAAAGATTCGGCAAGCAAGAATTTGAAATTATGGGTATCTCAGGGTTATGACTAGAGGATATTCCCTTCGTGGACTCTTTCTCAGGCTCTTTCTTGGGGGCCTTGCATGTATCGACGCTCAGGCACTCTTCAGGTGTGGGCGTCTTTAAACTCTCTCTAAACTCGTAATCAAGCTTCTGGTCCCCAACACTGAAGGATAGCTTCCCATTCTTTACGTCAATTACTGCTCCCATGGTGGCCAGGAAAGGTCTTCCTAGGATGATCGACGTTCTGGAGTCCTCATCCATGTCTAACACGACAAAATCACATAGTATTGTGATTCCTTCTACTTCGACCGGTACATCGTGCACCGTCCAAAAGGGCTATTTGATGGATTGATCAGCTAATTGGAGCGTGATCATGTTTGGCTCCGACTCCCCCATGTCCAATTTCCTGTAGATAGACAGATGCATTAGACTGACAATAGCGCCTAGGTTACATAAAGCACGATGGTTATGAATGTTTTTGACTAGGAAAGGGATAGAGAAACTCCCTGGGTCGTCTAGTTTTGTCGGTAACATGTTCTGCAAGACTACCCTACACTCCTCTGAGAGTGCTGCGGTAGACTCATTCCTCCTCTTCAACAAGTCCTTGAGGAATCTGCCAAAAGACGGGATCTTCGTAAAAGCGTCCAGGAATGGGATACTCAAGTTGAGTTGTTTCAACGCCTTCGAAAATTTTCCATGTTTCTCCTCCAGGTTTGCTTTAGCCAATCTTGATGGGAATGGTATCTGTAGCACATACACACAGGTGGCTCTGTGACTTCCTCCTTTGTAGGATCCTGTCCAAAACAGAGTTAGGATCGATAATATGAAGTTTAGACTTACGCTTGCGTACGCGGCACGGTAGTCTACGAACTTTGCCTTCGGATTCGCCACGACGGATCGAGTCTACTCACGAACGGAGTAAGGCTACTAAATCCACAATCTAAATCTCTACTTTAGATTAAGAACTTGGATAGAGGGAGAGGAAATATTTCTGCAGAGCTTCGCTAGGATGAAGATGCATGCATGAATTTCATGCAAAAAGTGTAAGGAAAATGGCTACCCTTGGGTCTTATTTATAGCCCTCAAGGTAGTTATTTTAGGGTAAGTTGTTCCTTTGGAACAACTTAATTAAGGTGTACCATGATACATGGCACATTATAAGCTTAAGTTGTACCATATGCATGGTACAACATAAGCTTAAGATATTCCCCCTTTATTAGCCATATGTCGCATGCACTTATGCATATATAATGCGACTTTCCCATTCATCCAGAGATCCTCTCCGCAAGGGAACAGATTCCCTTTGTACACGACTTCGTGTACGTGACGTTCGAGGTCCGTATTCCCTCGTACATCCCCCACAAGGGTGTACAAACGTCTTCCATATCCAACATCTCCCACTCACACTTGAGGGGATTGTAAGAGAACGTCTTTCCCTTAGTTCTTTCATCTATCATACCGAGAAATAGACCGTGCGACCGTCATGCGCGTAGAGTCTGTTGTTGTGCACTTGTTAGAGATACACAACGACCTCGAAGGTGCAAAGTTGAGTAGTTCAACGCATGCTTTACCCTAGATTATTTCTTCACATTTCTTATACTTTATATTCAACAATTGAATCCCATCTGGATTACAATTGGCTGGCCAGCTTTGAATCATTAAAGTCCAAATGCGAATATGAAATCAATCTTCCTCTTCTTGCGAACCTTCTGATCTTGACTTGATTCGCTTTTCTAACGTGCCCCGCCGAGCCGAATTACCATAGCCCATTAGCAACACGCTAAGATAGCGATCATCTCGTCAAATCTAAAGGAACCAATTGGAGTCCTTGAGGGTAAGAGTTAAGACCCGTATGGCCTTTGAGTCTCACATAATAGCAAACACTATTGCTACTAACTCAGTGGTCGAAATGCATACGTGGTATCAACACGTATTGCAACATCACTCCTTTCCCAGGGAGAGTATGTCTTAATGATGTTGTACGGATGAAAGTTCAGACACCACAGTGCCTATCTTTTGAGTCCCCTTACTACTCAGGAAATATTCCCGGACTCTCATCCTGCATAAGATAGATAGGATTAAAAAATCCAATGAGATCTTTATATCCTTGTGATACAGATCTCAGATCTTTTGTAAGCATCCATATGATGCAGATCTTTCATTCGACTATCTTGTTAAAGTCATGACTCCAAATCATTTGTCTAATGATTTTGACTTTAAACTAGTCTCATCTCTATCTTATCCATCTGATAAGATAAGGCGGTTGCTCATGTGAGAGAGCCAACCTTAATCTGTCCGACATACACACAATTCAGCTGAGATTTCAAAAATGTACACAAACATTTCTTTAAGAAATTCATATGCAATGTTGGAAAAAGAACTTATTCTTTTATTAATTTTGATCATTTCTTAGACATGGGAATATATATTTGGTACAACTCAGCCCATACGCAATCCTTGAGATGATAAGTGTTTATAAAACACATTTCTGGGGATCGCTTTCGTAAGCTGATCCTCTATCATCTCATGCGTAGATATGTACCTTATGTCTACCTTCTTGGTTTTATCATAGTCTTTTGCAAATCTGCAGTTCCTTTAAGATACTGCATTATCCTCTTAACCGCTTTCCAGTGTTCTTGCCCTGGGTTGGATTGGTAACAGCTTACCATTTCCAACGGCAAAACAGATGTCCGGTCTCGTACACACCATAGTGTACATAAGACTATCAACTGCACTGGAATATGGAACTTTTTCCATAATTTCCTTTTCCTTTTGGTTCTTTGGACACGATTCCAGATATAAATTATCGCATATGCTTATATGAATATCAATGGACTTGCAGTCCTGCATATTAAATCGTTCTAGAACCTTCTTTATATAAGTCTCCTGTGAAAGAGAAAGAAGTTTCTTCGAACGATTCCTTGAAATCTTAACTCCAAGGATATATGCGGCTTTTCCTATGCCTTTCATCTAAAATACTGATGAAAGCCAAGCCTTGATACTCATCACAAAGCCCTTGTCATTTCCGGCTATTAAAATGTCATCTACATATAGAGACATAATAACATGCTTGCTTTTAATCCTCTTGATATATACGTAGTTATCTTCATCAAGTATGGAAAATCCATTTGATAAGACAACCTCTTGAAATCGTATATACCATTGCCTCGAGGATTGTTTAAGACCATATATGGATTTACGAAGTTTACAAACCTTATGTTCGTTTCCTTCTTTTACAAACCCTGTTGGTTGTTCCATATAGATCTCCTCGTCCAATTCTCCATTGAGAAAGGCATTCTTTACATCCATCTGATGTAATTTGAGGTATAAGCAAGCTACCATTGCCAGAATCATGCGAATCAAGGTAAAACGCACAACAGGTGAGAAGTTTTCTTCGTAGTCTATCCCTTCCTGTTGCGTAAAACCTTTCGCGACAAGGTGAGCTTTATATCTATCTATAGAGCCATCAGCCTTATGCTTGATCTCGAGAACCCTTTGTTCCCAATTGCTCTATGTCCTCTGGGTGAGTTAACTAAGTCCCAGACTTGGTTAACTTTCATGGATTTCAATTCCTCCTTCATCGCTTCCATCCATTTGTCTTTTGCAGGGCATGATGCTGCAAATTTGAGATTCTTCAAGTCCTTGTTGACTCGAATTTAGATCAATTCTAATATCACTCCCACTTGAAATGTTGTTAGAATTGCTCCCACTTGGATCATTATTCCCGTATGGAATAGGATAATCGTCATTCGTATAATCCATTGGTGAAGGTTAAAAAGAATTTTCGTTTTCACCAAGAATTTCTCCCACTCGAATGAGGTAATCCTTTTTGATCATAAATCTCAAAATAGAGATAAGTCCTGACTTATCTCGCCCTGTCTTGGAAACTTGTTTTCCAAGAAAGTGACATCCCTCGACTCAAACTCAATTAGCCCACCATTGTCTTCCTGACTAACAAAAATATAACCTTTGGAGTTTTCTGCGTATCGTATAAAGATACGTTTCCTTCCCCTTGGCCCAAGTTTGCCATACTTATGGGAGGAAATATGTGCGTAGAATGCACAACCCCAAGGTTTCAAAATGTTTAAGTCAGGAGACCTTTGGTTCCACAACTCATAAGGAGTGGAGCTAACTGATTTCGAGGGTACGCGGTTCAAAATGAAAGCGGCCGTCAATAATGCATCACCCCAAAAGGTGATTGGCAAGTTAGCTTGCTCCATCATTGAACGGACCATTTTTCATTAAAGTCCTATACCTCCTTTCTGCAACACCAATTTGTTGAGGAGTATAAGGCATAGTTACCCGATGTACTATGCCTTTTTCATCACAAAGTTCCTTTAAACTTGTTGACTGATATTCACCGCCCCTATCGGTTCGCATGACCTTAATCTTGCGATCTAATTGATTCTCCACTAAACTCATATAGTTTTTAAAGCAGGTTTAGTGCTTTCACTTTGTGGGATATCAAATAGATATGACCGAATCGGGTGAAATCATCAATAAAAGTGATGAAAAATAGGACCTCCCGCGTCTTGTCTTGACATTCATCGGATCACATATGTCCGAATGGATAAGCTGTAATGGAACCTCGGCCCTTGTGCCAGTTCCAAACGGCTTGCGACAAGATTTCCTCACAAGGCAATGTTCGCAGGTCGACATTTCAACCTTTGGAATATTTGATAGAAGGCCACGTTTGGCAAGTCTATCCATACGCTTTGGTCCAATATGACCAAGCCTTGTGTGCCAACAAATTATATTAGACTCATTAGTCAAAGAATTTGTCACAAGGAAATTTTCATTACATGAGGAATTTATACATTGTACTTATTACAATAAATCCTTTGAAAAACAAACCCAGTACCAATAAAGGAATTATTACAAAAATAGGTCCATATTACAATCATGAAGGAACCAACTATAACCAAGACCCATTAAATTGACCACAGTATTAATATTCCTTTGAATATATGGAATGAAGAGAACATTGTAAAGTAGGAGAGTGTGGCCGTTGTCCAAGTCTAGCTTGCAATTCCCAACGCCTTTCTCTACAACACGTGTGTTGTTTCCTACATTGATCCACTTCATTCCTTGAGTATCCGGTGATACTCCACGAAGGACCGTCTGTCCTTTGCTATGTGGTCGGTGGCACCTGAATCAATTATCTCAAAATGGATTAGATTCCACAAGAAATAGTGAACTAGAAACACATATGTAACTAGTATTACAAGTTACCTCGTCACTTCCACTCGTACACGAACGAGCATAGTGACCGAGCTTGTTACACTTGAAGCACTTGATCCTTTTCAAGTCTTTCTTCTTGTGCCATTTCTTGTGCCCACCCTTATGTTTGGGTTCCTTGGTAGACTCAGGTTGCTTATTACGTTCATTAGAAGACTTCGAACGATCTTTACGTTTCTTTCCCCCGTGTGAGGAACTAGCAACCATGTGCACTTCTGCACTTGGCTTGGCAGCCGCAAGCCGCTCTTCCTCTAATTCGAGGTGCTTGGAAACATCGTTGAAGGTCTTTATGCTCTCATTATGAGTGAGATGCATCTTCATCTGATCCCACCCATTTGGTAGGGAACGTATGACTACTTGGATTTGTTGCTCATCTGTGAGCACATGACCTGCATCCTTTAACTCCGAGATAAGGTTCGCCATATGTCGCAGATGTTTCCCTATGGAATGATCTGGACGTTTCTTATATGTATCGAACCTTATAGTTAAGGCGCGAAGTTTGGACACCGATGTGCCACCGAACTTCTCCTCTAGCTTGGACCATATGTCCATGGCTAGGTCATGTTCCCGGAAGATGCGCATTATGTCATCAGCCATACTGCTTAATAACGTAATGCGCGCTATCTTATTCTTCCGAGACCAAGCATCAAAAGCTTCCTTGTCTCGTCGGTGTTGGGCCGTAGTGCCCAACTCGGGTTCAATCATAACGTTCTTTAGAGTTTCGAGCACTTCTTGCTCCTCTAGAACGTATTGTATCTTTATGGACCAAAGTTTGTAATTATCGTCGTTGAGTTTTTCACCTCTGTTTAACTCAGCGACGATATTCTTTGAAGCGGAAGACATTTTACTTTTAAAATGCTGCAAAAGACACAAAACCGAAGGTTCGATCAAAACATTGCATAAAAAATTCTTAAAATATAACTCCCACTTGAAATGATAATAGAGTATCCTATTTGGATAGTTCTAAAAATTCAAATCCCACTTGGAATTATATTATATTTGATAAGTTACTTTCGAAAAATATTGAAGATGTTGTTCTAGAATCGAAAAGGTTTCTATGATTCCAATCACCATCTAGAACAACTTTCAATATTCCGCCATCACTTATCAAACAATAGTACTCTTATAGTACTAGCAGCGGAAAACGAGTATTTGATAAGTTACTTTCGAAAAATATTGAAGATGTTACTCTAGAATCGGAAAGGTCACTATGTTTCCAATCACCATCTAGAGTAACTTTCAATATTTCTCCCTCACTTTATCAAATGTTAGTACTCTTATAGTACTTTGCAGCGGAAAAGCGTTTTTGAAAACGTATTTTTCAAAACGAATTTAAAATACATTGGCTAATCTCCGTAGAGTAGAGCACAACGTCATAAGTTCATTGGCTAATCTCCGTGGAGTAGAGCACAATGACATGGCTAATCTCGCATGAAGTAGAGCATTACGGCTAATCTTCAAGGAGTAGAGCACAATTACATAAGTACATTGGCTAATCTCCGTAGAGTAGAGCACAATGACTTAGCTAATCTCGCATGAAGTAGAGCACTATGGCTAGTCTTCAAGGAGTAGAGCCCAAGTTAAAAACTTCATTAAAACGTTAGTCCCGTATGAACTAGTCGGCACTGTGGTTAGCCCCGTATGGACTAATCGACACATTCGAGCTTGACCAATGCCTTTTGTCACCCCGTATGGGTCAGTTGGCAAGTTTGCAGTCGACCCAGACCTTCTGCCTGATTGGTCGACCAAAAACCCAAAATTGGTCGACCAATTTTTCGCACTGCAACTTCTTCCCGGCCAGGGCCTCTGCCCTGGCCGGGGCTTGGCCAAGGGCCGGCCAGGGGCCTTGGCCCCCTCGGACAGGGCCGGCCAGGCCCTGGCCTCTGCCAGGGCCGGCCGGCCAGGCCACTGGCCGGGGCCAGGGCTCCTGCCCTGGCCTCGGCCAGGCCCTGGCCTGAGGCCAGGGCGCTGCCCTGGCCTCTGCCAGGGCGGCCAGGCCGCCCTGGCAGAGGCCAGGGCAGTGCCCTGGCCTCAGCCAGGCCCTGGCCTGAGGCCAGGGCACTGCCCTGGCCGCTGGCCGGGGCCAGGGCTCCTGCCCTGGCCTCGGCCAGGCCCTGGCCTGAGGCCAGGGCGCCGGCCCTGGCCTCTGCCAGGGCCGGCAGGCCGGCCAGGGCTGGCCCTGGCCACTGCCAGGGCCGGCCTGGCCGGCAGGCCTTGGCCAAGGCCGGGCACTGCCGGCCTGGCCTTGGCCGGGCACTGCCGGCCAGGCCATGACCAAGGCCATTCGGCGTTGGCCGGCCATGGCCCCTTTGGCCATGGCCGGCCAACCCCTTTGAATGGGGTTGCCGTACTTATTCCTCCCCCTTGATGGGGTGGCCGCCGGTGGTTATTGGCCGTAGCCAACCCCCTCCGCATGGGGAGGGGGGGTGCATGGCCTTCATAGCCCATTTGGCCATGGTGCACATGCACCAAATTTCCTCTTACCCGATGGAAATAACTACCATCATCTTCCTCGATGAAGCACCCGTTCGTCGATGAAGCACCCGTTCGTCGAGAAATTAGTTATTTCCTAATGGCCGTGTGCCAAAAATGAAAAATAACATACTACGTGAACGGTCGGTTCTTCCCGTCACGGAGAGTTCCTACCATATCCATAATGATAGGAGACCCTAACGTGAAAAGAACAACCGCTGCGTTCTCTCCGTCACGAAGCGTTCCTACTATATCTGTAATAGTAGGAGACCCATTCGTGAAAAAGACAACGACTCGTTCATAGTTTCGACGGGGCGGCGGTTTGACCGGGGCGAACCCATATGGCTCTGATACCAATGTAGGATCCTATCCAAAATAGAGTTAGGATCGATAATATGAAGTTTAGACTTACGCTTGCGTACGCGGCACGGTAGTCTACGAACTTCGCCTTCGGATTCGCCACGACGGATCGAGTCTACTCACGAACGGAGTAAGGCTACTAAATCCACAATCTAAATCTCTACTTTAGATTAAGAACTTGGATAGAGGGAGAGGAAATATTTCTGCAGAGCTTCGCTAGGATGAAGATGCATGCATGAATTTCATGCAAAAAGTGTAAGGAAAATGGCTACCCTTGGGTCTTATTTATAGCCCCCAAGGTAGTTATTTTAGGGTAAGTTGTTCCTTTGAAACAACTTAATTAAGGTGTACCATGATACATGGCACATTATAAGCTTAAGTTGTACCATATGCATGGTACAACATAAGCTTAAGATATTCCCCCTTTATTAGCCATATGTCGCATGCACTTATGCATATATAATGCGACTTTCCCATTCATCCAGAGATCCTCTCCGCAAGGGAACAGATTCCCTTTGTACACGACTTCGTGTACGTGACGTTCGAGGTCCGTATTCCCTCGTACATCCCCCACAAGGGTGTACAAACGTCTTCCATATCCAACATCCTTATCCTTAGGTTCTCCAGAAACAACATCCTTCTTGGGGATGCGGTGCTCACTTTGGGGACCCGTGTTGACTGATGGTCCCGCTAGCTTCCTCTCACTCTGACCGGGTCCGAAACCTACACCTAAGTTCTACCTGGCGGTGTCACGGTCGCCAGGCACAATGTGGCCCCTAGGCGTCAATCCCGGGCTCTATCCGCAAGCGGACGGTGTCAAATTATTATATAAAAGATGTCAAACCCACTGGGATGGTGACAGTGTATTTAGGTTCTCAGCTTAATTTTATATCTCGAAGTGAGATAGCTATTGGGTTGAGAGGATTGGTTGTGGTATCGTTATTGATTCAACAATAAAGGGACTAAGGTATTAGGGATCACCGCTAAGACCGTCGGGGATCGATGTTGGAATAGGATCCTTACATTGCATTAGGGTTAGGGGATAAATCTCTCAATTCGTACCACTCTCGTGGGTTAGAATATCGAAGTATTTCGGTGGCTCTCAGTGACGCAATGGCGGTAGCCGTCAATGTAGCGATATAGATCGTTGGTGGATCCCCTCAAGGCACAAGCCAGACATGGTCACGAGCCTTAGTTGGATCTACCGATTTTCCTATTCGAATCCTAAGGATACCCCTTAAGCACATCAATTCCACATACCATGGGCATGATCTCAGTAAGGGTTATCCAAGGGATTCGGTAGGATCGAACGAAATACTCCCCTTTACTCCCAGTTCAACCTAGGGATCCAGATCTACATCTCTCCCCTAAGGTCTTAGGGTTAACCCATCAACCCTAGAGGAAATTACTCACTCATAGCGATTTTAACGAACAAAGATGCGATTTTCATAGGAGAAAACATCATAGTAAATTAATCGAATAAAGATTGAGAAGCTTACGTATCAAAGATGAAGAAAAAATAACGGCAAACAATAATCCGAAGAAATCCCAAAAGTTCCAACACGCCAATCGCAATAGAATTCCCAAAAATAATTCGATAATCTCCAAGTAATTAGGTCTAGATCTAACAAGTCTTTTCTAATCTCCTCTTCTCTCCAAAAATTAATTCAAAAACTACCAAATGAACCCACCTCCCAAAATGCAGCTCTCTGATCCACTCTTCACTCCTAAGCGTGCAACAGACGGCCACATGAAATTTCCAAAATTAGCCTTCAGCGTTATCGACCGAGTCAGTGACTCGGTCGAGAGGGGGTTGCTCGGCCTGAGCAGCCGTCTTGCTCGGTTGAGCACGTCAGTAAGTTGGCCTCCTCCAAAAAAGGTTGCTATGTGTGCTCGGGCCGAGTCAGCTCTGCTCAGGTGAGCAGTCGACTGACTCGGTCGCCAAAAGATCTGCTCGGGCCATGCAAGAGGTTGGCTGAGCGTCGGACTTAAGGGCTGCTCGACTGAGCACCATGAGTGCTCGGTCCGAGCATCATGCGTATCAGTTCCCTTCCTTTGTCTTTCATCTGCTCTACCGAGCAGCTGCTCTGCTAGGTCGAGTCGCCTGGAAAAATTATTCCTGAAGCTCATGCAGCTCCTCCTCTCCCTTTGCTCTCTCCTCCACTCCTCCTATGGCTCCCAAAACTCGGCAAAGTCCTGTAGAACTTTGCCAATGGGCTCACGGGCGTGCCAGATGTGTCCATATTCAAAATGGGCCCCGAATCGCTCCAAAATCCCTGAAAATCCATAAAACACTACGAAACTCGAATATAGCGTTAGAATTGCAATATCGTAGAAAAATACGGGATTTGGGTGCAAAAATGGCATGAAATGCAATGGTATGATGCTATGAAAAAGATGTAAAACATGGACACATCAAAATCCCCCAAGCTTACCTCTTACTCGTCCTCGAGGAAGACGAATACTAGGTATGCCGGGAGATAAACAAAAGAAAATAAAAATAAAAGAGAATGGGAATGAATGGAGGGTGCTAAGGTTGTTCAATCAGATCTCAGGCAGCAGCATTATATCATGATGCTCCGAATAGTAAAAATACATGCTAATGGTTTTTTCAAGTTTTACAGATCATATGTCTAGCATGCAATATAGACAAAAGATAGGGATCTACTAAAATAATTCCATCAACTCATATCAATCTCATGCAGTCCATATAGTCTAGTATAAAAAGAGTTGGCAAAGCACTTTTCAATCAATAGATACAATTGGAGCATATAGAAATTACACAGCATGCAGTAGAGAATGGAAAGAATCATGCTATTCAATTATTCATTTCGATTCATGAAAATCCTCCAAAAACTAAAGTATTTCGTAAAGTTCAAGTATTATCAAATCTCCCCATTATGCACCGTCTCCACTCTAATGGTATACTTGCTCATATGATCAGTTGGTTCACCCCCCAAGCTTAGCTTGAGGCGTCACATCTAGGGATAGGATATCGATTTTTTTTTCTTTTTTCCAGTATTTATGATAGCTTCTAATAAAAGGATACAAAGAAATTTCATTTTTTTCTTTTCTTTCTTTTTATTTTCTTTTTCACATATTTTTTTCTTTTTTTCCATTTCATTTAGAAGCTATATTTTTTTCTTTTTGGGATTTTTGGGAATAGTTGCAGGGGTGAAACCAACTAATATGTAGAGAATTATAAAGATATGTGGAGAAGGAAAATAATGAATCACTCGGTTCACTCATCAGAGGTGCACAACGGTTTAATATGATAATACTCTAACTAAACTCAGAACTAGCATGGATATTTTCATTCATCTAGATAAATACTGAAAAAGCATGCAGTAATAAGCACAATGACATCAAGCATGCAAACAGAAGTGAATAAGATAGATAGCAGAAGCTCCAAGTTTTCTAGTGATGCGTGAACATAGGTGCATTACCCAAAATAACACATACTAGATACTATTTCATGCATTTGATTTTCAATTTATATCAGGCATCAATTTAGAGAGATCATCAAAAGAAAATGCACGCATATAGAAAGTAAAACTGAAACTACCCTAATTAGCATGTCATCCAATAATAAGCATCATGAATAACTACTAAGGGATGCAAGAAGTATCATCATGCAGAACATCCTTAGCATACAAAGAAAAAGGGCGGAGAAAAATAGGAAAATGAAAAGAGGGATGCATGCATGGCAAAAAGCAGAAAACATGATGCAGAATGAGAAAAAGATAAAGACGTGAAAAGGGGTGGAAAAGTAAACTAAAAAGCTGAAAAAGGGAGGAAAATGTAAAAGAAAAATGACAAATAAAGTGGTAGCGCTCATCCCCAAGCTAAACTCAGCAGTGTCCTCACTGCTGAGAAAACGCTAGTAGGCAGGAGATGATGCTAGATAGGGTGGGGGGGGGTAGAAAATAAAAAATGTGCATAAGAAATAGAACATGATATGATGAAAATGATGAAGAAAAATGATGCATGTGTATGGAATGATGCACGGTGGGTCCTCTCCCAAGCTATGTAAGATCAGGGCACCAAACAGACAGATGGGCACAATATAATGTGAGGGAGGCAAAAATGGGTAGGGATAACATCAAGCAGAGGTACCACCCTCTGGGGGTGGTGATGGGTCCCTCTGCTGTGGACCAGGTAACATGGGGGGCGGCTGAAGCTCAGTAGGTAGGTCAGCTCGCCAATGCCTAATAAGGTTGCGAAGGAAAGTGAGGTCCTGCTCGACTGACTGTTGAGTAGTGCCACCCCCCTGACCTAAGAGTAGGAGCATGGAGACGAAGTGGTCACCCTGGTCAGTGTCTCGAAAGGTAACTTCATATGATGCGTCAACGATAGAGATACGCTCGGGAGGGGTTGGAGCGTTGCTTGGCTGGGGTGAAGTGATGGATGATTCACCAACAGTGTGATTCTGTGAGGGTGAGCATGTACGACGGGTATGCCGCGTAGGCCTAGGGTTTGGTGTGTCGGTGTTGGTGTTTGTGGGTCTAGCATGGCATGGCGGCACTTTTCTAGCGTAATAGAAGCGTGTGGTGGTGCGTAAAGTGTCTAGGGGGAAGAATGTACCGACACGAATGAGACGATGTTGCGATTGGTCACGTGACTGCTGCCAATCATGAGTATCCCCAAGCTGCTCCTAGAAACGCCCTTTTATATAGACGTCGCATACCTGAAATAATAGAAAGTAATGTCAGGCGAGGAGAATTAAAGATCGACCGGGCGTTAGTCTTGCTCGGTTGAGGCTTAGGAGGAGTCGGGGGTGGGGGCTGGGAAAGGTGGAGGTGAGGGGGGGAACCTGAGGAGCAGGGAGAGAGAAATAGATAGAGTTTTGGGTTAAAGAGAGAGAGGGAAAGAGGTTAACCGGCCCTGGGGGGCGGCGGCGGCCGTGAGTAACTCTGGAGGAGGCGACAACGGTTATGGGTTGTCGACCGGGTCGAGTGGAAGGGGGTAGCTCGGGAGATGATTAGGGTTGGATATCTTAGGGCAAGGGTTAAAGGACGGGTTTATGGTAAGTAAGCAGCTCGAATCCGGCTTAAAAATGACACCCGTAATCAACAACAGCCGACTCGATCTGAGCAATCTCATTGCTCGGTCGAGCTGGCTATTTATATAAATCAAAATATAATTCAAGATACTCCCTTCGTCCTGCATGGTTGAGCAGATAGTTACTCGGTCGAGCAGGATACTGCTCGGACTGAGCTGATTCTGCTCGGGCCGTGTAGACAGAATGACGTTTTCGAACTCTTTCCTTGGGCCTGCGCTACTCGACCGAGCAGATTATTGCTCGGTCGAGCGGGTGACCGCTCAAAACGTGCAAAGACCGCTCGAGTCGTGTAGATAGAATGACGTTTCTTCTTTGTTTTGGCGAACCTGTGCTATTCGACAGAGCAGGAGGATGCTCGGACGAGTCGGTCTCTGCTCGGGCCGAGCAGAGGTCGCTCGGGCTGTGTAGACAGAGTGATGTTTTCACTCCTCTTTCTCGTTCCTGCACTGCTCGACCGAGCAGAGTGGCTGCTTGGTCGAGTCCCCTGTGTCCCCTTTATGCTCATCTCCTTTGATCTTGTAACGACCACTGTCCGGTTGTGCGTATTTTAGCGCGTATGTTGTTTTGGGAGCGTTTTTTTGTATAAGCCTTTATTATTGTATTTTCGTAGCAAGGACGCGCGACAGGACCCCATAACCACGATCCTCTTGGAGGCGCGATCGCCTTAATATCTTGCTTTTAATTTTGGGCGCCTAGGGATGAAGTTGTAATTAATCGGATTATTAATATTAATAATATTATTAACTTTTTCTCTTAAAATTCAAAATGTTTTAAACCCATCAGTTATAAAAAAAAGAGAAAGGGGTCTTTTTTCGTCACTGGTTTCTTTTAAACGTTTTAGTATTATGATAATAACAAATACTAACTAATTAACATGTTAATATCTTAACCTCCCCCATAACCCCCTGACCCATTCTCCCCACTCTCCCACGTGCCCCTCAACCCTACCCTATAACAACCCCAGGAGTATATCTTTCTCCCTTGGATAAAGCAAAACAACAACCCTAGAGTCATTGTTTTCTTTGTTTCCCTCAACATCACACGAGCATAGTACCTACCCTACTGTCATTGATAAAAATCAAACCTAGGTCCTTTCTTCTCCCAGCAACTCACAAGTTGCCGCCCTACTCGTTTCTTCTCCACGCCTACCAGCAACAAGGAAACCCACGCCCTAGAGGACAACAGCGCCCCCTGTTATCTCTTCTCCTCGCACTACGCATGCAAGCGCAGCTAGCAGCAAGCGACATCTCCTTCCCACGTGAGCGCATTCCCCCATCTCCACACAAAGCCCACAGCTACCCCAGGCCTCGCAACACCGACCCTCGCCCTGCTCCTCCCACACCCCGACCGGGGCCTCCCCTCTGCCTCTCGTCGACGTCCAACCCCTTGCCAGAATGTTGCACGCCCTCAGCTCTCTTCGAGACAGCTGGCAGCCACCACCACCGTACAACCCATCCCCAGCCCGCTCGCCAGCACCCCCATACTCGCGCCCAAGAACTCCTCCTCCACGCCATGTCATCCTCCAGCTTCAAAACCCCTTCAAACCCCAAGGCAGCTTGCTTCATCTTTCCCGAAACCCTTGAGCACCTCTACTCTCTACAAACCAACACCCCGAAGCTCGCACAAACTCAGTCCGACCTTCAGGCAGTCCGACAGCCTCCCTCTCAACTTTTCAAGGTTCTGACAGGTTCTTGCCACCCTCCAAACTACTGCTGAGCCACCTCCATCTCTAAACCCAACGGCCAACACCTTCCCCGCCTGCAGACAGCCGCTGCCGCCTCCACGCGTGTCAACGGCAGATTTCCGACGCTCAACGTCGCTGTCTTGGAGTCGTGTCACTGCCGCTGCCCCCACTCGCTACGTAACGATTATTACTTCTACCTATAACTTATAACCCACACCATAATTTAGAAGACCTAATAAAATCAGATGATTAGACGTCGTAGGAACTTTTTATAACGCTGTTATGATCAACAACAGTTTAATATGAATTTGTGTTTTATCAAACCAGTGAACCGTCACCACCGTAGCATAGTACCCATCGAGACGTTTCCAACGACACCAAGAACGCCAAAAACAGGCAAGTGTGCAATTAGATATGAATTTTTGAAGTTTAATGCGTATTACGTCACTTTTACTTATTGATGTATAACTTGGAAGCCATACGTGAAATGACGCATGAAAACAATGCCATGACATTCTGGACTAAATTTGTGACCCAATGGCATATCACACGATATACTTTAATTTTAAACAACAACAAAGAAAAATTAGTTTCTATAGAATATTCACCAAAAACTTATGTTTAACGCTATGTTAAAATTGTTGCAAATATTGTTCAACCCCTTCAACTCATTGAAAATGTTGTGTAAGCTAAGTAATATTGATAATGTTGAATAACTACAAGTCTTGGAGTATTTAACAAGTTGGACATCGTGAAATCTTGCGCCTCGAAGGCGGAATCGTGAAATCGTGATGTCGTGTGAGTCGACTGGGCCGGCTCGTGTTCCGGTAAACTTTTGGGTGGGGTTAGGGTTGAACGTCCACTAAGCGTATGTAAGGGTCATGACTTCAAGAACACTGTCTATACGGCAGGTTAGTATCAATCACGATTATACCCCCGTGAGAAGAATGACTTACTCATCACGTTTTAATGGCGGGAACCCTAGGATGAATAGAAGACACGGACATGAAATTACAACTTGCCATGCCAATAAAATAAATGTCATTACTTTACTTCTACGTACCTGCTTAGAACTGCCATGCTAGGAATGTTTAATTTCACTTCGCTTTTAATTTGACATCCCTTAAAATGTTATTGTGGACACCTTATATGCAAATAACTGTCATTTCTAAATTCATATTATATGCACACCTTGCCTTGGTTTCTGACCTTTACTTGCAGACCTTGCTGACATACATTCATGTCTTTTTGAATGTATGTCAGATCTTGAGCCGGAGTCTCAGGAGGATCCTTTGGAGGCGCCTGACTTAGCAAGCCAGGAGTTTACCGTTAACGCCAAGTCTTTCCCTACAGAGGACTAGAGCTACTCGTTGTTGTTTTCATTAGTTTACTTTCAGTACTTGCTTGTGTCCGTTCCTTCGTTGTACTCTGACCCAGCTGTGGCTTTTTATTTTATTTCTTGTTGGACACTTATCTGGATGTGGCTTTACTTTTTGAATGCTTCTTATTGTTCTGAAATGCAATGCACGGACCTGCTTTATTATTGTTATCACCACGCTTATTGGAATCGAGCTTCACCACTCAAGTTCAAGCAGACCGCGTAATGTTTTTGCTTCCAGTGTCTTTTGGGAATCAGCACGTTTCAGGTTTTAGTGGTGGCCCAGACAGGTCCTGCATTTGCGACAATTCAGAACAATAAGGACGACATCTTAGCCAAACATCTAGAATAATTGTGTACACGAGAATAACTCGAAGTTTTCTTGTTTCAGAATGGCAGGAAGACGTATCACCAGTCATGGACCCGAAGCTACTGGAGGCGGAGATGATGACATCCGTGAGATGCTTGGAGTTATGCGAGAGATGCATGAGGTTCAACATCATCCGGTCCAGCAGGGACGCCAGGCTACACCAGCCGCACCAGTTGCACCAGTTGCACCGCCACCGGGGGCCAAGCAGTTCCGAGAGATGCGTCCGAAGAGCTTCTCCGGACGAGAGGGCCCGCTAGTGTCGTAGCACTGAGGATGATTTGGGCCTTGCCCGAATCAATCCGGATGATTGGGTAGAGCGGGCCAGGAAGCAGTTGACAGATAATGCCCGCAGCTGGTGGGATGCTGAGGACGCCAAGCTGCCCAAGCTGATTACATGGGCTACCTTCTGTCAGAGGTTTGACGCCCAATATTTTCCCAAGTCTGTGAGCGAGAGATGGAGAGTCGTTTCATTAACCTGGAGCAGGGCACTATGACTGTTGATGAGTACGAGGCCGAGTTCGCGATGCTGAGTCGATATGCTCCTGCTACGGTGGCAGACCCCAAGGATTGCGCTCATCACTTCTGACAGGGTTTGGATCTGGATATACAGGTCTCGATGTCTTCGTCCGTCTTTACCACTCATGATGAAGTTCTAGTGGCGGCAAAGCAACACGAGCAGATCGTGAACCAGAAGAAGGAGCGCCTGGCAGGCAAGCATCCGATGGAGCCGCAGAGGATTGCACCTAGGCCCAGAGTTCATCCCGTTCAGACCACCCAGTTCAAGAGACCAGCTGCACATGTCCCCAACCGAGCTGAGCTAACTTGCCATTTCTGCGGCAAGCTTGGTCATGTGAAGAAAGACTACAGGAGGATGCTGAATCAATGTTTGATCTGTGGATCATCTGCTCACACTACTAGAGACTGCCCCCGCAGCACCCGACCTACACCTGCTGGAGCTCCTGGACCCGCTCAGCGGACAGTGCCTGCACCCGAACAGCGTGGACCACCTTTGGTTCCACAGGATTGAGCCTTTCAGCAGGCCAACCCGTCGAAGCGTCGGGCTTTCACCATGACAGCCGTTGAGGCTGAAGCGGATGACGACGTGATTACAGGTAACCTTTAGACTAGTCTTTCTTTTTATGCATTTATGTTTGATTAGTTAGTTCCTTGTTTGATCTAGTTGTTTGTTACCCTTAGGTGTTATCTTAGTTTCCTCTCACCTGGACTTGACCCTGTTCGAATCTGGAGCTTCCATGTGCATATTATCTCGGAAGTTTGTAGTCGAACACTCGATACCCACCTACACACTTTCCAAGTGTTGGAATATTACAACTGGGAATGGTGTTGTGAAGGTTGCACTGGGATGCAAACCGTGCCCGTTGGTGATTAGTGGACACGAATTGTATGCTGATTTCATTGTCCACGATCTACCCCACTTCGATGCAATTCTCGGCATTGACTGGTTCGGAGATTTTTATGCCACGATCGACTGTCATCGGAAGAAAGTGGTGTTTGAAATTCCCGACCACCCAGTGTTCGAGTTCGTCAGTGGAGGATGTTCGCTTGGACATGTCAAATTCCGGGCGCAGCCGTACAGATTGACTGTTGCATCCATGATAGTGGAACCAGAGAAGCCGGCAGTAGTGCGAGATTTAGAAGACGTCTTCCCTGAAGACATTTCTGGATTGCCGCCCGATCGGGCATTGGAGTTTGGCATTGATCTGATGCCAGGAGTGTAGAGAAATGTATGCCCTCATGGCTATTTATCTTAATAAACATCTTGTTCAATAAATAAAAGTATTCTTTCTGGTAAAAAGTATTGTCTGAGTTATATACTACTTGGATTATTCCCTTGGATTCAAAGTTAGGTCACACATGTTTCACAATGTAGATTACGATTATGAGAAATGTCTGATCGATAGTAGCTTGAATCTCAAATGCGTTCGTGGTCATAGATGTGTCGAGATAAGGGATATCGGCACATCGGACAGACCATTGCGTCTTAGTTTGGTTGGTCTCATAACCATACGACTTGGCGAAGTCGGAGACAGGACGCAAGTGCTCACTAGAGAATGATTCCACTGAACGACCCAAACAAAGAGTTATTAAATGGTTCAACATTTACTAAACTATCATTAATAACTCTAAGTGATAATAGGTAAGTTGGTCCTTAGGACTTGAGATCATTGTATGAAGCTATGTATGAACAGTGTCACTTAGGTCTAAAGATCTAGCTTCGAGGCTAGGCCTGCTGAAAGATATTAGGCTGGGTGACACTCGAAGCATATGAGCTAAGTAGTGATCAACAGAGGATTCGTCTCTTCCGTTAATGGGAAGTTAGTGCCACAGGTTAGTACGGCTCTCGATAAAACCTTGGCCAAGGTATGTTGTAACATGTACAACATGTATATACCAGAGACCGACGTATACTAACCACTGCTAGCTAATGGGGTTGATAGAGTACCATACCCTAGGCTAGTCAAGTGACATAGTTATGACGAAGTGACTAAAACTGCGGAAATTATCACAGTCACAGTTAGAGTGATCCCGTCGGCATTCTTGCCAACGAGCCAATCACGTAATCGATTATCCTGAAACAGGGACGGCACCTACTGCTAGTGGTCACTGTCATCTTAAGACTTCGAGTCACGACCTGTAGTAAGGGTCAGATTGTATAGAGGAAATCATAAGATGAAATGAGAATGTTGAATTCACAAGTTGGTTGTGAATTTGGAGCATTTGGGAATGGAGGGGATTTCGTGAGGAATCCAGAGGATCAAACCGTGTAGGAATCGGAGCTCGGATGAGCCCAGAAACGCAAGAAAAGGCAAAGGGAAGTGGGATGAACCCACTAAGGTGAAACGGGCGCGGCCCGCTGCTCACAACGGACGCGGCCCGCTAGGAGCAGCGGGCGCAGCCCGCTGCTCCAGCGGGCTGCGCGCCCGCACGGGTGCGCCTTAGCGGGCGTGCCCAGTTGCCTAAGGCGGGCGCGCCCGCCAAGCTTAGCGGGCCACCCGCAACTTAAGTCGTTTCATTAGGGTTTAAGTGAAACCCTTGACGGCTACGAAACATGGGGTTTTGCTCAACTTTGAGCAATTGTTTGAGGGGTCAAACGAACTTGGATTTCGTTGCCGTTTGTTCCTACGCGTTCACCATTACTAGCTCTTCGAAATGACAACTTGTATCATCTCTGAAGCTCAATGGTGAGTGAGGATTAATTGATTGAAGTTAGACTTTGTGAAAGCTATTCTAACTTAATTAAATCAAATCCTATAACCTCTTCCTAGTTTTTGTCCCACATTGCTCATGACAAAAGAAGCGGAGTCGGCCTCCTATATAAATAGGTGGGCACTCCCTTCTTTGTTTCTTGCACCAAGTCACCGATTAAGGAGCTTCAGAATATTTGAGCAAACTTAATCGAGACTTAAATTTATTCTCTCCCTCTATATATTTTCCTGTCCTCCAACCGAGTCCTAGCAAGGCAACGGGGAGGTCCGAATCTGATTCGGAAGTCTACGATGCGGGTTTACTCAAGTGAAACTTTCTACGGCTAGTGATGGGCTTGGAAGCAAGGTTCGCTTCGGGAGCTGATCTAGTTCACGAGGAGGAGCGACGCAACGCGGTTCGGGAGGCGGCTCAGATCATGGAGCATAAGACGGTGCGGAACATCTTGCCTGCTCCGGGGCAAGATTCCGGGTGAGTCAATTTAATATGCATTAGTTTAAATTAGTAGTTAGAACTTTCTCGAGTTGGTCAGACCCAACTCGAGTCAGTGGATTTCCTGGCTTAGGGAATTTTTCCTTAGGGCTATATTTATTAAATAGTTTAATAAATTATTTTTCCGCTGTTTATTTTATTTTGGTCATCCGACTTGGGACGAATAATTTTAAAATTAGCTCTAAGGGGCCTTGAAAATCCCTACAGTGGTATCAGAGCCAGATCTACTCTGTTCTTATACTACCTTTTAAACTGCATGTTTTAATTATGTGATAATTAGGATTAATGGCTTTTCTTGTTTTATTTTGATGACACAAGAAGGACTTGCTGGGTTAGCCATTAATAATAATCTCAAATTTTATAAGATAAATTTTGACACCCTGCATATTTTAAATTGTTTAAAATTGCCTTATGGACTATTAGGATAGCCATTAAAAGTCTTTCCTCAAATTTTATGTGATATTCTTTGATACTCTGCTATGACTTAAATTGTTTAAGTACACCGATTGGACGATTAGGGTAGCATTGCATATCTTTTCCAAATCCTTATAGTTGATAAGGACTTAATAAAAATCGTCTAACAAACCCAAAATTTTTGAATTTTAGGGATCCACTAGTTGATAAGGATTAATTAGTTATAATTAAAAACTTTTTAGTTGTTGGACAAACACAGAATTGATGAAAACACCTTCAATGGATCATGATGTCGGTCAATGTGCTTGGCTAAGTTTGCTGGACCAACCTAGCTAGTCTAGGTAACAAGTGGTCCTGGCTTACTCAATTCCCTGGCCGCGTCCGCTGGACCGCAAGGTGTCGATTCATGACTGTGTAAGTCCATCGACTATACCTAAGTCAATACGATAATAAATCTTGTTCAAGATAAATCGTACCCCTCCTTGTTTTAGGAGTTGGCAACTGTAAAAAACATGTTACGGTTGTTGAGCTACACTCAAGCCGTGACATGTCAATCTTATAAAACCCATTTCTTGATAAACATCTTGACCTGACTGAAACTGTTGTCTCATCCTCCGAGCATCGGCATAAGTCTAATCAAGAATGTAGTCTAAGTCCTGACCCAAACCGACGTGTCGTGCATACACCGAGCGGCGGGGCAAGTCAGGCTAGACACGAAAACAAGGGTCCGACTAGGCTAGCCATTGTGATCCGGATGAGCACACTCATGATCACAAATGACTAGGGGTAAAATCGAATAGGGAGTCATATTCGATATGATCGACAAAGAGTTCGTCTACCTACAGCCGAGTCGAACGACTTGTTGAGCTACACTCAAGGTCGGTCGACTCAAGGTTGTTGGATTCCTGCTCCCATTTAATAATGTTTTGGATTAAACGATCTGTATTTTAATGGGAGAGTATAATTGGATAAAAACCATTCTAATTATATTTAAAATATTTTGAACACATGCTAATTAGGAGTTCTAATCTTTGCAGCATAACGAGTAAGATTAATTATATCCGAGATAAGAACTTATTAACTGGTTATAATATTAATAATGACTGGTCTAAGAAATCTATAGCAGAAAGGGAACAAATGAAGGAAGGGCAAGTTTATGCCTTAACTTCTAAATGCAAAGTGTAGTTCTTTCAGTTAATTCTAATGCATGGGTGTTAGACACCGGTGCAGGTTCTCACATCTGTAACCAGTTACAAGGAATGAGAATCATTAGAAAACTTGAAAGAAATGAGATAATTCTCCAAGTCGGAAACGCATCAAATGTTGATGTTGTAGCCGTAGGAGATCTTAAACACACATTAGCTGGTGGAGCTAACTTGCTTTTGAAGCAATGTTACTATATCCCAAATTTCCAATGCAATATTATATCTGTCTCAGCTTTGGCTAAAGATGGTTATAATTTTACTATCAGCGGAAATATCATGAACATTTCCCTTGATGGAAAGTTGCTAGGTTTTGGGACACTCAGTAATGGAATATACACTTTGAGCAATGAGGTTGTATTAAACGTTAATGCAAGAAAACGCAAGGAATCTAGTTTTAATGAAACCTATCTTTGGCATTGTAGACTAGGCCATATCGGAGAGAAGAGACTCAGCAAGTTACATAAAGAGGGGCTCTTGGGCCTCTCGAATTATGAGTCATTCGAAACTTGCGAGTCTTGCCTCAAAGGTAAGATGGCCAAAACTCCTTTTGCGAGTCAAGGGGAGAGAGTTATCGAACTCTTGGGTCTAGTACATTCCGATGTATGTGGACCCATGTCTACATTGGCCAAAGGTGGATTTTCATATTTCGTCATGTTTACTGATGATCACTCAAGGTTTGGACATGTGTTCATGATGAAACATAAGTACGAAACCTTTGAGCGATTCAAAGAGTACCGTGTCGAAGTCGAAAACCAGACTGGGAAAAGTATTAAGATTCTTCGATCAGATCGAGGAGGAGAATACTTAGGCCATGAATTCCTTACTTACTTAAAAGAGAATGGGATTCTCTCTCAGGTCACTCCTCCTTACACACCTCAACATAACGGTGTATCAGAAAGGAGAAACCGGACCTTGTTAGACATGGTACGGTCTATGTTAAGTGAAGCTGAGTTAACTACTTCCCTCTCGGGCTATGCCCTGGAAACTGCTATATACATTCTAAATAAAGTTCCGTTAAGATCTGTGCATATGACACCATATCAGATATGGACCGGGAAGAAACCCAGCCTTAATCACTTGAAGGTATGGGGTTGTCCTGCATATGTCAAAAGGCAAAATCCAGACAAACTGGAAGACAGATCTATAATGTGTAAATTCATAGGGTACCCGAGACATTCAATAGGTTTTGTATTTTACCATCCAGAACAACAAAAGATTGTTGTCTCTAGACATGCCACTTTTCTGGAAAGGGAATTCCTTGTGAAGGAATCCACTGGCGAGGTAATTAATCTGGATGAATGCCCGGAGGAAGTACTTACACAGGAACAGGTGTCGGAACCAATGGGAGAGTCAGAACCTGACATCTCCAAACCAGTCAGTAGGAAGTCTAATATGGTTCCTCGGGTCCCCGAAAGGTACTACGGTTTTCTCGTAGACGGGGAATTGAGGATAGCATCATAATAGATGATGACCCTGTAAACTTCCAGGAAGCCATTAAGAATATAGAATCTAACAAATGGCTAGATGCAATGAAATCCAAAATATATTCCATGCACGTGAATAAGGTATGGACCTTAGAAAACGTGCCCAAGGGAAATATTCCCATATGCTACAAATGGATCTTCAAGAAGAAGATTGGTGCGGATGGAAAAGTAGAAACGTACAAGGCTAGACTAGTTGCAAAAGGATATCTTCAAATTCTAGCAATAGATTATGACGAAACCTTTTCACCAGTAGCCATGCACAAGTCTATTCGGATTGTACTCGCCATTGCTGCCTACTACGACTACGAAATCTGGCAAATGGATGTGAAGACTGCTTTCTTAAACGGTGATTTAGAGGAGCAGATTTACATGACTCAGCCAGAAGGCTTTGAAGTCAGTGGGAGCGAAGGAAAAGCATGTAAGCTGCATAGGTCCATCTATGGGCTTAAGCAAGCTTCAAGAAGTTGGAACATCCGCTTCGACAAAACAGTCAAAGAGTTTGGTTTTGTCAGAAACGAGGATGATCCATGCATCTACAAAAGGACCAATAATAATAATTCTTTAGTCATCCTCGTTCTATACGTAGATGACATTCTGATAATAGGCAACAACACACAGATGTTGAAGTCTGTTAAAAAATGGCTATCAACCAATTTCTCCATGAAAGACTTGGGAGAAGCATCCTACATACTGGGTGTAAAGATCCATAGAGATAGATCTAAACGGATGCTAGGACTCTCTCAAACCAGGTACATTGAAACCGTGTTAAAACGTTTCAACATGGAAAACAGTAAATGTGGTTCATTACCAGCCAATCATGGAATAACTCTCACCAAGAAGATGTCTCCACAAACTGACTTGGAAAGGGTACAGATGAACAAGATCCCATATGCTTCTGCTGTGGGATCTATCATGTACTCCATGATTTGTACCAGACCTGATGTCGCTTATGCACTAGGTGTAGTAAGTCGATATCAGTCTAACCCTGGAGAAGAGCACTGGAAAGCGGTCAAGACAATTCTTAAGTACTTGAGAAGGACTAAAGACTTGATCTTGGTTTATGGAAGTGAACACCTAAAAGTTGAAGGGTTCACAGATTCCAGCTTTCAGAGTGATATGGATGATAGCAAATCAATCTCAGGATATATTTTCACTCTCAACGGAGGAGCAGTTAGTTGGAGGAGTTCCAAACAAGTCACTATTGCAGACTCCACGATGGAAGCCGAATACATAGCGGCCAACGATGCAGCAAAGGAAGCAGTCTGGATGAGGAAGTTCATCAACCAGCTCGGGATGGTTCCTACCGTTGAAAGTCCAATACCGTTGTATTGCGACAAAAATGCAGCCATCAGCCTGGTTCAAGAACCTAGATTCCACAAGAGATCCAGACATATTCTTCGCAAGTATCACCTGATACGGGAGATAGAGCAGAGGAAAGATATAGAACTCCTTAGAGTCTCTTCAGAAGACAACTTGGCAGATCCATTCACGAAGGTGCTGGCACGTGATCGTTTAGAGAAACTAGCGTGTAAATATGGTATGAGATACCAAAATAAATAGGCCTGAGTGCAAGTGGGAGATGTAGAGAAATGTATGCCCTCGTGGCTATTTATCTTAATAAACATCTTGTTCAATAAATGAAAGTATTCTTTCTGGTAAAAAGTATTGTCTGAGTTATTTACTACTTGGATTATTCCCTTGGATTCAAAGTTAGGTCACACATGTTTCGCAATGTAGATTATGATTATGAGAAATGTCTGACCGATAGTAGCTTGAATCTCAAATGCGTTCGTGGTCATAGATGTGTCGAGATAAGGGATATCGGCACATCGGACAGACCATTGCGTCTTAGTCTGGTTGGTCTCATAACCATACGACTTGGCGAAGTCGGAGACAGGACGCAAGTGCTCACTAGAGAATGATTCCACTGAACGACCCAAACAAAGAGTTATTAAATAGTTCAACATTTACTAAACTATCATTAATAACTCTAAGTGATAATAGGTAAGTTGGTCCTTAGGACTTGAGATCATTGTATGAAGCTATGTATGAACAGTGTCACTTAGGTCTAAAGATCTAGCTTCGAGGCTAGGCCTGCTGAAAGATATTAGGCTGGGTGACACTCGAAGCATATGAGCTAAGTAGTGAACAACAGAGGATTCGTCTCTTCCGTTAATGGGAAGTTAGTGCCACAGGTTAGTACGGCTCTCGATAAAACCTTGGCCAAGGTATGTTGTAACATGTACAACATGTATATACCAGAGACCGACGTATACTAACCACTGCTAGCTAATGGGGTTGATAGAGTACCATACCCTAGGCTAGTCAAGTGACATAGTTATGACGAAGGGACTAAAACTGCGAAAATTATCACAGTCACAGTCAGAGTGATCCCGTCGGCATTCTTGCCAACGAGCCAATCACATAATCGATTATCCTGAAACAGGGACGGCACCTACTGCTAGTGGTCACTGTCGTCTTAAGACTTCGAGTCTCGACCTGTAGTAAGGGTCAGGCTGTAGGGTCTCACACCGAGTAACATTCACGTCGTAGTAACAGATAGATTGTATAGAGGAAATCATAAGATGAAATGAGAATGTTGAATTCACAAGTTGGTTGTGAATTTGGAGCATTTGGGAATGGAGGGGATTTCGTGAGGAATCCAGAGGATCAAACCGTGTAGGAATTGGAGCTCGGATGAGCCCAAAAACGTAAGAAAAGGCAAAGGGAAGTGGGATAAACCCACTAAGGTGAAACGGGCGCAGCCCGCTGCTCCAGCGGGCCCGCCCGCTGGAAACAGCGGGCTGCGCGCCCGCACGGGTGCGCCCTAGCGGGCTGCGCGCCCGCACGGGTTCGCCCTAGCGGGCGCACCCAGTTGCCTAAGGCGGGCGCGCCTGCCAAGCTTAGCGGGCCACCCGCAACTTAAGTCGTTTCATTAGGGTTTAAGTGAAACCCTTGACGGCTACGAAACATGGGTTTTTGCTCAACTTTGAGCAATTGTTTGAGGGGTCAAACGAACTCGGATTTCATCGTCGTTTGTTCCTACGCGTTCACCATTACTAGCTCTTCGAAATGATAACTTGTATCATCTCTGAAGCTCAATGGTGAGTGAGGTTTAATCGATTGAAGTTAGACTTTGTGAGAGCTATTCTAACTTAATTAAATCAAATCCTAAAACCTCTTCCTAGTTTTTGTCCCACATTGCTCATGACAAAAGAAGCGGAGCCGGCCTCCTATATAAATAGGTGGGCACTCCCTTCTTTGTTTCTTGCACCAAGTCACCGATTAAGGAGTTCCGGAATATTTGAGCAAACTTAATCGAGACTTAAATTTTTTCTCTCACTCTATATATTTTCCTGTCCTCCAACCGAGTCCTAGCAAGGCAACGGGGAGGTCCGAATCTGATTCGGAAGTCTACGACGCGGGTTTACTCAAGTGAAACTTTCTACGGCTAGTGATGGGCTTGGAAGCAAGGTGCGCTTCGGGAGCTGATCCAGTTCACGAGGAGGAGCGACGCAACGCGGTTCAGGAGGCGGCTCAGATCATGGAGCACAAGACGGTGCGGAACATCTTGCCTGCTCCTGGGCAAGATTCCGGGTGAGTCAATTTAATATGCATTAGTTTAAATTAGTAGTTAGAACTTTCTCGAGTTGGTCAGACCCAACTCGAGTCAGTGGATTTCCTGGCTTAGGGAATTTTTCCTTAGGGCTATATTTATTAAATAGTTTAATAAATTATTTTTCCGCTGTTTATTTTATTTTGTTCGTCCGACTTGGGACGAATAATTTTAAAATTAGCTCTAAGGGACCTTGAAAATCCCTACAAGGAGCTCAACCGATTTCGAAGGTGCCGTACCGTATGGCCCCTGCTGAGTTAGAAGAGCTGAGGAAGCAGTTGGACGAGCTACTACAGAAGGGCTTTATTCATCCCAACGTGTCTCCTTGGGGTGCACCCGTCTTGCTTGTGAAGAAGAAGGATGGATCGAGGAGGATGTGCACCGACTATCGGGAGCTGAACCACATCACCGTGAAGAACAAGTATCCGCTGCCCCCGTATTGATGACATCTTCAATCAGCTTAGTGGATCGAAGGTATTTTCGAAGTTGGACCTCTGGAGCGGATACCATCAAGTCAGGGTCAAAAAGGATGATGTGCCCAAGACAGCTTTTCGGACTAAGTACGGACACTGTGAGTTTGTTGTCATGCCGTTTGGTGTGACCAACGCTCCTGCTGTGTTCATGAATCTTATGAACCTTATATTTTATGAATACCATGATAAGTTTGTGGTGATTTTCATAGATGACATCCTGGTGTACTCGAAGAGCGAGGAGGAGCATGCCGATCATTTGAGGATGGTATTAGAGACGCTTCGTCATCTTAAACTATATGTCAAGTACAACAAATGCGAATTTTGGCTGGACAGAGTTGCATTTCTTGGACATGTAGTATCAGGAGCTGGCATCTCAGTGGATCCGGAGAAGGTCAGAACAGTCAGTGAATGGCCTACACCTCGGTCAGCTTTGGACATCAGGAGTTTCCTCGGATTGGCTGGATACTACCGCAGATTCATCAAGGATTTCTCAAGGATAGCTGAGCCGATGACGAGATTGATGAGGAAAGATGTTAAGTTCAGTTGGTCAGATTCTTGTGAGTAGGCTTTTTCTACTTTGAAGGAGAGACTAACTACTGCACCAGTCTTGGCTATTCCGGAAAGAAGCGGAGGCTTCGAGATTTTCTGTGACGCATCAGGCAAGGACTTAGTTGTGTTCTGCACCAACACAACAATGTGGTCGCATATACTTCGCGACAGTTGAATGTCCACGAGAAGAACTATCCGACCCACGACTTAGAGCTAGCCGATGTCGTCTTTGCTTTGAAGATCTGGCGACATTTCTTACTGAGTGAGAAAGTGAAAATCTTCACTGATCACAAAAGCTTGAAATATATATTCACTGAGAAGGAGCTGAATATGAGACATCGCAGATGGTTGGAATTGATGACAGACTACAACATCGATCTTCTGTATCATCCGAGGAAGGTGAATGTCGTAACGGACGCATTGAGTCGACTGCGAGAGGTGATGATTCTCACAGTGCAGTGGAGATTACAGCAGGATTTGCGAGAAATGGATGTTGAAGCTGTCCTTCCGGGAGTCACTTCGTCGTTGATGAACATGCAGATTCAGTCGACGATTGTTGATCGGATCAAAACTGCTCAAGCTGGAGATGCTAAGTTGATGAAGATCAGAGAGCAAGTCGAAGCCGGACTCCAGACAGATTTCCTGATTCACGAGGATGGATCTTTGAGATATGGCAGTCGAAGCTACATACCTGCAAGAGATATCAGAGAGGAGTTGATGAATGAGGCTCATAGTTCGCCTTATTCCATTCATCCTGGAGGTATGAAGATGTACAAGGATCTTCGTCAGAATTTCTGGTGGCACAGGCTGAAGAGAAGTGTGGCACGGAGCGTTGCCAAGTGCCTAGTGTGTCAGCAAGTGAAGGCTGAGCATCATCGCACTGTCGGACTACTACAACCTCTGCCGATTCCAGAATGGAAATGGTAGCACATCACGATAGACTTCGTGACTGGCTTACCTCGGTGCACCAAGCAGAATGATGCAATCTGGGTCATCGTTGATCGATTGACCAAGTCTGCGCACTTCATACCATTCTGAGTAGGACAATCCACGGAGATACTGGCAAGGAAGTACATGGAGGAGATCGTGCGGTTGCATGTGGTCCATGTGAGCATTATATCCGATCGCAATACGAGGTTCACATCTCAGTTCTGAAAGAGTCTGCAGACCAATCTGGGTACCAGTCTGAAGTTCGGCACTACGTATCACCCGCAGAAGGATGGCCAGTCAGAGCGGACCATCCAGATTTTGGAGGATATACTAAGAGCTTGTGTAACGACTGGTTTTCATGAATCTGGATTTATTATATTATAATATATGTTTTGGTGGATTTTCTCCTCACGTGTGGTTTTCGTCTCCGTAACTTTCATTTTCGATCGTTTCGTCGTGTTTTCTCGTTTCTTCCTTAGGATCGTCGATTTCGAAGTATGTCATTCGTGACGGGCTTCATAACGGTCGTATCTTACTATTAGATCAAGCCTAGGAGTCTTAGGAATCGATCCCGGAGCTCCGCGCTCCGTATTGGAACTTTTGGTGCTAATTGGCCGGTGTAAGAAGGGCCACCGACCGACTAGATGACGATCCAGTCGGTCGGCAAACCTTCTTGAACTGACTAGTTGGCTTTCTAAATTATTCTGGAGTTACTGTTTATCGTTAGTCGGTCTAAGAACGTTGGTTGACCGACTAGGTTGCAAACTAGTCGGTCGGCAATGCTTCTTTAACCGACTAACTCATCAACTATTTTTGACACTAGTTACTGTTTACTCTTAGTCGGTCTAAGAACGTTCATCGACCGACTAGATGGCAAACTAGTCGGTCAGTAGTTGTTCTTGGACCGACTAACTCTTGGTTTAGGTTTTCGACTGGAGTTACTGTTTACACTTAGTCGGTCTGCGTTGTTCAATCGACCGACTAGATCTCAAACTGGTCGGTCAGCAGTTGGTCTTTGACCGACTAAGCAGTGCAGAAAACCCTAGTTTTGCCCTAGCCGCCACCAAACTCTATAAATACCCCTCCAAACGTTTTCTTCTCCTCCCTCACGACCAAAAACCCTAATTTCTCTCCCATTGAGCCCCCATCTTCCTCAAGCCATTGATCCTTCATCCCAAGCTCATCCTCCATCATCCAAACCCTCCCTCAACTCATTCCACCTCTCATCTTCCCCAAATCTCCATCAAATCCCCAAAATCCCCCAAAACCCTATTTCTCCAAACTTCTCCAATCATTTCTAGATCTGAACCCTAGGTTCCCCGGAGCGTTTCTTCCGTCGCCGTGGTTGCTCGGCGTTATTCTCCCGTTCCCTACGTGGTAATACTCGATTCCTTTAATTTTAGCATAACCCACATTGACATTGTGAAACCCTAATAAAATGGATTGATTAGATGATTAGGGTTCTAATAAGAAACCTATTTAGAATCGTTGTGCTAATGATTATTTTGCCATAACAGTGATCCATTCCGTAGTTAGCTTGTGTGACGATCTTCATTGCTCGTCAATCCCGGTATCAGGCAAGTGAAACTTGCATCTCTTGATTTGGGCCATGCCTTAGGCCATTACCTTGCTTTAGCATAAAAGAGACTAGACGGTGAAAGGATAGCTGTCACGCCCCGCTTCCCAAAAATATGGAGGCGAAGCGTGAGAAGGTCCGCTCAGACTTGAAGCTACAAAGCTGCAAGTCCGATAAGCGTCAATCAGATTTAAAACTGCAGGTCCTTGCAACGCGAGCGAAACAAGATAATAATAATGAAATGAGACAAAAGAATAATCTCAGAATATCCATAAATATAAATTCCAACATCGCAGAAAAGCCACCAGGCTAAAAGAAAAGAGACTAAAGGCCCAAACATGGCCAACAAAAGTACAAAGCAACGGTGCTGCGCACCAACAACTAACAAAAGGCCTAAAACAAAATAAAGCTCAACAAAGACTCAAAGAATGGTCACCGGTGTCCACCAAAATCCTCCTGGGCAATCATGGACTCAGACTCAGCGTCAGCAAATCATCACGTACACCGCAACGGTCTCTGGCTCAGGGTCTAACATGTGACACCCAAAAGAGCAAGGGGCACATGTCAGCAAGTCTACAAGAGACTTGTGCAAGGAAACTGAAACTGAAAGTAAAGCAACCTAGCAGTTCTAGCATGATGCAATGACATGGCAGTTAAAGTATGAGTGCAGCAGGTAAAGAAAACAACAAGTAAACTAGCATGGCATGGCAAGTGTGGCAAGACTAATAACATTTACAAGGATTTCCCTAGTCATGTTTTCATTTCATGTGCAGAGTTTACGCCTTACAGCTGAAATGACTTTCTTTCACACTGATTGGTCGCTTAACTCCGCCCCACCCAGAGTTTACGCCTTACAGCTGCAGTTGCTGATCAGGCAGACTCCCAGCTGATTGGCCGCTTAACTCTTACCCCATCCCACGTGTATCGAGCCAGGGCCTTACCCCCGAACGGTAATGCTCGCTTCTGGAACACGAGCCAGGAAGTGTTTTTCATGATGGCATAGGGGTGCACCTAGCCAGGACAAGCAAGTACAAGTATGTAGCGTGTGCTACGAATGCAATATTCAACTTGGATGACATGTAGAATGCAATGCATGGCAGTTAAAAGTGCGTACAGATAAGGAAAGTAAACGTGACAGTTTAGTATGCATGAACAACAAGTTTAAAGGGGTGGATCTAGCTTCGTTGTCAAGCTAGATCAATTAGGTGACGGATCTAGTTTCGTTGTCAAACTAGATCAAGTAGGCGTCTAGCCAGCTATCATTTCACTGACTAGTCTCTTTTACGCTGAAAACAAGGAAGTGGCCTAAAAACATGGCCCTACACAAGAGTTGGCAATTTTCACTTGCCTGCAATTACGACGTCTGAGCACACCGTCCAATGAGTCCAAAAATCACAATTATCCTACGTGCACAAGTCCACCGGCCTAAAGTCCATATTATTAATCTTGATTAGTGAATTTAAAACATTTAAAATACTTTAAAAATACTGATTTTAGTCTTGATTAGCATGCATTGGGTTGGGGGGTCCTAGGGGTGCAAAGCGTTACCTCAACACGACGCGAAAGCTACACCGGCGTCGGGTAGCGACGCCGGGGGTTGGAATAAGAGAACGCGCTCCAAGTCCTGATTCCAATATAGTTTCCTCGCTGGAAAGTTCAGAGCATCAACCGGAGCGACGGTTCCAGATTCCAAAGCTAGCACGTGCGACGACGGGCTTCAACTTGTCGCAACGTCGTGCACGGCGAATCGTCGGAGAGAAAGCACCTAGGTGGGGCCCACAGTAGTCCTAGGGACCTTTGGGGGACCCACAATAACTCTGGAGAACTTGGGGGGCCCACGGTGGTAAGCGGTGCGACGGGTGCGGGGTTGCGACGTATGGCCATCGGTCGTACTCAGCCAAATGCGGGGATCTCCATCGGTCGCTGCGGGGGAACGGCTTGGTGCAGCGCAGCGGGTCGGTGCGGGCTTGGTGCGGAGGGGTTTGTCGGTCGGGCGCTGGGGGCGGCTCGGTCACAGCGCTTGGCGGGCGTTGCAACGTTGCAATGTTGCAACGCGGGGCGATGCGGGCGAGAGCATCGGTCAGACACAGCGGGCGGGCCGGTCGGGCGCTTGGGCTGCAGCGGAGCGGGGGAACGGGCGATAGCGGAGCAGACGACCGGTCTGACCGAGAGTTTCTCTCGGTCGGGCACGGAGCAAAGCGGAGCGGCGGCTGTGCAAGCGGGCGAAGCGGATGAGCGGCGGGGGCTCTCGGTCTGAGCGGGGGATTTGGGCCCGTTTCTTCGGTCGTGCGGCAGCAGCTTGTCGCAACGTTGCGACGGAACGTCGCAACGTCAAATTTGGGTTTTGGAAGAGGCTAGGGTTAATTTCTTGCAAAAATAGGTCTTCCTAGAGGTTGTTTATATAGTGTAGATGGGTTGACTAGGTCTAGGGCTAATCCTAATGAGATTAGGAGTTTAAAATAATTTAAAATTCAAATCTAACCAACTCCATCTCACCCAAGGATTTGACCTGGTCCAAATGAGCTGGAAATTGGCTCAAAAATTCTTTAAAACGTTTAAAACTCAAATAAATTTTCTTTGGCCGAATTTAATTTAAAAATAAATTATTAAAAATAATATAAAACTTGTTAAAAATATAAAAGTGGTCAAATAAACTCCAAAAATTATGAAATAAATATCATGGTGTTCGTGGCGACGAATGTGAGCTAACTAAGAAGACGGATCTCAGATTCGACGTCGGATGACGAAACTAAAAATAGAAACGTCTCCCGTCAAAAGTGAAAATCGTCACGTCTCATCGAGTAAGTTTAAATTGTGGGAAAACGACTCGAGAAGTGTCGTTCCAAGATAGCGCCACTATTTAATACTCTCAGAGACGTTCACAACGGCATATCACACGAAAGTGTTCGCGAACAACTAAATTCTAAAACAAACACGTGCACGGACAAAAGCACGTGCACGAACAACGTACAACGAAAAGTGGTCGTTACAATAGCCATCTAGACGCCCTTGACCTAGCTTGACAACGAAGCTTGGTCCGTCACCCTCATCATGCTTGTATGTCACGTTTACTTTAAATTAACGGTACGCGTATTAACTGTTCATGTCATCCATGCATCCTTAACTGCTATTGCATTTTAACTGTCATGTTTACTTTAAATTAACGGTATGCGAATATGTTCATGTCATTGCATTTTGCCTGTCACGTTTAAATACAATTAACGGTACGCGAATATGTTCATGTCATTGCATTTTGCATGCTTGAATACTCATCGTGATTTCGTAGCTTCGCTACATACTTGTACTATTTGTTCCGGCTAGGCACCCACCTCGCGTGGGCACAATCCTACGCCAAACACACTTTCTGGCTCGTGTTCCAGAAGACGAGCTGAACACAGCCTGCGGGCAATAGGGCACTCGTTGAGTGATCCCTTGTACTTGATACTTGAACACAGCCTACGGGCAATAGGGCACTCGTTGAGTGATCCCTTGTACTTTACTCGTACTTGACATTACATGTCACCCCTACCACTTGATACTTGCTACTTGTACTTTACTTCACCTTACTTGTTACCACCTTACTTTACTTGCCATGCACCATGCTTTATCTGCTAGGTTGCTAGTTTACCTTTCTTTCCGTTTCCTTGCACAAGTCTTTCGACTTGCTGACATGTGCCCCTTTTCTCTTTTGGGTGACACATGTTAGAGCCCGAGCCCGAGTTACTTGCTGAGGACGTGGTGTTCGCTGACGCTGAGTCAGAACCCGCGTTGATCGAGGACTACATTGACACTGGGGATCAGTCTTAGTGCCTTCGTTTAGCTTTTGTTAGGCTGCTTAGTTGTCGGTGCGTGGCACCTAGTTTGGTACTCTGTTATGTTTGTGTTGCTTTTGTTTGGCCTTGTTCTGGGCCTTAGACTCTTTCCTGTTAGCCTGGTGGCTTTTCTGTGATGTTGAATATTTTGTGGACAAACTTTGGGATTGGTATTTCATATCCGTCTCTTTATTATTATTATTATTGTTGTTGTTCCTTTTGCGATTACAGGGACCTGCTTATACTAAATTGATGCTTAGCGGGTTTGGGGCTTCACAGCTCCACTCTCGTGCGGACCTTTCACGTCTCGCCTCCATTTTAGGGAAGCGGGACGTGACAGGTTTTAGTGGTGGCCCATGCAGGTCACTATGTAACTGCAATTATCAAGGATAACAATAATAATATAAGATTGTCCAACAAATAAGTTCGATATCCGATTCATAAGCTATGAGTCTAATCTGCTTCGTTTTCTGTGTCATTAGATGGTAGGAAGGCGATTCACCCGTGGTGGAGGTAGTGGTGCGCTCCCTCATGATGCGGAGCCTGAGCGGGAACCCACCAATGGGGAGATGATGCGGATGATGATCCAGATGATGCAAGTGCAGCAGGGCGTGCTCCTGCAAGTCCAGAATGCTCCACTTGCTCGAGCTGCTCGGGCTCTTCCGGATGCCCCTCGCTCTGTGCCGGGAGCGAAGCAATTTCGGGAGCTGGGTCCCGCATATTTTGATGGATCTGAGGGTCCTCTGGCTGCCGATGAGTGGATAAGGAACATTGAGGATAACCTGGCGATGGCGAAGATTAACCCGGCTGGATGGGTTGATCTGGCTAAGAGGCAGCTGAAGGACAATGCCAGAAATTGGTGGGATGCTGAAGAGAAGATGCTGGTGGAGCCGATAGTTTGGGCTACCTTCAAGTCCAGATTTGATGGAGAGTTCTTCCCGAAGGCTGCTAGGCAGGTGATGCTACAACACTTTATAGATCTGAAGCAGGGGAGCTTGTCGGTGGATCAGTACCACCAGGAGTTTACGAGGCTCAGTCGGTTTGCACCTAAGATGGTGCAGGATGCCGATGAGAAAGCTCAGCGATTTCTTCAGGGATTTGCCTTGGAGCTTCAGAGCTTTGTGACCTCTTCTGACCTGGAGACATATCAGAAGGTTCTAATTGATGCGAGGCGGCAAGAGTTGAATTTGAACCAGAGGAAGGGACATGTTTCCGGAGCTGGGAAGAGGCCTATGGAGCAGGCCAGGGCGGTGGTTAGGCCTGGTTTCAAGCCTAATCATCCGGTGCAGTTCAAGAGGCCAGGAGGGCCTATTCTGAAGACTTGCCATTTCTGTGGCAAGACTGTACACCTCAGGGATCAGTGTAGGAGGTTTCTGGGACAGTGCATTGTCTGCGGAGATCCTACCCACACCATCAGGGAGTGTCCGAAGTCGAAGCAGCCTTGGCGGGCTCCTATTGCAGCACAGCCGTTGCAGCAGCGAGCTCCTGTGCCCGTTGGACATGGAGCGCCTCTTGTTCCACAGAGACAGGCCTTTCGGCAGGCTGTTCCGCCGAGAGGGCAGGCTTTTCTGATGACCGAGGAGGAGAGCATGGCCGTGGATGAGGTTATTACAGGTAACGCTCATTCCAGTTATTTTTCTTCCTTAGTTTGATTGTTGATTTTGTTGGTTGCTTGTTCATGCTTGTTGCTAGAATAGGATTTGATTGTTAGATTGTTTGCTAGGTGTGGTTTTGGTTTGCACGTTTCATGCACGAGTCCTCTTTGACTCAGGTGCGTCGATGTGCATTTTGGCCCGGAGCTTCGTGGAGAAGCATTCCTTGTCGACGTCCTCTCTCCCTAAGAGTTGGAATATCGTCACAGGGAACGGTGTAGTCTCGGTGTATCGTGGGTGCAATTCTTGCCCGTTGGTGGTTTGTGGACGTGAGCTTTGTGCTGATTTCATTGTCCACGACATCATCAATTACGATGCGGTCCTTGGGATGGATTGGCTTGCGAGCTTCTATGCTACGATTGACTGTCGGAGGAAGAAGGTGGTGTTCGAGATTCTCGGGCATCCGGTGTTTGAGTTCAGTCGTGGTAGCAGTTCGCTTAGTCCTGTCAGATTTCGGGCCAGACCGGTGGATGTCGTGGCTATGCAGATGGAGTTGGAATGGCCAGCTGTGGTGCGAGATTTTGGTGACGTCTTCCCCGAGGAGATGTCTGGATTGCCGCCTGATCGAGCTCTAGAATTTTCTATTGATCTTATCCATGGTGCGCAGCCCATTTCGAAGGCACCATATCGTATGGCGCCAGCAGAGTTGGAGGAGTTGCGTAGGCAGTTGGATGAGCTTATGCAGAAGGGTTACATCAATCCTAGTGTGTCTCCGTGGGGATCACCGGTGCTGTTGGTGAAAAAGAAGGATGGTTTGCGTCGCATGTGCGTGGACTATAGGGAGCTGAATGCGGTGACCATCAAGAATAAATACCCGTTGCCTCGCATCGATGATATCTTTGATCAGCTGGGAGGATCGAGGGTGTTTTCTAAGTTGGATTTGAGGAGTGGTTACCATCAGTTGAAAGTGAAGAAGGATGATGTTCCGAAGACAGCGTTCAGGACGAAGTATGGACACTATGAGTTTGTGGTTATGCCTTTCGGCATAACTAACACGCCCACAGTTTTCATGAATCTGATGAACCTGATTTTCTACGACTTTTTAGATAAGTTTGTCGTTATCTTTATTGACGACATTCTGATCTATTCGAAGTCGGAGGAAGAGCATGCCTCGCACTTGAGGACGGTGTTGGAGATTCTGAGGAAGCATCGGTTGTATGCTAAGTTTTCGAAGTGCGAGTTTTGGCTGGATAGGGTTGCTTTTCTCGGGCATGTGGTGACTGGAGATGGTATTTCAGTGGATCCCGAGAAGATTAGGGTCATCAGGGAGTGGCCTGTTCCGTCGTCTGCATCTGAGATTCGGAGTTTCCTTGGACTTGCTGGTTACTATCGGCGTTTCATTAAGGACTTTTCCCGTATTGCTGAGCCGATGACCAGGTTGATGCGGAAGGATGTGCCTTTTGTTTGGTCGGGTGATTGTGAGAGTGCTTTTGGTATTCTGAAGGAGAGGTTGACGACTGCCCCTGTTCTTGTTGTGCCTGATCGCAGCGGTGGATTTAAGATCTTTTGTGATGCTTCTGGCAAGGGTCTCGGTTGTGTGTTGCATCAGCACGGGCATGTTGTGGCTTATGCTTCTCGTCAGCTTAAGGTTCATGAGAAGAATTACCCGACGCATGATTTGGAGTTGGCTGCCGTTGTGTTTGCTCTTAAGATTTGGAGGCACTTCTTGCTGAGTGAGAAAGTGAAAATCTTCACCGATCACAAAATCTTGAAGTATATTTTTACTCAAAAGGAGCTAAACATGCGACAGCGTCGATGGTTGGAGCTTATGGCGGATTATGAGATTGATTTGCAGTATCACCCTGGCAAGGTGAATGTGGTCCCTGATGCACTGAGTAGGCTTCCAGCGGTGATGATTTTGACCTCACAGTGGAGATTGCAGCAGGATTTTGCGAGTCTGGTGTTGAGATTGTTCTTCCTGGGGAGGCTTCTTCGTTGATGTACATGCAGGTACAGTCGACGATCGTGGATCGGATTAAGGCTGGCCAGGCTGAGGATCCGAAGCTGGTGAGGATTCGGGAGCAGGTGGAAGCCGATCTGTGGACTGACTTTTTGATTCATGAGGATGGTTCGCTGAGGTTTGGAGCCAGGTTGTGTGTGCCAGCTGGAGATATTAGAGAGGAGTTGATGGTGGAGGCACACAGTTCGCCGTATTCCGTGCATCCTGGTGGCACCAAGATGTACTAGGATCTTTGTCTGAATTATTGGTGGCATGGCATGAAGAGGAGTGTGGCTCGGAGTGTGGCCAAGTGTTTGGTTTGCCAGCAGGTGAAGGCGGAGCATCAGCGTACGGCCGGGTTGCTACAACCGCTTCCGATTCCGGAGTGGAAATGGCAACACATCACTATGGATTTCGTGACTGGACTACCTCAGAGTCCGAAGCAGAATGACGCGATTTGGGTGATCGTAGATCGATTGACCAAATCCTCGCACTTTATTCCGTTCCGAGTGGGACAGTCCACTGAGGCGCTAGCAAGGAGATACATGGAGGTAAAATTCTTTTACTCTCCGTTTTATGTCCTTTTCCTAGTTTGGATAGTGATGTAACGTGAATCATGCAGGAGGTCGTGCGACTTCACGGAGTCCCCGTGAGTATCGTGTCGGACAGGGACACGAGGTTCACATCTCAGTTCTGGCAGAGTTTGTAGAAGAGCTTGGGTACGCGTCTGAGTTTCAGCACGGCGTACCATCCGCAGACGGATGGCCAGTCCGAGAGGACGATTCAGATTTTGGAGGACATGCTGAGGGCGTGCATGTTGGATTTCAAGGGTTCGTGGGAGGACCATCTACATTTGGTGGAGTTTTCTTACAACAACAGCTTCCAGGCGAGTATTGGCATGGCGCCTTTCGCCGCTCTTTATGGGAGGAAATGTCGATCGCCATTGAGTTGGGATGACGTTGGTGATCGGGAGTTGTTGGGACCTGAGATGATCGTGGAGGCCGTGGATATTGTCAGGAACATTCAGGAGAGGTTGAGAATCGCTCAGGACCGTTTTAAGCATTGGGCGGATGCTAAACGTCGTTCTTTGGAGTTTCAGCCGGGCGACCATGTGTTCTTGAAGATTTCCCCGAATCACGGTGTGATTCGTTTTGGGAAGCGAGGGAAGTTGAGCCCGCGATACATTGGACCATTTGATGTTTTGGAGAGGGTCGACGAAGTAGCTTATCTCTTAGCCTTGCCGCCATCTTTGGAAGGAGTTCACAATGTTTTCCATGTGTCGCAGCTTTGTCGATACATTAGCGATCCATCTCATGCTGTGGATTTTTCGGAGATTACCGTTCGCCCCGATATGACGTATGACCAGCATCCAGTGCAGATTCTAGACAGGCGTCAGAAATCGCTTCGGAACAAGATTGTCAATCTTGTGAGGGTGATGTGGCGACACGGCTCACCTGGAGAGTTACTTGGGAGAATGAGGATGAGATGCGAGAGCGTTTCCCACTTTTGTTTCCGGACACGTGAGTGTTTGGAAATTCCGAGGACGGAATTTTTCTTAAGTTGGGGAGGATGTAACGACTGGTTTTCATGAATCTGGATTTATTATATTATAATATATGTTTTGGTGGATTTTCTCCTCATGTGTGGTTTTCGTCTCCGTAACTTTCATTTTCGATCGTTTCGTCGTGTTTTCTCGTTTTTTCCTTAGGATCGTCGATTTCGAAGTATGTCATTCGTGACGGGCTTTATAACGGTCGTATCTTACTATTAGATCAAGCCTAGGAGTCTTAGGAATCGATCCCGGAGCTCCGCGCTCCGTATCGGAACTTTTGGTGCTAATTAGCCGGTGTAAGAAGGGCCACCGACCGACTAGATGATGATCCAGTCGGTCAGCAAACCTTCTTGAACCGACTAGTTGGCTTTCTAAATTATTCTGGAGTTACTGTTTATCGTTAGTCGGTCTAAGAACGTTGGTTGACCGACTAGGTTGCAAACTAGTCGGTCGGCAATGCTTCTTTAACCGACTAACTCATCAACTATTTTTGACACTAGTTACTGTTTACTCTTAGTCGGTCTAAGAACGTTCATCGACCGACTAGATGGCAAACTAGTCGGTCAGTAGTTGTTCTTGGACCGACTAACTCTTGGTTTAGGTTTTCGACTGGAGTTACTGTTTACACTTAGTCGGTCTGCGTTGTTCAACCGACCGACTAGATCTCAAACTAGTCGGTCAGCAGTTGGTCTTTGACCGACTAAGCAGTGCAGAAAACCCTAGTTTTGCCCTAGCCGCCACCAAACTCTATAAATACCCCTCCAAACATTTTCTTCTCCTCCCTCACGACCTAAAACCCTAATTTCTCTCCCAATGAGCCCCCATCTTTCTCAAGCCATTGATCCTTCATCCCAAGCTCATCCTCCATCATCCAAACCCTCCCTCAACTCATTCCACCTCTCATCTTCCCCAAATCTCCATCAAATCCCCAAAATCCCCCAAAATCCTATTTCTCCAAACTTCTCCAATCATTTCCAGATCTGAACCCTAGGTTCCCCGGAGCGTTTCTTCTGTCGCCGTGGTTGCTCGGTGTTATTCTCCCGTTCCCTACGCGGTAATACTCGATTCCTTTAATTTTAGCATAACCCACATTGACATTGTGAAACCCTAATAAAATGGATTGATTAGATGATTAGGGTTCTAATAAGAAACCTATTTAGAATCGTTGTGCTAATGATTATTTTGCCATAACAGTGATCCATTCCGTAGTTAGCTTGTGTGACGATCTTCATTGCTCGTCAATCCCGGTATCAGGCAAGTGAAACTTGCATCTCTTGATTTGGGCCATGCCTTAGGCCATTACCTTGCTTTAGCGTAAAAGAGACTAGACGGTGAAAGGATAGCCGTCTAGACGCCCTTGACCTAGCTTGACAACGAAGCTTGGTCCGTCACCATCATCATGCTTGTATGTCACGTTTACTTTAAATTAACGGTACGCGTATTAACGGTTCATGTCATCCATGCATCCTTAACTGCTATTGCATTTTAACTGTCATGTTTACTTTAAATTAACGGTATGCGAATATGTTCATGTCATTGCATTTTGCCTGTCACGTTTAAATACAATTAACGGTACGCGAATATGTTCATGTCATTGCATTTTGCATGCTTGAATACTCATCGTGATTTCGTAGCTTCGCTACATACTTGTACTATTTGTTCTGGCTAGGCACCCACCTCGCGTGGGCACAATCCTACGCCAAACACACTTTCTGGCTCGTGTTCCAGAAGACGAGCTGAACACAGCCTGCGGGCAATAGGGCACTCGTTGAGTGATCCCTTGTACTTTATACTTGAACACAGCCTGCGGGCAATAGGGCACTCGTTGAGTGATCCCTTGTACTTTACTCGTACTTGACATTACATGTCACCCCTACCACTTGATACTTGCTACTTGTACTTTACTTCACCTTACTTGTTACCACCTTACTTTACTTGCCATGCACCATGCTTTATCTGCTAGGTTGCTAGTTTACCTTTCTTTCCGTTTCCTTGCACAAGTCTTTCGACTTGCTGACATGTGCCCCTTTTCTCTTTTGGGTGACACATGTTAGAGCCCGAGCCCGAGTTACTTGCTGAGGACGTGGTGTTCACTGACGCTGAGTCAGAACCCGCGTTGATCGAGGACTACATTGACACTGGGGATCAGTCTTAGTGCCTTCGTTTAGCTTTTGTTAGGCTGCTTAGTTGTCGGTGCGTGGCACCTAGTTTGGTACTCTGTTATGTTTGTGTTGCTTTTGTTTGGCCTTGTTCTGGGCCTTAGACTCTTTCCTGTTAGCCTGGTGGCTTTTCTGTGATGTTGAATATTTTGTGGACAAACTTTGGGATTGGTATTTCATATCCGTCTCTTTATTATTATTATTATTGTTGTTGTTCCTTTTGCGATTACAGGGACCTGCTTATACTAAATTGATGCTTAGCGGGTTTGGGGCTTCACAGCTCCACTCTCGTGCGGACCTTTCACGTCTCGCCTTCATTTTAGGGAAGCGGGGCGTGACAGCTTGCATGCTAGATTTCAAGGGTTCATAGGAGGATCATCTACACCTGGTAAAATTCTCTTACAACAATAGATATCAGGCGAGCATTGGCATGTCGCCATTTGCTGTTCTCTACGGGAGGAAGTGTCGATCGCCACTGAGTTGGGATGACATTGGCGACAAAGATTTATTGGGAACGGAGATGATTGTCGAAGCAGTGGACGTTGTTCGAGATATTAGGGACAAGCTTCGGATTGCTCAGGACTGTTATAAGCATTGGGCTGATGCTAAACGACGTCCTCTGGAGTTTCAGCCGGGAGACCACGTATTCCTGAAGATTTCCCCGAATCGAGGAGTGATTTGCTTTGGAAAACGTGGTAAGCTCAGCCTGAGATACATTGGACCCATCGATGTTCTGGAGAGAGTTGACGAGGTAGCCTATCGCTTGGCCTTGCCACCATCTTTGGAGGGAGTTCATGATGTCTTCCATGTGTCCCAGCTTCGTCTGTATATCAGCGACCCATCTCATGCTGTGGACTACTCTGAGATCACCGTCCGTCTGGATCTGACGTATGACCAGCAGCCAGTGCAGATTCTTCACAGGCGTCAGAAGACACTTCGAAATAAGACTGTTGATCTTGTTAGAGTGATGTGGAGACATGACTCGCCAGGAGAGTCCACCTAGGAGAGAGAAGAAGAGATGAGAGAGCGATACCCCCACCTGTTTCCTAACCAGTAGGTGTTAGAAATTCCGAGGGCGGAATTTTCTGTAAGGTGGGTAGGATGTAACGACCACTGTCCGGTTGTGTGTATTTTAGCGCGTATGTTGTTTTGGGAGCGTATTTTCTTATTAGCATTTATTATTGTATTTCTGTAGCTCGGACGCGCGATGGGACCCCGTAACCACGATCCTCTAGGAGACACGATCGCCCCAATATCTTGCTTTTAATTTTGGGCGCCTAGGGATGAAGTTGTAATTAATCGGATTATTAATTTTAATATTATTCTTAACTTTTTCTCTTAAAATTCAAAATGTTTTAAACCCATCAGTTATAAAAAAAGAGAAAGGGTTCTTTTTTCATAACTGGTTTCTTTTAAACGTTTTAGTATTATGATAATAACAAATACTAACTAATTAACATATTAAGATCTTAACCTCCCCCATAACCCTTTGACCCATTCTCCCCACTCTCCCACGTGATAACCCCCTAAACCCTACCCTATCAAAACCCCAGGAGTATATCTTTCTGCCTTGGATAAAGCAAAACAGCAACCCTAGAGTCATTGTTTTCTTTGTTTCCCTTAACATCACACGAGCACACTACCTACCCTACTATCATTGATAAAAATAAAACCTAGGTCCTTTCTTCTCCCAGCAACTCACAAGCCGCCGCCCTACTCGTTTCTTCTCCACGCCTACCAGCAACAAGGAAACCCACAGCCTAGAGGACATCAGCGCCCCCTGTCATCTCTTCTCCTCGCACCACACATGCAAGCGCAGCTAGCAGCAAGCGGCATCTCCTTCCCATGCGAGTGCAGTCCCCTATCTCCACGTAAAGCCCGCAGCTACCCCAGGCCTCGCAATGCTGAACCTCGCCCTGCTCCTCCAACACCTCGACCGGGGCCTCCCCTCCGCCTCTCACCGACATCCAACCCCTTGCCAGAACGCCGCGTGCCCTCAGCTCTCTTTGAGACAGCCGACAGCCACCACCTCCGTTCAACCCATCCCCAGCCCGCTCGCCAGCACCCCCATACTCGCACCCAAGAACTCCTCCTCCATGCACTGTCATCCTCCAGCTTCAAAACCCCTTCAAACCACAAGGCATCCTGCTTCATCTTCCCCGAAACCCTTGAGCACCTCTTCTCTCTACAAACCAACACCCCGAAGCTCGCAAAAACTCAGTCCGACCTTCCGACAGTCCGACAGCCTCCCTCTCAACTCTTCAATGCTCTGACAGGTTCTTGCCACCCTCCAAACTGCTGCTGAGCCACCTCTAGCTCTAAACCCGACGGCCAACACCTTCCCCGCCTGTAGACAGCCGCTGTCGCCTCCTCGCGTTTCGACGACAGATTTCTGACACTCAACGTCGCTGTCTTGGAGTCGTGTCACTGCCACTGCCCCCACTCGCTACGTAACGGTTATACTTCTGCCTATAACTCATAACCAACACCGTAATTTAGAAGACCTAATAAAATCGGATGATTAGACGTCGTAGGAACTTTTTATAACGCTGTTATGATCGAAAATAGTTTAATCTAAATTGGTGTTTTATCAAACCAGCAAACCATTACCACCGTAGCATAGTACCCATCGAGATGTTTTCGACGACACCAAGAATGCCAAAACAGGCAAGTGTGCAATTAGATATGAATTTTCGAAGTTTGATGCGTATTACGTCACTCTTACTTATTGCTGTATAACTTGAAAACCATACGTGAAATGACGCATGAAAACGATGCCATGACATTCTGGACTAAATTTGTGACCCAACGACATATCACACGATATACTTTAATTTTAAACAACAACAAAGAAAAATTAGTTTCTGTAGAATATTCACCAAAAACTTACGTTTAACGCTATGTTAAAATTGTTGCAAATATTGTTCAACCCCTTCAACTCCTTGAAAATGTTGTGTAAGCTAAGTAATATTGATAATGTTGAATAACTACAAGTCTTGAAGTATTTAACAAGTTGGACATCGTGAAATCTTGCGCCTCGAAGGCGGAATCGTGAAATCGTGATGTCGTGTGAGTCGACTAGGCCGGCTCGTGTTCCGGCAAACTTTTGGGTGGGGTTAGGGTTGAACGGCCACTAAGCGTATGTAGGGGTCATGACTTCAAGAACACCGTCTATACGGCAGGTTAGTATCAATCACAATTATACCCCCGTGAGAAGAATGACTTACTCATTACGTCTTAAAGGCGAGAACCCTAGGAGTGAATAGAAGACACGGACATGAAATTACAACTTGCCATGCCAATAAAATAAATGTCATTACTTTACTTCCACGTAACTGCTTAGAACTGACATGCTAGGAATGTTTAATTTCACTTCGCTTTTAATTTGACATCCCTTAAAATGTTGTTGTGGACACCTTATATGCAAATAACTGTCATTTCTAAATTCATATTATATGCACACCTTGCCTTGGTTTCTGACCTTTATTTGCAGACCTTGCTGACATACATTCATGTCTTTTTGAATGTATATCAGATCTTGAGCCGGAGTCTCAGGAGGATCCTTTGGAGGCGCTTGAATTAGCTAGCCAGGAGTTTGCCGTTCACGCTGAGTCTTTTCCTTCGGAGGACTAGACCTACTCGTTGTTGTTTTCATTAGTTTACTTTCAGTACTTGCTTGTGTACATTCCTTCGTTGTACTCTGGCCCAGCTGAGGCTTTTCGTTTTATTTCTTGTTGGACACTTATCTGGATGTGGCTTTACTTTTTGAATGCTTCTTATTGTTCTGAAATGCAATGCAAGGACCTGCTTTATTATTGTTATCACCACACTTATTGGACTCGAGCTTCACCGCTCAAGTTCAAGCGGACCGCGTAACTTTTTCGCTTCCGGTGTCTTTTGGGAAGCGGGATGTTACAGATCTGCTCTTCAAATTTGCTGCTCTCCTCCAGATTTCTTCCGTTTAAAACCCTTCATGTTCAACCTATAAAAAGGAAGAACCCATCAAATTTTTATGATTTCAAGAGAAATGAATATCCTTTTTATTTGGTTTTCTTAGATAGATAAAGTAAAAATAAGAAATTGAAAAAAGAAAATTTAAGTTATAAGAGATTGGGTTGCCTCCCAATAAGCGCTCGTTTTGAGTCATGAGCTTGACTCCCTCAAGTTTTTCAACAATCTGCGGGGGATTCCTCGAGGAAGTATGTCTCCTTTTGTCCAATTGGTTCTCCTGCTATGTATAGTTTAATCCTCTGGCCGTTTACTTTAAAATTGCCAGTTTTTTCTTCGAGCTCTACCGCAACCCCCGGAGATAAACTTACTATCTTGTAAGGGCGGACCATCTCGACTTTAATTTCCCGGGGAAGAAGCGTAATCTTGAATTGTAGAGGAGTACGTGGTCACCGACATCTTGGCGAACCACCGTGATGTTCATGTCATGATAAGCCTTGGTTCTCTCCTTATATATCTTTGCATTCTCATAGGCGTGTTGCCTAATTTCGTCAAGCTCGTTACTGTGCAAGGCTCGTTTCGTGGCGGCACTCTGGTAATCAAAGTTCATTTTATTTACGGCCCAATACGCTCTGTGTTCCAATTCTACTGGAAGGTGGCAAGCTTTTCTATACACTAGTCTGTAGGGCGTTGTTCCGATGGGAGTTTTGAAAGCTGTGCGATATGCCCAAAGGGTATCGCTCAACATGTGTGACCAATCTTTCCTCGAGGCGCTCACCGTCTTCTCCAGGATGCTTTTGATTTCCCTGTTGGATACCTCCACTTGACCACTAGTTTGAGGGTGATAGGCAAGAGCGACCTTGTGATGAACTCCGTATTTTTTAGTATAGTCTCGAACTTTTTCTCGATGAAATGGCTTCCTCCATCACTTATGATTGTCCAGGGGACTCCAAAACGAGGAAAGATGGTATTCTTGAAGAATTTGGCTACTACCCTCGCATCGTTTGTCGGGGTGGCCATGGCCTCCACCCACTTCGAGACATAATCAACGACGACCAAGCTGTACTTATTACCATTACTTGCTGGAAAGGGCCCCATGAAGTCAACGCCCTAACAGTCAAATAGTTCTATCTCTAAGATACCCTGAAGGGGCGTTTCATTCTTCTTCGTGATGTTTCCTGTCCTTTGGCATCTATCGCATTTTCTGATATATTCATTTGCATCCCTAAATATAGTAGGCCAATAGAAACCATTTTGGAGGATTTTTGCCATGGTTTTGGTGACAGCTGCATGTCCCCCGCATGGTTGATCGTGACAATGTGATATGATGGAGGTTGCCTCTTCCTTTGGGATACATCGCCTGATGATCCTATCAGCGCATGTTCTAAACAGGTACGGGTCGTCCTAGAAGTAGCTCTTGGCATCATGTAGGAACTTCCTCCTTGAGTAAGTCGCCAACCCTTGCGGGATTATGCCGCTTACCAGGTAGTTCACTATATCTGCGTACCAGGGGGATTCAGAGGAGTTCACCGCAAATAACTGTTCGCCAGTGAAAGAATCATCAATTGGCAAGCTGTCATCTCTGTGCTTTTGAATTAACCGCGATAGGTGGTCTACTACTACATTCTCCGCTCCTTTCTTGTCTTTGATCTCGATATCAAATTCTTAGAGTAGGAGGATCTACCGTATCAAATGCGGTTTATCATCCTTCTTGCTCAGTAGGTATTTCAGCGCCGTGTGGTCCGTGTGCATAATCACTTTAGACCCTAAGAGGTATGATCTGAACTTCTTGATAGAATAAACCACGGCTAGCAGCTTCTTCTCCGTAGTGGTGTAGTTCTTTTAAGCATCATCTAGAGTCTTGCTAGCGTAGTATATATCATGAAGCTTTCCTTCTTTCCTTTGGCCGAGAACAACTCCCACGGCTTGGTCACTAGCATCACACATCAGTTCAAATGACAGATTCCAATCCAACGGCTGTATAATTGGGGCTGAGATTAGAGCTTCCTTTAACATGTTAAAGGCTAACAAGCAGGCATCAGAAAACATAAAAGGAGCGTCCTTGGTGAGGAGCTCCGTGAGAGGGAGAGCAATGTTGGAAAAATCCTTTATAAAGCGACGATAAAAACCCGCGTGCCCTAGGAAACCACGGATACACTTGAGGTTATTGGGAGGTGGTAGACTTTTGATAACTTCGACCTTGGCCTTATCAACCTCGATTCCCTTAGAGGTGATAACATGGCTAAGCACAACCCCTTCCGCACCATGAAATGACACTTTTCCCAATTTAGGGTCAGATTATTGTCATGACACCGTTCTAAAACCTTGGATAAATTGGCAAGACACTCATTGAACTCAGTGCCATAAACAGAGAAATTATCCATAAAGACTTTCATAATGTTTTCGATGAAATCTGAGAAAATAGACATCATGCACCTTTGAAATGTGGCAGTACATAGCCCAAACGGCATTCTTCAGTAGGCGAATGTGTCATATGGGCATGTGAACATTGTCTTTTCTTGGTCTTTCCAATGCAATGGGATTTGGAAGAATCCTGAGTATCCATCTAGGTAACAAAAGTATTTGTGTTTGGCTAAGCGCTCAAGCATTTGGTCAATGAAGGGTAGAGGATAAGGGTCCTTTCTTGTGGCCTTATTGAGTTTCCTATAGTCTATACACATATGCCAACTGGTGCCAGTCCTAGTGGATATTAGCTCATTTTTTTCCTTCCTAACGACTGTCATGCCCCCTTTCTTGGGGACCACCTGCACATGGCTAACCCATTTACTATCGAAAATGGGATAAATAATGTCGGCCTCTAATAGCTTCAAGACTTCCTTCTTCACTACTTCCTTCATATTGGGGTTTAATCTCCTTTGAGGTTCAATGGAAGTGGCATCCTTATCCTCAAGATGAATCCTATGGGTGCATATGGTTTCACTGATGCCCTTCAGGTCAGCAATGTTGTACCCTATTACCTTCTATGGGATCTAAGGATTTTTAGGAGGCTTTCTAGCTGGGGTTTGGTGAGGGCTACATTGACAATAACAGGATATGTGGAATTTTCGTCCAAGAAAGAATATTTCAAATTAGCAGGAAATGGTTTTAGTTTTACCTGAGGGGGCGCTGTACCCCCATCATCTCTCACATGTGAGAAGGATGCGTCCTCAATTTCTGGTTCAGAAGGTGGAAACTCTTCGTTGGCAGAATCATAGGAAGAGCAGGGTGATGATGGTGCATCGTGACAGACGTCTGCAGATTCCATTTCCATAACACACCTATCAACAGAGGTAAGGTATTCAGGTACGCATTCACTATTAAACATAGAACTTGGAGAACTTCCCTGGTGAATATTGTTTTGTAATGGTGAGGGATCCGTGTACTCCTCACAGGCGCGTTCTTCACATGTCACAATCTTTGAGATGCTATCGTTGTAGAAGCGCAATGTGTCTCCCTCGTATCGCACATAGACTCCATCAGCGACGAGGACATCATCTAAGGCACCCGCATTGTGGAAAGCATTCACGATAAAAACTGAGAGTTCTTGTGTAATCGGGTCGTCTGTAGGGAACTCCACTGGACCATGGGCCCATACATCATCTACTACACTCTCTATTATATCCAATAACCGAGAATCGTCCAATGGCTCCAATTGACGAGTCTCTCTCCAGCTTGCATCAACAGGTAAGGCTTCAATGGTCAGTACGAACATCACGTCATCTTTGAAACTTATGTGAATGTCGCCCTCAATGGTACCTGCATCAGAAACCTTGTTCATTATATAATCCATGACTAGTTGCTGATACATTACCTGCAATATATATTCTTGATTCGATAAACCGAACTGCATCACTCAATTCTCTAGCTGCACATTCAATCATGGATTCGTCCATGTGCGAATCCTGAAGACCATGTAATGGTAAGGAGAAAAGCTAAACTCATCTGAGTCACTGTCAGATTCACTGGTCCACTGTACTTGCATCACCATCTCCATCACGTTTGATTAGTCAAGAATGATCACAGGCTGGAGGGAGATGTTATTAGCGAGGTAGCAATAAAAAGAGAATAAAAAGTGTGGAAAGATAGGAAATGGTAAGAGTTGCTAGCAAATTTTTCAAAATAAAAAATAAACTGAGATAATACTATTGTCGTCCCTGGCAACGGTGCCAAAAACTTGACCGTGCCCGAAACCTACACCTAAGTTCCACCTGGCGGTGTCACGGTCGCCAGGCGCAATGTGGCCCCTAGGCGTCAATCCCGGGCTCTATTTGCAAGTGGACGATGTCAAATTATAGTATAAAAGATGTTGAATTCCACAGGGATGGTGACAGTGTATTTAGGTTCTCAGCTTACTTTTATATCTCGAAGTGAGATAGCTGTCGGGTTGAGAGGATTGGTTGTAGTATCATTGTTGATTCAACAATAAAAGGGACTAGGGTATTAGGGATCACCGCTAAGACCGTCGGTGATCGATGTTGGAATAGGATCCTTACGTTGCATTAGGGTTAGGGGATAAATCTCTCAATTTGTATCACTCTCGTGGGTTAGAATATCGAGGTATTTCGGTGGCTCTCATTGACTCAATGGCGGTAGCCGTCAATGTAGCGATATAGATCATCGGTGGATCCCCTCAAGGCACGAGCCGGGCATGGTCACGCGCCTTAGTTGGATCTACCGATTTCCCTATTCGAATCCTAAAGATACCCCTTAAGCACATCAATTCCACAGACCATGGGCATGATCTCAGTAAGGGTTATCCTAGGGATTCGGTAGGATCGACCGAAATACTCCCCTTTACTCCCAGGTCAACCTAGGGATCCAGATCTACATCTCCCCATAAGGTCTTAGGGCTAACCCATCAACCCTAGAGGAAATTACTCACTCATAGCGATTTTAACGAACAAAGATGCGATTTTCATATGAGAAAACATCATAGTAAATTAATTGAATAAAGATTGAGAAGCTTATGTATCAAAGACGAAGAAAAATAGCAGCAAACAATAATCCGAAGAAATCCCAAAAGTTAGAACATGCCAATCGCAATAGAATTCCCAAAAATAATTCGATAATCTCCAAGTAATTAGGTCTAGATCTAACAAGTCTTTTCTAATCTCCTCTTCTCTCCAAAAATTAATTCAAAAACTACCAAATTCCAAAATGAGTCTTCAGCGTTGTCGACCGAGTCAGTGACTCGGTCGAGCAGGAGGTTGCTCGGTCGGCTGCGCGGGCAAGCAGCCGTCTTGCTCGGTCGAGCACGTTAGTAAGTTGGCCTCCTCTAAAAAATGTTGCTCTATGTGCTTGGGCCGAGTCAGCTCTGCTCGTGCGAGCAGTTGGCTGACTCGGTCGCCAAAAGATCTGCTCGGGCCGTGCAGGAGGTTGGCTGAGCGTCGGACTTAGGGGCTGCTCGATCGAGCACCATGAGTGCTCGGTCCGAGCATCCTGCGTATCAGTTCCCTTCCTTCGTCTTGCATCTGCTCGACCGAGCAGCTGCTCTGCTAGGCCGAGTCGCCTGGGAAAATTATTCCTGAAGCTCCTGCAGCTCCTCCTCTCCATTTGCTCTCTCCTCCACTCCTCCCATGGCTCCCAAAACTCGGTGAACTCCTGTAGAACTTCGCCAATGGGCTCACGAACGTGCCAGATGTGTCCATATTCAAAATGGGTCCCGAATCGCTCCAAAATCCCCGAAATCCTTAAAACACTACGAAACTCGAATATAGCGTTAGAATTGCAATATCGTAGAAAAATACGGGATTTGGGTGCGAAAATGGCATGAAATGCAATGGCATGATGCTATGAAAAAGATGTAAAACATGGACACATCACACTCCTAAGCATAACTGCATTCATTGTCCTTGGGTTCTGTTCAGGTTGAGCATGGAGTGTTCCTTGATTACTCGTTATGGCACCCACTTGCTGGGCCGGTTGGGCCACTTGGGTCTCCAACATCTTGTTGGAGGCGGCCAGTGCATCCATCCTTGAGTTAGTTTGCATGATGGTGTTTTGGAATCTGTCGTTCCTTTGGGCATGCTGGGCCATGAAGCTCTCTATCATGGTTTCAAGCCATGACTTCGGTGGTGGAGGAGGAGCATTCCCTATATACCTTTGTTGCTGAAACCCATTCTTTCGAGGGGATGGGGCTTGAAAATTCCCATTTCGATATAAAACGTTATGGTGGTTCAGCTACCCTTGGTTGTAGGTTTGTGAATATGGGTTTCCATGCAGCCTTTGGTTGTATACGATGTTTACTTGCTCCAGGGACATCCTTGGGTCTGCGCTGTCCCAAACTGACATTCAAGGGCTTGTTGTCCCTGAATTCCGCACACCTCGCAGTTAGCCATGATAGCTGATGAAGATGATGCTCCTTTTGCTTCAGCTTTGATTTGGGAAATTTGTTGCACCAGACTATCGAACTTACTCTCAAAGAGTGTTATCACATCAACCTCTAACTTAGCGCCCTTCTTGGTGGAATCCTTCTAATTTTCCCAATGGTAATTGTTGGAAGCCATCTCCTCCAATAATGCCTTAGCTGCTTCTGGGGTTTTGGTTATAATGGCACCTCCCGCTGCTACATCAATGTATATCTTTGTCTAATGCTTCATCCCATTATAGACAGTCTGTATCAACAGCCATTCTGGGATCCCATGGCGCGGGCATCTTCTTTGGAGCTTCTTGTACCTCTCCCATGCCTCATACAAGCTCTCCCCATCTTTTTGCCCAAATGATGTGATTTCATTCCTAAGCTTCACCGTTTTCTGGCAGAAAGAACTTGTTTAGGAAGGCTCTTGCTATAGACTCCCACGTGGTGATGACGTCCGCCTCATTACTTTTCAGCCAATCTTTAGTTTTGTTCCTCAGTGAGAAAGGGAACAACCGTAGTCTAATGGCGTCATCCGAGACATTGTTCAGCTTAATTGTGTCACAATTTACCAAGAAATTTGTTAAATGCTCATTGGGGCTTTCGGTGTGGTGACCGCTGAAATGGTCCTGCTGGATAAACTGAATCAAGCCCGGCTTAAGCTCAAAATACATCGCCACTACTGTGGGACGTCTAATGCTAGAGATCAGGTTGCTTGAAGGCATGATGAAATCCCTGCGGGACTTCGGAGGTTTCAGTTCCTTAGCCATTCTGTCTTACAGTGCTGCTCTACGCCTCTCCCCATTCAGTCTCTTCAATGTCGCTTCGATTTTGAGGTCAAGTGGCACTAAACTTCCCAAACTGAGGCACCTCCTGTGCATAAGGGGAAGACAAAGAATATGACAAATATTAGTTGCATGGTTAGTATCCAAAATAAAATAAAAATTTGAGAAAAGAGAAGAAACACAGTCTACTAAACAATCAACCAATGCAAAGTCAGGCCGTTTGCCTCCACGGCAAAGGTGCCAAAAGCTTCTTGTGTGCTTTAATATATGTATGCAAGCACACGGTATCGTGTGTAGCAGGTGTCTAACACGAGGAGGCGAAGGGTTGAATCTTGGATCGGTGTCGGGTTTTGTGTAGCCATGGGAATGTGTATGTTGAAAGTGAGAAGCAATTAACTAAGAAAAAATTCGATGGGAGAAGGATCTAGGGCTAGCATATCACCACTATTGTATAAATTGAGGTGATTGATCTAACTTCTCGACATAAGGATTGTAGTCGCCGATGAGGGCTAAGCCTCAATCCTAGTCCCCTCGACGTCTAACCGTGTGAGAGGGGACTTGGAGGATAGGTTGGATCCCTATCATGGTTTCGATGGGTAGTCGGTCACCACGATATTGGTATTACTAGTGAGTGTGCCCGATTGGTTGTCGGCATCTGACACTAGATAATGAATCTTCCGTTAGGGGCGTCAAATCAAAACCCGAAGGGTTAGTTGTTGGTTAGGATTCTATAGCACCCTAACAGAATGGAATGAATTCGAAACATTATCCAATCCTATATCAGGACTAGAATCTACATTGGGTCAATTTTTTGGGATGATCCACGCAATCAATTCATGTAATAGGGCTTACATGGCCCTAGCCTAATTAACTACTCACTAATCATAGCTATGATGAAGGGTATTAACAAAATGGGACTTAGATTGACAATAGGAAATTAAGCTAAAAGAGGCAAACAATACTAAACAATCACAATGTAAGAAGGAGCTAATAGAAATTAACTAATCTAGATTAAGGATAAGGATTCTTACAATAAGAGCAGCAAATTGCAGCAAGAAACAGCTTAGGAAATTCGCCCAAAAATGCCCCAAAAGAAGTTCTGAATTAAAAACAGCACACATAGTTAGTTACATGGTTTTCTTTAAATAAAAAGGCATGTGCACAGTCGTGCCAAGGCCAAAGACCTAAGGTTAGGGTGTGCCATCATCAGCTTGCACGACCGTGTCGCTACTCGGCACGGCCTTGTCATCCAAAATCTGCACCCAGCTGCCCCAATTTGGCACGGTCGTGCGAGACGTCTGTGTAACTTCTGAGCTCTCTGAAATAATTAGAACGACCGTGCAGCACGGCCATGCCGACCTTCTGCAGATTCTCCTTGGCAGCAGGTGCACTGACACGGCCATGCAAGAACACGCACGACCGTGCCAAATCTTCTTCTCTCCTTTTTGGCCTCCAAAGCTTGACCAAGTCATCGCCGCTTCTCACTCTCCCTCCTTCGGCCTCAATACTGCCTGAAATGCATCGTTTTGGGCTCTATCACCTGCAACACACAGAGTAGAGTACCGCAAGCATAAAAGTGGCAAAAGAAACTAAAAGGCGGTGAAAATAATGGCGACGGTTCAAAATAAACCGAGAAAAACACGGGGAAAAGGTGGAAGATATCGGTGGAAAATATGCCTACCATATTCTCAAGTTGGTATCTTGGATTTTTTTGCACACTGAATTTATTATACTGTATTTGGTATCTTGATTTGGAATTTGGAATTTAGTATCCTGAATTTGGTGATATGTGTGCTTGGGTATTCTGAACTTGGAATCTTGCCTTATGTGTGTTATCATGAAGTTGGTATCATGAAGTTATTTTGCAGAAATAATTTTTTGTATATTCAAGTTGGTATCCTGGATTTATTTGCAAACCGAATTTGGTATCCTGAATTTCTTATCCTTGACATTTGGAATTAGTATCCTGAATTTGGCGATGCATACTTGGGTATCCTGAACTTAGTATCTTGCATGATGTGTGGTATCCTGAAGTGTGGAATTCGGAAGTTAGTATCCTGAACTTGTTTTGTAGAAATAACTTTTCTGTATCCTCAAGTTGGTATCCTGAATTTTTTTGCATACTGAATTTGGCAAACTGGAAGTCTGGAATTTGGTATCCTGAATATTTGGATATGCATGATCGGTATCCTGAACTTGGTAGCTTGCATAATGTGTGGTTTCTTGAAGTTGGTAACTTGAAGTTGTTGTCCAAAAATAACTTTGCGCACTACTGTATTGAGCTTCAGTATAACATGTACACTATTGTTTTGAGCTTATTATATCATATGTGCATTGCAGTTACTCAATGTTCACTGCTATTTTGAGCTTCAGTATAACTTTGTGAACTGTTGTTACATAATGTTTGCTTGATTTTGTTTTGGAGCTTGTTCTCTAGAAATGTATGCTAATGTTACTCAATGTTACTTAATGTTACTCAATGTTCTCTGGATATATATGCATTATGTTACTCAATGTTCTCTGGAGGCAAACAATCCGTTACTCAATGTTCTTAAAAATTCCTAAGACATGTTACATACTTGGATATGGATTTTGGGTACTTGATTATGGTGCATAAAGGTAATGGCACTTGGATACTTGGTATATTATGTCACGGGGTATCATACAAGTATCATAAAGGCTGTCAATGTCTCATATGTCAATGTAGTATACGTATCATACAGTCTCATTATCAAGCTCATTAATTTTTATTGTATTTTGTTTAGAAAATGAAGATAGAAGGTGAGAATCATCTTTGTGGATCTACATATGTCTGGTAGTGTATGATTTGTCAAGATGTAGGATAGAAGCCATGCGGAGTTAAATTTGCATGTGGAGCTATGTATCCTCGTGGAGCCTTATGGAGCTACATAGAAGATGTGAATCATGTCCTTTGAAGCATGTTCTAGGATTTGGATTTCATAGTTCTTGAAATCATTTTTTGGATTCATTTTATATTTATGTCAAAATTTTGGCAATATGAATGTATCAAATTTTCATTTTATGAATATGAAATTTGTATCTATGTATCAAAATAATTGTGATATTTTACTTTAGAGCATATGCCATTGTCCTTAATATAAGACACATTCTACACAAGAAACATAATATTATTTGTTCTTAATTAATACGCAACAACATTTTGTTACATCTTACTACATGATCAATGCATAACAAATTACCGTGATTGACAAATAGGATATACAACGAAAACAAAACCACATCATTAGTGACATTTCGAGCACTATCATAATGCTTAACTATACAGATGTTGTTAATACATTGTTTCTCATAATAATTGCTATTGTTAGCTTCTCTTATGCTCATTTCATTGGCACGGGGAAAAGAGAATCTTGTTTCCTCCTGGATCTCTCCATAATTCCTTTCTCTTTCTCGCAGGCTTCTCTTTAACTTAGTTATTTCTTGTAGCAACTCTCTTATATATTCCTTTCCACATGGATGCAATTCCCTCTCATCCACCCAAACAAAAAAAATACATCTGTTGCTCTTGTCGTAATTGATACACCCATAAAATCTTCTCTCAATATTTTTCCGTGTCATTTGTAGTCCTCATCAGCACTTTCAGTCCGTAGAAGCAACTGGGTTGTTTCCTCCACATTTCATTACTATTTTCCTCTTCCATGATCTACAACAACAAATTTCCTCACATAGAAATTACCATATTATACATCAAAAAATTCCATTTAATCGACTAACAATTATCACATTTATTTTCAAACTATCCCAGATAAATATTATACCTTAAATTTAATTAATAATCACCAAATTTATTTTCAAAATAATAGCATCAACATATAATCAACAATTTTTTTCTAAATATCCCTAAACACAAACTAAATTCATCAAACAATAAAAATTGATGAAGTAAATTATTTTCACCCCAAATACGAACTAAATCACAAAACTAGATTTTCCCCTACATTTCCCGTCAAAATCCCTAAATCAAATTGCACCCATAAAGCCCTCTAAATTCATCACATCAAGAATATATATATATACCTAAGCTAATACACGAACTCCCTTTTAGCGAAATCCCTCCCTTCCTCTTCTTTTCCACTTCAAATCTAATAACCAACAACTCTTCGATCCTACAATGAGCTCTCACTTCAACGTCCTCCATCAGTGCGACGGACACCCCCTCACTTCTACAAACTCCCCCCTTCAATGAGCTCCTCCTCCTGCCTTAATTCCTCAACGGTATATGCACTAAGCAAATTACGTTGAAGAATAAGAATACTAGTCAATTAACAGATTTAGGTGTTTTTTGCCTTATGGGTATTTTTCGGTAATCCAATATGTGGACTGAGCAAAAACCTAGTTTTTCAAAATTGTATGGTGTGTGCACTAATTAATTTTTAAGCAGTATGTGCACTGAATAAAATTGTATGTTTGCAGAGTAATTCCCATTCATTTACCCACCCACAATCCTGTTGTATAGCATTTATCTGGAAAAACAATGCTAAAATGCCACCAACTTCCAGGTAACTGCCACGTTGATACACTCCTTCACGTTAATACCATGATATATTATTTTCGTGTTTATCGTCTCCTCCCTCAAATCCACCCCCCCAAAAAAACCAAATTATTCACTTCTCATCCAACTCATCCTCCAGCCACTCTACCAACGCCTCTGCCTATCTCGTCCTTCAACTCCAGATAATTCTATAGACACTTTCCTCTTTCAACTCCTAGCTTCTTTGTAAGATTATTGTACTCACCATTTTAGGAGAAGTTGATGGATAGATAAAGTATGAAAAGAAGAGAAAAAGGGATGTGCTCTATGTATCAATCAACTTATGAAGATTGAAATTTGTCGATCATTATTGTGGAATACGTTTGTAAGAATTTCAGGTGAGCAATGTATTGGGATCGGAGATGGCAAAGAACATTAGAGGGGGGTGAATAATATTTTCGCAAATTAAAACTTTAGCTCTAGAATTCTCCCTAAGATTAATATAGAATTACCTAAAATCAATCTTAATCAACAAATACTTGCAATGATAAAGATAAGCAGCGGAAATAAAGTGCAAGTAAATAACAATTGCAAAGACCACGATGTATCCTGGTTCCCCACTCCTGGATATTCCAGTCCACGAATCTCTGTCGGGCTTTAATCCACTATTTTCGGTAAATAGTACAAACCACCTCATCTCCAATGAAGATTTTCACTTGCCTCACAAACCGAGGACTTTTACAAACTCCTTGCCTACAACAAGAGTTCACTCACCACCTAGCCTCCAACTAGGATTTACAAATCTTCACATACAATGAGGAAATTCCTCTTACAAATACCCAAGTAAGAGATACTTACAACATTTGAAGATTTACAAATATCTATATCCACTTGATGAAGCCCTTGTGTATGTGATTGCTATATGAGTGGATTTGATCTCAAAAATATAGAACTTAAAAGCTTTGGAGATAAAAAATAAACTTAGTTTAAATCTCTTTAAAATATAACTTCAAAATAGAGATTAAAACAAGTTTTAATGAAATCACAAAATTCTTATAGCCAATATATAAATATGGAATATCGTGGCTAAAAGAAATTGAAATCCTTTTGATCAAATAATATATTGAATGCAAGCTTGATCAAAAGAAAGAACTTGAAATTGATTCTCTAAAATATTTGCTCTTGGGCTTTTAGAGATCAAAGATCAAGATTTGATCTTTGAGAAAATATGAGTAAAGAACACTAAGATCAAAGCAACAAAACTTGAACTTTGAATCTCAAGAGTAAAAGCTATAAGCTTTGGAGATCAAATCAAGTTAGTGTTAGGCCAATAAAATAAATAAAATCAATAAGTAATTTCACCACAGAAATTAGAATTAGGCTTAAGAAGAATTTCAAAAAATAAGAGAGCTTTGAGAGCTTTTGAGCAATAGAATTATTTTGAAATGAATAATTTTTGATGATGTCTAAAAATCTCTAAAAGCAAGCTATTTATAGAGTAAAGAATATCACCAAAACAACTTAAAATCTGCTTAAAATTTGACCAAAAAATCATCTCAAACGACTAGTTAATTTAAAATCAAACTTTCCTTAAAAGCTGAAAGTTGACCCAGATAGTCGGCTATCTGCCCAGATAATCGGCTATCTGATAATAATAGCCGGCTATAATATGAAATTTGAGTTTTTCCACATAAAAATGATTTAAAAATATTTATAATTAATTATTTACTAATTTAAACATTTTAACACATTTTAAAACATTTTACAATCATTTTTGGGATATTCTAAGTGTGTGGGCTTTATCATGGGCTTTGCCAATCAAAGAACTTACACCAAGCCAAAATTCTAATTCTTCATTGTCTTGATCATTTGTCTTGGCTTCATTGAGATTTTGTTCTTCAATTCACTTGAGAATGCTTTATCATGCTTGCTCTTAGCTTTCATCTGTTGGATCCATGCTTTGCCCTTTTTGATTAAGCTTCTCCATCATATGCTGTTGAGTATTGGACTCGCCACCTTGATTTTGATGATGATCAAACACAAATCATTGTGACTAACTCTTGTGATTGCAGTTAGCTAAAAAGTCACTAATTAGATTCAAGAAGATCAAAAGTGACTACACGTGTTGATTCAAGTAGAGGGCTTGGTAGATCAACACAGGTGAAGCATTGGCTTGAAGAACTCAACGGCTACTTCAAACCTCAAGCCAATGGCATCAACAAATGAATAGAGATTTAATCCAAAGAGAAGATAGGAATGGATGAGTCAAAAGCTTCGAAGACTATGACATTCAAGTCATTCAACTAAAAGACTCAAGACCATGAAGATTTATGGAGATCGTCGCCAAAGTAATTTGTTCATCTCAAGCGATGTCCCAAGACTTCCTCAGAACGTGTGATCGTTGTGCCTGGAGCTTTGTTGAAGCTCAAGGAGTATTCATGAAGTAAAGGGATTCGGATTCTCCATGTTGAAGCTTTGAAGACGGTTTGTCGTGTTTACTTTTATGTCTTCTAGCTTCGGTTTAGTAGAATGTTAAGCCTTGAGTAGTACTTGCCTAGAAATCTTCATAACTTTCATATCTTATCTCTAGGATTGCCTTAGAAGCCATTAGAAACTTTCCCGTAGCTTATCGCTTCATTTCTCGGCTTCGTATGCATCTTAGTTGGTTCAAGTAGAAAAACCAACCGACTAGATGACGATCTAATCGGTTGGAAATCCTTCTTGAACCGACTAGATATCCTAGCTCAACTCAGCCCATTCACTGTTGGTCAATTAGTCGGTCCGAGAAGGTTCACCGACAGACTAGATGACGATTTAGTCGGTTGGAAATCCTTCTCAGATCGACTAGTTATCCTAATCAATTCAAGACCATTTGTTGACCAATTAGTCGGTCCAAGAAGGTTCACCGACCGACTAAATGATGATCTAGTCGGTTGGTGTCTCTTCTCAGACCGACTAGTTTTCCTTGTTAATTCAGCCTTTGCACTGTTGACCAGTTAGTTGGTTCAAGAAGGATGGTTAATGCATTAAATGACAATCTAGTCGGTTAATGATCCTTCTTAGACCGACTAGTTTCAAATCTAGTCGGTCCAAGAAGGTTCACTGACCGACTAGTTGTCAATCTAGTCGGTTGATGATCCTTCTTAGACCGACTAGTGCTTACCCATGATTTCACCATCTTCTCTGTCAACCATCTAGTCGGTCCAAGAAGGTTCTCTGACCGACTAGTTGTCAATCTAGTCGGTTGATGATCCTTCTTAGACCGATTAAGCAGCTTCAGAATAGAGCCGTTGAGGCATTTAATGCCACGAATTTTGTGACCGTTTTCTCTCTTCCCTATATAAGTTTGAGTGCTTCTAACCAGGGATCCAAGGCTAAAATTAGAGACATTTTCACATCTTTGAAGAGAGCCATTCAACTCCTATTCCAAGCTCTCTCATCTCACAAGAATCTCTCCCTTACTCTTTGAGCCCAATTCCTCAAGAGAGATTCTCATTCCTTGTGAGCTTCTCAAGCTAAGAGCTTGAATCCAAATCACCAACTCCTCCCTAGCCATCTATTGCTGCTCATCTTGGTGGAGCTAGGGTTTGGTGATCTCATCTTCCTCAAAATCCATTCTTGCCCTAAATTGGTAAGTATTTCTCAAGGCATAGGATTTTGTGGTAAGAAGTTTTATATTTCATTCTTTATACTTCATATTTGTTGTATACTCACGGTGATGAGAGGATTGGCTTGATCCCAAGTTGTGGGAGTCAAGATTTCGTTTTGCTCTCGGTTTGTGAGAGTGTGCTTAGTCCCAAGTTGTGGGATTAAGGCTTTTGCGTGTTCCCGGGTTGTGGGATACACGGACATCGATTGTAGGTCGATTGCACTTGTGGGGTTTCTGCAAGTGGGCTAAAGGAATTCTCTAGCGGTTTGCTAGAGTATCCGGAGGGGATCCGGGTGTTGCTGGAGTAGGGCACCGGTAACAAGTCGGGGAGACTTGGGTGGCACCGAACCAGGGTAGATTGCTTGTTAGCATTGCATTATTCCTTGCGTTGTTGTTCACTTATTGTATTCCGCATTTGTTGGTTAATTAGGGTTTTATTTGGCGTAAATTCCTTATAATTCTATAAAACACTATTCACCCCCTCTAGTGTTTGTTCCTCATAGCATAGGGTCACTACAATTGGTATCAGAGCAAGGTTATAGCTATGGAAACCAACAACAACATCACACGAAGTCTTATTCCACCATATCTCATTGGACCCAACTATCAAAGTTGGTGTGTGAAGATGAAGGCCTATATTCAATCCATCGATGAGGATTATTGGAAGCTTGTGGAAAAGCCCCTTCGTGCACCTACCACTTCCGAACATGAATGGACAAATAAGAAAAAAGAATTGGTGAAGAAACATCAAGAGGTAATGGATATCTTGCTTGAGTATTTATCTCATAACATTCTTATGCGTGTGTCCAAGGCAACAACGACATATCAAATATGGCACATGCTAGCGGAGCAAGAAGAGTCCACCTCGGAGTGTTCTTCCTCCAATAATGAAAGGGATTCATTCATGAGCTTGATGGCACGAGAGGACGACTCTAGTGACGAATCAAGCGATTCAAGTGAAAGCGATAGCGACGATGAAGAGGTAACAAAGGATGATCTTAAAATTGAACTTAAGCAATTATTTGATAAATATCAAAAGCTTATGCATAAATATTGTGATGCTAAGAATAAGATTGCTAGTCTCTCTAACACATCTTCATGTAGCACCTCTAACAATGACACCATTGTTGAGACACTCGCTATTGAGAAAGCAAGTTTGCTTACTCAAAATAGCATGTTGAGAAATGAGGTGGAGTCCCTCAAATCTCAACTTGATCGTGTTTCTATTGTGGATAGTAACGATCTTGAGATTGAAAACCTTCAATCTCAAAACATTTGCTTGTGCATTGAGAATGAGGATCTCAAATCCCAAGTGCACGAGCTCACCACACATGCATCCACCTTGGATGCTACTATTTCTTCAATTTCGAAGAAATATGAGCTCATGTCCTCCATTGTTAAGAGATTCAACAAGGGAAAGGACAATTTGGATGATTTGCTAAAGAATCAACTACCGGCAAACCATCGTGTTGGCCTTGGTTATTCTAAGGCAAGTGCATCCAATGCACGCACCTCCTATAGTGAAGTAACTATAGATTTTGTGAGGCCATCCTCCGGTGCATCCATGAGTGGTGTCTATAACAACTTGTGTAGTTCTACTACTAAGGAAACCACCACTCCTATTCCTCCCTCCTTTGGAAAGAAACCCACTTTGGATGGACCTCCAAAGAAGGGTCATGCTTTCATGTACACCAATACACGCATGAATGCATCCACTCCTCACATTTCTACAAATGATGGTTTTTATGTTCCACACCCACGAGCACGTGCAAACACTCATTTGAGACACTCTCATGCACGTACTCATGCTCATGCACCTTCACATGCTTATGATCACACATCACATCCATATGTGCATGCTTATTCTCATGATCATCCTCATGCATACACACCTCATATTCATCCACGTATGTATGCAACACCACACCATGGATCATATGCCCATCATCATGCTTTTGCACAACACAATGTTCCTCATGCTCTTGCTAGATCTCATGCTCCTAGGCCACATGCACCACGTAGAAATCAACCTTTTGTGCATGCAACCACTAGGAAGAGGATTCCCAAATCATACACTATTTGGGGTCCTAAGAACACTAGCACTCATGCTAAGGATATGTATGTGCAATCTTATATTCATAATATTATTTTGAATGATAATTATGTTGGGAAATCACGGTCCTCTTGGACTTGGTTTTCGAAGGGTTAGTTTCCGTTGACCCTTCATTTGCTTGGTACCATAAGTTTATTTTCATTTTATGGGTACCAAGGCATTTGTGTTTAGAATCGGTTTATTCTTTTGTTTGGATTTTGGTCTTAGATGCTCATGTTTGTTAGAAACTTAAATTCATATTGAATTTGATTTCTATTGCATGTTTATTAGTAAATCATTGTGTTTGTGATTTTCATGTCTAAAATATTTAATATTTTCATGCAACACATGCGTTGGCTCATATTCATGTTTGATTATATGCAACATAAACATTGTGTATGATTACATTAGGATATGGGTTACAATTATTTGAATTTAGTATTTTAAATTTGTTGCCTAACCCATAAGATCCAAAAAGGTTTTTTGGATACCAAAATTATGTTTTCTAGGTTCAATCCACATTGGGATACCAACCCTACCAACTCTTTGATTTGCAAAGATTTTCATTCAAATGGAGTTGATGGTGCTTAATTCATGCACCAAAGTAGGGGGAGCTTAATGTTGTAAGTATATTCTTACATTTAGTTTCCATGTGTGTTGGATGCATGTAGATGTCACTTTGTGTTTAAGACTATCTCATGCATATTCTATGTTTGCATATTGTGTGCCTCGTATGTCATTCATGTCTATGTGTTTCACGTGTGTCAAATTCTTTATCAATGTGCATTGTGTATTCATAATCCTTACTCATATGTTTATTCGAGGATTATTTATAACATGTGGCTTAAATATTTTCATGTTAGAACTAATGATCATTTGCATGTTTCACACACGGGACACGCTTATATTTATGTTCCACTTCACAAGCGTGCATCCCAACTTCCTACTCATGCCTCTACAACCTCTTCTTAAGAATCCCAAATCACTATCTTTTGGATTCCTAAGATTGTTTTTAGGCATGGTATGAATACACATATAGAATCGTATATTAGGAATGACATATTCTCTTGCGACTCATATTGCGTTTCATTGCTTGGGTACCATGCTTGTATGATGATCTTTTTGTACCCATATATGTATGTGAGTTCGTCCACTACTCTCAAGTTTGCATAGTTTGTATGATTGGGAGTATGACATGTTTTGATTGCTATCATGTTATGTTCATCTATATGTCATTGCATTTCATTCGTATTATGTTGTGCATATAAATTAGTTGATTTCTCTAACCTTTGGTGATTTATTATCAATTTGCATCTTCCTATCTTGTTGATATGCCAAAGGAAAAGAGAAATTTGGTTTTGAAATTTAATACTTTATGTTTTTCATGCACACTCTTTGTGGTATTACTTTTCATGCCTTCCTTCAATATGTGTTGTGCCGTGAATGTTTATTTTGTGCACGTATGCATATTGAACGAGGAATCTTTCTGCACACACTATTGTATTAGATGTGTGTATTCATAATGATTATTGCTTGTATAATGTATTATGATTAAAACATATGCATAGGAATTATTAGTCTAGGTGTACCTAAATTTCTAATGGTCGAGAATTGTTAATTCCTAATTTGCATGATTTTCATGATTATCTTAACTCATTTCAATGCATGTCATGCATTTCTATTGATGAGTATTATTTACAATTGGTAAATGATTGGTTATTGGACTACTTGATTTTGTTCATTAACCTATTGGATCCAAAAAGTTTTTGGATACCACCAATTGTTGAATTGTCAGATTGTTGTGCAAGATGCCTACCATACATACTCCTTGGTTTACAAATGATGGATCAATTCAAAGGAAAGGATGGTGCATTGGAGATGCACACATATAGGGAGAGATGAATGGTTGTAAGTATGTGTTTTGTACAATTGGTATTTTAATATATTGGTTTTGACTACCATGTTTACAATTGGAATTTTAAAATATTTGATTTGTGTAGTATAGCATACTTCTTCATTAGCTCATTCTTGTCACAGCCTCATGAAAATTGTTTGTTTATGTGACTGCCATGTTCATGTATGTCATGTATGTCTTATTACGACTCATGTATCATGGTAGCTATAACAATCATATAATGATTTGGTTAGTTGTTTATTGATGTTCAAATCTTTGGAACACATTGTCATCACACATCGTATTCCTCACATGCATGCTTCTGTGTGAAGATTGTTATATGTTCTGGATATGATAACTGATATGTATGCCATGCTTGCTTATTTATTAGACTGTATTAAGTATATTGATCTTAATCTTCATTGAAAATTTTTCAATTCCTTCATTTAAGATTCATTTCTTGCTGGCATGCTATACTTCATCATGTTATACATAATTCATGCCATGTATAAGATTAATGATTTAGGATCTTTATGCATATTTGTTCATTGTATCACCACACATCTCATACTTTTCCTATGGTTTGTATGATTATCTTTATGAGACGTATTGATATGATTTGGGGTGATCAATGTATGTTACTTGTCATTTTAATTACTTCATGACTGATATGTAGTTATAATTTTATTCAAGAGATCTTTCATGTCTATAGCTAAATCTTTCATGTATGATATTTTCACAAGTGACATAACATTCATTCATATTAGTTAGTGATCTTCAAGCTATATTTCTCACTATGTCATCTCTCATCTCATGCTCATATTTTATGCTATTTTGATGAGATGTTAGAGATATCTTATGCTTTACACGATCACATAAGCTTTATATTGTGTTTGATGATATGTATATTCTGTCATAGATATTCTTCCATGAATATATCTTGATGCACTATGACTTCTTTGATGCTACCTCCGATTATATTGTGCTTACACAAGTCTTTTTATTCTATTCGCACAATTGGTATGCATGCTTACGATGTTCATGTTAACTTTACTCGTTTATGACCTACCTTGTGACTTTGATCGTAGACTATCTTCATGCCTTTGCTCAAAAGATATGTTGTCACATTATGCCTCATGTTGAATCCTTTGTGATAATTGAGCTAGGATGAAATCATGTCTCTATTTGTTCACTTGGTTTCCTTCTCAAGTAATATCATGATTTTGACAGTATTTGCCTGCTTGCCATACTCTGTTATATTACAATTGGTATCATCTCTATATATCATATTTACATTTGGTATTATATTTACAATTGTTAGACTATTTATATTGGATATCATCTTTACATGATCTTGTTTGATGCTAGTTTTGAGCGTATGATATAGTGCTTATCTTCCTTATGCTCATGGCATTCCATGCTTATCTTTGACTCATTATGTGAGTATCTATTCTGGAATGCATGCTAGTACTATGGTTCTTTTGAACATTGTGTCAATTAGTATCCTAGTGTACTAGAATTGTGTATGCCATATGTTTTATGAAGTTACTATCTTTATTTTGGCATAACACTTTTGCATGATATAGATATTTGTGTATGCCCACATCGCACACTTCACTTAGATTTGGTATGTCTACTATTGGTATCACATGCCATTATACTTAATTTGTGTTATTATTTCATAACATAACTGTGTACACATGGCAAAGAATTTCCATAGTCATGATTGTTGCATTTTTTATGTTTGACTTAGACCTCAGTTTATTGATATTATTTATTGATCTATGTCAATGTGATGATTTTGATTCCACCATAATGTATTTAATCATGTTCATGTCATTTATCTTGCCAAGTATACTATTGGTATCACAAGACAGTCTATCACATTATGCTTCATGTTATAAATTTTGTGATAATTGAGTTTGTTTGGGTATTTGACACTATTTGATCACTTGTTTTTCTTTCACAAGTGATGTCATGATTTTTGCATTGTCACTTTTCTAACACTGCTCACACTACTCTTTACAATTAGTATCTATTGTAATCTTTTATCACATATGCTTATTGCTTATCTTTTTTTGTGATAATTGAGGGTGATTGAGTTGTTGTTGGATATGTGCTCTTGCATTTGATATCTTTATTTCGATATCTTGTTTTTCAATTGGTAACTTTACAATTGTTATACCTTTGTGTTTTCCACTCTATTGTTGCATTTGTTGTTTCTATACCCCCATATCTTTTTGTTATGACAAAGGGGGAGAGAAATAAACAAAGGATGTGCTTATTAAATGTTGAGTGTTAAACAATAACTTGAATCATATAGACTTTATGTATGCTCGTTCATGTATATGATTCAGGAGAAGCATTGGTGAATACCTTGGTTTATATCTATTACATTATATATATATTGGTAATCATGCTCATGTTTATGATGTGTATCATCTATATGATTTGTATTGTGTACGCATATTATTTCTGGTCATTCATGCGATATATACACAACCTCAAGTGATACACACACTATGAACTGCTGAATGATGCTATTGATTATTGATATTAACTTGATTGGCATCATTGCAGGGGGTGTAAGTATATTTAATGCACAATTATTTGTTTTGTTTATATTTGGTTTGTCATCATCAAAAAGGGGGAGAATGTTGAGTATTGGACTCTCCACCTTGATTTTGATGATGATCAAACACAAATCATTGTGACTAACTCTTGTGATTACAGTTAGCTAAAAAGTCACCAATTAGATTCAAGAAGATCAAAAGTGACTACACGTGTTGATTCAAGTAGAGGACTTGGTAGATCAACACAGGTGAAGCATTGGCTTGAAGAACTCAACGGCTACTTCAAACCTCAAGCCAATGGCATCAACAAATGAATGGAGATTTAATCCAAAGAGAAGATAGGAATGGATGAGTCAAAAGCTTCGAAGACTATGACATTCAAGTCATTCAACTAAAAGACTCAAGACCATGAGGAGATCGTCGCCAAAGTAATTTGTTCATCTCAAGCGACGTCCCAAGACTTCCTCAGAACGAGTGATCGTTGTGCCTGGAGCTTCGTTGAAGCTCAAGGAGTATTTATGAAGTAAAGGGATTCGGATTCTCCATGTTGAAGCTTTGAAGACGGTTTGTCATGTTTACTTTTATGTCTTCTAGCTTCAGTTTAGTAGAATGTTAAGCCTTGAGTAGTACTTGCCTAGAAATCTTCATAACTTTCATATCTTATCTCTAGGATTGCCTTAGAATCCATTAGAAACTTTCCCGTAGCTTATTGCTTCATTTCTCGGCTTCGTATGCATCTTAGTTGGTTCAAGTAGAAAAACCAACCGACTAGATGACGATCTAATCGGTTGGAAATCCTTCTTGAACCGACTAGATATCCTAGCTCAACTCAGCCCATTCACTGTTGGTCAATTAGTCGGTCCGAGAAGGTTCACCGATCGACTAGATGACGATTTAGTCGGTTGGAAATCTTTCTCAGACCGACTAGTTATCCTAATCAATTCAAGACCATTTGTTGACCAATTAGTCGGTCCAAGAAGGTTCACCGACCGACTAAATGATGATCTAGTCGGTTGGTGTCTCTTCTCAGACCGACTAGTTTTTCTTGTTAATTCAGCCTTTGCACTGTTGACCAGTTAGTTGGTTCAAGAAGGATGGATATGCATTAAATGACAATCTAGTCAGTTGATGATTGTAACGGCCGCTTTCCGACCGTTCGTATTTTCTACGTGCACGTACCTTTCGTGCACGTATTTTATTTGACTATTTCTTGGTTTTGGTGTATACGATGTGATATGCCGTTGTGACCGTATGGAAGTGTAGAATTTTATGGTAATTTTTGGGAACGTCATCTCACGGCTCGTTTTCTCGCAAAACAGCTTTGAATGGAAGGGCGTTTTGGTCTTTTGGCACCAATATGCGGTTCCCGATTTTACGATAATTTTTGGTAGGTGTAACACGCGATCGGACACCGTAGCCCCGTACTTCTCGTCTCCATGGTCGTCCCAGTATTTTCGGATTATTTTTCCGATGCCCGTAGTGGAAGATATCCCCTAATCAATTCTCAGCCGTTGATTAGTCTCTAATCAATTTCGAATTCAAATTGCTAATCAAATCTACTAGGATTCCTTACGTATCATGAGTGATTTCTGGGGCTACCCTCACATTAGTTTTCCCACTTTTGCACACCCTATCTCTCACACACTCTCTCCCACTTTGCTAAACTACACCCCATTCTAACTTGTTATAGCCACTTTCTTCATGTTAAAAACAACCCAACAAAAAAAACCCTAGGCATCAACGCAAACACAGCCGCCGGCCCTCTCCTTCTTCAACCTCGCCACGTACGAGCTCCGGCCACCCTCCGGCGAGCTCCGGCCATCCACCACCTCCCTCTCTCTCTTCTCTCCCTCCTCTCTCTTCTCCTTCCCCATTGAAACACCTAAAAAGAACTCCCTCCCATGGCCGAAACTGTGGACAGCCACCTAACCCACTTTTCCAGCCACCACCGCCGCCTCCGGCCACCCTCCGGCCACCCTCTCCTCCCCACACAACCCCTCAACCTTTCCCTCTCCTATCTCCACCTCTCCAAGCTCCAAAAACACCATTAAACCAAGCTTTTTGGCCGAAATTCTGTGCACAGGCCTGCTGTGCGCGCCCGCCGGAAAACGGCCGTCGCCATCGCTCCGGCCACCCCCTCCGGTGACCACCACCCCCGATCAACTCCTCTTTAACCCCCAAGCATCTCCAACTCCCCTTACCCTCTTCCCTCATCTCTATCTCCCTCAAAACGCTTTCAAACACAACCCAAACGACAGTTTTACAGATCTGCACTACCGCCGGAAAAACTCACGCCCACCGGCCATCCGGCCACCTACGACGACCACCCTACCACCGTTGGATTCCTATCGAAACCCCCTACCAACTGCAACTTCCCTCACACTCATAGCCCACCTGTAGCTCCCGGAATCCTCGTCGGAATACGCCGTATCGACTGTTTTTCACAGATCTGGAAGCTGAACTTCGCCGCCCGCGCACAGCCACCTCCAACCACCCCCGGCAACAAATCCACTGCCGTTGTCTTCGTCTTGAAGTCCTTTACCCACTGCAACTTCCCGGTTCTTCTGTTCATCTCTGAAATTTCACTGAGATGCGCGACAACGGATGTGGCGCGAATCTGTCCTCCCCGACTTCTCACGGCCGCCCATCACCGTGCGCTCGTGCCGTCGGTCATCCACCGGGCCGAGCATCTTTCTTTAGTCCCACTTCATCTACCAACAACCCCCTTGGACTCTCGGAGTTCATATGCGTTGCCGCACGCATGTACTTTTAGCCGACGTCACCGTTATCGTGAAGAACCGTTGCGCTACTCGCAACAGGAGGACGATCGCTGATTTGCTCGCTGATTTCACGCCGTCACCCCACTGTCCAGAGGTACATCGCTGTGCTACCCGCGGCTGAGGAGTTCCAGACGACGTCGACGTTTCACCGTTCAGACCCGACTTCCGCTTGTTGGACGACATCACGAGGTTAGTTTCCCTAATGAGTAGTAAAACCCACACCGTAGCTAACCAAAACCTAAACTAAAATTTGGTCAACTTGAACTAAATTTACTTTCAGCATCTGTAAACCATTGCCCACCGTAGGAAAGATCGACGATCGGACAATTTTTCTGTGCACATAGGGTAGAAGTCGATCTAGGTTGAACGAAACACCAAAACTGTGATTTCTGACGGATAGGATAGTCCCGATAACCTAGACACAAACCCTGATAGGAATTACTGAAAACGAGACCTGACACCGTCGACGTGACACTATTTCAGACGGACTACCGCTGACGAGACGCTTGGACGAAACGCTCCGGACGGACGACACACTCGCCACCACAGGCAAGTGCACCCACTTGCATTTTCAACCGCGTCTTGGTCTTGAACTATTAGAACTGTTAGACTGTGAGTGTGTGTAGGACCGGACGTGAAATGATAGCGTCCGGGACGCCTTGACGACTTAGACTTGACGACGAAGTCTAAGCTCGACAAACAACAACTTTTGACACCGTAGGATTGCCATGTGTGTGCGTGCGTGTTGAAACCCTAGAATAACCCTTCCTACACTTGTCATGTCATGTCACTGTTACACAAAAAGCCTTCGGGCGTTTCGGATGCTCTCCATGCGAGAGTGATTCCCGTGACCATTGTACAAAAAGCTTGCGGGTGTTTCAGGTACTTCCCTTGCGGAAGTGATCTCCGTGTTACAAAAAGCCTGCGGGCGTTTCAGGTGCTTCCCTTGCGGAAGTGATCTCCGTGTTACAAAAGCCTGCGGGCGTTTCAGGTGCTTCCCTTGCGGAAGTGATCTCAGTGTTACAAAAAGCCTACGGGCGTTTCAGGTGCTTTCCTTGCAAAAGTGATCTCCGTGGTTCCTGTCCTGAGTTCTGGGGTTTGGGGTAGGGTTGAGCGTGCGCACGGGGAGAGGGTCTGATCCCCCTCGAACCGTAAGGCGTGGACCCTTCATTTTTTACTAGTCCTATCAGTCGTGTCGTGCCTTGTTTCCATCTTGTTCTGACACCTTTAGGATAGTCCCGTAGTCGGTAGCATACGCTACAACTACTGTTTGTCTCGCTTTACTTTCCTGCTGCGTTACTACTTTTACAGCTCAGTATAACCCTAGCATGTTAATCAACCAGTAAAACGATGTTTAATAATACAGTGCACTTGTAGTAGAGTCTGACAGTTTCTTGTAGACTTTACCTGACGTACAGTTCCTATCTTTGGTGCTGTACGTCAGGTGATGAGCCAGAGTACATCGACGCGGCAGACTTACCGGAGTACGTGGAGCCCGAGGACGTCACCATAGAGTACGTGCTGACGAGGACTAGACCTTGAGGACTTTTCGGTCGCCACCTTCAGAGGTTACTACTTTTAGTTCGCTCTTTCGATAGTTTGTAGCCATGCTTAGGCTTTCCTCTCTTTAGACTTTTGTACTCGCTGGATATTAAATTATATTAATGAATGCAACCTTCCTTCTGTACTTTCTGTTGTTTCGAACTTTATAAATGCAAGAACCTGAAAATTTTAAAATGGTACCCTTACAGACGCTTATTGGGTCCGAGCTTCTTAGCTCCGGCCTAAGCGGGCCTTGTCACGCTTCGCCTCCGTATTTTTTGGGAAGCGGGGCGTGACAGGTTTTAGTGGTGGCCCATGCAGGTCATGCAAAAGTTCGGAACAATGAGAGTACCGCATTCATTTAATATCCAGTTTAATATATATGATTCTAAGTTAGGTTTCCTTGTCTTAGATGGTAGGAAGACTTAGGTAGACGTCCCAGTTTAATAGTCAGACGCCTTGGTTAAGAATTAGTCATCCTCGTCTTAGGATACCTTAGTAGCCCTCACTTGATTCTGGCCGTGTTAGATTTCTAGAGTCCTTCTTTTAGTCGTTCGCTCAGTTCCATCGACTTCGGGCCCAGCAGAACGTAACTTGATTCTCTTAGGAACCTTTCCCTTAGATCCTGATTACAGTCTAGTTCACTAGGAAGTTTTAGTATTGAGCTTGCCCTGACCTTTAGACAGCCCGATAATTAGAAACCTTGACTTCTAGCATCTTTCCAATCATTACGCTTCTGTGTTATCGGCCATAGAATTCCATTGTAGCTTCTCATGAATCATATCCTAGGTGTATCCATCATGCGATCATTTTCCTTTCTCCCGATTCACGTTTGATCCTTCAAATCTTTCCCTTTGCCAATTCTGCTTCCTCTAAAAGTATTTTCGAAATTCCTTATTAAGTTCATCGCTCAACTTAATTTCTTTGAAAACCCCTTTATTATATATTTAAAATTTCTTGTTTTTCGGTTGAGTTAAAATTCCTTCACTGATTTTGAAACCTTCTTGGTCGTAAATTTTAAGTTACTATCTTGTACTTATTTTCGAATCGGTATCTTTCGTCTTTCAGTTTTAAAACTTTGTTACCATTTTGAAAATTCAATATATCGTTTTTTTTCTAAACTACGAAATTTTTTTAACCACTTCTCGTACGCACTTTCAGAATATTTTTTTTTCTAAGCTGAATAGAATTTCAATTTATTTTTTTTTCGGTTCTATGTTCATCGTGATCATACTTCAAAAATCTTGGTATAAACCTATTTTCATTTGCAAAACTATCGTTTCTCACCCTACCCTTCTTTCCTTCGTCTAACTCTTTTTCCGAGTTGCAATATTTTCTACCATCTGCTCACTATTTCTACTATTTATAAAGTATAAAGTATATGATACCATATTTTAAACGTAATTCTTCTTTCATCTATTTTATTATTCTGAGCAATATCTTAGTTCCATCCAACCATTTATCTCCTTATCCTCGCCTTATCCAAACTCGTTTTTTTCTCTCTTTTCGATCTTGTTCCTTTTCGCTTTAGTTTCGGCTTCCTTCCTATTTTTTTAAGACATTAGTGCTCGTCGTTTCCTGTGGCAACTCTAGTTTAGTAGTGGGCCCTTTGGTTTGTGATGTCGTCGTGGTGCATGAGTATAGGTAGAGTGTGTAGACCTGTAGGAGTGTGTTACCTTTAGGATCTTGATGATTGTCTCTTGTGTCTTGTATGTATACTCAGTGTGGACCGTGATATACATATGGAGTTGTCCGAATGATGGTATTCAGATTTGTGTGGATAACGTCATAGCAGGCAATTCCTTAGACTTCGTCTTTCGTACTATTGAACAGTTTATCTTGGCTGCATGTGATTGTATCAAAACTTTTGTTTTCTTTTAAACCAAATCTTTAAAGTTTTTGAAACTATCTCACAAGATCACAAATCACTTATCCTCCCTCATCCATTACCACAACTCCACACGTTTTTTTTCCAAATGTTTTAAATTGTGTCATTGGCCTTAAGTTTCACTTTCCTCTTCTCTTCTTTCTCCCTTATAAATTTTATGTTTATGGTTGTAATATTATTGGGACTAGCTATTATCGTTATAGGATGTTGTTTGCGGGTAGGTTCAGGGTGAGATGAGATTTATTATAGCAATGATTAATTGATTTTGGAACACAAAGATATTAGATTAGATTTCTTTGGATGAAAAGAATGAGGTGTCCAAGACTTATTTATAATGCAAACGTGTGACGGACTCTATGGAGAATTCTGGTCGGATGAAATTATATGCGGGGGGACGATAACTTATCAGACTTGAGACTTAGACGAGTGCCAGATAGGAGTAGCTACGGAGTATAGTATGAGTTAGGGTAATCATGAGGATGAGTAGAGCATTTAAAGCATCAAGACTTGATTGTTAATGTTGACATGAGAAGACATTGGGAATAACACGACTTGTTGAGATAAATGGATGGTTAGGTAGTCGGACTTAATATTGGTTGTGATTAGTTATAGTGAGTAGGATAAGAGGTGATTCTGATAGTTCAATTATTTGGCGGATAAATTTATGGGAGATATGACACAGAATGTAATAAGGACACGGCGATTGTTGATTTGTGAAAGGTGTTATAAGATAGACAAAGTTTTTGTCTTGGATTGGTGATCGACTAGAACATCATTTTAGCGATTGATTAATATTGGGAAGAGATTGAGAAGTTTAAAGATGTTATTGAGCGATGATGTTTAGTGGAGAGGTATGGTATGAGAAGATGATTATTATTCTTTTATGAGAACTTGGAGTTGGAAATTTGAACAGTAGTGATGGGTCTATAGTTAAGTGTTAGGATGTGAGTTTAGTCGTGGCATTATCCATTGAAAAGACGGGGTATGATGGATGATCACTCCGTATTTTACACCTTTTTTCTGCATGTTTGCATGCCAATTAGATCGCTCAAATCGTGTTTTTCACGTTTATTCGACAATATTGCGATGCTTTTCACGATTTGTTGTTTTTGTTGTATTTCAGGAGATTTGGAGCGATTTGGACTGATTCTGAGATGCACCCACTCCGGAGTGTCATCAACGACTCTTTTGAGGGGTATTTTGCGATTGGAGAGGAGTGGAAGAAGAAAGAACGTCGTAGGAGCGACGAGGAGACAAAAACACGAAGAATGGGCATTTTCAGCATGCCACTCGGCCGAGTGAAGGAGTCACTCGGTCGAGCATAGACAGCCCGCTCGGCCGGCCAGAACGGGCACGCAACAGAGCGAATATCAGCATGCACTCGGCCGAGCATCGCCAGACCACTCGGCCGAGCACCGAGCCATCCCTCGCCCGAGTGGAGCCAAGACGACGACAACCAAAAATGACCAACTCTCTGGAATCCGTCAGTCAGCCCCCAAGACCGACTCGGCCGAGTGACGAACGACCGTCCGCCCGAGTGAAGAACGCCCATCGGCCGAGTGAAGAAAAGTCACTCGGCCGAGCGACTCCCGAGGAGACGACCCCCAAGACCCCCAACTCTCTGGAATCTGTCAGGGTCTATCACTCGGCCGAGTGACATTTGTCACTCGGCCGAGTGAGCCGCGCTGCATGTAGCGTAAACTGCGATTTTGAGGCTGCGCAGGGGCATTTTCGTCAGGATTTTTTGGGCGATTTTGGGGGGGTATTTAACCCCAGTTTTTAACCTAGTTTAGAGAGCTTTTTCAGAACTTTTTGCAGCCTTTTTAGATTAACTTTTTAGGGATTAGATTTAGCTTTTAGGGAGGAGAGAAAAGTGATAATTTGTTGGATGCTATCTTGTTCTTCATTGGTTTGTCCCTCTCTCCCTCAAAAACTCCATTTTTATTGATATTTTGAATATTGCTATGAATTCCATTGATTTTGATTATGAATTTCTATTGCATTTTGTTATGAATTGTGAGTAGTTTCATCGTCTTAGGGCGTAGGGATGAACCCTACGAACCCTATTTCTAATTTGTGATGAATTGGTGAAATTATTGCTAGAATTGATTAGGGTTAGTTTGGGATTGCTATAATACGAATAGCTAGGGATTCATACCGATTGGGATTTGCAAGAGATTGGATCCCAACTCGATAGGAAGCCATAGAAATTCGAATTGGGTTGCAATTGAATTTCTCCGGAATCGGTTTGCAAGAGATTGGACCGAAACTAGGGTTTTCAATTGTAATTCTATACCAATACCCGTTTGCAAGAGATTGGACGGGTAGGAACTATCCCAATCCTTGGTCGTAGCTCGAGTTTGCACGAGAGTGGGCTCGAGATACGATTGAACGATGATGTTGTTCTTCACGCTAGTTTGCATAGGTTAGGGTTTGCAAGAGATTGGACCCTACCCTAGGTTTGCTATAGAACGGCAATAGCGCGAGAGCGTGAGCTTGGTTCTACATTTAGTTGCAACTAGTTCACCCGAATTTCAAGTCTAGCAATTGTTAAACCTACGAATCACAATGATGAGATACGGCGAGTAGCGGGGATTCCCTACCCCTAGGCGTCTTTATTAATTTGTTATTTCTTTTATACGATTGAACGACTGTGACCGCATATTTGCGAACATTTCTCTACCATTCTTATTGCCAGGTTGATTGAAGAGGACACTGTTATTAGGCCTCCCTGTGTTCGATACCCGCTCGCCGCTACACCGTGCGCTTGCGGTAAGACTACAGTGTCGCCGCTTCGGGACATGTGTCCGGGGCGCGATCAAGTTTTTGGCGCCGTTGCCGGGGACTCATTTTGACGGAGTTCGATTTGGATCACCCGGTTATTTTATTTTTTTAATTCCTTTATTTATTTCTTCATTCTTTTCTAACTCTGTTTACTGCCCTATTTTGCAAGCTCTCCCGAAATTTTCCACAAGATTTTAATAGGTAAAATGGGGGATGCAATTCCAATGACTGAGTCTGGCCAGGGAGATGATGAATCTTTTGCGGAGCTCCTTAAGGAACTAATTGATGAGGTCCACGCTACCGGAGCTTTTGCTATTAATATCGAGGACCCTGTCGAACAATTGTTTGCTGGCTTTGTGATGGATCAAATCTCCCCGGATGGGACTATTGGGGGCGATATCAGAGTTGATGTGAGGGACGACAAGCTATATTTTGAAGGTGATAGAACATGCGTCGAAGAGTACTACACTCCTGAGGAATACTTCGAACAAACTGATATTCAGGGAGATACACTCTACGACCCCCACTCTTGCATTTATGAATCTACTGATGTATTTCTTGATCTCAGGAATGAACCGGAGCAAGGTGGTGGTCCTATCGATGCAAGCGCAGAATCGGAGAGCGTCTATTCCGATGCACCGTCCTCACTAGTAAGCGAATCTGAGCCTCCACTCGAGAGTGAGCTAAACTCAGAAGTTGAAGAAGAAGCCAAACTCACACAAGATGACGAAGCAGAGGGTACGGCACCCTTTGAGGTAGAGCTTAAACAATTGCCGCCGAATCTGAGGTATGCTTTCTTGGGTAGTAAATTGACCTTCCCGGTGATAGTTAATGCCCACCTTGGCCAAGATCAACTTGAAAAACTATTAGAAGTCCTTAGGGATCACAAGGATGTCCTTGGCTACACTATCTCTGATCTTAAGGGAATAAGCCCTAGGCTATGCACGCATAGGATCCACTTGGAAAACACTGAAGCCACTTCTATTGAGCCTCAAAGGCGGTTGAACCCGAATATGAAAGAGGTAGTCAAAAAGGAAATCCTAAAATTGCTTGAGGCCGGAATTATCTACCCTATCTCTGACAGTAGATGGGTTAGCCCCGTTCACATCGTCCCCAAGAAAGGGGTGATGACCGTTATAAAAAATGAAAAAGGGGAGCCCATTTCTACACGCACTGTCACGGGATGGCGGATGTGCATTGATTATCGAAAACTAAATAAAGCCACCCGAAAAGATCATTATCCACTACCCTTCATAGATCAAATGCTTGAGCGGCTTGCTAAACATAAATACTTTTGTTACTTGGATGGGTATTCGGGGTTTTTCCAAATACCTTTGCATGAAGACGACCAAGAAAAGACTACTTTTACTTGTCCTTATGGCACTTACGCCTACCATAGAATGCCCTTTGGTCTTTGTAATGCACCCGCCACCTTTCAGAGGTGCATGACCTCCATCTTTTCTGACTATATTGAAAATATTATGGAAGTTTTCATGGATGATTTCTCAGTTTATGGAAGTGAGTTTGATTCTTGTTTGGCTAATCTTACCAAAGTTCTTAAAAGATGTCAACAAAATAATCTTACTCTTAATTGGGAGAAGTGTCACTTCATAGTCACGGAAGGGATAGTGCTTGGGCACCTTGTCTCCTCGAGAGAGATTGAGGTTGATAAACCAAAGATTGAGGTAATCGAGAAACTCCCTCCTCCTATTAATGTTAAGGGCATTAGGGGTTTTCTTGGTCATGCGGGGTTCTACCGCCGCTTTATCAAGGATTTCGCCTTGATTGCCCAGCCCCTTACCTCCTTGCTAGCTAAAGATGCTCCATTTGTTTTTTCAGGAGAATGTTTGCGGGCGTTCAACACATTGAAGGAAGCACTAATTTCTGCGCCCATCATTCAACCACCGGATTGGAGCCTTCCCTTTGAACTCATGTGTGATGCAAGTGACCAAGCCATTGGAGCGGTATTAGGGCAAAGGAAAGATAGAAAGCTTCATGCAATATTCTATGCAAGCAAAACGTTGGATGACGCACAGAAAAATTACACAACTACGGAGAAAGAGCTTCTAGCGGTCGTGTATTCCATTGAAAAGTTCCGCTCATATCTCCTTGGATCCAAGGTAATTGTCCACACCGACCATGCGGCATTGAAGTATCTCCTAAACAAGAAAGAGGCCAAACCTAGGTTGATACGGTGGATACTTCTATTGCAAGAGTTTGACTTGGAAATCAGAGATAAGAAGGGTACGGACAACATTGTGGCGGATCATTTATCTAGGCTTATTCGCGACAAGGAGGACGAAAGCTTGCCCATCGATGACTCCTTTGTTGATGAGAGGCTATACGCCATAAGGCCCGGGAAAGTTCCTTGGTATGCGGACTATGTCAATTACTTGGCTTGTGGGATTAAACCATGCGGGATGCCCACACAGCAAAAGAGGAGATTTATGCATGAGGTCCGTAGCTATTTCTGGGAAGATCCGTATCTCTTTAAGATATGCAAGGACGGGGTTATCTGGAGATATATTTCTAAGGAGGAGGCCACCTCCATCATCTTGCATTGCCATGGTATGCCATGCGGGGGACATCACGCCGCTTCTAAGACTACCGCTAAGATATTGCAGAGTGGATTCTTTTAGCCAACTATGTTCAGAGACATGCACGACTTCGTCAAGGCATGCGATAGATGCCAACGGACCGGGAATATTTCCAAACGAAATGAGATGCCGATGAAGCCCATTCTAGAGATTGAGCTCTTTGATTGTTGGGGAGTGGACTTCATGGGACCATTTCTGTCAAGCAAGGGTAACAAGTATATCTTATTGGCCGTGGACTACGTCTCCAAATGGGTAGAAGCCATCGCCACCCCTACTAATGATGCGAGGGTAGTCTCCAAGTTTTTCAAGCAGAATATTTTTCCACGCTTTGGGGTACCCCGTACTTTGATAAGCGACGGGGGAAGTCACTTTATAGAAAACAAATTTGAAGCCATGTTGAAAAAGTACGGGGTAAACCATAGAATTGGCATGGCCTACCACCCTCAAACGAGCGGACAAGTGGAGGTTTCAAATAGAGAAATCAAGCAAATTCTTGAAAAGACCGTAGATCGATCTAGAAAAGATTGGTCCATGAAGTTAAACGATGCTCTTTGGGCATATCGCACGGCCTTTCGCACTCCAATTGGCACCACACCGTTCTGACTTGTTTATGGGAAATCTTGTCACCTACCGGTAGAGTTGGAGCACCGCGTGTATTGGGCCATCAAGACCCTCAATTATGACTATAAGAGTGCGGCGGTGAGGCGACTCTTGGACATCAACGAGCTTGATGAAATTAGAAGAGATGCCTACGAGAGCTCGAGAATTTACAAAGAAAGGACCAAGATTCTCCACGACGCACACATAACTGTCACGGACTTCAAGGTCGGAGACAAAGTCTTGCTATATAACTCCCGACTCCGACTATTCCCCGGGAAGTTGAGGTCACGGTGGTCCGGACCTTTCACCATCAAGCACATACAACTGGGAGGAGCATTTGAATTGGAAGGGAAAGACGGAGCCACTTTTAAGGTGAATGGGCAACGGCTAAAGCATTATTCCGAAGGAGTCCCTATGAGCGAGGTAAACAGAATATATCTACTCAAGAGACGGCCGGATGACCTTTCATACCTCCTTGATGAGGTCATTGAGGAGGTGATCCCCCACTCCATCGGCGCACCCCACGAAGATAGCTTCGAAGAAGGCCTAGATTTGGCCGAGGAAGAGAAGATGGAGCACTCCCCCGATATCTCCATGGCAATTGATGATGGCGACGCTGATGTCGTAAGAATACGGGAGCTCTGCAAGCTCTCGAAGTTGAGGACTCCGAAGAAAGCTCCACCAATACGACGATCGGTGTCACCGGCAAAGTCGAAGACCAGAACAAGCTCTAGCTTGGGGGAGCCACCCCCCAACATTGCCCATGACGAAGGAGCACTGAGGAAGACCACACACCACCATGATCCAAATCCGAGCGGTCTTCCCGGCAAATTCGACAGGTGCATCTCATGTGCACCCAACATCCCGCGCTAAATTGAAAATTTAAAGGGGTCGAGCTCAAGACCTTAAACGAGCGCTTGTCGGGAGGCAACCCGACAGTTATCGCATTTTTTCTATTTTAGTTTCTATTTTTGTTTTAGACGTTATTAGTGTTTTTGAGTCGTTTGCCCGAAAAATTGTGACAACGGGTCCTATTTTCTTTGACAGGAGGAGGAGGAAAGGATATCTATCATAAGGAGGATGACCAAGGCGAAGAAGAGCGCTCCAGGAATGCGCTCGAGGCTTAGGATGAAGAAGAAACCACCTGGAGGAAGAAAAACAGAGAGTAGAGCCAAAACGGAGCACCAAAGCAGAAAACAGAGCCCCACTCGGCCGAGTACCATAGTCACTCGGCCGAGCAAAGAAAGCCGGCCGCCCGAGTGGCGCACCAACGAGGGAAGTCTGCTGTACCCAACTCTCTGTCTTTTTTGTGATTTCAGTATAAACTGCCACTCGGCCGAGTATATTTCTTCACTTGGCCGAGTGAAACTGATACCCTCCTAGGGCGAAAATTACCGAGTAGCTTGTGCCACTCGGCCGAATGACTTTATCCACTCGGTCGAGGGTGGCAAAGCCACTCGGCCGAGTCGTAAGTGGCGAGGAGTTTTTAAAATCATTTTTTTCGTTACGTCACTCGGCCGAGTGGCAGAGTCACTCGGCCGAGTCATAACTACTTCTATATAAGGGACTGCGGGTCGGCGCGATTTTCGAAACGCCCAAAATCACTTTTCTCGCCCGAGCCCGCGCCCCTTCAGCTTCCCTCGCCCGCGATGCTACCCCCTCGCCCGATTCAAGCCGCCGCCAGCCCCGATCGCCGACCCACCTCCGACGACCACCCCCCACCGCCGGTGACCTTCCTCGCCGCCGGCCAAGCTTCGGTAACCCCTATTTCGCGTTAAATCCTATTTTCTCCCTATTTTTGACGATCCGAGTACCCATTGAGCCCCTAACTCAAATCGATTTCTTTATTTATCTGTTATACCCCATCTCCCCCATGTATTTCAAATTTTATACGCGGATATCATTGTTTGATGCGCAGACTATCTTGGGGGAGCTTAGGGGAGCTCTCGGACGTGCTATTGGCTTCGTGGAGGAGGCGTCTTCGCACCTACCCGCTGTTTTGCTCTCGCGGCGTGTTCAGGTACCTTCGTTCCATCTTTTCAGCACACATCATTTTATATTAGTTGGGTGAGCATTCGGGGCACACATGCCGCCCCGTACACGTCCACGCACTCGGGGAACTTCCGCTAAGCGGAAGCGGACGGATGAGCCTGGCCCCTCCCACACTAGGGAGGACTCCCCTCCACCTTCACCACCTCACCCCACACAGCCATTACCAGCCGACCCCATCCACCCGCGGCCACTTCCAGCTGACCCCGTTCACGCACAGCCACCACCGGCTCCCGTTGTCGGGCCGCTGGGGATTACGTTCAGAGACGACGCTCAACGCGTCCGATTTGAGCGTATCACCCAGCGCCTGATAGTACCCTCCAGATTCGCTCATTTAGCAGATCTAGACCGCCTGGGGGTACTTGAGGGGATGCTCACATTGTACGACAACGTGGGCTGGCGAGATTTTCTGTCTGTGTCGGCGGACACCTACGTCCGTCCGACACTCGAGGTACTTAGCTCGATCGCCCGGACCGCTGAGGGATGCTGCTTTAGACTCATGGATCGAGAGTGTCAGATCACTCTCGATATGCTTAGAGCATTCTTTCAGTGGCCTGCAGTCCCCGCACCCGACCGAGCCTACGCCCCCACACACATCCCTCCCCATCTTTCGATTCACACGCCTTTTGGGCCAGGATCACGAGTTTACCACAGGCCTTCGACCCTAGTATGGCCAAGGCTCGGCTATAGTCCACCCCTGCCTCCGCATAGCACATCACCTTATGGCGACCACCTTTCTAGCGAGGTACGAGCCTGGGACGATATCGACGCCTGAGCCCTATATGCTCTACGAGATGACTCGCCCCAGAGTTCTGGATATGGATGGTGTTACGATGTTCCCCGCCGTTGAGATTGACGTCGCTAGCTGGTTTTTGGACCGCATCATCGTATCGGTGGGCGCTCGCTCCCCGATATGTTACGGCGGCCTGATCACCCTACTAGCCCTGATGACCGGCGAGGACCTTCCGGCCGACCTGCATCGACATTCGGGCCCCACCTCACTTTCGATAGACGTCATGGCTCGGATGAAGATGCTTCGTCCCCACGGCCAGCGGCACTGGGTATGGTTGAATGGTCCCTTCGGTGCTGACTACATGATCCTCCTGAGCCCCGCTCGGACACACATAGGACCAGAACATGAGGAATGGCTTCCGGCGATGGATCTCCTGATCCCCGCTGCCTACGTGCTTGAGGTCGAGGAGGCTGTGCAGGCACCCCCTGTACCTGTAGACCCTGTGATCCCTCAGCCTGAGCCTGCACTTTCTGCCGCACCCGACCCCTCTGTCCACACTTCTGCCAGTGTCGGGAGTATACTTGCTGAGCCGTCCTCCACGCCCACCACGTCTACCACCACCCCCACCACTGCTGTGCCCCTGTCGGTTGAACCCCTCACCTCTTTGCTACCCGAGCATCCACCCACCATACTTGAGAGCGGCGAGTCTTCCTTTGCTTCCGTCGTGGAGACCCTATCCACTTTGATCTCCGCTGGGGTCTCACCTTTTGGACCCCACACTTCCTCCCCAGCGGTCGACCCTTCTGTCTCCAACGTAGCTGTCCTATCTGAGAGTGCCGTGACGTCTGTTCCCATGCCTATGTCACTGACCTCTCTTACTGCCTCGTCACCGATTTTGTCTTCCACTTCCACTGCTGCTGCTTCCACCTCACACCAGCCTGCGTCCCAGCCTCGTACTGAGGCTGGGCATCCACTAGTGAGCACAGCCCCCTTTCCACCCATGCTTGCTGTCCCGATCACCTACACTGCCCGTATCAGACAGCCCCGACCTGCTCAGCCTAGACCTGTCCGTCCCTCCGCTCCACCACCCCCTGACGCCTTAGTTCAGAGCGTTCGTGCTCTTGAGGGGGCGATGAGTGGACTCAGGGGCGATTTTAGGGCTCTCTCTTCCACAGTCACCGCCATGGAGCACCGCCTCGAGCTACTTCCCGGCATTCACTTTTGCCTGACCCAGATTCTCGAGCGACTGCCACGACCACCACCCACCCAGTAGACTGTTCCACGCCCACCACCCCCACCACCATCCACCCAGCAGACTGTTACCCAGCCACCACCACCCCCACCTCCGCCTCAGGACGGAGATGGCGTAGCACCACCAGCTTAGGCACACCCTTGATGCCATTGATATTTTTTGCCGTCATGCTGCCCATTCTCTGCTTGGTCCTGATGATTTTTGCCCACCCCTCCTCCCCTCACTATTTTGTCCACATTTTGATCATATCATTCTATATCCTTTTTCGGGAGTGAGGGAGATTATTTTTGGTGACACACATATCTGTATCAATCTTATCCTTGCATGCATCACATCCGCATCAAATTTTTCATTTTGTTATTTTTATTTCTTTTTATCATGCATGCATCACCACCCCCCCACCCATTACCCGTCTCTCGGTGTGCCACACTTCGCATATTGAGGACCTGTGCACTTTAGCTTGGGGGAGTGAGTTCTAACGCTTTTTTCTTTTATCACCTTTTATTTTTAGTTTTTCGAGTTTTCCGCTTTTACACCCATTTTGCATCACTTTTTCATTTTTTTACCATACATCACGTTTTTCTTATTTTCTTTGTGTGCTGCATTGTAAATAGTTTTTATTTTTCTTTTGTCTTTATTTCTTTCATCTCCTGCTAGAGATGACTTTTCTGTGATGATGATGACGTGGTGTTAGCGTTTCTCTATATGCATGCTATATTTGTCGTGTCATAGCTTTTTATTTCTGATATCATATGCTATGTTCGGCTTTGCATTTAGAAATAGTAACCCACCCTCTTTTGGTGTATGAAAATGGATGAAATTCTATTATTAGTTGATGTCTGATGATTCATATGTATGCTATCGTAGAAAACACACCAAGATTCACGCATTGATGCTTATATCTGGAGTACTGCTTTCTTTTCTCATATCACTTCTTATTGCATGATCTTCAGGTTGATTGAATGTCTGCTAGCATTGATAAATCTGGATTAGTTTACTTTTTGAGATCAAACTGAGTAGATTAGATTACCCTGCTGAAGTTGTCATGCACGTCCTATAGAGTGGACTGAGAGATACATTTATTTCTTTCTCCACATATCTTGAACATAATTTCTCTATTTTATATTCATTGGTGAATCTCCACTTAGCAATTCTATTATTGGCATCCCCCGTTACTAAATCACATGCTCCAAATTCCCCAAAACCCAAAGAAAAAATACTTGTATATCCTTCTCTTTGATTTGGGATCATTTGTGTAAATATTTCTAAAAAAGAGAAAAAGAGAAAAAGAAAAAGAAAAAGAAAAGAAAAAGGAAAAATATTTGAGAATAAGTGAAGAAAAGAGAAAAGAATTTCGAAAACGATCCCATCTCATATCCTTTCTCTCCTTCTTCCTTCTTTTGCTTCTATTTTTGTTTTCTTTGATTTTTGGAGCTTCATAAGAAACGGGGATGTAAATATTGTTTTGTGTATGCCACCACGCTTATAGATAAGCTTGGGGGAGAGAATCCGATGATGTATGAGAGAGTGACTACCTGACGGTGCATGACAACCTAGGCTAAGTAATATTTTATACTCGGTGAGATTGCTAAAGTTTCACGAAATCCAGAAATCTACGCTTAGCATTCATTTCATGAAAACCACACTTTTTCTATTCTTACTACTCTATCGTGTGATATCCCTTATACTCCTTATAGAAAGCATTCAATTGAAAAGTGTGTGATCTACGATATTGTATACCGCTTTAGATGCTTCAGACGATGTTAATCTTAGAATTATTCCATTTTTCATGCTATATTGATATTCTTGGGTTTTCTATTTCAAATGCACCATTATACTATGATATCAAAATAAAAGTCTTTGACATGTGTTTTATATTCGATGCATGCTATATGAGTAAGCAAAACCCACGTCCTGAGAAAAATGATCTAGCGACTTCCCTCTTCGTTTTCTACTTTGTTTTCATTTTTTTTCGTTTTCCATTTCTCCATCGTTTTTATTTTTATCTTTATCCACCGGGTTCGCTTTTTACTCATCTTCCTCGAGGACGAGCAAGAGGTAAGCTTGGGGGATTTTGATCACTCCGTATTTTACACCTTTTTTCTGCATGTTTGCATGCCATTTAGATCGCTCAAATCGTGTTTTTCACGTTTATTCGACAATATTGCGATGCTTTTCACAATTTGTTGTTTTTGTAATATTTCAGGAGATTTGGAGAGATTTGGAGTGATTCTGAGATGCACCCACTCCGGAGTGTCACCGACGACTCTCTTGAGGGGTATTCTACGATTGGAGAGGAGTGGAAGAAGAAAGAACGTCGTAGGAGCGACGAGGAGGCAAAAACATGAAGAATGGACATTTTCATCATGCCACTCGGCCGAGTGAAGGAGTCACTCGACCGAGCATAGACAGCCCGCTCGGCCGGCCAGAACGGGCACGCAATAGAGCGAATATCAGCGTTCACTCGGTCGAGCATCGCCAGACCACTCGGCCGAGCACCGAGCAACCCCTCGCCCGAGTGGAGCCAAGACGACGGCAACCAAAAATGACAACTCTCTGGAATCCGTCAGTCAGCCCCCAAGACCGACTCGGCCGAGTGACGAACGACCGTCCGCCCGAGTGAAGAACGCCCATCGGCCGAGTGAAGAAAAGTCACTCGGCCGAGCGACTCCCGAGGAGACGACCCCCAAGACCCCCAACTCTCTGGAATCTGTCAGGGTCTATTACTCGGCCGAGTGACATTTGTCACTCGGCCGAGTGAGCCACGCTGCATGTAGCGTAAACTGCGATTTTGAGGCTGCGCAGGGGCATTTTCGTCAGGATTTTTTGGGCGATTTTGGGGGGTATTTAACCCCAGTTTTTAACCTAGTTTAGAGAGCTTTTTCAGAATTTTTTGCAGCCTTTTTAGATTAACTTTTTAGGGATTAGATTTAGCTTTTAGGGAGGAGAGAAAAGTGATAATTTGTTGGATGCTATCTTGTTCTTCATTGGTTTGTCCCTCTCTCCCTCAAAAACTCCATTTTTATTGATATTTTGAATATTGCTATGAATTCCATTGATTTTGATTGTGAATTTCTATTGCATTTTGTTATGAATTGTGAGTAGTTTCATCGTCTTAGGGCGTAGGGATGAACCCTACGAACCCTATTTCTAATTTGTGATGAATTGGTGAAATTATTGCTAGAATTGATTAGGGTTAGTTTGGGATTGTTATAATACGAATAGCTAGGGATTCATACCGATTGGGATTTGCAAGAGATTGGATCCCAACTCGATAGGAAGCCCTAGAAATTCGAATTGGGTTGCAATTGAATTTCTCCGGAATCGGTTTGCAAGAGATTGGACCGAAACTAGGGTTTTCAATTGTAATTCTATACCAATACCCGTTTGCAAGAGATTGGACGGGTAGGAACTATCCCAATCCTTGGTCGTAGCTCGAGTTTGCACGAGAGTGGGCTCGAGATACGATTGAACGATGATGTTGTTCTTCACGCTAGTTTGCCTAGGTTAGGGTTTACAAGAGATTGGACCCTACCCTAGGTTTGCTATAGACCGGCAATAGCGCAAGAGCGTGAGCTTGGTTCTACATTTAGTTGCAACTAGTTCACCCGAATTTCAAGTCTAGCAATTGTTAAACCTACGAATCACAATGATGAGATACGGCGAGTAGCGGGGATTCCCTACCCCTAGGCGTCTTTATTAATTTGTTATTTCTTTTATACGATTGAACGACTGTGACCGCATATTTGCGAACATTTCTCTACCATTCTTATAGCCAGGTTGATTGAAGAGGACACTGTTATTAGGCCTCCCTGTGTTCGATACCCGCTCGCCGCTACACCGTGCGCTTGCGGTAAGACTACAGTGTCGCCGCTCCAGGACGTGTGTCCGGGGTGCGATCAATGGATTATTTGAGGAACAATGTTGAAGTTATAGGATTAGAGATCATTGTGTGGAAGATGGGAGTTATAGGCTTAAGTGTTTATATGTATTATTATTATTATTATAGGTGATTCCGAGGACAGAATCATTTCTAAGGTGGGTAGAATGTAACGGCCGCTTTCCGACCGTTCGTATTTTCTACGTGCACGTACCTTTCGTGCACGTATTTTATTTGACTATTTCTTGGTTTTGGTGTATACGATGTGATATGCCGTTGTGACCGTATGGAAGTGTAGAATTTTATGGTAATTTTTGGGAACGTCATCTCACGGTTCGTTTTCTCGCAAAACAGCTTTGAATGGAAGGGCGTTTTGGACTTTTTGCACCAATACGCGGTTCCTGATTTTACGATAATTTTTGGTACGTGAAACACATGATCGGACACTGTAGTCCCGTACTTCTCGTCTCCATGATCATCCCGGTATTTTCGGATTATTTTTCCGATGCCCGTAGTGGAAGATATCCCCTAATCAATTCTCAGCCGTTGATTAGTCGCTAATCAATTTCGAATTCAAATTGCTAATCAAATCTACTAGGATTCCTTACGTATCATGAGTGATTTCTGGGGCTACCCTCACATTAGTTTTCCCTCTGTTGCACACCCTATCTCTCAAACTCTCTCTCCCACTTTGCTAAACTACACCCCATTCTAACTTGTTATAGCCACTTTCTTCATGTTAAAAACAACCCAACAAAAAAACCCTAGGCATCAACGCAAACGCAGCCGCCGGCCCTCTCATTCTTCAACCTCGCCACGCACGAGCTCCGGCCACCCTCCGGTGAGCTCCGGCCATCCACCACCTCCCTCTCTCTCTTCTCTCCCTCCTCCCTCTTCTCCTTCCCCATTGAAACACCCAAAAAGAACTCCCTCCCATGGCCGAAACTGTGGACAACCACCTAACCCACTTTTCCGGCCACCACCGCCGCCTCCGGCCACCCTCTCCTCCCCACACAACCCCTCAACCTTTCCCTCTCCTATCTCCACCTCTCCAAGCTCCAAAAACACCATTAAACCAAGCTTTTTGGCCGAAATTCTGTGCACAGGCCTGCTGTGCGCGCCCGCCGGAAAACGGCCGCCGCCGTCGCTCCGGCCACCCCCTTCGGTGATCACCACCCCCGATTAACTCCTCTCTGACCCCCAAGCATCTCCAACTCCCCTTACCCTCTTCCCTCATCTCTATCTCCCTCAAAACGCTTTCAAACACAACCCAAACGACAGTTTTACAGATCTGCGCTACCGCCGAAAAAACTCACGCCCACCGGCCATCCGGCCACCTACGACGACCACCCTACCGCCGTTGGATTCCTATCGAAACCCCCTACCAACTGCAACTTCCCTCACGCTCATAGCCCACCTGTTGCTGCCGGAATCCTCGTCGGAACACGCCGTATCGGCTGTTTTTCACAGATCTGGAAGCTGAACTTCGCCGGCCGCGCACGGCCACCTCCGACCACCCCCGGTGACAAATCCACTTCCGTTGGCTTCGTCTTGAAGTCCTTTACACACTGCAACTTCCCGTTTCTGCTGTTCGTCTCTGAAATTTCACTGAGACGCGCGACAACGGACGTGGCGCGAATCTGTCTTCCCAGGCTTCTCACGGCCGCCCACCGCCGTGCGCTCACACCGTCGGCCATCCACCGGGCCGAGCATCTTTCTTTGGTTCCTCTTCATCTACCAACAGCCCCCTTGGACTCTCGGAGTTCACGTGCGTTGCTGCACGCACGTACTTTTAGCCGACGTCGCCGTTATCGTGAAGAACCGTTGCACTACTCGCAATGGGAGGAAGATCGCTGATTAGCTCGCTGATTTTACGCCGTCACCCCACTGTCCAGAGGTACCTCGCTATGCTACCCACGACCGAGGAGTTCCAGACGACGCCGACGTTTCGCCGTTCAGACCCGACTTCCGCTTGTTGGACGACATCACGAGGTTAGTTTCCCTAACGAGTAGTAAAACCCACACCGTAGCTAACCAAAACCTAAACTAAAATTTGGTCAACTTGAACTAAATTTACTTTCAGCATCTGTATCCCGTTGCCCACCGTAGGAAAGATCGACGATCGGACAATTTTTCTGTGCACAAGGGTAGAAGTCGATCTAGGTTGAATGAAACACCAAACTGTGATTTCTGACAAATAGGATAGTCCCGATAACCTAGACACGAACCCTAATAGGAATTACTGAAAACGAGACCTGACACCATCGACGTGACACTATTTCAGACGGACTACCGCTGACGAGACGCTTGGACGAAACGATCCGGACGGACGACACACTCGCCACCGCAGGCAAGTGCACCCACTTGCATTTTCAACCGCGTCTTGGTCTTGAACTATTAGAACTGTTAGACTGTGAGTGTGTGTAGGACCAGACGTGAAATGATAGCGTCCGGGACGCCTTGACGACTTAGACTTGACGACAAAGTCTAAGCTCGACAAACAACAACTTTTGACACCGTAGGATTGCCATGTGTTTGCGTGCGTGTGGACACCCTAGAATAACCCTCCCTACACTTGTCATGTCATGTCATTGTTACACAAAAAGCCTTCAGGCGTTTCGGATGCTCTCCATGCGAGAGTGATTCCCGTGACCGTTGTACAAAAAGCCTGCGGGCGTTTCAGGTGCTTCCCTTGCGGAAGTGATCTCCATGTTACAAAAAGCCTGCAGGCGTTTCAGGTGCTTCCCTTGCGGAAGTGATCTCCGTGTTACAAAAGCCTGCGGGTGTTTCAGGTGCTTCCCTTGCGGAAGTGATCTCCGTATTACAAAAAGCCTACGGGCGTTTCAGGTGCTTTCCTTGCAAAAGTGATCTCCGTGTTTCCTGTCCCGAGTTCTGGGGTTTGGGGTAGGGTTGAGCGTGCGCACGGGGAGAGGGTCTGATCCCCCTCGAACCGTAAGGCGTGAACCCTTCGTGTTTTACTAGTCCTGTCAGTCATGTCGTGTCTTGTTTCCGTCTTGTTCTGACACCTTTAGGATAGTCCCGTAGTCGGTAGCACACGCTACGACTACTGTTTGTCTCGCTTTACTTTCCTGTTGCGTTACTACTTTTACAGCTCAGTATAACCCTAGCATGTTAATCAACTAGTAAAACGATGTTTAATAATACAATGCACTTGCAGTAGAGTCTGACAGTTTCTTGTAGACTTTACCTGACGTACAGTTCCTGTCTTTGGTGCTGTACGTCAGGTGATGAGCCAGAGTACATCGACGTGGCAGACTTACCGGAGTACGTGGAGCCCGAGGACGTCACCATAGAGTACGTGCTGACGAGGACTAGACCTTGAGGACTTTTCGGTCGCCACCTTCAGAGGTTACTACTTTTAGTTCGCTCTTTCGATAGTTTGTAGCCATGCTTAGGCTTTCCTCTCTTTAGACTTTTGTACTCGCTGGATATTAAATTATATTAATGAATGCAACATTCCTTCTGTACTTTCTGTTGTTTCGAACTTTATAAATGCAAGAACCTGAAAATTTTAAAATGGTACCCCTACAGACGATTATTGGTTCCGAGCTTCTCAGCTCCGGCCTAAGCGGGCCTTGTCACGCTTCGCCTCCGTATTTTTTGGGAAGCGGGGCGTGACAATGATCCTTCTTAGACCGACTAGTTTCAAATCTAGTTGGTCCAAGAAGGTTCACTGACCGACTTGTTGTTAATCTAGTCGGTTGATGATCCTTCTTAGACCGACTAGTGCTTACCCATGATTTCACCATCTTCTCTGTCAACCATCTAGTCGGTCCAAGAAGGTTCTCTGACCGACTAGTTGTCAATCTAGTCGGTTGATGATCCTTCTTAGACCGATTAAGCAGCTTCAAAATAGAGCCGTTGGGGCATTTAATGCCACGAATTTTGTGACCGTTTTCTCTCTTCCCTATATAAGTTTGAGTGCTTCTAACCAGTGTTCCAAGGCTAAAATTAGAGACATTTTCACATCTTTGAAGAGAGCCATTCAACTCCTATTCCAAGCTCTCTCATCTCACAAGAATCTCTCCCTTACTCTTTGAGCCCAATTCCTCAAGAGAGATTCTCATTCCTTGTGAGCTTCTCAAGCTAAGAGCTTGAATCCAAATCACCAACTCCTCCCTAGCCATCTATTACTGCTCATCTTGGTGGAGCTAGGGTTTGGTGATCTCATCTTCCTCAAAATCCATTCTTGCCATAAATTGGTAAGTATTTATCAAGGCATATGATTTTGTGGTAAGAAGTTTTATATTTCATTCTTTATACTTCATATTTGTTGTATACTCACGGTGGTGAGAGGATTGGCTTGATCCCAAGTTGTGGGAGTCAAGATTTCGTTTTGCTCTCGGTTTGTGAGAGTGTGCTTAGTCCCAAGTTGTGGGATTAAGGCTTTTGCGTGTTCCCGGTTTGTGGGATACACGGACATCGATTGTAGGTCGATTGCACTTGTGAGGTTTCTGCAAGTGGGCTAAAGGAATTCTCTAGCGGTTTGCTAGAGTATCCGGAGGGGATCCGGGTGTTGCTGGAGTAGGGCACCGGTAACAAGTCGGGGAGACTTGGGTGGCACCGAACCAAGGCAGATTGCTTGTTAGCATTGCATTATTCCTTGCGTTGTTGTTCACTTATTGTATTCCGCATTTGTTGGTTAATTAGGGTTTTATTTGGCGTAAATTACTTATAATTCTATAAAACACTATTCACCCCCCTCTAGTGTTTGTTCCTCATAGCACAGGGTCACTACATATGCTTCATCACCTATATTCATGATATAATGCCTATACACAAACTCAATGAAAGCATTAGTACCATAACATGTTGCTCATCATCAAAATAACCATGTGGTGGAGACTCGATGTCCAACATTCTCCCCCCTTTTGATGATGACAACATATTGCATAAAAACGTAAAACTATGCAATGTTATGCATATGTCTCTCTCCCTCTTTGGCATCATTTAAAAAGGTAAAAACAAATAATATAATGATTTACCAAGTGCAAAAAAATTCTTACTTAGGCTCCCACTTAAAGTTTGCATCATTGAAGTTGGGTCTCCCCTTAATTGATGCATGTAACTTGAGATTCATTTAGAGCTCCTCTACTAATCCATTAAAATTTTGGTACTTGAAAATCAAACATATAATTTTGGTACCCTTTCTTTGTTGGTCCGTGGGATTAGTCATACATAATAATATAAAAATCAACCAATAGGGAACCAAACCCATTTGGGTTTAGATTTTTCATAAGAAAATTTATAATTTCTACAAAAATGAACGTTGTTCATAAAACTAGAAATATAATTGTCTTTCATTTGGACAGTTCCAATTTTGGGAATCCAAACTTTGACATATCCATTTTCAGTTTTAGGAACTCTAGCTTGATGTTAAGAAATCCTAGCATTTTAAATAGTCATATTGTAACCTAATCCATGTTTGCTAGTTCATGGTTTTTGTGAGCTAAACACGCTATATAATTTTTCTTTACCCTTATTGAATTTAACTACATTATTAACCAAGTCCTCATGCTTTGCCATAATGGTAGTCATGTTCTTTTCTAAGTCTCTATCCTAGGTCTTTATATTCTAGGCTAAGCAATTTATTCATTTCTTCTAGCTCTTTATTCTTACTAATCAATTTTAGGGTTTCTTCCCTAATCTTTTCTAGCTCAATATTAGGAGAATTAGTTCCACAAGATTTATGGTTCTTTTTGAGAGTTACAAGCTCTCTAAGTATTTCCTCATATTTAGCATAAAGTCTATGAAACTCCTCCTCATAATCTAGATCCTCATCATCGCTACTATCGCTATCACTAAAGTTAGTGTTAGAATTTACCTTAGGATCTCCTCGTGCCATGTAGCACATATATGATTTCTCATTTCTTTTGCTTGCTTCTCATTCACTTTCGGATGATGATGGGCTATCGGAATCCTCTTCATCATCACTTCTATCCCAAGCTGCAAAAGCTTTTCTATTTGGCCTTTTGCCTTTGTACGGCTTCATTCTCTTGTCTTTGTTTTTCTTTATTGGACATTCCTTCTTCATGTGACCGGGCCTATTACATTCATAGCAAATAGGTTCGTTAGTAGAATTAAACTTTTGGTTTTGAGACTTACATGCTTTGAGGATTTTCTTGAATCCTTTGGAGATGAGTGCCATTTGTTTCTCCATTTCATCTCTGACTTCATCATCAGACTCCTCCATATCCGATGTGGCTTTGAATGCAAGGGACTTCTTCTTTTCACCGTGCTCCTTGGTCTTTCTCTCTTGCAATTGGAGTTCAAAAGCTATTAGATTGTCGACAAGCTCCTCCAAGGCTAGCTTTAAAGTGTTGATTTCTTCTTCAATGGCCAAAGCTTTGGATTACCATTCGGTAGTTAGGGATCTAAGGATCTTGCATATGTGATCCTCTTATGTATACTTCTTTTCCAATCCTCTTATGTATACTTCTTTTCCAATCCCGCAAGTGTGCTGACGATCTCCTTAAACCGTGTGTACATCGCTGTTATGTTCTCGCCCTTCCCCATCATAAATTGTTCATACCTGCCAACATAAAGAGAAGATTTGATGATTTAAATTTTTGGTTACCTTCATGCGTTACCTCAATGATCTTCCATATTTGGTGCGCGGAGGTAGCCATGGAGATGCAGTTGTACTCAGTTGTGTCAAGGCTGTAATATAGAATGGACATCGCCTTGGCATGTAGAGACACTTTGTCCGTCTCCTTATTGGTCCACTTTTCTTCCTCAAGAGTGGGAGCATCATAAGGATTCTCCACCATTTTTCATGGCTCATTGGAGATAGAGAGAAGGTACAGTTGCATCTGATTCTTCCAAGATCCATAATTTGATTTGTTAAGAAGTGGTGGTCGATTGCTTGATTGACCTTCGAGGAAACGATCGGTTGATGCCATCTATAACCTCGCTCTGATACCAAGTGTTGGGATCTGAGATGGCAAAGAGAACACGGGGGGGGGGGGGAATAGTGTTTTCGCAAATTAAAACTTTACTTCTAGAATTCTCCATAAGATTAATATGGAATTATCTAATAACAATCTTAATCAACAAATACTTGGATAAAGATAAGCAGCGAAAATAAAGTGCAAGTAAATAGCAATTGCAAAGACCACGATGTATCCTGGTTCCCCACTCCTGGGTAGTCCAGTCCCCGAATCTCTGTCGGGCTTTAATCCACTATTTTCAATAAATAGTACAAACCACCTTACCTCCAATGAGGATTTTCCCTTGCCTCAAAAACCGAGGACTTTTACAAACTCCTTGCCTATGATAAGAGTTCACTCACCACCTAGCCTCTAACTAGGATTTACAAATCTTCACCTACAATGAGGAAATTCCTCTAACAAATACTCAAGTAAGAGATACTTACAACCTTTGAAGATTTACAAATACTTATAACCACTTGATGAAGCCCTTGTGTATGTGATTGCTATTGGAGTGGATTTGATCTCAAAAGTATAGAACTTAAAAGCTTTGGTGATCAAAAATAAACTTAGTTTAAAGCCATAGTGTATGTGCATCTACGAGGTTACAATGTGATTACATGGATAAAGTCATTGGAGATGCGTATGACGTACATTAGGATCATGATGTGTTATGATAATTAGGCCTAATAGTATCTCCTAAAAGTTCCTGGTCGTTGGAATATCGAGAATGGGATATAGATCTTTTGGATAGACCAGCGTGCATTGAGCTCATCAATCAGATGGTAGTGATTGGCCTCATAGCCACTTGATGTGGGGAAATTATGAGACAACACACATGTGCTTTTGGAGAACAAGTTTACAAACTGACTCATTGAGAAACTTCTGTATGGTATTCATACTATGACTGTGAATAGAAAGATCTCAGGTGATAGTTTGTACTGCATAGTCTTTATTACCTAAGATATGCTGCACGACCTTGTAATGAAAGACTATACTTTGGCTTTTACCGAAGATCAGTATTAAACCTGATACATATGTACTCGCTAGGTATAGTTGGAAGAGTATGAAGGAAGTGGCCATTAAGATGGGATTCGTCTCCTCCGGTGTGGGATATTAGTATTGTATAGATCCGAATGTGAACCATAGTAAAATCCTTGGTCAAGGTGGATGGATAAACTTGTTAAATTAACAAGTTGTATCCAACCTCGAATACTATTGGATCACATTTCGCTCTGTGCATAAGGTGTAGTTCGGTTTGATAGGAAGCCGTACTTAGACACCTTAGCAGCATAGTGATGACGAAGGGACTGGACTGCACAGAATCTGTCACTAAGGCCCATGATGTTGGGAAATTAAGACCACCCCAGTGGATTTTGATGATGTGCACACGTGATATGAGGACTTACATATTTGTTTCAAGTGTGTATAGATTTATTTTGTAGTCATGAAGTTTATGAGCGCATTGTGAAGCAAATCGAAGAAAAACGAGCCTAGATTAAAAGTCTACCATTAAGCCATGAATTGAAGAAGATGAAGGCTCCAACATATATTGCTTACGAAGACGTAAGGTCAAGGAAGAATGGCTCAAAACAAAGAATGAAGAACAAAGGCTAGTGAAGTGTGTTTGTGTAAGTTGTAGTTCAAAAATGTTAAAACCAATATATATGTGCTACACACATAAATTCTTGAAAAATGGTTTACAAATATATTAGACCATATATTATTCAAAAATATTTTCTATAAAATATTATCAAGTGTTTTGAGTATAAAACTCATGTGTCAAGAAATAGCCGACTATCCTCACCAGATAGCCTACTACTGACAGGAAGATTTTATCAAAAACTCCTGTCAAAATAATAGCTGACTATCCTCAGAAAAAGCCGACTATCTGAGTCAACTTTAACAGATTTGGCAGTTTAATTTGAATTAAACTAGCCGTTCACTAACCGTTAGAGGAGACTTTTGAGCAGATTTCAAGCTGATTTTATGCTAATATTTCTCTATAAATAGCTATGATTTCAGATATCACTGGTAAAAAAGGGTCACAGCCATGGACTTTTGGTCACTGACAAATCCATGGCGATAGTTCACTATCGACCAAAGAAAACCCCGTGGAAACGGTTCCGTGGCCAAAAAATAATCGGGCAACTGATTATTTGCCATGAACAATTCCGTGGCCGATAGTCAACTATCGTCCACGGATTTGTCCGTGGCCAAAACGTTATCGCCATGAAATATCAGTAAAAATAACTCTGTGGCAGAAAATCTAAGGCCATGGAATATTCCGTGGCCAATAGTAACTATTGACCACAGTTTTACCCGTGGCATTAAAATTTACGACACAGACTCTTGGTAGGAAATTTACCGTGACGTTAATCATTAGCCGGGGATAGTTCCATGGCCTTAATTAATTAGCCACAGATATTTCTATGGCTAATAAAAGTAACGGCCATGGAAATGTCCGTGGCTAAATGTCCGTTGCCGTTCAAAAAAATTTAACCTAAATTGGGGGAGCCCGCGTGAGCTCAGTTTCACAGAATTATGCGAGAGAGAGAGAGAGAGAGAGAGAACCCCACCGTCGATCACTGCCGAAGCTGACGCCAAAGCTGTCCGCCTCCTTCAGCGATGCCAAGTAGAGGTAATTCCGCCTGCTACTTCAAGAATTTCGACGGGGTAGCCCTAATTTGGAAGAGAGAATGGTCGGAGGTGGCGTCGGCCCCTGCCGGCGCCCCAGCTCCCCTCGCCTCCTTCTAATCTGAAGGAGGAGAGGGGGACCTGGGGCAGCGGCGGTTGCCGACGCCCCCTCCGACCTCTCCCTCTCCTTTGACCACTCCAGTTATCGATACCCCCTCATACTCCCCAAATCCCCCCAGAGGTCACTCCCCTCCGAACCCCCCTCTAACCCATCCCACTCCTCCGACCCCCCGCTCGAGCAATGTGTTCATGATTAAGGTTATGATTAGGGTTAGGGTGAGGGTTAGGGGGTTAGGGGGGTAGGGTTAGGGTTGTTGGAAGCAACGATCTAGGATCTCTAGTTTGATGATAACTAGCATGTACGAACTATTTAACGTGTGTGCTAAGTGTGTTTCAAGAATGGCAAAGTAGTAAATCTACATTTGATGAATTAGTCAATGAGATGGAGAAATTGCTATTCATATAGCAAATTGGAAGATGGGAAAATTGCTATTCATATAGCAACTTGGACTTGGTCAAAGAGATGGTGACTATAGCTACAAATATTGGACCAAGTTAAATTGGAGAGGATCTTATTCATATCAATTTAAGATTGATTCATATCCCCATTGCCATTCTAATCATATTCCAAAATGGAGCGATATGGAGTATCTCTTTCAAATCTCCTTTGATTGATTCAAATCAAATAAAGATCCTATAAAATCTCCTTTCCCCAATTGAATCCAAAATCCTAATCCAATTAGTATTGCAATGAGATCTAATTCAAATCATATAGCTATACAAATTGAATTCCACAACCATTCATATTCAAACTCCATATCTTAAGAGATTTATTCAAATCCTAATCAAACTAGGATTCCTTCCAATCTTCATCAAAAATGGGATTCTAATTGATTCTATCATATCCCATCCTCTCCTATATAAACTCATATTCAAAGAAAGAGATTTTGAGAGAGAGGAAACAAAAGAAATTCAGCCGCAACCCTAGAGAAAACCTTCATGGCTGCAACTTTGCAAGGAGCTCGATGGACGACACTAAAAAGTGCATAACTTTCTCCACAGAGCTCGGATTGACGAACCGTTTGTGCCAGGATGATCATAACTCAGTGCTCTACAACATGGTAATATGTTTCTGATTTTAATCTGTATTAAATCAGTGGTATTTATTTTAGCATGAGTTATATTCTGAATAACTTCATATATTTCATCATCTCCTAGGCCAAAGTTCTTCATCTCTTCCAATATCCCATTGCCGCAAGCTTCTACCAAGGCCAAAGTGCATCCCACTCCATCATCTTCTCCAAGACAAAAGAGCCCAAGCTTCATAGAATGTCACCTTGTTCAAGACACCAAAGAAGCCATTGCCACAACTTCTCAAGAGGCCAAAACTAATCCTCTCCAAGAGCCAAGTAGCATCTTCAAGCAAGCAATCATCAAGAGAAGGCCGTAACTTTTTAATCCAATATTGCCTTCACAACTTTGTGTTTGTTAATTAAAGATTAAGCTAACTATCTGTTTCTTGTCTTTGTTTGCAAGGATCAATTGAAGAACACAAAGCTCTAAGGAGAACCATTGCCACAAGTTGCCATTGAAGAAAAGAGATCATAACCGCAAGTTGCAGCACCCAAACACCAAGAGGAGGCTACTAAAACATCAAGGAAGGGTCTGCGCATGGACTGCAAGAGCAAACAAGGGGCTGCGCATGCACTGCGGGGGGGCTGCATATGCACTGCAGGGTTCTGTCCACACACTGCAGATTCTGTCCACACACTGCAGGGTTTTGTCCACGCACTGCAGGCTTTAGTCCACACACTACTGGGTTCACGCACTGCTGCTTCACCATCAAGATAAGGCCGCAATATTGAAAGAGGAGCCAAGTGAGAGCGGGAACTTGAGTTGCAGATGAGACGAGACATCTACATCTTCCCAGCCGTGAGCTGGCCCATGCTTATTGACGAAGACGACCACCGCTACACAAACTGAGCTTTCTAAACTCTTGTTTATTATTTTGTGTAGTAGTTAGTTAGATCTTCGTAGGGGAAACCTTAGCTCTTTTGTGTTCTTTTGAGACTTGTTTAGTCTGGGACTAGACAAGAGGGTCTTGACAAGTGGGACTTGTCAAGATAGAGCATTTATTAGGTTGATAGTGTTCAGCACTCGGGGAGTGTGGTATGTTACGTTTTAGGTGAGGGGCAGGAAGCTCAGGACCCATTGTAGTTGTACAAAACGAACATATTAATGCTAGTATTTGCTTGGGGGCTAGAGTAGGTCGTGGGACGACCGAACCTGGGTATATCTGCGTGTATTCTGTGATTCCTTCATATTTACACTGCTTGTGATTATTAACTGCGTGTGATTTCTCGTGGGTTGCGCGAGAATTTTTTATAAGCTTATTCACCCCCTCTAGGCTTAGATCCAGATCCAATAAGGGTTAGGGTTGGGTTTAGGAAAAGGGTTTGGGTTTGGGGTTAGGGTTAGTGGTAGGGTTGGGGTTGGGGTTGGATTTAGGATTGGGGTTGGTGCTAGGGTTGGGGTTGGTGCTAGGGTTGGGGTTAGTGCTAGGATTGGGGTTGGGGTTGGGGGTAGGGCTAGGGTTGGGGTTGGAGTTAGGGTTAGGGTTGGGGTTAGGGTTGGGGTTGAGTTAGGGTTAGGACTTGGGTTAGGGCTAGGGCTAGGGCTAGGGTTAGTGTTTAGGGTTTAGGGTTTAGGGTTATGGGTTAGGGTTGGGTTTAGGAATAGGGTTTGGGGTTGGGTTCGGTTAGGGTTAGGGTTGGGTTAGGGTTGGATTGGGTTAGGGTTAGGTTGCTATGGTTAGGGTTGGGTTTTGGGGTAGGGCTAGGGCTAAGTTAGGGTTGGGGTTGGGGTTAGGGTTAGGGTTGGGGTTAGGTTTAGGGTTTTGGTTGGGGTTATGGTTAGGTATAGGGTTGGGGCTACGGTTAGGGTTAGGTTTAGGGCTAGGGTTGGGGTTGTGGGTCAGGGTTAGTGTTTCTATGTGTGTGTGGTAGCAAGATAACAAGATAAGATAAAAGAAATAAAATTATATCAAATAATTATTAAAATGATGTTTGTTTGATGCATTCTTGCTTCCCAAGCTCTCTATATTAGTGTTAGGGTTGGGGCATGTTTAAAAAATATTTCAAATTTTTTCAGATGATTTTGAAATCATTTTAAAAGCATAGAATTTATTTTAATTATATTGTAGATATCAAGGGAAAATAGAATTTAATTTAATTTTTGATTAGTGAGAACCTAATCATGTTAAAACATACACTCTAGGTATCACAATTATAGCCGAATACTTTTTATGATGGAAGAGTCGACTTCCATTTAATGGATTTCAAAATAGTTAAATTCCCAATGAAAATTTTATTTTGGCACATAGATGGTTGATACACTTACATGTAAATTTTGGAAATAACGGATGTAAATTTTAATGTCAATTACAGATGCGGGAGGTTCCTGACAAGTCGTTTATTGAAATATCGGATCCAAATATGACTGGAAACCAACGATATGTAGAGGGGATAGATGCATTCTTAGCGTACGTTGATGACAACCCAATACGCATGTCCAGTGGAAAAATCCGTTGCCCTTGCAAGAGGTGCCAGAACAATGAGATCCTTCATAAATACATTGTTCGTGTCCATTTGGTTTCTCAAGGGTTCGACCTCAATTATAAATTTTGGAGTTACCATGGTGAAGGTGCCATAACAGAGGAGATGCTAAGGACAGAAGAGCGTATAGTGCATGGTGATCAACGGGCAGCATATACAATGCTGGAAGATATTGGTGCTCCGAGCGGAAACCGTTCAGATGATGATCTTCACTTCGTAGACTTAGATCGCTTGATGAAATTAATAGAGGATAATGAGTCGGATTTATACGAAGGAAGCACTGAGTTCATGAGGCTATCATTCATGATTAGACTGCATATCTAAAAACTTAGCAGAATGACGATTACACATTATGAGACGTTGTTGGATTTGTTGAGAATGGTAGTTCCCGGTGGTAAGGAAAGCATTACAGCTACACATTATGAAGCGGGCAAAATCATTAATATGTTAGCGCTCGATTACAAGAAAATTGACGCATACCCTAATGATTGCATTCTATATTACAAAGAAAACAAAGACCTACACGAATTTCCAACGTGTCATGTGCCTCGGTGGCAAGTAGAACAAAGAACGTGTTCAAACAGGGATGGTCCTATAGTCCAAACTAAGAAGAAGACTCAGACGAAGGTTCTCTGATATTTTCCAATTATACCAAGGTTGTAGAGGTTTTTCTTGTCTGTTGAAATGATGGAAAAAATGTGATGGCATGCAACCGACCGCATTGATGACGAAAAATTGAGGCATCCTGCCGATGGGGAAGCATGGAAGCATATCGACCGTATTTATCTCGACTTTGCAAGGGATTCGAGGAATCTTAGGTTTGGCCTCGCAAGCAATGTGTTTAATCTGTTTGGAGTGATGAGCTATGGTTGGTCCACTTGGCCCGTGTTGTTAACCCCGTATAACCTCCCGCCTCATATGTGCATAGAGCAACCATACATGATACTGTCACTATTGATACATGGGAAATAATCGCCTAGAAATGATATCGATGTTTTCCTGCAGCAATTAATTGATGATCTGAAGATTTTATGGAAACAAGGTGTGGGCACTTTCGACGCCTTGACAAAGAAAATTTTTTGCATGCGTGCGATTTTTTATGGATAATAAACGACTTTCCAGCGTATGCTAATATATGTGGTTGGTCGACGAAAGGTAGTACATGTAGGAAAATATATGCCCTTGAGGCAATTTATCATAAGAAACATATTGTTCAAAATATAAATGGTACGAATTATCCTAGTATAAATTCTATGAATTATATACTTGGATAATTTCCTTTGGCGTAAAGTGATGTCATTACATATCTAGATGTAGATCTTGATTATGGGAAGTGAATGACCGATAAGAACTTAAGTCTTAAAATGTTCATGGTTATATATGTGTCGAGAAAAGGATATCATCACATCGGACAGACCATTATGTCTTTGTCATACCCTTAAGGGTAATGATGATCTCATAGTCATTCGACCTGGCGAAGTCAAAGACATGGCACATGTGCTCATTAGAGAATGAGTCCACTGAATGGCCCAATGAAGAGTTATTAAATGGTTAAACTTTAACTAAACTGTCATTAATACCTCTATAGTGATGATAGGCAAGTTGGTCCTTAAGACCTGAAGTCTTTTACACGAACCTGTGCATGAATAGCGTCACTTAGATCTATGATCTAGCTTCGTGGCTAGTCCTACTGAAATGTCTTAGGTTGGGTGACACCTGAAGCATATGAGGTAGGTAAATGTCTAAGATGGGATTCATCTCTTCCATTAAAAGGAAGTTAGTGTCACAGGATCAGTACTATTCTTTGTGCTAAACCTCGGCTGGGGTACGTTGTAAGATGTACAACGTGTATATAACAAAGACTGAAGTATGCTGATCGATGCTGGATAGTAGGGTTGACAGTTTACCATACCCTAGGCCATGTTGGGACATAGTTATGACAAAGGGACTAAAACTGCTGTATTCATCACTGATACAGTCAGAGTGATCCCGACGACATTTTTGTCGATGGATCAATCACGTAATTATGATGCTGAAACAGGGACGACACCTGCTGCTCGTGGTTACTGTCGTCTAGGGGTTTCGAGCCCCAACCTATAGTAGGGTCAGGCTGTAGGGTCTCACACCGAGTTCGGTTTGCGTCTTAGTAATAGGAAGAATTTAGGAGGAGTGCATTCGGGTGCACGAGAATAAATGAAGTCACTAAGAGTTAGTGACATTAAGTCAATCTATATTAAATAGGATTTAATAGGGTCGCATAATTTTTGACATTAAATGAGATTTAATAATTTAGCAAAATGTTTGCGACTTCAGCATTAGTAGAATGATGTATGGGATTAATGCATGTGATGCAAACGGATTTAAAATGCATCGTAAATAGTTTATGATAATATTTTAGATCATATAATGCATAGAAATGGATAGATGGCTCTTTGGGATGGTCCCATTCAAACCATGCTTTCCAAAGAATCTAAAATCAGCCCAATCGGAGTTGTAGAACTCAAGAAAGAGCCCGAAATGCCCGAACTGGGCAAAAGCCCAGTTCTGGCCCAAGCCTAGCTTGGGCGGGCGGGTCCAGATCCGCTAGGCAGGCTGAACCCGCCTGTAAGCGGGTCCAGCCTGCTGGCTGGCTGGACCCGCCCGCTTATGCAGGCAGGTCAAGCCCAGGCAGGCGCTAGGCGGGCTGAACCCGCCTGTAAGGGGGGTCCAGCCCGCTGGCTGGCTGGACCCGCCCGCTTATGCGGGCAGGTTAAGCCCATGCGGGCAGGCTCGACCTAGAGCCCGCCCATAGGCGGGCTTTGGCTCGAGACTGCCTGCCTGGGTGGGCGGGACTCGAGCCCGCCCGCACAGCAGGCAGGTCAGACCCGCCCGCCCAGGTGCGGGCGGGCGCCCCAAGTGGCTTGGGCATGTGCAGTTGGTAGGTGGGCCCCACCTATGGGGCACATAGTCCAGCAAACCCTAGGGGTTTGTGACGGCTGTAATTTTAACCGATTTGTGACTTTTTGCTCAACTTTGAGCAATTATTTGAGGGGTCAAACGAAGTCGAAATTCATCGCCGTTTGTTTCTATGCGTTAACCATTCATAGCTCTTCAAAATGATAGGTTGTATCACTTTTGAAGCTCAATGGTGAGAGAAATTAAATTGATTGAAGTTTAGCCTTTAGAAAAACTTGCACCAAGTCTCTGAATTGAGTAGCTCCTAAAAAATTTGAGCACACGCAATTCAAGAAGAAAATTATTCTCTCCTCTTTTCTTCAGTTTCCTTCGCTCGTGTTCTAGCAAAACGACGATAAGGATTTGGATTCGATCTGAAGTCTAAGACATTGGATCGCACTTACGTGAAATCTTCTTCTTCAAGTGGTTGGCTCAGAGCTGCGGTGTTGGCTCGCTTCGGGTGGATCAGTTTGGGGCGCAAGGTGACTAGCTTTGGGGAGCAGAAGGCGGTTCGGTACACTTTGCCGGTGCAAGCAAAGTTCCAGGTATGTAGTTTAAAAAATTTTTATTTAATTATATTACAGTTGTTTAGTTCTATCTTGGGGTGGTCAGATCCACCTCAAGATAGTGGAGATCCTTGATGGGGTCTTTAAATCCTTAAGACTTTCGTTAAATAGTTTAACGGTTATTTTTCGCTGCTTATTTGATTTGCTTCTATCGTCCATCTGACGTTGGACGTACAGAGAATTATGCCCTAATGGTCCCCTAAAACCCTTCAGTGGTATCAGAGCATTAGGTCTGCATGTGATCTAAGGACTGCAATATTTTAAATGATTGTATGCTTTTTAAGATACATATAAAATATGTTTTAACTTTATGCGATATTGTTAAAATGAAACCCCTTCATTTGAGAAGTTTTAAAAATTGTTTTATGTGATAAAATTCTATTTAGTAGCAATGAAATTAAGATGATGATTTTAAAATGAATGTTTCTGAAATAAAAATTATGTGATAATTTTTATGAAACTATTGATTTTTATTAGATAAAAATTTTATGTTTTAAAATCATACTTATAATTTAAGTGTTAAATTTTAAGATTGCATATTATTATTTATAGGATAAATATTAATATGTTGAGCATGTTTAATAATTATTTGATAATTATTAAATAGTTAGAAACTTTTTTATGCGATATTTAAGTTGATAATTGCATGCTAATTTTATGTGATAAAGTTAGTTTATGTTTTTAATGGCCATTCTAAATTCTTGCTTATTATTTGATAATTTTAGAAACCCTTTTAGGATAGCCATTAAAAAATCATTTAAAATTTATGCGATGAATTTTAAAATAACATGCTATGTTTAATAAACTGTTACAACATTTAAATACCTAATTCCTGATTAGAGTAACCCTTTTTGACGACGATTATTATTTTAATCGTTATAATAATAATTTTCATTATAGGCTACACTTTAAAGTGTTGTAATTTGTATTTATTAAAATCCTAATAACGATTAGGATATCACGTTAATACAAATAAAACCTTATAGCTGATAAGGACTTAATAAAATTTATTAACGAATCCTAATAAATTTTGAATTTAAGGATTCCACTAGTTGATAGGATTAACTAGTTCTAATAAAAGTCTTTTAGTTGATGGCACACAAATAGAAGATAAGTTTCATTCAATGGACCATGATTCGGTCAATGTGCTTGGCTAAGGTTGTTGGATCACTCTAGCTAGACTGGGGATAAGTGATCCTGGGTTAGTCAATTCCCTGGCCATGTCCACTGGACCACAATGACGTGAATTATGATTATATGACACCCTTGACTATACCTCAGTCTAATACGTTAATAGTCTTTTTCAAGATAAAATGTAGCCCTCCTTGTTTTGGAGTTTTGGCAACTATAGGATTCATGATATAGTTATTGAGCACACTCAAGCTATGGCATGACAAATTTATAGAAACCAACTTCTTATTACATATGGTGTAGTCTAGCCTTGACCCAAACCATCGTGTCGTGAATACACCAAGCACCGGCGTAAGTTAAGCTGGACACGAAAACAATGGTCTGACAAGGCTAGTCATTATGATTTGGATGAGCACACTCATGATCATAAGTGGCTAGGGGTAAAAATATATAGGGAGTCATATATGATATGATTTATGAAGAGTTCATCTACTCACTGCAGAGTCAAACAACTTGTTGAGCACACTCAAGGTTGTGAGACTCAGGATGGTTGAATCCGTCTCCCACAAATTTTTAATTATAATAAATTCTTTATTATTACGGCTTAAAATTCTTTAAAAATAGTGGGAGAATATAGTTTAATAAAAACGTCTTAAACTATACAAGAACATATGTTAATTCAATTTCTATTAAAATGCATTATGGAGTTAGGATTAAAATTCATAATCGAGAAGAACGTGCTAGATGGGATGAACTACAAAGACTGGCTGAGGAACATAAAGCTGGTCCTCTCACTAGCTTGGATAGGCTACATACTGACGGATGATGCTCTGGAGAAGGCCGACGAGGATGCCACCAATGAGGAGAAGGAAGCATACAAGCAGTACCAAAGGGATGCAGAGAAGGTCAGGTATCTTACTCTGGCCTCAATGACTAATGACTTGCATAGAAAGCATGGACATATGGATGTTCGGAGCATGCTTTTGAACGCAGAGGAATTGTATGGCAAGCGTTCTAGAGCTGCAGGTTTAAGGTCACATGCAACCTTTGGGGAGCCAAGATGACGACGGGCCCTGTGTAGGATCATATTATCAAGATGATCGGGTACATAGAGGATGCAGCCAAACTAGGATTTTTCCTCGAAAATAAAATGAGCGAGGACATAATCCTTAGATCTTTGACCCCTGACTTCAACCCATTCATTACGAGTTTCATAATGAACAACACTGAAGTGGATCTTCCTGGTCTCCTGAACATGCTCTGGCAGTTTGAGGAGATCAAGAAGAACCCAACAGCATTAGTTGTCGACTCTGCCCCTTCTCACCAGCCTAAGGGCAAGGGTAAGAAGAGGCAGACCCCTCAACATACGAAAGAGAAAAAGGGGAAGAAGAACAAAGGGGCACCGTCGAAATCTGAGTGCTTCCACTGCCACAAGACAGGTCATTGGATAAGAAACTGCAAGGTCTACCATGCAGAGAAGAAGGCGCATGGTGATGCCTCTACCTCAGGTACAAATCTTATTTAAGAGCATATAAATTTCCATAAATCTTTGATACATGGTATAAGATACCAGTATGATTACTAAGACATCTGTATACTGTCTACAGGTGCTTGAATCGAAGGATGGAAGAAGCTTCCAACACGGTCGGTAATCAGAGTAATCGTTACTGCTGGGGCTGTCTAGGGACTTCAGAAGATATCAAGAAGCAGTCGATATTTTTTATTTTGAATAAATGTATCAATGTTTTATTTTAAAACAATGATTGAGTGATTGTCACTCAAAGTATTTGTGATGAACAAATTTTTCATTCGGGATGAAATCGTTGTCTTTCTGATATCTTGGTAAAATATGCTCTGGTGGAAATATGATTTGTTGTGAATGGTTATTTGCCGTGTATGGTTATCTGAGTTGTTAAGTATGTTTTTTCCTGAGCTGTCGTGGATGCTTCTGAGTTAGTGAGATTAATTGGAGCTATTGGTATATTTAATTAATCCAAAGAAACGAGTAAGTCCCAGAAGCGTACAAATTAGATGTGATCTTAATTATGCGCACAATAAGAATAGCTCTTGTTGGACTGTATTTAATACTTCAAGTTAGAAGATTAATGCAGTTAAAGGAAATAACAGTGTATGAAGTTTTGATTGAGTAAGTTATCATCAAGACTCCTATAAATTGATCTTGATATGACTTATTCGTCAAATCAACCCGACACTGGTACATTCCATTTTATTTAATTCAGCACAAATGAGCTAGTTATACTTAATAATATTCTAAATAAGATTTAGAAATTTAAGTTGAAGTATTGAACCGGACGGTTCTCAAAGTCAGTAGGAGCGAGCATATTACTTAGTTCCGTTTTGACTAAGTAAAAGTTCCAAGACCATCTATATGCGACATCAAATCAAAAGAGTTCTGATTATGTCAAAGATATAGGAACTTTGGTGTCATTAATGTACTGGACATAATTGACACAAGAGTAATTGGAATATAAATATGACTGACTTGTAGGAATGATAAACATATATGCTAATCGTTAGCTATACAAGAAGGAAAATCGTTGGATGAGATCCAAATACGGTTTCAAAGGATCACCCCTGTGTGATCAAATGGTATATTAATAATAAGACTCCGTAATATTGTATAATAGATACGTTTTAGCAGATCCCTTTTATGTTTGACATATGAACGTCCGTAGTGATTGATATGCTATAGCAGTATGAGATACCGATATAAATAGCCTAAGTGCAAGTGGGAGATGTAGAAAGATATATGCCCTTGAGGAAATTTATCCTAAGAAACATCTTGTTTAAAATATAAATGGTACTAATTATCCTAGTATAAATTCGATGAATTATATACTTGGATAATTTCCTTAGACTTAAAGTGAGGTCATTACATATCTAGATGTAGATCTCGATTATGGGAAGTGAATGACCGATAGGAACTTAATTCTTAAAACGTTCATGATCATAGATGTGTCGAGAAAATGATATCTACACATCGGACATACCATTATGTCTTTGTCTTACCCTTAAGGGTAATGATGATCTCATAGTCATTCGACCTGGTGAAGTCGGAGACATGGCACATGTGCTCATTAGAGAATGAGTCCACTGAACGACCCAATGAAGAGTTATTAAATGGTTAAACTTTAACTAAATTGTCATTAATAACTCTATAGTGATGATAGGCAAGTTGGTCCTTAAGACCTGAAGTCTTTTGTATGAATTGTACGTGAATAGTGTCACTTAGATATTTGATCTAGCTTCGTGGCTAGGCCTGCTGAAAGGTCTTAGGTTGGGTAACACCTGAAGCATACGAGGTAAGTAAATGACTAAGATGTGATTCGTCTCTTCCGTTAAAGGGAAGTTAGTGTCACAGGCTCAGTACGGTTCTTTGTGCTAAACCTCGGTCGGGGTATGTTGTAAGATGTACAACGTGTATATAACAAAGACCGAAGTATGCTGATCGATGCTGGCTAGTAGGGTTGATGGTTTACCATACCCTAGGCTATGCTAGGACATAGTTATGACGAAGGGACTAAAACTACAGTATTCATTACTGACACAGTCAGATTGATCCCGACGACACTTTTGTCGATGTGTCAATCATGTAATTATGATGCTTAAACAGGGACGACACCTACTGCTCGTGGTTACTGTCATCTAGGGGTTTCGAGCCCCGACCTGTAGTAGGGTCAGGCTGTAGGGTCTCACACCGAGTTTGGTTTCCGTCTTAGTAATAGGAAGAATTCAGGAGGAGTGCACTTGGGTGCACGAGAATAAATGAAGTCACTTAGAGTTAGTGACATTAAGTCGATCTATATTAAATAGGATTTAATAGGGTCGCATAAGTTTTGACATTAAATGAGATTTAATAATGTAGCAAAAAGTTTGCGACTTCAGCATTAGTAGAATGATGTATGGGATTAATGCATGTGATGCAAACAGATTTAAAATGCATCGTAAATAGTTTATGATAATGTTTTAGATCAAATATCGCATAGAAATGGATAGATGGCTCTTTGGGATGGTCCCATTTGAACCATGCTTTCCAACGAATCTGAAATCGGCCCAATGATTCGGGATATATATTGCATATCCCCCCCATTTCTGGGCATTTTATGTGCATATCATGTTATTTCGGCTTTGATACGGGCATATTTGTGATATTGTGTATTATTGAAGCCTATTCATATTTTATACATGAAATCCGGTTTTTATGGACTAATTTTTGCTTTCCTTATTTTTCAGGTACTCCTGGTATTTTTTTGGATTTTTTGAAATTTTTCCAAAATTTTTAGGAGCTCGGAGCTATTTATTGGGAATTTTTGGAGTAAAAAAAGAGTTTCTGGAATTAAAAAAATAAAATTAAAAAAATAAAAAGCCCATGAGCTGACCGGCCCGCTTTTCTTTCTCGTGGGCTCAGCGGGAGCGGGCCGTAAGTGATTTAAAAAAAGAAAAAGGAAAAAACGTCGAAGCCCAGAGCGCCCAGCGGGCACGCGTAGCGCGCGTGCCCGCTTCCCCCTCTTTGTCCGTTTGATGCGGGCGGGTCGGGCGCCCGTGCACCCGACCCGCAGGCCCGTTTGTGGGTAAATTTCGCCTATGTTGCGAATTTTGAAGCCCAGTTCGTTTTTGTGGATTCCTGATCGGATGCCCGAGGTGCGCGCGAACACGCAACCGGGGCACGCGACTCGCTAGTCTAACCGCAAGCGCACGGTGTAGCGGCGAGCGGGTATCGAACACGAGGAGGCCAAATGACATTGTCTTCTTCAACTCACCTGGCTATAAGAATAGTCTAGAAATGTTCGCAATGAAGCGGTCACAGTCGTTCAATTGTATAAAAGGAATATCAAATTAATAAAGACGCCTAGGGGTAGGGAATCCCCGCTACAAACCGTATCTCGTCATTGTGATTCGTAGGTGTCACAATTGCTAGACTTGAAATTCAGGTGAACTATTTGCAACTAAATGTAGAACCAAGCTCATGCTCTCGCGATATTGCCGGTCTATAGCAAACATAGGGCAGGGTCCAATCTCTTGCAAACCCTAACCTAGGCAAGCTAGCGTGACGAACAACATCATCGTTCAATCGTATCTCGAACCCACTCTCGTGCAAACTTGAGCTACGACCTAGGTTGGGATAGTTCCTACCCGTCCAATCTCTTGCAAACGGGTATTGGTATAGAATTGCAATCGAAAACCCTAGTTTCGGTCCAATCTCTTGCAAACCTATTCCAGAGAAATCCAATTGTAACCCAATTCGAATTTCTAGGGCTTCCTATCGAGTTGGGATCCAATCTCTTGCAAATCCCAATCGGTATGAATCCCTAGCTATTCGTATGAAATCAATCCCAAACTAACCCTAATTAATTCTAGCAATAATTTCATCAATTCATCACAAATTAGAAATAGGGTTCGTAGGGTTCATCCCTACGCCCTAAGACGATAGAACTACTCACAATTCATAATGAAATGCAATAGAAATTCACAATCAAAATCAATAGAATTCATTGCAATATTCAATATATCAATAAAAATGGAGTTTTTGATAGGGAGAGAGACAAACCAATGAAGAACCAATAGCATCCAACAAAATAACACTTTTCTCTCTTCCCTAAAAGCTCAATCTAATCTCCTAAAGTAATCTAAAAAAGGCTGCAAAAAGTTCTGAAAAACTCCCTAAACTAGGTTAAAAACTGGGGTTAAATACCCCCCAAAATCGTCCAAAAAACTGTGACGAAAATGCCCCTGCGCAGCCTCAAAGTCGCAGTTTATGCTACAGGCAGCGCGGCTCACTCGGCCGAGTGACAAATGTCATTCAGCCGAGTGACAAACCCTGACAAATTCCAGTAAGTTCGGACTTTTGGGGGTCGGCTCCTCGGGAGTCACTCGGCCGAGTGACTTTCTTTTCTTTGGCCGAGGGGACTTCTTCACTCGGCCGAGTCGGAACTCGGGATTCGACTGACAATTTACAGTAACTCTGGACTTTTCGTTGCCGTCGTCTTGATGCCACTCGGGCGAGTGGAGTCTCCGTGGTTCGGCCGAGTGGGCTGGCGATACTCGGTCGAGTGCACGCTGATAATCTATCTTCTGCGTGTCCGATCTGGCCGGTCGAGCGGGGTCTCGATGGTCGGCCGAGTGACTCCTTCACTCGGCTGAGTGACATGCTCAAAATGCCCATTCCTCGTGTTTTTGCTCCCTCGTCGCTCCTACGACGTCCTTTCTTCTTCCACTCCTCTCTAATAGCAAAATTCCCCTCGAAGGAGTCACGGGTGACACTCCGGAGTGGGTGTATCTTAGAATCACTCCAAATCGCTCGAAATCTCCTGAAATTCGACAAAAACAAGAAATCGTGAAAAGCATCGCAATATTGCCGAAAAATCGTAAAACACGCGATTCGAGTGATCAAAATGCCATGCAAACATGCAGAAAAAAGGTGTAAAATATGGAGTGATCAAAATCCCCCAAGCTTACCTCTTACTCGTCCTCGAGGAAGATGAGTAAAAAGCGAACCCGGTGGATAAAGAAAATAGAAACGATGGAAAAGTGGAAAATGAAAAACGAAAAACAAAGTAGAAAACGAAGAGGGAAGCTGATAGATCATTTTTCTCAGGACGTGGGTTTTGCCTACTCATATAGTGTAATGCCCTACAAGCTACTACACAAGTACTAAGGGGGGTGAATAGTACTTTAAAATAATAAGGAGTATAATTCCAAATTAAATTGCAAACAACTACCAAATCAATTTGCGGAAGCTTAAATTGAATGACAACAACAAAATTAACAATGCAAACAAATGATGTTAATGGGTTCGGATCCACCCAAGTCTCCCCGACTTGTTCCCGGTGATCCTACGTCCCAACCACCCGGATCCCCTCCGGATACTTGAGTTAGAAACCCTAACTCAAGATTTCCACTATGAATATCTTGTGAAAAACCTTCACAAGATCAAATCATACAACAACGGAAAAAGTGAATCCCACAACCCGGGATCACAACCTTCTCTCATAACTGAGAGAATCAACAAGCAATATAAATGAGTTATATTGAAATAAGCAAACTTACCACAAAATCCCATACCTTGAGTTTTTCTTACCCAATAGGTGAAATGAAGGATTTGAGGAAGATGAAGTCACCAAGACCTAGCACCAAGGAAATGACCAGCAATAGGTGCCTAGGAATGATTTGGAGACTTGGATCAAGCTAAAGCTTGAAGAGCTCACCAAGAACAAGCTTCTATCTAGATGGATTCTAGATCTAGAATGAGAGAGAGAATGGGTTTCTTGTGAGGAAGAGAGCTTTTGATTTGAGTGAGAAAGGCTATCTCTTTTGATCTCAATGAATCTCTGAATAGAAGCTCTAACCTAGATAGAAATGACCTAGGTTCGTATTTATAGGGTCCCATAAAAACAAGTTAGGTCATTCTCCAACGGATAGAAAACTGGGAGAATTAGTCGGTCAAAGAACAACCACTGACCGACTAGTTCATCAACTAGTCGGTCAGTCAAACAGCATGGACCGACTAAGAGAGGAACTGAGAAGAAAGAGAATTTCAGACCTAGAAATCTAGTCGGTCCAAGAAGACTTTCTGACCGACTAGTTTCACAACTAGTCGGTCAGTCAATGAACGTAGACCGACTAAGAGGCAAAATGAAATAGTCTGAGTGCAAGTTGACTTAGTCGGTTCAAGAACAAAAGTTGACCGACTAGATTGTCAACTAGTCGGTCACCAAACGTTCTTAGACCGACTAACGATAAACAGTAGCTTAGGAGAAATTAAGCATGAACAGTAAGTCACAACTAGTCGGTCAAAGAAGCGTCACTGACCGACTAGTTCACAAACTAGTCGGTCGGTGAGTCAACGTAGACCGACTAACAGTAAACAGTAAAGTCCAAGAAATTAAGGAAACAAACTAGTCGGTCCAAGAGGAGTTGCCGACCGACTAGATCACCATCTAGTCGGTCAGTACTTGTTCTTGTACCAACTAACATGCACAATAAAGTCCGAATCAAAGCGTGATGCTTCGAGGAAGTTAGAATGAACTTGTGCAAGGATCCTAGAGCTACGAAATGAGCGTAATGAAGATAGAGACGTAAGATATACTCAAGGCTTAACATTCTATATATCGAAGCCAAAAGACTATAAATAAAACCTTAATAAACGGTCTTCGAGAGCTTCGATTGATTCTTCATAACTTCCAAAACGGCGCAAGAGCTTCAACGAAGCTTTAGGCATGAATACGAGCTTTGGGAAGTGTTGAGATGTCGCTTTGAATGTTCTCGTGAAATTGGCGACGATCTCCAATACTGCGCTCACAAATTGTTAGTTCATGGATTATTTATGTTTGCTCATCATCAAAACCAAATCCGGGGAGTCCAATATTCAACATTCTCCCCCTTTTTGGTGATGACAAACCAACATAAATAATAATAAAAAATAATGATTCAAATGTAAAATACTTACTCCCCCTGCATTGATGACACGTTAATTCCAAAATGAATATAAATGAATTGCATCAAGCAGACGAGTAAGATAAATAAAGAGAATCGATTTTTGAAATATCGGATTTTGAAAATCCTTATATGTATCTTAACTCCCCCTGAATCTAACATATCAAACTAGATTCTTGGAAATTGAGTTAAATTTTCATTTGCGCTATTTATTATCATTATCTCTCCCCCTTTGGCATTATCCCAAAAATGGGGGGCATACAACGACAACAACTAGGAAATGGAAAATCCAACATCGGGAGTCGTAGACAATGACGATGAAACTAATTGACACCAAAGGAAAAGCGATAAAATCAAATCAAGGTGTGCCAAAATTGTCCATTATCAAAAAGCGATAATCAAAATCATCAAAGATACCAAATAATTATTCATTTCTTGAATAAAGAAACATACTCTTCAATATTCAATATTCTTGGTTAAATTTGTGCATGGAAAACAATTCTATACAATTATAGAATTTAAATCTATTTAACCAAGTTTGCATGCGTCGAGCGACGAATTCACACATCATATGCATTGAACGAATAGTAAATGTGCACGACGAATTAAGATAAAGAGAACGACGATGTATATATATAAATGATAACATCATGAGTACATCCAAAAAGATATCGATACATCAAATGCAACATACCCATCAAAAAGAAATACATCATCATCATTCACATCAAAATAAATACAACATCATCATCGACATCAAAATATAACATCATCATCGACATCATCCAAAATACATCAAAACATCATAACCCTCATACTCTATCCTAACCCAAAATACTCTCACTAAGATATATCATCCAAAGCGTAGTGGAGAGTCCTCGGAACAACGATCACGAGGGAGTGGCTGGATCTGCAGTGTCCGTGGGTCCAGTCGACGGAGTGGACTCAGGCTCTGCAGGGAGTAGAGGTGTCTCAACAGACGGGATCGTCGGGGCAGGAGTCGAGACGTCAACGACGGGCTCGACGGCAGATGTGTCAACAGGAATGTCAGAAGGCTCGGCAACAGGATCAGCAGGAGGCTCAGAAGTCTGAAGTGCTGAAGCAGAAGGCTCTGGAGCACCGGAAGTGGTGCCATCTCCAGGAGCAGAAGATGTGGTAGCAGCAGCAGCAGCAGCAGTGGCCGTGGCCTCATCGCCACGAGCCAAGGAAGTGACAAGCTCGTCAATCTCCTCATCGTCCATCTCCTCGGCCTCAGAAACTGAAGGAGGAAGATCAATCCCCATCATCTGAGCCATACGGCAGACGACCTCCTCGGTACGAGCCAAACGCGACTCGTGCCGACGATGAAGGCGTACGACATCATCTAATGTAGCAGGACGAGAGGGGGCTACAGCAGCTGACGGAGAAGCCTAGAAAGCAGATGCGGTAGACCTCTGCACGTGACGAAGCGCCGCTAGAGATTTCTTAACGGCCGTCGCGTTCAGAGGAGTACCCAAGGGACGCTCATCGTCAGAAGGGAGAGGGACTCGGAAATGACGAAACACAAGGGTCAACAAACAAGGGTATGGAATATGCGCAGATTTATTGGTCTTGCGTATACACTCGAAAGAGTCCATCTTATCGAGTATCACGTGAGCCCAATTAATCTCGCATCCCAAGAAAAGAGCGTAGATCAATTTCAAGAATGGCTGGGATGGAAGTGAAGATGATCCATACTTAGGGAGAAGACATGACTTCAAGATCAGGTTAAGGACCCACGCATTCGGCTTGAAAGATTTCGAAGGAACACCAATGAATGCAGAGGGGATAACCTGGAAGATATCTGAAAGAACTGACTGATCCAAGGAGGAAATATCATCGACGGAAATGTCCGAAGGAAGGAGACTGGACGACGAACAACCAAGAATCTCCCCCAAGATTTCTGCCATGAGAACTATAGGAGTTCCCAAGACAGTAGTCTCAATGGAGTGGCTGGCATCGTACTGGCCTCGAACACGATTGGCATAGAACAATTTCACAAGGCGAGGATATGGTTTAGGATTGGCCTTGGGGTCGTATCGGAGATAATCAAGGAGACCACTATAGGAGAGTAGGTCAGCTAAGCCAAGGAAATCAGAAAACTGGACGTAGTGCTCCAATAGCATCGGGCAGTGTTCAATACGGTTGTAGGCCGCGAGACACAAAGGGTCGTCGCGACACAACGATATGTCAACACCCCCCGCTGGCATTGGGCCCTTTCCCTTTGGCTGGCGAGTCCTAGGACGAAGTGGAGGAGTGGGTTCCCTAGGGCTAGGCTCATCCTCATGGATAAATTCAGTGTCGGAATCGGGTGGAGTGGCAGGAGAGTGGAGAATGGGCTTTTTAGGCAAATTCTTTCTGGGTTTGACTGTCGCCGACCTCTGCTTCTTCAGAGGAGGCGAAGAGGGGGAAGCTTGGGTAGATTTGGCACGGCGCTTGGGCTTAGATGGATTCCTAGGGTCGGAAGGCCCTATAGACATAGGTGAAGCCCCAGAAGAGGCGATAGGAATTCTTGTCTTAGCCATGGTCGTGGCACGACGAGCACAAGCAAACGATGATAAGATCAAAAACAACCTGGCACAAAACCTAGAAGAGAGAATCCGAAACACAAGCCCTAGGTTAAATTTGAAACCCTAGGAGCTAGAACCCTAGATGAGATGTAAAACAAACCCTAGAGTAGGAATCGACCTAGGAGGAGGAGGGAGATACCTAGGAGGAGGAGGCGACGGCGGCGGACGGCCGGAGTCGACGGGAAGTTGAAGAGGCTCGGAGGGGGTTTGGGGTTTTCGGGCTTGAGCTGAGAAAGAGACCGACTAAAATGAGTTTTAGTCGACTGAAAAAGAGATTAAGTCGGTCGAGATCTGGAAAAGACACAAAAGCCCTAACCCACTTAGTCGGTCACAGTTCAAGAACTGACCGACTAGATCACGATCTAGTCGGTCGGTCAATGAGCTTGAACCGACTAAGTCGAAACAGAGGCAAACAGTGATTTTTAGGGCAAGATTTAGTCGGTCGCAGTATACTCCCTGACCGACTAGTTTTCAATCTAGTCGGTCGGTAAATGTACTGTGACCGACTAAAAAGAGAAAATGAAAAGTGTTAGATGAAAGCTTGATCTAGTCGGTCTGAGTTCATTTGCTGACCGACTAGATGAGCATCTAGTCGGTTGACAAATGAACTGAAACCGACTAGAAGAGTCCAAAAATTGATAATTGATTTCCCTTCACAAACCATTTGGATGAAACATCTTAGCACTCTCATTAGTCATCTAAATTACCCCATAAAACGTCGAAATCTTAAATACGACATTAAAATACGAATTCGATCAAAAATTCAAACAAAATCACATAAAATTCCCAAAAAAAATTCAATAAATCTAGCATGAACGAAATATCGCGAAATCTAATAGCATGCAAGATAATTGAATGAAATATGAATCCTATATCTCGGATTCACCCATAATCCCCAATTCTCGACGCAACCGCACAAAGGAGTCCTCCTTTAGGGGTTTCGTGAAAATATCGGCGATTTGCTTTTGGGTTTCAACGTACACTAAAATGATGTCCTTTTTAGCAACATGATCATCTAAAAAGTGATGTCGTACATCTATGTGTTTTGATCGGGAATGGTGCACCGGATTCTTTGAAAGACAGATAGCACTTTGGTTATCCACCATGATAGGGCTAGTATCACAGTGAATACCAAAATCCTTCAAAGTGTGTCTCATCCAAAGAACCTGGGCACAAGCGGCACCGGCGGCAATATATTTCGCCTCGGTGGTTGAAAGTGATACAGAATTTTGCTTCTTGGAAAACCAAGAGACAAGAGAATTTCCTAGAAAATGGCAAGTGCCACTAGTACTTTTCCTGTCGGATTTGCATCCCGCATAATCGGCATCACTGTATGAGACTAACTCATACGTGCTAGATTTCGGATAAAGTAATCCAAAATCTAAAGTGTAACTTAGATAACGGAAAATACGCTTTACCGCTACTAAGTGAGACTCCTTAGGTAGAGACTGATAACGAGCACAAATGCATACGGTAAACATAATATCGGGCCTACTTACGGTAAGATAAAGTAAACTACCTATCATACCTCGATATAGACGAATGTCTACATCCTTACCGCCCGTATCCTTGTCGAGATGCGTAGTCGTGCTCATTGGAGTCTTTTTCCCGGAAGCACTTTCCATTCCAAATCGCTTAAGCAACTCCACCGTATATTTCGTTTGGTGGATGAAGATTGCATCGTTCATTTGGCGAATTTGGAGACCTAAGAAATATTTGAGTTCGCCCATGTGGCTCATCTCAAATTGTTCCTTCATAACATTAGAAAACTCTTCGCAAAGAGTGAAGTTAGTAGCACCGAAAATGATATCATCAACATAAATTTGAACTAATAAAATATCATTATTCGCATGCTTAACAAAAAGTGTAGAATCGGCTTCGCCCATTTTAAAATTCAAATCCAAAAGAAAATTCTTTAGGCGATCATACCAAGCTCGAGGAGCTTGTCTCAAACCATAAAGAGATTTCTTTAGTTTAAAAACATGATTTGGAAATATTTCATTTATGAAGCCCGGAGGTTGAGAAACGTAAACTTCCTCAACAACATCTCCGTTTAAAAATGCACTTTTAACATCCATTTGAAATAACTTAAAATTTTTATGGCATGCATAAGACAATAAAAGTCTAATCGATTCTAATCTAGCTACCGGAGCGAAGGATTCTTTGAAATCGATACCTTCCTCTTGGCGATAGCCTTGAGCAACTAACCGAGCTTTGTTCCGGATGACGACTTGATTTTCGTCGGATTTGTTCTTGAAGATCCACTTTGTCCCTATGACGGTGTGGTTCTTCGATGGCAAAGGAACGAGCTCCCATACCTCATTCCTCTCGAATTGAATGAGTTCCTCCTCCATGGCAAGGATCCAAGCACTATCTTCGCACGCTTCAACTATATTCTTTGGCTCTATTGATGAGACAAAGGCACTATTGGCAAAGTGGTGGACTTGCGATCTCGTCTTGACACTATCATGAATATTGCCAATGACTTGCTCATGTGGATGGTCGCGGACTGTATGAAGCCGCTTGGGAATACATTGATCACTAGGCACATTCTCAACAACTTCATTAGTCGGGTTAGTCTCAATAGAATCAATTGAATCAATAGACTTAGAATTTTCAAACGAATCACATAAAACATCCATAGAATCATTATCATTTGAAATTCTAGAAGTAGTAAAATTCTCATTAAACGAGACATGAAGTGATTCCTCGATCGTAGAGGATCTTTTGTTGTATATCCGGTAGGCTTTGCTACGTGAGGAATACCCAACAAATATCCCCTCATCCGATCTCGGATCAAACTTGTCCAAATTATCATATGTGTTTTTAATAAAACATTTTGCGCCGAAAACACGAAAATGTTTAACTTGAGGCAATCTACCAAACAACAATTCATAGCAAGTTTGTTTGGTGCCGGGCCTCAAAAGTATTCTATTAAACACATAACAAGCGGTGTGTACCGCTTCCGCCCAAAATTGATATCCAAGTTGACTATCTTCGAGCATAGTGCGAGCACACTCCACAAGTGTTCTATTCTTCCTCTCAACAACACCATTTTGAGGAGGTGCGCGAGGGAAAGAAAACGTGTGAGTAATTCCAAGATCATCACAAAAATTTGAGAAAGACTCATTCTCAAATTCACCCCCATGATCACTACGAATAGTGACAATGGTGGTTCCGATGAGATTTTGTACTTTCTTCACAAATATTGTGAAGTTTTCAAAAGCTTCATTTTTATTACATAAGAAAAATACCCATGTAAATCTTGAATAATCATCAACGATGACTAGTCCATACCTTGCATTTCCTAAGGAAGCAACTCTAGTTGGCCCAAATAAATCTAGATGTAATAGCTCTAGTGGCCGTTTCGTAGAAATGCTTTTCTTAGGTTTAAATGAAGATTTAGGAAGCTTGCCACGTTGACAAGAATCACAAAAACTTTTCTTTTCAAAAACGAGTTTCGGAAAACCTTTAATGGAATTTAATTTCGAAAGCTTATAAAGTGTTCCAAAGTTCACATGTCCAAAGCGTCGATGCCATAAGTGTTGTTCACTTGTGTTGGCAACGAGACATTGTTCATATGACTTAGGAAGATCCAAAATATAAATATCTTTATGGCGTGTGCCGGAAAATAATAATTTATTATTATCATTTGAAATATGACACAATCCTTTCGCAAAACTAACTTTGTAACCTTTGTCACAAAGTTGGCTTATTGAAATAAGATTATGATTTAAACCATCAACTAGATAAACATCACTAATTAAGGGTTTAGAAGGGTTACCCACTTTACCAACACCGACGATTGTTCCGCTCTCATTGCCTCCGAATACGACGCGATTTCCATTTGCAATGGGAACAATTCCGGAGATCAATTTAGCGTCACCCGTCATGTGTTTTGAACACCCGCTATCGAGTATCCAATTCCCTTTGGAGCCAAATTTGAATTTGTTGCTCCTTTTCTTTTTCTTTCCCTTGAGTACCTAAAGATAGAAAATTTCACATCATGGTACCCAAGGTCATTGGGTCCTCAAGGGTTAGACCTTTGGAAGCCAAGTCCAATTGGACTTTGACTTCCCCACATAATTCCTACTATGCACAACATTCAAAAAATAAGCATTCATATATACTTGTTTTTCATCCATGCTTGTGTCCTTTGGGCTCCAAATAGTGAAAATTTTGGGAGCCCTCATCCTATTGGGTGCATGCATGCTACATTGATTTCTACGTGATGCATGTTGTGGATAGGCATACGGGACATGATGGAATGGTGCACGACGAGAATTATTCATATGATGCGGTGGGTGAACATATGCATGTGTGGGAACACGTGCGTAAGGGTGTCTCACATGGTGTGCACGTGCCCGAGAATGTGTTGCATAAAGATCATCATATGTGTGTGATGGTGGAGTAGGACGTGTGTTCCTACGTGGCATGGTATTGGTGTACATATAAGCATGCCCCTTCTTTGGAGGTCCACCCGAAGTGGGTTTCTTTCCAAAAGAGGGTGTGGACGAGGTGGAAGCACCATTGGTAGATAAACTACCAATAGAGTGTTTGCTACCACTCGTAGAGTCACCGGAAGTTGGCCTAACAAAAGTAGTGGCCGCTTTGGATGGACATCCCTTCGTATACCCCAAACCAATGTGGTGATTGGCCGGAAGTAAGTCACTTAGGATTTTATCTAAATGGTCCTTACCTTTGTTGAATTTGTTAATTCGGCCCAATGTGTTCTCATATTTCTCTTTGAGAGAACACATAGAAGTATCCAAATTGGATACTTGCGATGTGAGCACAAAAACACGAGATTTAAGATTCTCGTTCTCAATACTCAAAGTCGAGTTTTGAGAAGTTAAATCCACTATCCTATGTTCTTCCGGATCCTCGATGCTAACATGTTCAAGTTTAGATTTAAGATTAATAATCTCATTTCTTAACTCTTCAACAACGGTGTCGTTGTTGGTGATGATAGTCTTAGGCGAGGTTTGAATGCTAGCTAGGTCATCTTTTACTTTAGTGTATCTATTTACTAACTTAGTGTATTTAGACCATAAATGAGAGTTAGCATCCCTAAGATCATCCATCGTTACCTCATCGCCTTCGTCGTCGCTATCATCGGAAGAGGAGGATCCTTGATCATGCTCCTCTCTTGCCATGAAGCACATGTGCGCTTGCTCCACTTTCTCATCATCCGACTCTCCGCTTGAGGAATCCTCGGAGTCGGTGAATGTTGCTCCGACAAGTCCCTTTTGTACCCCTTTTTGTACTTCTTTGACTTGTCGAACTTCGGCGCCTTCCACTTCTCCTTTTGCTTGTTTTGAGGACAATCCTCTTTGATGTGTCCTGGCTTATTGCATTTAAAGCACAAAGGTGGAGAGGCGTTAGTAGAAGTAAACTTAGATTTTTGTTTGAAGTTACCCTTTCGGAAGAAGCGATTGAACTTCTTTGCCATGAGTGCAATGGATTCCATGTCCATTTCTTCTTCCGAGTCCTCATCATCGGTAGAGGTGGATGAAGCCGCCTTGAATGCAATCGCCTTTTTCTTAGGCGCATCTAGGTTCAAATAGGACTTCATCTTTTCTTGTAACTTCACCTTGCTATCTTTGCGTACCTCGTATGACATTAAAGTACCCATTAGTTGAACAACGGTATATTTATTCATGTCATTACCTTCCTCGATGGCGAAGGTACGTTTCTCCCAAGAAGAAGGAAGTCCTTCGATAATCTTTGAGCACTTCTCCTTTTGAGTGTAGGACTTGCCGAGGGCCTCTAACTCGTTTATTATGTCAACGAAGCGAGCGTAATATTCTTTCATCTTCTCGCCCTGTTGCATATGAAACATTTCGTAATCTTTGTTTACGACTACGAGTTTAGAGTCTCTTACCCTACTCGTCCCTTCATGAAGTATGAGGAGGGAGTTCCAAATTTGATATGCACTCTTACATGTGCATATCTTATTGAAATCCTCGGGCTCCAAAGCGCATTGCAAGGCGTTCATTGCCTTGGCATTGCTTACCTCCGCGGCGACCTCCGCGGTTGTCCATTTCTCAAAGTCTTCTTCTTTGGGTTCAATGTATTCCTTCATTGTGGTCCTCCATAAGGATGCACTCCGGAGGAAAGTCTCCATCCGGCACTTCCAGTACCCGTAGTTGGTACCGTTGAAGAATGGAGGCCTCGTAGAGGAATGTCCTTCCATCACCGAAGATGCTCCTTCACGGTTCCTGAAGGTGTCATAGTTGGAAGGTGGAGGCACGGTCTTGTTGTCGTTGGCAGACATAGCTAAGTATCTGGCTCTGATACCAAATGTAATGCCCTACAAGCTACTGCACAAGTACTAGAGGGGGGGTGAATAGTACTTTAAAATAATAAGGAGTATAATTCCAAATTAAATTGCAAACAACTACCAAATCAATTTGCGGAAGCTTAAATTGAATGACAACAACAAAATTAACAATGCAAACAAATGATGTTAATGGGTTCAGATCCACCCAAGTCTCCCCGACTTGTTCCCGGTGATCCTACGTCCCAACCACCCGGATCCCCTCCGGATACTTGAGTTAGAAACCCTAACTCAAGATTTCCACTATGAATATCTTGTGAAAAACCTTCACAAGATCAAATCATACAACAACGGAAAAAGTGAATCCCACAACCCGGGATCACAACCTTCTCTCACAACCGAGAGAATCAACAAGCAATATAAATGAGTTATATTGAAATAAGCAAACTTACCACAAAATCCTATACCTTGAGTTTTTCTTACCCAATAGGTGAAATGAAGGATTTGAGGAAGATGAAGTCACCAAGACCTAGCACCAAGGAAATGACCAGCAATAGGTGCCTAGGAATGATTTGGAGACTTGGATCAAGCTAAAGCTTGAAGAGCTCACCAAGAACAAGCTTCTATCTAGATGGATTCTAGATCTAGAATGAGAGAGAGAATGGGTTTCTTGTGAGGAAGAGAGCTTTTGATTTGAGTGAGAAAGGCTATCTCTTTTGATCTCAATGAATCTCTGAATAGAAGCTCTAACCTAGATAGAAATGACCTAGGTTCGTATTTATAGGGTCCCATAAAAACAAGTTAGGTCATTCTCCAACGGATAGAAAACTGGGAGAATTAGTCGGTCAAAGAACAACCACTGACCGACTAGTTCATCAACTAGTCGGTCAGTCAAACAGCATGGACCGACTAAGAGAGGAACTGAGAAGAAAGAGAATTTCAGACCTAGAAATCTAGTCGGTCCAAGAAGACTTTCTGACCGACTAGTTTCACAACTAGTCGGTCAGTCAATGAACGTAGACCGACTAAGAGGCAAAATGAAATAGTCTGAGTGCAAGTTGACTTAGTCGGTTCAAGAACAAAAGTTGACCGACTAGATTGTCAACTAGTCGGTCACCAAACGTTCTTAGACCGACTAACGATAAACAGTAGCTTAGGAGAAATTAAGCATGAACAATAAGTCACAACTAGTCGGTCAAAGAAGCATCACTGACCGACTAGTTCACAAACTAGTCGGTCGGTGAGTCAACGTAGACCGACTAACAGTAAACAGTAAAGTCCAAGAAATTAAGGAAACAAACTAGTCGGTCCAAGAGGAGTTGTCGACCGACTAGATCACCATCTAGTCGGTCAGTACTTGTTCTTGTACCAACTAACATGCACAATAAAGTCCGAATCGAAGCGCGATGCTTCGAGGAAGTTAGAATGAACTTGTGCAAGGATCCTAGAGCTACGAAATGAGCGTAATGAAGATAGAGACGTAAGATATACTCAAGGCTTAACATTCTATATATCGAAGCCAAAAGACTATAAATAAAACCTTAATAAACGGTCTTCGAGAGCTTCGATTGATTCTTCATAACTTCCAAAACGGCGCAAGAGCTTCAACGAAGCTTTAGGCATGAATACGAGCTTTGGGAAGTGTTGAGATGTCGTTTTGAATGTTCTCGTGAAATTGGCGACGATCTCCAATACTGTGCTCACAAATTGTTAGTTCATGGATTATTTATGTTTGTTCATCATCAAAACCAAATCCGGGGAGTCCAATATTCAACATATAGCACGCATCGAATGTAAAACACATGTCAAAGACTTTTATCTCGATATCATAGTATAATGTACGTTTGAAATAGAAAACCCAAGAACGTCAATATAGCATGAAAAATGGAATAATTCTAAAATTAGCATCGTCTGAAGCATCTAAAGCGGTATACAATATCGTAGATCACACACTTTTCAATTGAATGCTTTCTATAAGGAGTATAAGAGATATCACACAATAGAGTAGTAAGAATAGAAAAGTGTGGTTTTAATGAAATGAATGCTAAGCGTAGATTTCTGGATTTCGTGAAACTTTAGCAATCTCACCGAGTATAAAATATTACTTAGCCTAGGTTGTCATGCACCGTCAAGTATCCACTCTCTCACACATCATTGGATCCTCTCCCCCAAGCTTATCCATAAGCGTGGTGGCATATACAAAACAATATTTACATTCCCGTTTCTTATGAAGCTCCAAAAGTCAAAGAAAACAAAAAATAAAAACAAAATAGGGAAGAAAGAGAGAAAGTATATGAGATGGGATCGTTTTCGAACTTCTTTTCTATTTTCTTTTCTTATTCTCAAACCTTTTTCTTTTTCTTTTTCTTTTTTAATAGATATAGACACAAATGATCCCAAATCAAAGAGAATGATATACAAGTATTTTTTCTTTGGGTTTTGGGGAATTTGGGCATGTGATATAATAACGGGGGGATGCCAATAATAGAATTGCTAAGGGGAGATTCACCAATGAATTTAAAATAGAGAAATGATGTTCAAGATATGTGGAGAAAGAAATAAATGTATCTCTCGGTTCACTCTATAGGACGTGCATGACAACTTCAGCAGGGTAATTTAATCTACTCAGTTTAATCTCAAAAAGTAAACTAATCCAGATTTGTCAATGCTAGCAAACATTCAATCAACCTAAAGTGAAGCGTACAAATCATGCAATAAGAAGTGATATGGGAAAAGAAAGCAATACTCTAAATATAAACATCAATGCGTGAATCTTGGTGTGTTTTCTACGATAGCATACATATGAATCATCAGACATCAGCTAATAATAGAATTTCATCCATTTTCATACGGAAAAAGAAGTGGGTTACTATTTCTAAATGCAAACAGGACATAGCATATGATATCAGAAACAAAAGCTATGACATGACAAAATTAGCATGCATATAGAGAAAAGCTAACACCATGTCACCGTCATCACAGAAAAATCATCTCTAGCAAAAGATGAAAGAAATAAAGATAAAGAAAAACGAGACTATTTACAATGCAACGCACAAAGGAAATAAGAAAAAACGTGATGCATGGTAAAAAAAATGAAAAAGTGATGAAAAATGGGTGCAAAAGTGGAAAAACGTGAAAAAACTAAAAACTAAAGGTGATAAAAGCAAAAAGTGTGAGAACTCACTCCCCCAAGCTAAAGTGCACAGTGTCCTCAATGTGCAAAGTGTGGCACACCGAGAGACGTGAAATGGGTGGGGAGGGTGAGGATGCATGCATGATAAAAATTAAAAAAGGTAAAAATAAAAAGAAAATATGATGATGCATGCAAAGATGGGAGTGATGCAGATATGTGTCACCAAAACTAACTCTCCCTCTCTCCCTAAATGATATATAATGATGTGAGCAAGATAGGGACAAAATAGTGAGGGGAGGAGGGGGGGCCAAAAATATATCGACAGGACCAACAGAGAATGGGCAGCATAACGACAAAAAAGATCAATGGCATCAAGGGTGTGCCTAAGCTGGTGGTGCTGCACCATCTCCGTCCTGTGGTGGGGGAGGTGGTGGACGTGTCTGCTGGGTGGGTGGTGGATGTGGAGGGAGTCGCACCACTATCTGATTTAGGCAAGCCTGAATATCGGGAAGTATGGCGACGCGGGACTCCATGGAACTGACCGCGGTAGAGAGAGCCCTAAAATCGCCCCTGAGTCCACTCACCGCCCCCTCAAGAGAACGAAGGCTCTGAACTAAGGCGTCAGGGGGTGGTGGAGCGGAGGGACGGACAGGTCTAGGCTGTGAAGGTTGGGGCTGTCTGATACGGGCAGTGTAAGTAATCGGGCCAGCAGGTAGGTGTGGAAAAGGTGCTGTGCTCACTAGTGGGTGCCCAGCCTCAGTGCGAGGCTGGGACACAGGCTGAGACAAGGAGGCAGCAACAGAAGTGGTTGAAGACAAAATCGGCAACGAGGCAGCAAGAGAGGTCGGTGACACAGAAGCAGGGACAGACGTCACGACACTCTCAGTTAGGACAACTGCGGTGGAGACAGAAGGGTCGACCACTGGGGAGGAAGTGTAAGGACCAAAAGGTGACACCCTAACGGACAGCAAACCGGACAGGGTCCCCATGACGGCAGCGAAGGAAGGCTCGCCGCTCTCAAGTATGGTGGGTGGATGCTCGGGAAGAAGTGAGGAAATAGGCTCAACCGAGATAGGCATAGCAGTGGTGGTGGTGGTGGTGGTGGTGACGGACGTGGTGGACGGCTCAGCAAGTGTACTCCCGACACTGGCAGAAGTGGGGACAGAAGTGCCGGGAGGTGCAGAAAGTGCAGGCTCGGGCTGAGGGATCACGGGGTCAGCAGGAGGTGCAGGGGGTGCAGGGGGTGCCTGCTCAGCGCCCTCGGCCTCAAGAACGTAAGCAGCTGGGATGAGGAGATCCATCGCTGGATTCCAATCCTCGTGGGCCGGTCCTATATGTGTCCGAGCGAGGCTCGGGAGGATCATGTAATCAGCACTGTAAGGACCGTGCAACCAAACCCAATGCCGCTGGCCATGGGGACGAAGCATCTTCATCTAGGCCATGACGTCTATCGAGAGTACAGTGGGGCCCGGGGCTCGTCTAAGGTCAGCAGGAAGGTCCACGCCGGTCATCAGGGCTAGCAAAGTAATCAGACCGCCGCAGCAAATCGGTGAGCGAGCGCCCACCGAAATGATGATGCGGTCTAAGAACCAGCTAGCAATATCAATCTCAACGGTGGGGAACAGGTCATCACTATCCCTATCGAGAACTCTGGGGCGAGTCATCGCGTAGAGCATATAGAGCTCAGGCGTAGACATCGTCCCAGGCTCGTACCTCGCCAAGAAGGTGGTCGCCATGAGGCGCTGGGCTATACGAAGGCAGGGGTGTAGGATGGCTAAGGCCTTGGCCCTACTAGGGTCAAAACCATGGTGGGAGCCCGTGATACGTTTCCAGAATGTGGAAGTGTCAAATGATGGTGGTGGGATGTGAGTGGGTGCGTAAGCTCGGTCGGGGACGGAGACATCGTGCCACTGGAAGAATGCACAAAGCATGACGAGAGTGACCTCGCACTCTCGGTCCATAAGGCGAAATGTGCATCCTCCAGTGATCCGGGCGATCGAGCTAAGCACCTCAAGTGTCGGACGGACGTAGGTGTCCGCCGACACTGACAAAAAGTCGTGCCAACCCACGTTGTGGTACAACGTGAGCATCCCCTCTAGCACCCCTAGGCGGTTCAGGTCTGCTAAGTGTGCGAACCTAGAGGGCACAATAGATCGTTGGGTGATACGCTCAAATCGGACGCGCTGTGCGTCGTCTCTGAACGTGATCCCCAGCGGCCCGACAACGGGAGCCGGTGGTGGGATAGGATCGGCGGGGATGGGCTGTGCGTGGATGGGATCGGCGGGAAGCGGTTGTGTGGGGGGTGGTGGACTAGGTGGAGGGGAGTCCTCCCTAGCATGAGAGGGACCGGCCTCATTGGTCCTCTTCCGATTGGAAGAGGCTCCCCGCATGCGTGGCCTAGTGCGGGGCGGCATGTGTGCCGCGAGTGCTCACCCAACAAGAATGTAATGCGGCGTGCTCAATAAAAGGAGCGATTGTACCTGAACATGCCGCGAGCACAAATCAACAAGTGCGTATGAAGAGCGCCACCTCCGCGGAGCTAAAAACGCGTCCTGAAGCTCCCCCAAGCTTCCCCAAGATAGCCTGCAAATCAAACAACGATATCAGCAGGTAATATTCAAAATACATGGGAGAGATGGGGTATAATAGATTGATAAACAATTTAATTTGATTTTTGGGCTCAATAGGTCTACGGATCGAGAAAAATAGGAGAAAAATGAATTTTGCGCGAAATAGGGGATCACCGGAGGTCGGCCGGTGGTGGGGGGTGTCGCCGGAGGTTGGGTCGTCGGCGGTCGGACGATCGCCGGCGGTGGTCGACCGAGCGGGCCAGCGGCGAGGTGAATCGGGTGAGGGGAGTGCGGTCACGGGCGAGGGATTTGAAAGGTCATTGGGGCTCGGGCGAGATTTGGGAATAGCTGTGTTGAAATTCGCGCCGAGCCCGCGCGATATATATAGGGGTAGTTACGACTCGGCCGAGTGACTATGTTGCTCGGCCGAGTGACGTAACGAAAAAATGAGTTTAAATTTCTCCCCGCCACTTACAACTCGGCCGAGTGGCTTCTGTTCACTCGGCCAAAGGGAGAAAACTCCTTCGGCCGAGTGGCACAAGCTACACGGCAATATTCAGGCTAGGAGGGTATCCGTTTCCCTCGGTCGAGTGACTAAACATACTCGGCCGAGTGACAGTAATACGAAATGCACAAAAAAGACAGAGAGTTAGGTTCAGCATACTTCCCTCGTTGGTGCCCCACTCGGCCGAATGGGGTCCTTTGCTCGGCCGAGTCACATATGATACTCGGCCGAGTGACGTGCTGTTTTCTGCTTCGGGGCTCCGTTTTTGCTCTACTCTCTGTTTTTCTTCCTCCAGTTGGTTTCTTCCTCCTCCCAAGGCCTGAGCGCATTCCTGGAGCACTCTTCCTTTCCTCTATCTTCCTCCATGTGTGAGATCTCCTTTTCTCCTCTCCTGTCATAGAAATTAAGACCCGTTGTCACAATTTTTATGGGCAAAAGACTCAAAACACTAATAAAGTCTAAAACAAAAATAAAAACCAAAATAAAAAGAATGCAAAAACCATCGGGTTGCCTCCCGACAAGCGCTTGTTTAAGTTCTTGAGCTCGACCCCTTTGGGTTTTCAATTAACGCTTGATGTTGGGTGCATATGAGATGCACCCGTCGAACTTGCCGGAAAGACCGCTCGGATTTGGATCGTGGTGGTGAGTGGCCTTCCTCAGTGCCCCTTCATCATGAGCAATGTTGGGGGATGGCTCCCCCAAGCTTGAGCTTGTTCCGGTCCTTGGCTTCGCCGGTGACACCGATCTTCGAGTCGGTGGAGCTTTCTTCGGATTCTTCAATGTCGAGAGCTTGCAAAGCTCTCGTATTCTCGCGACATCAATGTCGCCATCATCATTCTCCGTGGAGTTATTTGGAGAGTTCTCCATCTTCTCTTCTTCGCTCAAATCTTGGCTTTCTTCAAAGCCGTCATCATGGAGTGCACCAATGGAGTAGGGGATAGCCTCTTCAATGATCTCATCAAGGAGGTCCAAGTAATCTAGCTCCTCATGATACGACATGTGCTTCATAGCCTTTGGTATATGGAGCTCGACTTCAATGTTGCCTATATTCAAGGTAAGAGTCCCTTCCCGCACATCGACGATTACACCGGCGGTGGCGAGGAATGGGCGTCCAAGTATGAGCGATGTGTCACCCTCTTCCTTGATGTCCATGATCACAAAATCACAAGGCAAGCATATGCCTCCCGAAACTTGGAGTGGGATATTCTCCGTGATCCCAACTGGCCTTGTAATCCGACCGTCCGCGAGTTGAATCCTCATGTAGGTTGGCTTTAAATCCGTGCCGGTATTTAACTTCCGGAACATGGTGAGAGGCATGAGGCTCACACTAGCGCCCAGATCGACCAATGCTTTTGACCGGCGCCCCGTTCACGGTATGGGCGCGGTGTCGTTTTACCGTAAGTGCACGGTTAGTGTAGGGTGCGGGTTTATCGAACTCAGGGAGGTGGATGGCTTGAGTGGCTACTAGCCTCGCCTAGGTTGTGTGCTAGCTACGCGGATAATGTGGGTGGAAGTGTAGAAATAAAAGAAAGAAATGAAAAAGACACGAAATGAATCCCCGCTAACACGGGCTAGAGCACTCATGACACTTGGCATTTGACTTGATCCAGGGTGAGACATTGCCCAAAAAGGTGGTACCTAGCGTCCATGGCCCGATATTCCGGTCGGTGCCAAGCACGCTAGGCCTACCCGGTTCCGGATGGTGGGCATTCCCATGTCCATTAACACCTTCCGCAACCGGGAGCATTAAGGCCACAATGATATCTCCCAACACTTCGTCCAAGCCGCTCCCGCGCGCTAGGACTCGATGTCAACGCTAGGGGCGTGAGCTGTGGCCAGGGAGTCAACCGCCAAGTTTATTCCCCCTTGGCCCGACGGTCAGAGGCGGTCTTTCTCCCGCCAATGACAATGAAACACCCACGCGTAACCCTAATGGCCAAATAGGTCAAATGTGATTTCTAGCGATACATCAAAGCGGATCTTGACAGGACAAGCACCGGACCCCAATCCCTAACACATCTAGTGTGTTGCCATACGAATTGGACCCAGATCGCTAGAAATCCCCATTGACACATTTCATCGAACACGTGCCATGCAACCAAGTCTAATGTAAATTTCCAAGCAACGATCCTACCCTAACCCGTATTAGGGTTCATCAAAACTACTCAATGGTGAATAACATAAGAACAAACAACACAAAAGACATATAAACTTTCACCATCAAGCAAAGTAAACACAATACAAACAATGGAGAAAAAGAGAGGAAAATACTTATCTTGAGTGAATCGTCAATCCAATACAAGACTTATTGAACAAAAGACCTAATCTAAACTAACCTAGAACTCACAAGAGAAGGGGGGCAAAAAGCCCTAAAAACTCCAGGAGAGACCCCTCAAGTCGGCCAGCCTCGTGTATTTATAGCCCCACTTCGGAACCCTAATGGTTCGGGTCCAAACCCGCAGAAAAAACACCACCCGATCGGTTGACAAGTCAACCGATCGGGTGATCTGTTACAAATAATAAACAGAAAACGACGGAGCTTCACCCGGTCAGATGAACCGGTCGGTTGAGTTCTTGGGGTGACCGGTTGGATCATGGCGCCATCGGGTGAAGAGGTCGGTTGGATGCCCGTGTCTTGGCTCCTCAGAATCAGCTACAGATGAACCGATCGGGTGAGAGTCACCCGATCGGTTGGCATTTGGCTCGAAAAGACAGAGAAACGGCCGCAATGAACCGGCCTGAGAACCTGTCAGGTGACATCCGCTTGAGCTCTAGCTGAGACCGGGTGGTGCACGCGTGCATCACCCGATCGGTTGAATTTGTTCAACCGATCGGGTGATGGGCTGAATGATGCAATTATCGTCATTTGACCCCCTGGGTCACGCGTGACTCCTCCCGTTGCACCGGGGACTTGTGATATCGTCGTTTTTATGTCCAAAATGCTAGAAATTCCTGTAAAATACCAAAAACACAGAAAAGTGAAAGAAAACAAGAAAATACAAGAAAGCAAATAAAAGACGGCGAAAAATACGGAGAAACACGGAACAAAACGCGCGCAAATATATGAAATATAAACGCACGTCAAAATCCCCCAAGCTGAACTCTTCCTCGTCCTCGAGGAAGACGAGTGAGAGTAGGAGCTCGGAGGGAGAAAATAGAGAGAAGGAGAGAAAAAGAGAACCCTATATCCTAGATCGCCCATAAGGGCCAACAAAATCAATCACGCCACACGAAGCAAGCATACGACAAAACACAACACTAAACCAAGGAATGTGAGTCCAAACAAGTGTCGTGGGCCCACGCGGTGAAGCGCGAGTGAGCGTGGTCGTGTGCTAGCAAACAGTATCACTATCTACATTGTGCAATAAAGCTCCATATACACATACCCAAAGAAAGACCCAAATATCGATTCAATTTGAAATTGCGGTGAATATTAGCTCAAGCATGCATGAGAAGAGTATAAGAATAGAAGCGTATCATGCATCGGGGACTCCACAGCTAGGGACTAGGAAATCACCACACTATAGCCTAGGTAAGCGCTAGAAGGTCCTTATGCCAAGTGTTTTCGAAAACGATGGGGGTTAAGATGATGTGGAGTAGAACACTCGGTGCAAATTCTCGCCTTCCCTTTATTCTCGGTAGATAGGAAAAATATTCACACTTGAAATTTTTGGGTTTTGGGTATTTGTATTTTTTTGGATTTTGGGCTATACAAAATTTTTCTTTTCTTTTCTTTTTGGGTTTTTCTTTTCTTTTCTCTTTTTTTGGATTTTTGGGTTTTTGGCTATACACATGTGTACTCTCCCAAGTGGGAGAACGGTACACGACGAGGGGATTTGCACCAAGTAAAACGAAAAAGAAGTCGGAATCTAAAAACTTGGTCAAAGGAAACTATTCTCGCTAAATAGAGCATAGGCTAAATGGGTTGTCCTAGTCCTTAATTATGGAATCCCGACACATGCGAAATGAAGTACACGATATATATATATAGCATGCAGAAGCAGACAGGAGAAATAAATACCGCATATTCAAATCGAAGCATGATAATCTAGGGGTCATTCCTGGACAGGTATATAAAGTAAAATCACAAAGTAGAAGCACACCAAATAGCTAAGCACGACGCACGACTCACAAAAAGCTAAGTGGACCCGCGATGCATGAAATGCAAGAGGACTCGATATCCTAGGGTTAGTGAATGTGATTATCGAAGCCGTGCAAGGTGTGCGTGTGATTTTCGTGGCAATTCATCATAGGGTTCATCTCTAGGAGAAAGAGATAGAAAGATGAAAAGAAAAAGAAAAAGAAAAACACGGAGAAAAACGACTCAAATAACGAAGAAAAAGAGACAAATGACGCACGAAGTGCGACTCCCCCAAGCTAAAACTTGCATTGTCCTCAATGCAATAGTAGTGAATACGAGAGGGCAATGAAAATGGGGGGGAGTTACGCACCGACACAAAAAATGAAAAACACAAAAAACACATGAGCGAAACTAAAAAAATAAATAAAAAGAAACACTCAAATAAAAGGCATAAAACACGACAAAAGAACACCTAGACACAGACATACAACAACGACACACGAAAACATGCACACAAATCGATTTCCCCCAAGCTGAACATGACAATGCCAGCGAAACGATATGATCAATGTGATGCAGAAATATGCAAGGGGAAGATCGGAAAAGAAAAGAAAGAAATCAAAATGCCGGAGAGACGGTGTGCTCATTCTCCTCGGAAGAGGATGCGGATGAAATGATAGAAGGGCACGACATGAAGGGTTATTAAGATGCAAAAGCAAACCCTAGATACGCTCCCCTCGCTAATGAGAGGAGACGAGATTATTCAAACCTAAACTAGAAAGCGGTAAATTTTTACACTACTGGATTAGGATACACCTGAGCATAGGTGGATCCAAGATCTGGAGCGGGGTAGGTAGCTGCTCTAACTGCTCCTTCTGTGGCTCCGCCAGAAGCGCTGTGCCACGTGTGCCAATGGACCCAAGCAATGCACCTCCAAGCATCCCTCGTAGGTGTCCACCTGTGACCTGCAAAGGACGAGGTGCATTAGTCCATGGCAAGAAATTATTTCCCAAAATAAATGTATCCCAGAGATAGTCGCCGGTAAATGATGGTAAAATATATGAAATGTGGCGAACACTCCCTGGAAATGGTATGCTATCCTCTGTGCTAGCGACGATCAAATCCCCGCTCTCCATGTGAAGTTGCTCTCCAGGTGGTGACACACCGCAACATACCTCAAGGGAAGTCGATCCTGTGTCCTGTGAGAGATATGGTGTGTCAAATATATATGAGTCTAAAGAAATAGGACGTGAAAAGAGAGACTCAAATGTGGAGTGAGAGTGAGTATGAAAATCTCCCTGAATAGGGGCAATATGCTCAAGTAGATGCTCAGCCACAGAAGAAGTGGAGCGTGACGGTAGAGGTAGATGTGGCTCGGGCTCCATGAAGTGGACAATCGTATCCAAGCCCTCATGCACATCCTCCTCGACGATATGCTCATGCTCCTCCATCTGCCCGATGTCCTGAATGACATCCTCATGGTTGACCACCGACCAAGGAGGAAGCTGTGACAGAGATGGCTGTGGAGGTGGATGTGGAGCGAACCACTCGTATGTGGTCGTGGTGTCGTCGTCCTCACGCACATCCTCCTCATCGGTATGCATAAGCTCTGTGGTCTCCTCGGTGCTCTCATAGGAATCATATGGGGTATCCAGATAAAGATGAAAAGTCTCTCCCACAGATCCTAGAGAAATCTCCCCATCCTCACTATCATAATCAAAAAATGCTTCGTCATCCAAGTGGTAGTGTGGGAAAATTGGGGCATCGGCATGAGATGTGTCTAAGGTGGCCGATGGCATGGTGGTCTCAACAATGAAGGTGGGTATATCCTCTCCTTCATCCCCTCTCCTCGGTGTCGGCTCGGTGATTGGTACCATCAAGTTTTGTAATATTTGGCCTTGGTTAAACATGGCACTTTCAAGGAGAGAGGCTTGATTCTTCTTGTGTTTGTGGAGGGGTATAAGGTTGAGGAAATGGATGGGAGGTGTTTGGGCTAAGGTTGTGGGAAAATGTTTGGCCTTGGAGCGGGGGGAGGCTCTCAAGCGTAAATGGGCAATCATAATACACGTGCCCCGCCATCCCACAAGTCTCACAAACCACAACTGGATAAGGATCGTATCCTCCCATCTGAGCATCGAAATTTGATCTCCACATGGTAATATCAAAGGTACCTGGACAACAAAAATAAGAAAACTAGAGAGGTGCGTCAATAGTACAAGAGAATAACAAAAAGTTAATATAATGGTGGGGGAAAAATTTCTTGGTTATTGAATTTTTTTAAAAAAAAAAGAAAAAGAAATTTTTTTTTGTGTTTTTAAGCGTATTCTAACGAACCCAAGCTAAGCTAATATCAAACCGAACGCATCCCCGGCAACGGCGCCATAAACTTGACCGGCGCCCCGTTCACGGTATGGGCGCGGTGTCGTTTTACCGCAAGTGCACGGTTAGTGTAGGGTGCGGGTTTATCGAACTCAGGGAGGTGGATGGCTTGAGTGGCTACTAGCCTTGCCTAGGTTGTGTGCTAGCTACGCGGATAATGTTGGTGGAAGTGTAGAAATAAAAGAAAGAAATGAAAAAGACACGAAATGAATCCCCGCTAACACGGGCTAGAGCACTCATGACACTTGGCATTTGACTTGATCCAGGGTGAGACATTGCCCCAAAAGGTGGTACCTAGCGTCCATGGCCCGATATTCCGGTCGGTGCCAAGCACGCTAGGCCTACCCGGTTCCGGATGGTGGGCATTCCCATGTCCATTAACACCTTCCGCAACCGGGAGCATTAAGGCCACAATGATATCTCCCAACACTTCGTCCAAGTCGCTCCCGCGCGCTAGGACTCGATGTCAACGCTAGGGGCGTGAGCTGTGGCCAGGGAGTCAACCGCCAAGTTTATTCCCCCTTGGCCCGACGGTCAGAGGTGGTCTTTCTCCCACCAATGACAATGAAACACCCCCGCGTAACCCTAATGGCCAAATAGGTCAAATGTGATTTCTAGCGATACATCGAAGCGGATCTTGACAGGACAAGCACCGGACCCCAATCCCCAACACATCTAGCGTGTTGCCATACGAATTGGACCCAGATCGATAGAAATCCCCATTGACACATTTCATCGAACACGTGCCATGCAACCAAGTCTAATGTAAATTTCCAAGCAACGATCCTACCCTAACCCGTATTAGGGTTCATCAAAACTACTCAATGGTGAATAACATAAGAACAAACAACATAAAAGACATATAAACTTTCACCATCAAGCAAAGTAAACACAATACAAACAATGGAGAAAAAGAGAGGAAAATACTTATCTTGAGTGAATCGTCAATCCAATACAAGACTTATTGAACAAAAGACCTAATCTAAACTAACCTAGAACTCACAAGAGAAGGGGGGCAAAAAGCCCTAAAAACTCCAGGAGAGACCCCTCAAGTCGGCCAGCCTCGTGTATTTATAGCCCCACTTCGGAACCCTAATGGTTCGGGTCCAAACCCGCAGAAAAAACGCCACCCGATCGGTTGACAAGTCAACCGATCGAGTGATCTGTTACAAATAATAAACAGAAAACGACGGAGCTTCACCCGGTCAGATGAACCGGTCGGTTGAGTTCTTGGGGTGACCGGTTGGATCATGGCGCCATCGGGTGAAGAGGTCGGTTGGATGCCCATGTCTTGGCTCCTCAGAATCAGCTACAGATGAACCGATCGGGTGAGAGTCACCCGATCGGTTGGCATTTGGCTCGAAAAGATAGAGAAACGGCCGTAATGAACCGGCCTGAGAACCGGTCGGGTGACATCCGCTTGAGCTCTTGCTGAGACCGGGTGGTGCACGCGTGCATCACCCGATCGGTTGACTTTGTTCAACCGATCGGGTGAGGGGCTGAATGATGCAATTATCGTCGTTTGACCCCCTGGGTCACGCGTGACTCCTCCCGTTGCACCAGGGACTTGTGATATCGTCGTTTTTATGTCCAAAATGCTAGAAATTCCTGTAAAATACCAAAAACACGGAAAAGTGAAAGAAAACAAGAAAATACAAGAAAGCAAATAAAAGACGGCGGAAAATACGGAGAAACACGGAACAAAACGCGTGTAAATATATGAAATATAAACGCACGTCAGCTTTTTGTAAGGGGACGCCTCCGAGTGTGCAAGGAATCCGGAAACTCCCGGGATCTTTAAATTTGGCGGGGTCCTTATCCTTCCTAGTGAACCAAGTTCCTTGTTCCGCGAGCATGATCTTCTCCTTCCTTTTCCTTCCCGTAATCAAGTCCTTTAAGAACTTTGCATAGGACGGGATTTCCACTAAGGCATCAAGAAAGGGTATATAGAGGCTCACCCCTCTCAAGTATTCGAGGAACTTGGCTAGCCGCTTCTCGATCTTGGCTCTAGCTAGCCGTTGAGGGAAAGGCACCGGTGGCATGAATCGGCGCTCATCAATAGGTTCCTCCTCTCTTGATTTTGCTCCTTCTTGTGGCTCCTTCTCCTTTTCCACCTCAATTACCAGCTCGCTTTCTTTTAGAATCTCCACCACGGGTTCCTTGATTTGAGTCATGGGGGGAGTGGTATCCTTCCCCCCTCTTGTTGTAACCGCAACAACCGCGTTGATATGGCCGATGTTGCCCTGTGGATTTGGCTCGGGTTGAGCCGGCAATTGTTGGTTATTTCTATTGAGCAACGCAAGTTCCTCCCCGATTTGAGCGACGACGGTGGCGAAAGAATCTTGTCCCGTTTTCAACGTGGCGTTAATCTTTCTTTGCTCCGCCATAAACTCCTCCACCTTAGCTTCAAAATCCGAACGTGGTTGAGCTTGCGGAGGGTTCAGATTTCTCCACCCTTGATTATACCCGGGTGGCCTATAAGGTCCCACTTGTTGCCTTTGTGGGAAGTTTTGTTGCGGTGGCCCCTTGGTTGATAATTCGGTTGTGATGGTGGAGCCCGAGCTTGAGGAGGTTGTTGAGGCGGGGGGTTCAAGGCACCATCATTATTAGCATAAGAAAAACCCGGATGGTTTCTAGCGGCCGGGTTGGCCCAATATCCGGAATTCCCCGCAACATATTGAATTTGCTCCAAAGCTCCTTATCCTTGCTCTCCTCCTACATACATGGCCTGGGATTGGTCTTGCCAATCGCTCATATGATTTGTCGATGCGGATGTAGTAGGGGCTCCTTGCGGCTCGGTAATGTATTTTTCCAATCTCTCCACTACCTTGTGGAGAGAGTCAAATTTGCTAGCAAGCTCCGCCACGGCCTTGGCCTCATAAATACTCGTGGGCTTCAAGGAGGATGAAGAATGTCCTCGCTCGTCCCCCATTATTGGTTGTTGGATGACATCTCCTCTAGCAAGGCCGTAGCTTCATCGGGAGTCTTTGACAAAATGGCTCCATTTGCGGTGGCATCAATAATCTGCTTTGTGCCCGGTTGGAGTCCAATGTAGAAACTGTGGACAAGCTCCCAATCTTCAATGCTGTGATGGGGGCATTGATGTTGCAAGTCCTTGAAGCGCTCCCACGCCTCATAGAGAGTCTCCTGTGGTCCTTGCTTGAAGGACATGAGAGCACTTCTTATCTTCACCGTCTTGGATGGCGGGTAAAATTTGTCGACGAAGGCACTCGCCAATTCATCCCAAGTGGTGAAGATTCCTTCAGCTTGCGTCCTCAACCAATATAAGGCCTTGTCCTTGAGTGTGAAGGGGAAGAGGTGCAGTCTGATAGCATCTATGGAGACGCCCGGCATTTGGAAGGTGGCACATTTTGATAGGAAGAGCTGGATGTGGTAATGAGGGTTTTCATGGGAGTTCCCATGAAAAGGATCTTGTTGCATCAGGACTACCAATCCGGTCTTCAATTCGAAATTTTTGTCGGCCGCCAACTCCGGCATAGCTATGGATGAGGTCGTGGAGGAAGTCTTAGGCCGAAGCCTATCTCTAATGGAAATGATCCTCGCCATTCACTCCGCCAATTCTTCAGGTGTCTCAGGATGGGTCATAAAATTTCCTTCTGTAACGGGTCTCCTCTCCGCTCGGATCCTCCTCAATGTATGCTCGATCTCCGGATCATATAGTATTTCTTCGGGATTCGCCGAGGATCTCGTGTACATGCAAGGGAGAACAAAGTTTCAAAGAAATAGTTAGCACAAAGGAAGGGTAAAATAAAAATAGAAATAATAGAACAAAAAAGAAAAATAGCTAGGTAGGTAGAATCAAACACTATTGCCTCCCCGGCAACGGTCCCCGGCAACGGCGCCAAAAACTTGATCGGATGCCTGAGGTGCACGTGAACACGCAACCGGGGCACGCGACTCGCTAGTCTTATCGCAAGCGCACGGTGTAGCGACGAGCGGATATCAAACACGAGGAGGCCAAATGACAGTGTCTTCTTCAACTCACCTGGCTATAAGAATAGTCTAGAAATGTTCACAATGAAGCAGTCACAGTCGTTCAATTGTATAAAAGGAATATCAAATTAATAAAGACGCCTAGGGGTAGGGAATCACCGCTACAAACCGTATCTCGTCATTGTGATTCGTAGGTGTCACAATTGCTAGACTTGAAATTCAGGTGAACTAGTTGCAACTAAATGTAGAACCAAGCTCACGCTCTCGCGCTATTACCGGTCTATAGCAAACCTAGGGCAGGGTCCAATCTCTTGCAAACCCTAACCTAGGCAAGCTAGCGTGAAGAACAACATCATCATTCAATCGTATCTCGAGCCCACTCTCGTGCAAACTCGAGCTACGACCTAGGTTGGGATAGTTCCTACCGGTCCAATCTCTTGCAAACGGGTATTGGTATAGAATTGCAATCGAAAACCCTAGTTTCGATCCAATCTCTTGCAAACCGATTCCGGAGAAATCCAATTGTAACCCAATTCGAATTTCTAGGGCTTCCTATCGAGTTGGGATCCAATCTCTTGCAAATCCCAATCGGTATGAATCCCTAGCTATTCGTATGAAATCAATCCCAAACTAACCCTAATCAATTCTAGCAATAATTTCATCAATTCATCACAAATTAGAAATAGGGTTCGTAGGGTTCATCCCTACGCCCTAAGACGATAGAACTACTCACAATTCATAATGAAATGCAATAGAAATTCACAATCAAAATCAATAGAATTCATTGCAATATTCAATATATCAATAAAAATGGAGTTTTTGATAGGGAGAGAGACAAACCAATGAAGAACCAATAGCATCCAACAAAATAACACTTTTCTCTCTTCCCTAAAAGCTCAATCTAATCTCCTAAAGTAATCTAAAAAAGGCTGCAAAAAGTTCTGAAAAGCTCCCTAAACTAGGTTAAAAACTGGGGTTAAATACCCCCCAAAATCGCCCAAAAAACTGTGACGAAAATGCCCCTGTGCAGCCTCAAAATCGCAGTTTACGCTACAGGCAGCGCGGCTCACTCGGCCGAGTGACAAACCCTGACAAATTCCAGTAAGTTCGGACTTTTGGGGGTCGGCTCCTCAGGAGTCACTCGGCCGAGTGACTTTCTTTGCTTTGGCCGATGGGACTTCTTCACTCGGCCGAGTCGAAACTCGGGATTCGACTGACAATTTACAGTAACTCTGGACTTTTCGTTGCCGTTGTCTTGATGCCACTCAGGCGAGTGGAGTCTCCGAGGTTCGGCCGAGTGGGCTGGCGATGCTCGGTCGAGTGCACGCTGATAATCTATCTTCTGCGTGTCCGATCTGGTCAGCCGAGCAGGGTCTCGATGGTCGGCCGAGTGACTCCTTCACTCGGCCGAGTGACATGCTCGAAATGCCCATTCCTCGTGTTTTTGCTCCCTCGTTGCTCCTACGACGTTCTTTCTTCTTTCACTCCTCTCCAATAGCAAAATTCCCCTCGAAGGAGTCACGGGTGACACTCCGGAGTGGGTGTATCTCAGAATCACTCCAAATCGCTCGAAATCTCCTGAAATTCGACAAAAACAAGAAATCGTGAAAAGCATCGCAATATTGCCGAAAAATCGTAAAAACGCGATTCGAGCGATCAAAATGCCATGCAAACATGCAGAAAAAGGTGTAAAATATGGAGTGATCAATTCCAGCTTCTGTTTTAGGCGATTTTTAGGGTTTCTTGGGGGTTTTTGCTCCCTCTTCTTCCCCAAGAAGCTTGGGCTAGGGCTTGGAGGCCATGGATGGTGGAGAAGCTTAGTGGAGGTGCTAAAGTGGAAGGGAGGCTTAATTTGGAGAGATTCTTGGGTGAAATCATTCCTTTCTCTTTTGTAATTTTATATCTCTCAATTTGTAATGAATTTGGTTAAATTTTGAATGAAAATTCCTTCTTTTGTTTCATGATGATTGAGTAGTGTAAATTGCTTGGTTGTGATCCATGAATGTTGGTTGTTAATTCTTGCTTCAATTCCCTCTTGCCCAATTTCACTGTTGATGTTGGATGTATTGTTAGGGCACAATTTCATTGGTTATGACCTGAAAGGGCACAATTTGAGATGAATCCACGTTCCTAATTTGATTAGTGTCATGATAATACACCCATCCCTATTGCTAATTGTTGTGTTCTTTAATGCTAAACTTTTCGATTGAGTGTCCTTAGCCGGATGATCAATTGAGTTATATGCGGTAATTTGAGTTTGATTGACACCAAATTTATGAACCCACAACCCATGCTCGCTCGCCTTGCTATCCTAAATCCCATTTGGCTCTCTAACCCTACCCATTTAGGTTAAGATTTTGATTTCACCACACATTTTTCGACACTTCCATCCACGTAGCGAGGTAGTTGTAACACTCTATTATTTTTCTTTATCGATCAAAATTTGTGAATATAGAACGACTTATCCCTGTGATCCGACCCGAAACTCACCGGTTATTTTTATTGCATTGACACTCCTATGCTTGGGAGTGGAAGGCGTGCACTTACGCGTCCTCCGTCGTCAATCAATTGGCGCCGTTGCCAGGGACAACGGTTTCTATTATTAGCATTTGTTGATTGATTTTGAAAGTTTTAGTGTGATAATTCTATCTCTTAGTGTGTGTCTTTACATTTTATTTATTTTCCACTTATTGAGTCTTTTGGTTGTTTATTTTCATTTTCTTGGAATTTTTTTTTAAAAACATGGCAACATCTTTAAATTTTTCCGACATTGATTTGGAGGATATCCCACTCCTACCATACTTTCATGGTTCGGAGTGGGAGAACCCTCATTTACATTTGAAAAAGTTTGAAGATTGGATATTTTCATGTCTTGGGGAAAATTTTTGACGATTGCTTATACTTTAGATTTTTTCCCTCTTCTTTACTAGATGATACTAGATTGTGGTTTGATTCATTGTCTCTTGACTCACATTTTACTTGGTTGTCATTTCAGGCTGAATTTCTCCGAGTGCTTTTGACTACTTTTTTGGAGCAGGTTTAGGGGCGGCAGGCCATGGAGCAGTACATAGCGAGCTTTGCCCAAGCTGAATGGGAGGCCTACCATCAGGCTTGGCAGAGGTTCACCGATTTGGTGCTTGTGTGCCCACACCAGAGTTTCCATGAGGATCATCTTCTGCAGATCTTCTACATATGGTTATCGCCATCTGGGCGGGATTTTGTGCAGATGAGTAGTGATGGGGAGTTCTTTGATTATTCGACTGAGGATTCATGGTGTTACCTGAGGGACATTGCAGCATATGAGGACACATTCCAACAGGTCCAGGACCAGCCTGAGGAGCCAGCTGAGGGCTCATTCCAATGCGACCCTATGGAATACCAAGAGAAACCTGTGAAGAGGGTGCATTGTGGCCAAGTAGAGGAATTTGAGCATATACATTTGGATGAGTCGGAGGAGATGGATGACGGAGTGCGTGTCGACCATGATGATGACATGATGCATTTTCACTTTGAGGTTGAGGATGAAGCGGATGTGCATGATGGCCGAGAGCAGATTGAGAACACCATGGAGCCTGAGCCACAATCCACTTCAGAGTTAGCTTCACAGGTTGAGGCGATTGAGTACTTAGGGAGGGCGACTGAGATGAACTATTTCTGGGATGACAAGGATGATGCGTACTTGGATTTGCCCGAGACGAGTCTACCTCCAGTCCTGTCACTGATGTCACTTCCCTCGCCTCAGGATGCGCACTTTCCAGTCATGGAGGAGGTTTGTCAGGAGCCGTTACCAGTTGCGAGGAGTGCCGCAGAGATTATTGATGTTGATATTGATGTCGAGGAAGAGGATAGTGACGGGGATTGCGAGATGGTATATATTAAGCCCGAGCTCCCTCCTACTCCAGTTTTCTCTCTACAGCCACTTCCACCTCCTCCTGAGGCCGTGCATCATCCCGAGCCTAGCATCACATTTCAGGGAAGTTCCCATCTTTCTTTTTCCTCCACCCCCGAATCAAATTATTTAATTCCATATCATAATGATTTGGATTGTCGTCATTAGATCGTAAATTCATTTATTCATTTCGACGACCCATTTTGGCAAGCTTTTCACTTGAACGGGCGCTCTCGCCCAATTATTTTTGACACTACCTATCTCCCCCATTTGGCAGGAACCCATCATAAGGATATGCTCGGGGCAGTGTCGCTTGCCACTAATGCCTACAGTGGAGGTAGGGCATTGGATGTGGCGATGCTCGCGGAGGAGCGAAAGGATATGATCGAGCAGTTGCCTCCACCGTTGTACATTTGAGATCCACCTTTTGCTAAGGTGTATTCTTTCCTTTACGTAGTGTAAATAAATAAAATAAAAAGTTAGTTTGCTTTTGCATGTTTGCTTTCGTGTGCTTTTCTTTTCTTTTCTATGATCTTTTGCCGAGATCTGATACTCTCCTAACATTGCGGACAATGTTTATTTTAAGTTGGGGAGAGAGTGTTAGAATCTTTAGATTTGTTAGGATTTTGATGTTAGCGTAAATCTTTTTTTGAGATACCTCCATTTTTCCATCACCCATGCACTTCATTGCATATCATATTTGGCCTCCTTGTCCATACGCCGTTTGCTTTGTGCTTAGTCCCTACATGCTTAATGCTATGCAATTTTTTCGGATTATTAGTTTGGCATCAAACTTATGGATATTTGATTGGCTTGTTTTAATTTCTTTTCCAATTTGGATTCAATTGCTAATATGCCATGTATGAGACTATTTCATATGTCGTGATGCTCTCTTTGAAACAATTTGGAAAAAGTTTGGCGTAAGCGATTTCATGTTGGGATGAATGGTGTAGTTTTTGGTTGGATTGGGTTTGGCCAATTTTGTTATGCTTTGTTTTCTTCTAAGGAATGGGTGGATGAATTGCTAACTTGTGTTGGAATGAGAAAGCGAGGAATATAAGTGAATGTTTCTTTCTAATCAAATTGAGTAGCCGGTGCCCCATGAAACATTGGGGAGGACGCCAAAAATGAGATTTAGGAGATAATTCCATCCCTTTGCCTATATAGCGTTATCGCGTGTATGCAAAGGTGGCGGTGTTTGTATCTCATAGCGTTATCACGTGAATGCAAAACATAAACATACAAAATCCAAAAGAATACAAATAAGAGAGAAAAAGAAAAGAAAAGAAAAATGAATGAAAAAAATGAAAGAATAAGCAACATGAGTGATGCAATCTCATCTCCCACCACTTAGAAGAATTTCTTTTGTTATGGCCATTTCCATGAAAATTAGAGATTTTGTCATTTGCGATATATCCTAATGAATGTGATGCGGGCTTATTACCTTAATTTTCTTTGAATTGGATTGAAGAGAGTTTCATTTGTTGTTTACTTTCATACATTGGGTACATTGGTTTTGAAATCATTTGGAAATGCCATTTGGAGTATGCCATGAGGAGATATTGAGTTGGTGCATGTTTTTCAATTTAATCCGAATTTATCGCATATTTTGCTAGGGACTAGCAAAAATCTAGTTGGGGGGTGTGAATCGGGATATAAATTGCATATTTGCCCCCATTTCTGGGCATTTTATGTGTATATCATGTTATTTTGGCTTTGATACGGGCGTATTTGTGATATTGCGTATTATTGAAGACTATTCATATTTTATACATGAAATCTGGTTTTTATGGACTAATTTTTGCTTTTCTTATTTTTCAGGTACTCTTGGTATTTTCTGGATTTTCTAGAATTTTTCCAGAATTTTTGGGAGCTCGGAGCTATTTATTGGGAATTTTTGGAGAAAAAATAGAGTTTCTGGAATTAAAAAAAGAAAATTAATAAAAAAATAAAAAGCCCATGTGCGGGCCGGCCCGCTTTCCTTTCTCGCGGACTCAGTGGGAGTGGGCCGGAAGTGATTTTAAAAAAAGCAAAAAACGTCGAAGCCCAGAGCGCCCAGCGGGCACGCGCGCTGCGCGTGCCCACTTCCCCCTCTTTGTCCGTTTGATGCGGGCGGGTCGGGCGCCCGTGCGCCCGACTCGCAGGCCCGCTTGTAGGTAAATTTCGACTGTGTTGCGAATTTTGAAGCCCAGTTCGTTTTTGTGGATTCCAGCTTCTGTTTTTAGGCGATTTTTAGGGTTTCTTGGGGGTTTTTGCTCCCTCTTCTTCCCCAAGAAGCTTGGGCTAGGGCTTGGAGGCCATGGATGGTGGAGAAGCTTGGTGGAGGTGCTAAAGTAGAAGGGAGGCTTCATTTGGAGAGATTCTTGGGTGAAATCCTTCCTATCTCTTTTGTAATTTTATATCTCTCAATTTGTAATGAATTTGGTTAAATTTTGAATGAAAATTCCTTCTTTTGTTTCATGATGATTGAGTAGTGTAAATTGCTTGGGTTGTGATCCATGAATGCTGGTTGTTAATTCTTGCTTCAATTCCCCCTTGCCCAATTTCATTGTTGATGTTGGATGTATTGTTAGGGCACAATTTCATTGGTTAAGACCCGAAAGAGCACAATTGGAGATGAATCCACGTTCCTAATTTGATTAGTGCCATGATAATACACCCATCCCTATTGCTAATTGTTGTGTTCTTTAATGCTAAACTTTCCGATTGAGTGTCCTTAGCCGGATGATCAATTGAGTTATATGCGGTAATTTGAGCTTGATTGACACCAAAAATTTATGAACCCACAACCCATGCTCTCTCGCCTTGCTATCCTAAATCCCATTTGGCTCTCTAACCCTACCCATTTAGGTTAAGATTTTGATTTCACCACAAATTTTCTGACACTTCCATCCACGTAGCAAGGTAGTTGTAACACGCTATTATTATTTTTTATCGATCAAATTTTATGAATATAAAACGACTTGTCCCTGTGATCCGACCCGGTACTCACCGGTTATTTTTATTGCATTGACACTCCTACGCTTGGGAGTGGAAGGTGTGTACTTGCGTGTCCTCTGTCGTCAATCACCCAATCAGAGTTGTAGAACTCAAGAAACAGCCCGAAAGGCCAGAACTTGGGAAAAGCCCAGTTCTGGCCTAAGCCTAGCTTGGGCTGGCAGGTCCAGATCCGCTAGGCAGGCTGAACCTGCCCGCAAGGGGGCTCCAGCTGGACTTACCTGCCAAGCAGGCGGGTCTGACCTGCCCGCTTATGCGGGCAGGTCAAGCCCGCCTGGGCGGGCTCGACCACGGGCGGGCTCTGGCTCAAGCCAGCCCGCCTGGGCAGGTGTGACTCGAGCCCGCCCGCTGATGCTCCTGAAACTAACACCTAGAAGCCAACTAGCATTGGCACGAATGCCAAGGGCTAGATGTATCCTAATGCAAATTCTCGGCAATTTACCCAAGCATACGGTGTCAAGTAATAATATAAAAGATATCGATCCCATAGGGAATGTAGAGATGTTATTGTCTTGGGCTATTTTTAAATCTCATAATTTAGGTAGCAGTCAGTTTCAAGAGATTGTTTATTTAGGATTGTGAAAAATTAATAAAGACTAGGGCTTTAGGACTCACCACTAGGATCGTCGGATGTCAATGCTTGGTTAAGGCTCTTATGTTGCATTGACATTATTAGGGATTGTCGCATCCAAGATGTAGAATTCATGACTCTAAGCGCCATGAATCTAATGTATCACATTAACCCTGCTCTCGCGACAGGTGCACACGATACGTGCATTAAGAATCGACAATATTCATGCCACTCTCGTGGTCAGAATGATCTCAGCTCATGCCACTCTCTTGGGTTAGAGCTTCGATGTATTTTGGTGGCTCTCATTGACGCAATGGCGGTAGCCGTCAATTAATAATATAGTTCGTCGGTGGATCCCATCAAGACACGAGCCATGCATGGTCACGAGTCCTAATTGGATCCACTAACTCCCTAATTAAGTCTATAGGATACTCCTTAAGCCAATTGATTCCACCGACCGTGGGCATGATCTCAGTACGAGTTCTCCTACAAACTTTGCAAGATCAACCAAAATACGTCCCTTTTATACCAACGCAACCTAAAAATCCTAACTTTACATCTAAATCCTAAACTCCATGGGCTTATTCGTTAGCCCTAGATAGAACTACTCACGCATCATAGAAATAGCAATAAAAGATTCAATAGTTGCAATGGAATTCATCATGGGGATAGAAAACATCAAAATCAATATAGAGTTTAGAGAATCGTTACCAACGCGTCGTGGAGCAATAGCAAGCCAAAAAGAATTAAGAAAACAAGATTCCTTGCACAATAGAACAATAAAAATGCAAGCATTGTCTTCACAAAAATAGCGACGACACAAAACTCTCTAAAACCTAATTATAACTAAACTAAAGTTTCTCCAAAGTTTCTCCCTGAAAATAGGGCTAAAAAAGTGCTTAAATACATAGGGTAGAAATCCCAAAAAATCTCAAAAAATCTGTGCACTTGGGCCCACCAACTAAGCTGGTCGAGTCGCGCTACTCGACTGAGTAGCGGATCCTGCTCGGTCGAGTCGCTTTAAGGCTCTGTTTGCTGCTGCTTCTATGTCTGGATGATACGGGCTACTCGGTCGAGTACCCCCCCTACTCGGTCGAGCTACAGGATCAGAACTTCCTTCAAAATGCTGCTCTGTTTGTTGTCGACTCGGGTCGAGTATGTGAGCTGCTCGGTCGAGTTGCTTTGCTGCTTGGTCGAGCTAGGGTGCCTGGGAGAAAAGCTCAAACTCATCATCTGTTTGGTTCGAATTGTGTCGAGTCGGCTGTCTTCTCAGTCGAGTAGGTTGAGGCCGTTTCTTGTACGATTTCTACGTGTCAGCTCGGCTGAGTAACTGATGCTACTCGATCGAGTCACCTATGAAACTGAATTAAAGCCTTGGCTCGCTCTCTTCTCCTCCTCTCCTATGATCTTCTTCCATACCTCGGCGAACTCACATGGAGTCTTGCCAATGATGTCTCGGACGTGTCGGATGTGTCAATGTCTCAAAATAGCTCCAATTCACTCCAAAACGCCTGAAAATCCAAAAAGCTATACAAAACTCGATATGGCGTTAGAAGCGTAATAATATATGAAAATATGGAGTTTGGAGGCAAAGATGTCATGAAATGATGCGATAAAAACATGGAAAATATGGACGCATCAAAATCCCCCAAGCTTACCTCTTACTCATCCTCGAGGAAGACGAATACAAGGCTCACCGGGCGATGAAAAAAAATAGAAAAGGAATGGAAGATGGAGGCGAGGGCTAGATTATTCGGTCAGATCTCAAGCCATAGCGACATATCACAATACTTTGAAAATTGATCACATGCTAATAAGAATTTCATATCTTAGCTAAACATAGTACTTGCAAGAATTTAAGAACAAAGGAAGGGATCCTCTAAAATCATGCAATCAATTCATTTTCACATCATGTAAATCATAGAGTTTAGTATAAACATGTTGGCGACGCACTTTTCAGTCAATAGAAATAAATAAAACATATAAGAGTCATACCAAGCATGCAATAGAGAATAGAATAAGGATCATGGCATTCATATATTCATCTCAAATCACAAAAAATCTCCATAGCTAATATATTTTGCAAAGTCTGAGCATTATCAAATATCCCTAAATGTGCACAATTCCCTCTAATGGCATACTCGTATAATCAAATGGATTCACCCCTGAAGCTTAGCTTGAGGCATCGCATCTAAGGAATAATGAAGGAATTTTTGTGGCTTCTTCCCAAGTATTTTTATGTAGCTCCAAGTAATAAGATATAAGAAATATTTTTCTTTTCCTTTTGGTTTTTGAACTATTTGTTTCTTTTTTCTTTAGAACTCTTTTTTTTCTTTTTGTAGGAGCAATAGGATATACATATATTTTTGGCTCGGTTTTGTCTTTTTAGGGCTTTTTGAAGCTAGCTTTTTCTTTTGGGATTTTTGGGAAGTGGATGCGGTATAAGTAGCTGCAAAGGTGGTGAACCCAAGTGACATGTAGATAATAATAAAGATTTGTGGAGAAGAAAATAATATAATCAGTTGCTTCACTCATAAAATGTGCACAATGGTTCAATAAGATAATACTCTAACTAAACTCATAAGCAAGTACAGATATTTTCATTCATTTCAACAAATAATGAAGTTATGCGGTAAGGCACATAATAATAGCATGCATGCAATAAGAAGTGAAAAGATAACAAGGCAGATGCTTCAGATATTCTAAAGATGCATGAAGCTTGGTGCATATCCAACATAGGCATACTAAATACTATTGCATACATTCAGTTTCAATTCATTTCGTTAACAGAATATATATGCAAGCATATAAATAGTAAGACACTGAAATACTCTAAGTAGCATGACAAAAGTAATAAGCATCGTGATAGCTACTAAAGTTAAGAGATATATCATCATTCGGAATATATCGAGCAAAAGGGGAAAGAAGGGCGGAGAAAATAAAATCAAAGCAAGCATGCATGCATACTAAACATGGAAACCATGATGCTAAAAAAATGAAACGGTGAAAAGGTGGTGGAAAATAAAAATAAAAAAGGTGTAAAACGAAAGAAAATGAAAAAAATGAAAAAAAAAAGCGATAGCGCTCATCCCCCAAGCTAAACACAACAGTGTCCTCACTACTGAGAACACTCTAGCAAGAAGAGAAGATGAGGCTAGGGTGGGCGGGTGGGAAATAAAAGGAAAATAATAAAATAAAATCGAAACTATGCAAATAAAAGAAGAAATGCAGATGCAAATGCATGACCTAATACCTAAGATGCAAAAATATGAACAAGCAGTCATATGATGCAAATAATGACATGATGCAGGTGGAATATGTGCAAATGCAAAATGATGGAAAATATACAAGCGGTGCAAAAAGGTCATCTCCCAAGCTATGTAAGGACAGGGCCCCAAAGAGATATATGGGCACAAAAATAAATAAGGGGTGACAGGAGCAAAAATAATGTAAAGATCAAGCAGTGGCATCACCCTGAGTGGATGATGATGGGTCCGACTGCTGGGGACCAGAGATAGGAACATCAGCACAGAAGGTGAAGGCTCGACCGGTGTGTCGACTGGTAAGGAAACGGAAGAGACAACAGGATCAGAAGGTAGTGTAACAGCTGGAGTGTCGACATGTGTGAGAACGTGTGTGTCGACAACAGAAGTCTCCAACTGTGGTCCAACCGACTCAAGGGTAGAAGTGAAATGCCCTGTAGAAGCCTGAGAGTGGGGCACAGTGAGCGGTGTAGGAGGGGCGACATGGTCTGGCCTGGAAGGAGGGGCTGATGCAAGTATAACGGGAGGTGCACTCTGATGCCTAAGGATATCAAGAATGGCGGTGAGGTCCCGCTCCATGGACTGTTAAAAAGAGGAGAGCAAGGTTGTGAGGGTGTCAAAGGCATGCCTCAGGGTGATGACCTCGGTCTCCATCACAGAAAGACGTGAGTCCATGGTGCAGGAGCTAAGAGGTGGTCATGAACTGTTAGAAACCACCCTAGTAGGGTGCCCATGGGAGAGTGATGCTCGGGGTCTGAACTGAAAGTCAGGGGAGGGTGGTCTAGCGGGGATCTCGGAGGAAGAGGATGTGAGTGGAATGGATCCGAGATCGGTGCAAAGACAGAAGCAGCAGCAACATCAGAAATAGGAGACGTCGTGGTAATAGAAGTGGTGATAAACAATACGATGCTATCAGAAAATACTGCTGATGCTGGTGCAGAAGTGGTGCCAGGAAGAGAGACTGTGGACCCTACAGTGGTTGGAAGGAAAGTGAGGAGGTCCACAGGTGCGGGAAGTGTGCTGGTAGAGACATGCTCCGAAATAGGTGAAGCGGTAGGCTCGGGGGCGGTAGAACTGGCTGGCTCTGAAGAGGTGGAAGTAGTAAGATCGAGAGCAGCAGAGACAACCGTGTCCTCAGGTCCGTGCACGATAGAGACAGAGGTAGTGACCACGGGGAAAAAGGTGTGGACAGTCCCCGGGGTCTCTACGGTGGTGGTGGTGGTGGTGGTGGTGGGAGCACTGACAGAAGTGGGACAGAAGTGCTCCCTGGTGGGGATGGAAGTGCAGGCTGGGCTGGATGTGCTTCCATGAGGGCAGCAATGTCGGGCTCGTCCTCATCAGAACTGAGCACCCAGTCGTCGATGTCGTCGGTGACTGGTGCTCCAGGTGGCTCAAGGACGTGGATGGGGGGATCGAAAAAATACGGGGAGTGAGCCAGTCAAGCATGACTGGGCAACATGGGTGAGGTCGGGGCGGGGTAGGTAGAGGTGCTGCTCATGGTGGGTGCCTAGAAGGTAAATCCAGTGACGCTCACCGTGAGGCCTGATGATGGACATGCAGTTGAGCACATCCAACGTCAGGCGTGTAGGCCTAGTGGGAATCGCCAGACGTGTAGGAAGTGCAAGGTCAAGCATCCGGGTGAAAATAGTGAAAAATCTGCCGTAGCAGATATCGGTGGTGGCGTAGGTGGTCTAAAGGAGGCAATGACACAGTCAGTGCACTGCGTCGAAGAGTAGGAAGGGGTGGAGGGTACCGTCGTGGTGGAAGCGCAGAAGTCGAGTCATCCCCATAAGATGGGATTGCTCAGGTAGGGAGAGCGTCCTGACCTCTGGCCTGGAGAAGACTATGGTGGCGAGGTGGTGCTGGGTGTAGCGGAGACAGGGGTGGACGATACATGAGGATTTCTCCCTGCTAGGGCAATATCCTCGTAGACCAGTGATGCGATGCCAAAACTGCTCGGCATCGAACGCGGTGGGCCCGAAGTCTGGGGAGAAGGCGAGGGTACAGTCGGGGATGGCAGGAAAGTGGAAGTGGGTGCGGATCATGGCGTGAGTGACCACTATGTCGCGGTCAAGCAGCCGAAAGATGATGTTATCACCTGCTGGGGTGACGACAATAGAGCTCAATGCCTCAAGTGTGAGGCGTGTGTACATGCAGGTGTAGGTGGCAAGGAGATGGTCAAAACCTATGATTGGTAAAGCCTGTGGATGCCCTGTAGGAGCCAAGGTACTGGAGGGTGGGAATGTAAGCAAAGCAGGTGGGGACGATTGTGCGGTGGGACATGGCGACGAAACCCTCGTGGTAAGCGTCGTCCCTGAAGATGATATCGTACGTCCTTAGGGTGGGTGGGTGGTGGAACTGGACGGGATGGAGGAGCGGTAGTGGGGATGGGTGGTGTGTGTGTGTGTGTGTGTGTGTGTGTGTGTGTGTGTGTGTGTGTGTGTGTGTGTGTGTGTGTGTGTGTGTGTGTGTGTGTGTGTGTGTGGTGTGTGTGGTGAGTGGGGCCTCTATGGCTAGAGGCACGGGGGAAGTGGATCGTGAAGAGTCGGACGAGGACGACGAATCGTCCAAGTATGCCTCGGGTGTGGGTGAATGTGAACGACGTGAATGTCGTGCTGACCGAGAAGAGAAGGGACCAGTGGTATCCTTCCTCTTCGCCGGCGGAGGCTTCCTCGGCCTAAGGCAAGGACGCATCGTGCGAATTTCTAGCGACGATGATATGGTAATAAAAAATAAAGTGTGGAAAGAGTATCCCAACACCGAGCATAGTTGCAGAAGCAAAAGTGGAATGCGCACGTGTGAAGCCTCGAATCCAAGCGATCCCCCAAGCTGATCCAAATCGAGCTCCTCCTCGAAGAGCTCCAAATATACCTGTAATAAGATATGAAAATAGTATTAGGCAAGTTCGGAATTTAATCGGGTTTGGGGATCAAAATTGAAAGAATTAGGGTTGGGGTTCATAATTAGGGGAGATGGGGAGGATGAGAGAAGGGGGTGAAGTGGGTGTGGGTTGCTCGGCCCGAGCACGATGTGTGCTCAGGCTGCTGCTCGGGTCGAGCACAAGATGTGCTCGGTTGGCGTGCGTGCACAGCTCCAGCGAGTCACCGAAGCAATGGGGGCTACAGGGAGTTTGGGGAAAGAGAGAGGGCGAGAGATGAGTAGGACTAGAGGTGGATGAATGGGGGGTTTAGTGCATCGTTGGCACTGGGCGGCGCCGCTGGTGCCGCTCCGGCTAGGTACCGGAGTTAGGGCAGCGATTGGGGGGTGGGGAGATAGAGGGGGATGGAGAGAGAGATAGGAGGAGAGAGGAGGAGAGAGATGGAAGGAAGGGGGTGACAGGGCTGACCGAGAGACGATGGGTGGTGGCGCTCGAGCGGAACACACGACGGCGACGGTGACGGGGTCGGGTCGAGTCGAGTTAGGGCTAGGGATAGCTCGGGATTATTTGGGAGAATTCGAATAAGATTAGGGGTTATCCCGAGTCGGGTCAAATTTAAGTGAATCGAGTCGAGCTCGGTTAGATGTGGGCACCAGCTGATTAAGTCGCTGCTCGGGCCGAGCAGGGATAGCTGCTTGGTCGAGCAGAAAGGGTTAAAATATGAGAATTTAAGTTCAGAATTTGTGCTCTAGTGCTTGACCGAGCTGCTTACTCAGCTCGGTCAAGCTGAATTGAAACAGAGTGTTGTTTTCTGTTCTCTTTTGCTATCCCTGCAGCTCAGCCAAGTAGGGTAGCTACTGGGTCAAGTCCATTAAGCTTTTCAAAGCGCCCTTTTTAGCACTGTTGGACTCCTCCTGCAGCTCGACCGAGTAGGGTAGCTACTTGCTCGAGTTGAATTAGAAACAGAGTGCTCTTTTTCGACGTTTTTGGGCTCTGCCTGTAGCTCGACCGAGTAGGGTTCTACTCGGTCGAGTCGCAACTAATTTCCAGAGTGACTTTTTGCATGTTCCTCTAGCTTTCTGCAGCTAGACCGAGTAGGGTGCTACTTGATCGAGTCGCTTTTGATTTCCAGTACGTGTTTTTGCCTAACTCCTCCAGCTCTCTGCAGCTCAACCAAGTAGGTACCTAGGGTACCTACTTAGTCGAGTCACCTAGAATTCTTTCCCCAAGCTTGTATTGCTCTAAGGTGCTCTTCCTTTGGTTTCTTCTCCTTCATTTCATCGTTTAGTGCGCTCTCCTCATTGTTCAACCTGTATAAGGAAGAAGTCTCATATTTTTATGTTTTTGTATTTTTATATAATTAAAAACATATTTATTTGGTTTTTGAATAAGAAAAGGAAAGCGAAAAGAAAAACAAAAACTAAGGGAAAGAAAATCGGGTTGCCTCCCGATAAGCACTTGTTTTAAGTCGTAAGCTCGACTCCCTCAAGTTTTTCAATCAATGGTGGTGAATGATGTTGGGCGCATATGAAATACGCACGTCATGCTTTCCAATGATCAATATGGTGGTATTTGGTGCGCCTTTCCATGTGGCCCTCAGCGGCCAAGAAAATAGTAGCCTCCGGTTTTTGATGACGCAAGTGTATGTTCGGGGGCTCCTCGTCAAGGACTCGTAGATAGGCCGCCACCGCCTTGTTGTATACGACATAGCCATCATCGTCCAAGATCATCTTCACCGGATCTTTGGAAACCTCCTCCATGGTATGTTCGTAAGTAGCTTCGTTTTCCAAGAGATCAAGGTAATTAGCGTCTTCCTGCGGTGGGCATTCACTCATAGGCTTTTGCAAGCGGAATTGGACATCAATATTTCCCACGTTCAGAGATAACGTCCCCTCACGGATGTCGATCAAGACTCCGACCGTCACCATGAATGGACGACCCAATATGATCTGCAAACTACCTTTCTTCGGCATGTCCAAGATCACAAAATCTACCAACACGCATAGCCCGGGCAATATTTGCAGGATGATGTCGCGTGTGATGCCTACCGGATAAGTAATAGAGTGATCTGCCAATTGAATGCTCATATCGGTAGGCTCAAGTTCCGTCCCGGTATTTAGCCTCTTAAAGATAGAGAGCGGCATCAAACTAATGTTCGCTCCCAAATCGATCAATGCTCTACTAATAGGGGTGCCGCCAATGGAGCACGGCACCGTGAAACTACCGGGATTCGGCAACTTCTTCGGTAGATGGTTCTTTATGACTGAGATGTAATTATCCAAAAGCTTCACATCTTCTTATTTATGCTTTCCCGTAATAAGATCCTTCAAGAACTTAGCGTATGTGGGGATTTCGGTAATTGCGTCCATGAAGGATATATTCAGTTGGATACCTTTGAGGAGCTCGGGGAACTTGGCGTATTTCTTCTCCATCTTTGCTAGTGCCAACCTTTGAGGATATGGAAATGGAGGTCGGCTTACCTTGTCTCTAGCGGCATCCTTTGGAATAGATTTGTTAGAATTATTAGTAGCATCCGCCGGTGCCGTAATGGTAGTAGGCAAGGTAGAAGGCGAAGCCTCCCTCTCTTCAATAGCATGGAGCTCCTCTGTAGCCTTTTCCTTGCCCTTTTCAGTGGTAGTAGCATCTTCATCTTGAGCATGAGTAGACGGCTTTCGGCTCACATTGCTAGAAACAGGCACCATGACAGCGTCGGTAGTCTTTCCTCCTCTTGTGGTAACTGTGACCACTGCATTTGCTTGGGCCCTAGGATTGGGCTCCGGCTGAGAAGGCAATCTTCCTTGCATCTTCATAAATTGGGATATTTGGCCTTTGAGCTCATCAATGGAATCGTTGATTGACTTGAAACGAGCGGAATTCTCTGCATTTACCTTGGTTTGCCCACTCATAAAAGTGTCCAATGTTGCCTTGAGATTGGGTTTTGGGTCCGTCGGTGCATATTGTTGTTGTTGACGATAATTGTGCCCCGGTGGTCTGTAAGGCCCAGATGGCCTAAACCCATATTGTTGCAGAGGTGGCCCTTGTTGTTGATTAGGAGGAGGTGGTGGCCTTTGTTGCTGCAGAGGTTGCAATGCTCCATTGGGGTTACCATAAGAAAATCCGGGATGATTTCTTGCCGCCGGATGTTGCCATTGATTCCTCTCCTCTCCAGCTACAAAGTGTACATGCTCAGCTTGCATGTCTGCTCCATCATAGGGTCCTTCATTAGGAGCATAGCCTTGCTCCGCATAGCCTTCATGTGTGGGATAAGCTGGAGCTCTAGATTTGGTTGGAATAGCGTCCAACCTCTGTTCAACCTCGCTACCTGTGTACAAAGAGTCTCAATATGACTATCAAGATGGGTAGCGATTTTTTACCTTGGAGCCTTTAGTAGATGAGCATTCATTGCCCCACTGCCGAATATTTCTGGCCATTTGCTCTAACAAAGATAGAGCTTCATCGGATGGCTTGTACAAGAGAGCGCCTTGAGCAGAGGCGTCGATAATCATCTTTGTGTTTGGTTGGAGCCCATTATAGAAGCTCTGAACAAGATCCCACTCCACGACTCCATGGTGCGGGCATTGATGCTGCAGGTCTTTAAACCTTTCCCAAGCCTCATACAACAAATCCTGGGGAAGTTGCTTAAAATTTGAGATCGCTCCTCGAATCCTCACCATTTTGGACGGTGGATAGAACTTGTTCACAAAGGCTGTAGCCAACTGCTACCAAGTCATGAAGGTATTAGAAGGATGCGCTCGCAACCAATAGGAGGCCTTGTCCCTTATAGTGAATGGGAACAGTCTGAGCTTGATAGCATCTTCACTCACGTCTTTGGCATGGATTGTGTCTCACCTCGCCAATAATGTGTCTATTTGGTGGGTTGGGTTTTCATGAGGATCGCGAGAAAGGGGTCCTGCTGCATTAGATTTATCAAACCAGTCTTCAGCTCAAAGCTTCCTGCTACCAGCTGCGGCCTCAAGATAGAAGAAGCACCAGTAAAAGTTGGCTTTATATAGTCCAGAATGGACCCTTTACATGAAGGAGAAGCATTTTCCTCTGCCATTGAATCTATAGTAGTTTGACTCCTTTTCTCTGCTCTGAGCCTTCTTGCGGTCTTTTCAATCTTAGGGTCAAATAATAATTCTTTGTCAAGACCCCAAAGGCAAGTGTTCATGCACAACAAGTACTCAGAAAAATACCGTCAATAGCAAAGTAATAAAAGAATGAAAAGCATGGAAAGATAAGAGATGATAAGATTTGCTAACAAATTCTTCAATAGAAAAATAATCCAAGTTACCTTCCCTGGTAACGTCGCCAAAAACTTGATGCTCCCGAAACTAACACCTAAAAGCCACCTAGCAATGGCACGAATGACAAGGGCTAGATGTATCCCAAATACGAATTTCCGGCACTTTACACAAGCGTACAGTGTCAAGTAATAGTATAGAAGATATCGATCCCACAGGGAAGGTATGGATGTTATTATCTTGGGCTATTTTCAAATCTCAGAATTTAGGTAGCAGTCAGTTTCAAGAGATTGTTTGTTTAGGATTATGAACAATTAATAAATACTAGGGCTTTAGGACTCACCACTAGTATCGTCGGATGTCGATGCTTGGTTAAGGCTCTTACATTGCATTGGCATTATTAGGGATTGTCGCATCCAAGATGTGGAATTCATGACTCTAAGTGCCATGAATCTAACGTATTGCATTAACCCCGCTCTCACGACAGGTGTACACGATACGTGCATTAAGAATTGACAATATTCATGCCACTCTCATGGTCAGAATGATCTCAGCTTACGTCACTCTCGTGGGTTAGAGCTTCGATGTATTTTGGTGGCTCTCATTAACGCAATGGCAGGTAGCCATCAATTAGTAATATAGTTTGTCGGTGGATCCCATCAAGACACGAGTCGGGCATGGTCACGAGTCCTAATTGGATCCACTAACTCCCTAATTAAGTCTATAGGATACTCCTTAAGCCAATCGATTCCACTGACCGTGGGCACGATCTCAATACGAGTTCTCCTATACACTTTGCAAGATCAACCAAAATACGTCCCTTTTATACCAACGCAACCTAAAAATTCTAACTTTGCATCTAAATCCTAAAATCCATGGGCTAATCCATTAGCCCTAGATAGAACTACTCACACATCATAGAAATAGCAATAAAAGATTCAATAGTTGCAATGGAATTCATCATGGGGATAGAAAACATCAAAATCAATAGAGAGTTTAGAGAATCGTTACCAACACATCGTGAAGCAATAGCAAACCAAAAAGAATTAAGTAAACAAGATTCCTTGCGCAATAGAACAATAAAAATCCAAGCTTTGTCTTCACAAAAATAGGGATGGCACAAACTCTCTAAAACCTAATTAAAACTAAACTAAAAGTTTCTCCAAAGTTGCTCCCTGAAAATAGGGCTTAAAACGTGCTTAAATACATAGGATAGAAATCCCAAACAATCTCAGAAAATCTGGGCACTTGGGCCCACCAACTTAGCTGGTCGCATCGCGCTACTCGACTGAGTAGCATAGCCTGCCCAGTCGAGTCGCATTCAGGCTCTGCTTACTGCTTCTTTTGTGTCTGGCTGATACGGGCTACTCGATCGAGCTATAGTAGATCATAACTTCCTCCAAAATGCTGCTCTGTTTCTTGACGACTCGGGTCGAGTAGGTGAGCTGCTCGGTCGAGTTGCTTTGCTGCTTGGTCGAGCTAGGGTACCTTGGAGAAAATCTCAAAATCAACATTTGTTTGGTGCGACTCAGGTCGAGTCGGCTGTCGGCTCGGTCGTGTAGGTTGAGGCTGTTTCCTGTGTGATTTCTACGTGTCAGCTCGGCCGAGTAGCTGATGCTACTCGGTTGAGTCACCTGAGAAACTGAACGGAATTGAAGCCTTGGCTCTCTCTTCTCTCCTCCTCTCCTCTGATCTTCTTCTATATCTCGATGAACTACCATGGGCCTTGCCAATGATGTCTCGGATGTGCCAGATGTGTCCATGTCTCAAAATAGCTCCAATTCGCTCCAAAACTGCTGAAAGTCCAAAAAGCCATACAAAACTTGAATATAGCGTTAGAAGCGCGATAATATATGAAAATATGGAGTTTGGAGGCGAATATGACATTAAATGATGCGATAAAAACTTGGAAAATATGGACATATCACTCGCACAGCGGGCGGGCGCCCCGAGTGGGCTGGGTGCACCCTTTGGGCGCCCCAACTGGCAGGTGGGACCCACCTGCAGGGCCCACAGTCCAACAAACCCGAAGGGTTTGTGACAGCTGCAATTTTAGCCGATCAGTGACTTTTTGCTCAACTTTAAGCAATTATTTGAGGGGTCAAACTAAGTGGAAATTCGTCGCCGTTTGTTTCTATGCGTTCACCGTTTATAGCTCTTCGAAATGATAGGTTGTATCACTTCTGAAGCTCAACGGTGAGGGAGATTAAATTGATTGAAGTCTTGCCTTTGAGAAAGGCAAACTAATTTAATTAATCCTCCTATTGATTAATAGTCCCACATTGCTCATGCGACGAGCACGGGGGTCTGGCTCCCTATATAAATTGGGGTCGACATCATTTAGAAAAACTTGCACCAAGTCTCTGAATTGAGTAGCTCCAAAAATTTTTGAGCATGCTCAGTTCAAGACGAAAATTATTCTCTCCTCTTTTCTTCCGTTTCCTTCGCTCGCATTCTAGCAAAACGACGAGAAAGATTTGGATTCGATCCAAAGTTTAAGACGTTGGATCACACTCAAGTGAAATCTTCTTCGACAAGTGGTTGGCTCAAAGGCGCGGTGTTGGCTCGTTTTGGGTGGATCTGTTCGGGGCACAAGGAGGCTAGCTTCAGGGAGGAGCAGAAGGCGATTCGGTATACTTTATCGGTGCAAGCAAAGTTCCGGGCTATGTAGTTTAAAAAGCTTTCATTTAATTATATTGCAATAGTTTAAATCTATTTTGGGGTGGTCAGATCCACTTCAAGATAGTGGAGATACTGGCTAGGGTTTTGAAATCCTAGGGCTTTTGTTAAATAGTTTAACGGTTTTTTTCCGCTGCTTATTTGATTTGCTTCTATCATCCAACTGACGTAGGACGGGCATAGAATTATGCCCTAAGGGTCCCCCAAAACCCTTCAATACAGCATGCCCGGTTTGCACGACAGGTTATGAGGGCACATTCCTGAAATATTATCGTAAGTTTTGCTTTTGGCAAAACAGAAGATGGTTGCATGCAGGTCATAGTTATATGAGACATGGACAGCTGTTTGATGGTAAAATCTGTTGGATCCTGTGGATGGCAAACAACACTAGAAAGGGGGTTGAATAGTGTTGTATAAATAATAAATCTTTTTCGTTTGTTGGCTAACACAATTATAAACCTTCTAATGTTGCCTAAGAAACCAAGTAGAGTGATCTACGCTTGGTTCTTAATCAACTCAAGTAATCTTAAAAGCAGATTAGAGATATAACACATCAGGTAGTCGAATCCCTATGAACAGAAGTTGACTCCCAGAGAATTTATAAGCACAAATCTGCTGAGTGATAAGATAGATAAGATTATAAATATTCTATCTTAATTCACAGCGGATAAAAGAGAGTTAATCTTTGCAATAGACGTACAATAATCAGCAAATAATAATGTAAGAGCAAAGATAAGCAAACACAGAGAGAATCAAACGCAAACACAAGGTTTTTATCCTGGTTCCCCACAACCCTGGGTACGTCCAGTCCCCGACCAATCCGGTACGAGATTTCTACTATCTGCCTTGGCAAATACAAGCACCTGTGGCTGCGACAGGTGGCCGTGGCTTCAGGCTGCGGGCCGCCGCGGCCGATGGCCGTGGCGCATACCGCCGGCGGCGCTTGTGGAGCGCCGCCGTTTTGCCCTTCGGGCATGCGGGGTATGGATCAAGGTTGGGGGTAAAAAAACTGATTTTTCAAGATTTAGAAAAACTGATTTTTATTGTTTTTAGACATGCAGATCTAAATAAAAATGTGATTTTTACCGAGTTTTTAAACTTTTTGATCCTAAAACATGAAGATCTACGTGAAACACAAGTTTAGATCTAAAAAGTTTTGATATTTACCTCTAGATTCGACGAGGGAATCTAAATGACGGTTGGTGAGGATGCCCTTTTCGCTCCCCGTTGAGAAAATTACGATCTTCTTAGACTGGGCGGTTGATGGATCTCCTTCCTCGTGCGTCGCCGCCTTTTCCAACGAGCGTGATCGTGCTGATAACGTGGTGTGAACGAGAAACAGGTTTGGAGAAGGTTGAGGCTAGGAAACCCCTAGCCTCCTTTATATAGTATTCATAATGGTTACTCATGTGGGTGGATACCCAATAGGCCCAATGGGTCCTACTCATAACAATTTGATATATTTTGGTTTCTAATTTTTCTTTTCTAATCTATGATTTTATTTTTTATTTTCAGGACACACGGCCATAGCTTCATATGTAAATTTTGTTGGTTTTAAATGACTGTGTGATAGATGGTGTTGCTTCTATTGGAATGGTTGTTCATTCCAACTGATATTTTTGTGTATATTTGTACATAGTTAAGGGTTTCTTCTTTTAGCGTATTTTTAGGTTGTTTGATTGTATAAGTCGATGCAAAAGAATGTTGTTGTTTTAAGTACTATTTTGGTGGGAAATATGATCGGGTTCGCTCACCTCCACATTGGCCCTTATGTTTGTGATGAATGAAATTTTGGTAACAATCACAACCTTTTAAAACTTTTTGTAAGTTTATTGTAGGGTCGGATTGGACAGATGGCAGTTTCATCTTAATGCACAATCAAAATGGACTAAATGTACTCAGGTAAGCATTTATATTTTGTTGCAGGTAACCATTTCTATTTGGTTTCAAGTCTATAGTTTTTATTTGGCATCAGGTATGTAGTTTCTATTAGGTGGGCACCTGCACATGTATTTTTTTTGCAGTTTTCTATCTGGATGTAGTTTGTTGCATTTCTTTTTAGTTTCAGGTAAGCATTTTGCTTCATGTTATACATAGTTATAGTTTCAGGTAAGCATTTTGCTTCATGTTATACATAGTTATAGTTTCAGGTAAGCATTTTGCTTCATGTTATACATAGTTATACATAGCATTGTGCATATCATAGTTATACATGGATCTTTTTGACAAGCAAGAAGAAAATCTCTCCCCCTCACCATCTTATACATTTGAACAGGTGAATTGTATGAACATTTGAAACAATGCGTGCCCTTTCCCACAGATTCATTAGTAGAAGGGACCAATATATAGACAATTCCTTGAGGACATGTAGTCATACTAACAAGAAGAGCTGTGATCGGTGATATGTATCTTGGCTCGGGCTACAAAATTGGCCATATATTCAGATTATTGAACAAAAATAAAGACATTCTTTAAGCCTGGAATAAAACACATCTGTTTGCCTCATTTGCTGATTTGTTAGTCAAAATGGCATTATGGTCCTATTTTCATTTTGTATGTCAATTATTAGACAATTTACACAATGATCCTCCACATTCTAAGACTAAAGGGATTGTTCATACATTTGAAAACAGTTATCTTTTTGCAAGTCCTTAGTCCAATAATGTTTATGTTTGCATTGATTGGAAATGCAACATATGTTGGGAGGTATGCTTTTATGTCAGAAATGATTTATCTTTAGCTTCTGTTCAGTAATTATTTTCTTTCTAATTTGATATGGTTGTTCATATGTGTATCCATTTGTTATCTTTTGAATTGTGTATGACTATGCATGGGAATGCTCTTCTTTTGCAGTATATTGTAAAAAGCATGGACGGGTCTAAAATTAGACCTAACATGCCATGGTTAGTTGACGTAGGAGGATGTGTTCTACTCGTTGGAATTAATGGCTCTTTTAGCTATTTGTTCACTCCCATTTTTTGTCCCACATTGAAATTCCCTTTGGACTTTATTGAGTTCTTTTTAGACGTGTGACTACCTTGGGGCGTGCCTCAAGGGGTACGACTCTTTTGTGAACGGGCGAGGACGCACAAAACCACCACACACGTGCGCGTGCACTGAGCCGTGTCGTGCCGTGTCGTGCTGTGTTGCGTTGTGTTGCGCACGCCTTTTTTGGATGGCACGACTTTCCTTTTTGGGCTCTGTTCAGATTCATTGAGTTAAATGAGCCATTAACCTTCCCTATTCATTGTAGTCTATTAAGCTGGTGTTTATTGCGTCTTTTGAAATTCAAAAAAGAAAAACTTCTGAATTCAAATCTGTCTTCATTGCGTCTATTGAATTCCAGCGTTTAATGCAGCAATTAACAGCAGCTTACCGTTTGAATCTCAACAGTCTTTTTCGTCTGCTATATATATATCAGCAGTCTCTTCTCTCTTTGGGGATACATGAAAATCACCACCTCTTTCATTCTGCCTGGGTATCGACCTCTGTGCAAACTCCACGCTTCTAGCCACGAGTGGACAAGTTTAGACGCGACTGCGTTAACCTTGGGGAGCAACCGGCATCATTCGATTACCACCACGGTCTGGCCGTAGTTGTTTTCAAGGCAGTGGCCCAGCCACGGCGCATTTCATCTTCACTGGATAATTTTTTCCTTTTCCTTGTTTTTCCACTGCTACCTTCTCTTCTCGTTGCTCCCGCAGTTTATTTCTCGGTTTATTTCTCTGATCTTTTAACTCCCTGTTTTGTTCCTGTAGTCATAGCTCTTCCCTTTCAGGTGTAACAATTTGAAAACAACTAGCTTCTTGTCTATGGCTGTCACTCCTACCAAATCGTTCCTCGATCTGTCCAAATTGGCACCCCTCGATGATACCAACTACAAACGGTGGTCCCAAAAACTCTTGATGTTTTTTGACTAGCTTGAAATTGACTACGTCTTTTTCAATGACTGTCCCCCTCTTCCTCCTCCTTCCGGCACTCCACCAACTTCCATTGATGGTGATGCTACCATTGTTATTCCTCCTGCCATCACTTCTGCTTCTGCAGAAATTAAGAAATAATATAAAGACAATAAAACTGTTCGTTATCACCTCCTTCATCATATGAAGGATTCCTTATTTGATTTATACATGATTCATAAGTCTGCTAAACTTATCTGGGATTCCCTAGAAAAGAAGTATGGATCTGATGATGCAGGAAAGAAGAAGTATGACATTGGCTAGTGGCTCTACTTCCAAATGCTCGACGACAAGCCCATCATGGAACAAGTTCACAACTACGAGAAACTTTTCGCAGATGTTCTCAACGAAGGCATGAAGATGTACGAGATCTTTCAAGAAAACGTGCTGTTGGAGCGGTTCCCACCTTCCTGGGCTGAGTACAGGAACCATCTCAAATACAAGAAGAAAGATCTATCCTTGCATGAGCTCATCAGTCATATGCGAACTGAAGAGGCTAATCGCCTCAAAGATAATCCTGACTCTTCTCCTGTCAATTCGGTCAAAGCTAACATTGTTGAATCTACTGGCCCCTCCAACAAAACTAGGTTCAACAATAAAGGGAAGAAGCCCTTTAAACAAGGACAAAACAAGCAGTCAAGTCACTTCACCAAACCAGACAGCAAGGTCCAGAAGCCAAACATTGTCTGCTATGTGTGTGGGAAACCTGGCCATAAGGCCTACCAATGCTTTCAACGCCAGGGAACCCAAAAGCTGCCCCAGAAACAAGGTGGACCTGCTGCTCAAGCCAACCTTACTGAACAAGATGAAGTCATTGCTACTGTCATCGTTGAAGCTAACATGGGGGCTAATAACGTTGATTGGATACTAGACACTGGCGCTACAAGACATCTCTAAGCAAACAAGGATATGTTCCACGACTTCAAGGATGTTAGGAATTTAATTTGGTATAACTATCGTTTTAAATTGTATAAACACTATTCAACCCACCTTTTAGTGTTTTCCTCATAGCCAGGTCCTTACAATTGGTATTGGAGCGTTGGTTTATAGCTATGGCATCCAACAACAACAACAACGTTCCTCCACCGACTTCATACAATAATCACGACCATGATGGTGCATCTACCGTCTTCGAAGGACAATCAACGGTTTGTCCTCCGCGTTTCAATGGCACGAATTTCGGCTATTGGAAATGCCTGATAGAGACGTTTTTAGGAGTGCTTCTCTTTGGAGAACCCTCCACATGGAATACGTTGAACCCTCCGAAGAGGATTTTGACAAATGGACACCCTCCGAGAAGTCCGCCGAAGTGAACAATGCCAAGGCAATGAACGCTCTTCATTGTGCATTGGATCTGGATGAGTTCAATAAGATATGCACATGTAAGAGTGCATATCAAATATGGAACCATCTAGTCGTTATCCACGAGGGAACGAATAAGGTAAAGTTGTCCAAAGTATATGTTGCAATACAAAACTTCGATATGTTTCATATACAAGATAAAGAGAGCATTGCAATGATGTACAGACGTTTCACCGACATCGCAATGAACTTGAAGCTCTTGGACACGTCTACACCTAAGAAGAAAAGGTGGAAAGGTAATCATGGGAATGACCTCGAAATGGGAAAGAAGAGCAATCGCCATTGAGGAGGTCAACGACATGAAGAACTACACCGTGGTAAATCTCATGGTACTCGCATGTCTTACGTAGTAAGAAGGGAGAACCGATTGAAGATTAGAGAAATGATGAACCCAATGGAGGCCAAGAAGAAAGAGTTTGCATTCAAGGCTACTTCTTCATTATCCGATAGTGAAGAATCAAAGAACGAAATGGACTTGGAAGAATGGCACAAATGGTGAAGAAGTTCCAACGCTTCTTTCACAAAGGTAAATTTCCTTCCAAAAATAAATTTGATTCCACTAACAATACTTTATCTCTTTGTTTTAAGTGTAACAAGATGGGGCACATCAAGAAGGAGCTTAGAAACAAAGAAAAATGGAAAGCTCCAAAGTACCACGAGTCCGACAAAAAACAAGACTGATAAGAAGAAAGGACTTGTTGGGACATTCGATGATTCAAGCGGAGAATCCACTAGTGAATCCGAGGATGAAAAGGGTGAGAGTGCCATATATGTTTCATGGCCCGAGAAGATCCACTCTCCGATGAGAGTGATAGAGACATCGATGAAACCGAGGTAACCATGGATGAACTTCGTATTGCTAACGAAGAATTATTTTCTAAGCATCAATCTCTTATGCTTAAATATACCAGTTTAAAGAAATCAAATGTTAGCAAATCATCCATGCCATGCATTATCAACAATGACACCATTGTTGATACACTTACACTTGAGAAAGCCACTTTGGTTTCTCAAAATGACATCTTGAGAAATGAGGTGAATTCCCTCAAATCTCAACTAGATCAAACTTATCCTAATGATAGCATTGATCTAGCTTCACAAAACACACAATTGGGTATTGAGAATGATTCTCTTAAAACCCAAGTGCATGAGCTCAAAACACGTGTGTCTACTTAGGATACCAATATTTCTTCTCTTAAGGAGAAATATGAGCTCATGTCCTCCCAAGTTAAGATATTTAACAAAAGGAAAGGGCAATTAGATAAATTGCTTTCAAACCAATTTCCGGCCACACATCGTGTTGGACTTGGTTATGTGGAAGCAAATGCATCCAAATCTCGCACCTCCTATAGTGGTGTAACTATAAATTTTGTGAGGCCATCCTCCGGTTCATCCACAAGTGGTGTTAAAAACACTATTGGTAGCAAACCTACCAAGAAGGCCACCACTTCACAACCTCTTCCTTTTGGCAAGAAACCCACTAAGAGTGGAAACCAAAAGAGAGGTCATGCATATATGTACACCAACTCTCATTCACGTCGGAAATCTCCTACTTCACATGTGGACAATAATGACACTTTTTATGCTCCACAGCCACGGACACGTGTAAACCCACACATGAGAAATACTCATGCACGTTCCCCTACACGTTCATGTGCTCATACACATCATTCTTCCATGTATGCTCATCCACCTCATGTTATGCATGCTCCTAAGTTTGCATACAACCCATATATATCCAATGCTTATCCACCTCCATCTTCATATGCTAGAACTCATGCTCCTAGGAAGCACACACCACATAGAAATCAATCGAATGTGCATGCAACTAGGAAAAGGACACACAAAACATACACTGTCGCGACCCGCTTCCCATAAACGGAAGGCGAGGTGTGAAAAGTCCGCTGAGACTTGAAGATGTGAGGCTACAGTCTGTAAATCGTCTGGAATAACCAAGTATAGGTCCTTGCAATTACAAAACAGTACAAAAATAATAATAACGAAAGAGAGATATTAAAATCCAAATCTCAGAATGTCCACAAATGAAGTCCAACATCACAGAAAAGCCACCAGGCTAAAAGAGTCTAAAAGGCCCAAGCATGGCCAACAGAAATAAACAAACGTATAGAAAGAAAGGGCGCTACGCACTAACAACCTAACAAGAACTAAGCAGAAAGTAACACCAAAAGAAGTCTCTACGACTGGTCGTCGGTGTCCTCGAACTCCACGTCAACAGTGGACCTAGGCTCAACGTCAACAAACACCTCGTCCTTAGCAACGGACTCTGGCTCAGCAACTAACATGCGACACCCAAAAAAGATGAGGGCGCATGTTAGCAAGTCTACAAGAGACTTGTGCAAGGAAACTAAAAGGAAGGAAACAACCTAGCAGTTCTAAAATATGTGATGACATGGCAGTTTAAGTTATGGATGCAACAAGTAATAAAGTGCAATAAGTATGACATGGCAAGGGTAGCAAAGCTACTAAACTTTCACATGGATTTACAAGTCAAGTAAACACGTCGTGCACAGAGTTTACGCCTTACAGCTGAAGTGGCTGTACGGGCACACTTCTATACTGAGTGGTCGCTTAACCCTACCCCTCCATGTGTAATCGGGCATTGGCTTTTGACCAACACATGTAGCCCGCTTTTGGATCACGAGCCAGGAAGTATATTTGGCTTAGGGTTGTGCCTGCAACGCGGGTGCCTAGCCTCAACAAGGAAGTACCGTAGCGTGTGCTACGAATGTAACATTTAAACATGGAATGACATGTATTGATGCATGGCATGGCAGAGTATAATTTAAGTGCTTACAGATAAGGAATTTAAACGTGACAGGCATGGCAGAGCACAAGTAAAATGCGTACAGATATGAAAATTAAACGTGACATGTAAAATGAATGAATGACATGGCAGGGTGTCAGATCTAGCTTCGTTGTCAAGCTAGATCTTAAAATTGCGTATAGGCGAGTATCATATCGTCGCCTAGTCTCTTTTACGCTAAAAATGGGGAATGGCCTAAGACATGGCCTAAAACACAAGTTTGGCAAGTTTCACTTGCCTGCAATCAGTCGTTCTGCAAACACCGTCCAATCAGTCCAATCTACCTATGTGCTCGGATTCACCAACCTACAGTCCCAGTTTAAATTATCTTCATTAGTGATTTACTAAGCAATTAAAATACCGATTTTAATCTTGATTAGCATTCATTTATTGGGGGTCCTAAGCGTTCAGAAAGTTACCCTTACACGCCACGAGAGCTACACTGGCGTCGGGTAGCGACGCCAGGGGTTGGAATAAAGAAAGCGCTCCTAATCCAGATTCCAAAATAGATTCCTACAATCACCAATCCTTGGATAGCGACCAGATCAGCGAGAAGATTCCAAACAGCGAGCAAAGTGATCGGTCGACGTTCTACGGCTCACGGGAAGCACAACGAACGGGAACGAACGGGTCGACGTACACGCAGAATATGACGTTGAGCGTCGTAGGGAATGATAGTGACGTCGAAAAACACCTCTAGAAGATGTAGAGGGCTGTCGGAAGAACCCAATAGTACGAGTGAGTGACGAGGAGGCGAGATGACACGTCGAAACGTCGTTAGAAGCAAAACAGCGAGAAGTCGCTGTTTTCGAAGCAACAGAGGCCTGAGGGGGCTGCCACGGCAGCAGAGGGTCCAAGGGGGTTGACGGGGGGTGTCGCACACCGGAGAGGTGGCAGCGGCGACTGCAGCTGCCGCTGCTACTGCTGCGATCTGCTGTGGCCCTATCGACTCAACGGCACGACTCACATACAAAGCAACAAAACCAATCAGGTACCCGAAATTTCTATACGCACAGCCGTATTACGAATAGTGAGTACCGGCCGTTACATCCTACCCACCTTAGAACAAAGTCCGTCCTCGGACTTTCTAACATATCTAGTCGCTCTAGTAACTACCCCAATCATATCACATTATAATTTAAACCAGGTATAGTCATTACAAGTGCTTATATATATGCACTAGGTAGTCAAACATTAACACTACTAACATGTATATATTCACGCACATTATACTCTTGTACCTATCATAGCCAGTCAAATTCATACACATATTTCAATCATTCATATAATCACGCACATCCTTACATAACTATTAAACACTTATTACATAACATGGTGCACATACTCGCAACAATTAAATAGTTCACACCAGCAAATACCATCGTAATACTCCACGTTTAGATAACTACCTATGAACAAAACAATAAGGATACACTACTCCCTATATCTCCTAGTGTACATCCAATGCCAATATATCAACACAAGTAACCACACCACTCAATATTAAATCATGTTATTATATCTAAGATACATTTACCACTACTATAATTTCATAATTATATAGTCATTGAAATGCATGCAAATATTTCACCATATATTCACATCACATACGGTCCTATAACTATATTCACGACACGCCACACATACCATAGTCACCAATACCTATAACTAAGCACATACTTATCCGTGCATGGTGCACACCCACGCACGCTAACATTTCATTCATATATACCAATCATACCAATATATACTCAGCACATCTACACATCTAGTTTAGCTAGCACACATACGTTCACACAGGCAAGTCCTTAGTAAATAACTATACCACAAAACCAACACCTATAACTATATACTGGTATAGCGACCCACAATCATGTGTGTAACACAACCAGGCGCAAACAATCCTATCACTATACATACATCATCCATTGCTATATTCATGGTACTACACGCAAACCACATACATATGTAACAATATACTTAGAGTATACCCACTCAAACTTGAGTGAGACTCAAAACACATATCAGAATACTCTATATACGTAACACGGTATCTATGCATATACCAATACCACTCCAATGTATACACATCTACCAACATAACCATATACATACCATATTGCCAATCTCACTTAATATTTAGTTAGGTAACACCACATAGTTCAATCACTTTATATACCATACTAATATTACAGACATCAGCACACGTATAATTATAATACACTCCCTAATACATGCATTCATCATATAGTCACACATATGTAACATATATATTCACACCATATCCATCTACCTATAATTAGTATACCAACACATCTACTTATCCATACATAATTAAGATATGTAATAATCGTGTATACCTCATGGTATACACGCACACAACATCCCGTAAAAGCAAGCAATACCAATCAAAATTATAATCCTACTACCATACGTATATCACATCTATACTCATGCAGCAAATACATAACTACTTACGTCTAAGCACAATACATATCTACGTACGAGCACACACTCACACGTACTAACATATAGGTCATATAATAGGCTTACTCACTTAACTATAAGTACACCTATTATCATTACACCTAACATTCACCTGACTTACTTATATATATATATATATATATATATATATATATATATATATATATATCTCTCTCTCTCTCTCTCTCTCTCTCTCTCTCTCTCTCTCTCTCTCTCTCTCTTCTATAAAATAGGGATGTTACCAAGAGAAATTGGATAAGAGAAATTGGACAAGAGAAATTGGATAAGAGAATTTGGACAAGAGAAATTGGATAAGTGATGAGAGAAATTGGATAAGGGATGAGATTTTGAGGGATAAGAGAGGATGTGGGGAATTTTGCACATACAACCCCGGTTTTTACATTTTTGCCACTGGACCCTCCACACACACACACACCCACACTTTTTATTATCCCCACTTCCCGACCATTTTTTTCCAGTCCACGTGCACGTGTGCACGGGTTATACACACACACACACACACACACACACACACACACATATACATATACATATACATATACATATATATACATATACATATCAAGCATTCACAAGTATCTTCGAACCACATACTCAACACACACACACACACACACACACACACACACACACACACACACACACACACACACACACACACACACACACACACACACACACACACACACACACACACAGAGAGATATATACATATACATATCAAGCATTCACAAGTATCTTCAAACCACATACTCAACTAACAGATATTCCAACACAAATTCCTAAGTGATATAGCTATCCGTACCTATATAATAACACCACTATAAATACAACTTCACACATATACCATGAATAACACTGATTATACATACATAATACAAGAGTCAAATATTAATATCCTAAGGGTAGCACGCTCATACGGGTCCACACACTCCATCTATATGCATGCACCACCACGACATAACAACTTATACTAATGGGCCGACCAAACTATACTAAGGTTGACACAGGAAACAACAAGCACTAATGGCTAACCAATAGGAAGAAAACGAAGCCAAAAGCGTAACGAAGGAAAAGATCGAAAAGCACGAGTTCAGATAGGACGAAGATAAGGAGACAGCTTGGTTAGATGAATCAGGGGTAAAATTGTGAATGTTTAGGTGGGAAGAGAAAGATGTAATGATACTCTTATAGGATACATGAAAGTAGTGTGTAAAATATATAAGTTAAAATATGAAGAGTACAAAAACGATCGTACCTCAAAAGTTGGAGTTCTCTTATGCATAGGAAAAATATTGGTGGTCGATAAAATGGGTTGTTCGAAATAAGTTTGAGTCGTATATACATAATAAGAGAAAAATGGTTTATTAGCTTATTGAAAATCATTGTAAGGAGAAGTAAAACATTAACACGAACATTAAGGACGTAGGTTAGAAAATATTATACGGCCGTAATTTAATATAAATTTGACAAAAAATTCGAAATTCAAAGAATGAAATTATATTAACTGAAGTGTAGAAAATTTAAGCTCATGTTAAACGCTTTCAAAGTTTTTAAATTGGGGAGAAATTTAAAATAAATAATATTGAAACTACTTTTAGAGGAACCCGGATTTCCCAAAAGAAACGGTTTTAAACAAAGATTTTAAAGTCCGAGTACGACGTACCTAGAACTGAAATAATTGAAGTTTTATTTAAAGTATGTATGTTAAGCGGTTAAAATGAATCTCATAATTTAGAAAATATGGTATATCGAATTTTCAAAATAGTAATAGAGTTTTTAAACCGAAATGCGAAAGTATATGTCAGGAAATAGTTACGAGATAGTAATTAAACTTACAACCAAAAGACTTCAAAATCTACGATGAAATTTTTTTTTACTCAATCGTAAAGTGAGGAATTAAATATATAAGAAGAGGGTTAAAAACAAAATTTATACTGAGCAAAACTTTTAATCAAGGGAAACTGAAAACAACTTTGAAAGAATCAAGCTTTGTAACGGAGGACATTCGAAAGATCAACGATTATCGTAATGTGGTGATCATGTGAATGAGAGCAAGGAAAGTGGTTGTTTGATGAATGCGCCTAAATTACGATTCAAGAAAACTACGATGGAATTCTACGGTCAGTAACACAGAAGTGTAGTGATCAGAAAAATGATAGAATCAGGGGGTTCTAATTATCGGGTTGACTAAAGGTCAAGAGAAACTTAACACTAAGGCTTTCTAATGAGTTAGAATATATTAGAGACCTCAGGGAAAGGTCCTAAGAGAATCAAGTTCATGTTCTGTTGGGCCCGAAATCGATGAACCCAAGCGAACGACTAAAGAAATTCTAGAAGTCTATCATGGTCAGAGCTAGACAGGAACCACTAAGGTAACTCCTAAAACGATTATATCAATCTCTAGCATGGAGTCTAGCTAACAATCAGGGACCTCTAACTAGCAAGCAAGACATCTAACTAAGTCTTACTATAGTCCTGATCTAATGGATTCCCTACTAAGCTGAGACAGATGTACGGGCAACACGTCTACCAGCCACCTAAGACATATGAAACAATAAAATTTAGACTCAAGGCTTATGACTTGGATGTTTTAATTTATTTAATGGACATCCTATTATTATTATCGTTGTTCCGATAATTTGCAGTTGCAAGAGGGACCTCAATGGGCCACCAATAAAACCTGGCACGACCTGCTTCCAACAAACGGAAGGCGAGGCGTGAAAAGTCTGCTCAGACTTGAAGCTGTGAGGCTACAGTCTGTAAAGCGTCTGGAATAACCAAGTATAGGTCCTTGCAATTACGAAACATAACAAAAATAATAATAATGAAAGAGAGATATTAAAATCCAAATCTCAGAATGTCCACAAATAAAGTCCAACATCACAGAAAAGCCACCAGGCTAAAAGAGTCTAAAAGGCCCAAGCATGGCCAACAGAAATAAAAAAACATACAGAAAGAAAGGGCACTACGCACCAACAACCTAACAAGAACTAAGCAGAAAGTAACACTAAAAGAAGTCTCTACGACTGGTCGTCGGTGTCCTCGAACTCCACGTCAACAGTGGACCCATGCTCAACGTCAACAAACACCTCGTCCTCAGCAACGGACTCTAGCTCAGGAACTAACATGCGACACCCAAAAGAGATGAGGGTACATGTCAGCAAGTCTACAAGAGACTTGTGCAAGGAAACTAAAAGGAAGGAAACAACCTAGCAATTCTAAAATATGTGATGACATGGCAGTTTAAGTTATGGATGCAACAAGTAATAAAGTGCAACAAGTATGACATGACAAGGGTAGCAAAGCTACTAAACATTCACATGGATTTACAAGTCAAGTAAACACGTCATGCACAGAGTTTACGCTTTACAGCTGAAGTGGCTTTACGGGCACACTTCTACGCTGAGTGGTCGCTTAACCCTACCCCTCCACGTGTAATCGGTCATTGGCTTTTGACCAACACATGTAGCCCGCTTCTGGATCACGAGCCAGGAAGTGTATTTGGCTTAGGGTTGTGCCTACAACACAGGTGCCTAGGCTCAACAAGGAAGTACCGTAGCATGTGCTACGAATGCAACAATCAAGCATGGAATGACATGTATTGATGCATGGCATGGCAGAGTATAATTTAAGTGCATACAGATAAAGAATTTAAACGTGACAGGCATGGCAGAGCACAAGTAAAATGCGTACAGATATGAAAATTAAACATGACAGGAAAAATGAATGAATGACATGGCAGGGTGTCAGATCTAGCTTCGTTGTCAAGCTAGATCTTAAAATTGCGTCTAGGCGAGTCTCATTTCATCGCCTAGTCTCTTTTACGCTAAAAATGGGGAATGGCCTAAGACATGGCCTAAAACACAAGTTTGGCAAGTTTCACTTGCCTGCAATCAGTCGTTCTGCAAACACCGTCCAATCAGTCCAATCTACCTATGTGCTCGGATTCACCAACCTATAGTCCCAGTTTAAATTATCTTCATTAGTGATTTACTAACCAATTAAAATACTGATTTTAATCTTGATTAGCATGCATTGGTTGGGGGGTCCTAAGTGTTCAGAAAGTTACCCTTACACACCGCGAGAGCTACACTGGCGTCGGGTAGCGACGGCAGGGGTTGGAATAAAGAATGTGCTCCTAATCCAGATTCCAAAATATATTCCTATGATCACCAATCCTTGGACAGCGACCAGATCAGCGAGAAGATTCCAAACAACAAGCAAAGTGATCGGTAGATGTTCTACGACTCATGGGAAGCCGTAACAACGAACGGGGACGAACGGGTCGTTGTACACGTAGAATACGATGTTGAGCATCATAGGGAATGATAGTTATGTCGAAAAACACCTCTAGGAGAGGTAGAGGGCTATCGGAAGAACCAAACAGCACGAGTGAGCGACGAGGAGGCGAGACAATGCGTCGAAACATCGTTAGAAGCACAACAGCGAGAAGTCACTGTTTTCGAAGCAACAGAGGCCTGAGGGGGCTACCACGGCAGCAGAGGGTCAAAGGGGGTCGACGGGGGGTGTCGCACGTCGAAGAGGCGGCGGCGGCGACGGCAGCGGTGACTGCAGCTACCGTTGCTGCTGCTGCGATCTGTTGCGACCCTATCGACTCAACGTCACGACTCACATACAAAGCAACAAAACCAATCAGGTACCCAAAATTGCTATACGCACAGCCGTATTACGAATAGAGAGTACAGGCCGTTACATACACAATTTGGTGTCCTAAGAACACTAGCATAATTGATAGGAGTGCTTATATTAACTCCTATTTTAATGATGTAATAAATAGTGGTAATTATGTTAGGAGGCGAAAGTCCACTTGGACATGGCTTCCAAAGGGCTAATCCCCTTGGACCCAACAAAGCTTGGGTACCATGATCTTAAGGTATATTATATAGGTACCCAAGAAAAAGAAAGAGTGCAATAAAAGTCGTATTGGTTCTAAAAGGAAAGGATGGATACTCAATAGTGGTTGCTCCAAACACATGAGGAGATCCCATATTGCTCTCTGAAGTTATTAGCATCAAGGATGGTGCAACGTCACTTTTGGAGGTAATCAAAAGGGAACCATCATTGGAGTAGGCAAAGTCGGTAATCCTTCCAACCCACTTATTACAAATGTCTATTTAGTTAGTGGTTTATGTCAAACATTATCTCCATTAGTCAACTTTGTGACAAGGGTTACAAGGTTAACTTTTGAGAGTGTATGTGTAAAATTGTAGATATTGATTCACATATTCTATTTACAGGTATTAGGCATAAAAACATTTATTATTTAAGCTTGCCTAAAACCATAGAACATTGCTTAGTTGCTAATACAAATGAACAACTATTATGGCATCACCGTTTTTGTCATGTTCATTTTAAACACTTATATAAGTTAGCTAAGCATGATCTATTAAAAGGTTTTCCGAAAATTGTTTTTAGTAAGAAAAACTTTTGTAATTCTTGTCAAAGAGTTAAACTAAGTAAATCATCTTTCAAACTTAAAAAAGGCATAACTTCTAAGAGGCCCCTAGTATTACTTCATCTAGATTTATTTGGGCCGATTAGAACCGCCTCTTTAGGTAATGCTCATTATGAATTAGTTGTCGTTGATGACTTCTCTAGATTTACTTGGGTTTCATTTTTAACCAATAAGAATGAAGCTTTTGAAGAGTTTACTATATTTGCAAAGAAGATTTAAAATTTCCTATGATCCACCATTATCATTATTGGTATTGATCATGGGGGAGAATTTGAGAATGAGTCTTTCACCAAGTTTTGTGATAACAACGGGATTACTCACAATTTTTCTTTTCCTCGCGCATCACCACAAAATGGTATTGTAGAGAGAAAGAATATGACCATAATAGAATGTGCCCGTACCATGCTCCATGATACTCATCTTGGACTACAATTTTGGGCGGAGGCGGTGCACACGACATGTTATGTGCTTAATAGGATCCTAGTGAGACCCCGAACGAACAAAACTTGTTTTGAGTTATTTTATGGTAAAAAGCCACAAGTTAAATATTTTCGAGTTTTTGGTTCAAAATGTTTTATAAAGAACACTTTTGGTAACTTAGATAAAATTTGAGCCAAGATTTGATGAAGAAATTTTTGTTGGATATTCCACACGTAGCAAAGCCTACCTGATATATAACAGAACCTCTTTAATCGAGGAATCACTACACGTATCATTTTAGGAAGATTTTGATATTCCTCATGTTGTTGATAGTGTAGATGTTTTATGTGATTCCATTAGTAATGTTAAAATTAATGAGTCTATTATTGAGACTAACAATACTAATGAAATTGTTGAAGATGTTTCAAGTGATGCAGGGATTCCCAAAGCTTATCCAACCGTTTGTAATCACCTCTATAACCAAATTATTGGAGATATTGGTGAGGGTATACGAATGAGGTCAAGAATTGATGAATTCTCTCACTGTGTATTTGTTTCTACCCTTGAGCCAAAGAACATCCAAGAAGCATGTGAAGATAGCTCTTGGATAGTTGCAATGGAAGAAGATCTCATGCAATTTGAGAGAAATAAAGTTTGGGAGCTTGTTCCTCTTCCAAGTGGTCACCAAGTGATCGGGACCAAGTGGATTTTTAAGAACAAGACATATGAGAATGAGGTCATCACAAGGAATAAAGCAAGGTTAGTAGCACAAGGCTATCGGTAAGAGGAAGGTATTGATTTCGAAGAGTCATTTGCCCCCGTAGCTAGATTAGAAGCTATTAGATTGCTTTTATCTTTTCCATCCCATAAAAACTTTAAGTTATTTCAAATGGATGTTAAGGTACATTTTTAAATGGTATTATTAATGAAGAATTCCAAATTTGATATGCACTCTTACATGTGCATATCCTGTTGAACTCATTCAGGTCCAACGCACAACGAAGAGCGTTCATTGCTTTTGTGTTACTGACTTCGGCTGATTTCTCGGAAGTCGTCCATTTTTTGAAATCCGCTTCAGTGGGCTCGACGTATTCCTTGTGAAGGGTTCTCCAAAGTGAAGCACTCCTTAGGAACGTCTCCATCCGACATTTCCAATAGCCAAAGTTCGTGCCATTAAAACGTGGAGGACGCACTGTTGATTGACCTTCGAAGAGTGTGGATGCTCCATCACGGTCATGATTGTTGTACGAAGGCAGCGGAGGAACGTCGTTGTTATTGGATGCCATAGCTATAACCTTGCGCTTTGATACCAATTTAAGGACCCTGGCTATGGGAAAAACACTAGAAGAGAGGTTGAATAGTGTTTATGCAATTTAAAAAGATAGTTACACCAATTTAAATGCTAACCAACAAAATAGTGCGGAATTAAAAATAAACCCAAAGAGAAACAAATGCAGACGCAAGGATGTTTCAACGTTTCGGATTACCCAAGTCACTTCCCGACTTGTTCCCGGTAATCCTACGTTCCTTCCACCCGGATACCTCCGGATACTGAAGTTAGAACCCTAACTTGAGGTTTCCTTAAAACCCACTTGTAGCAACCTTACAAGTGAAATCGAAATACTCGATTGACCTTGACTCCCACAACTTGGGAGCAAGCAAACCACTCTCACAACCCGAGAGCAAATTCAAATAACGAAAGTTATGAAATATGAAAGCAACACTTACAATCAACTATGCCTTGAAGTAGAACTTGAAGGAGAAGTGTGTTGTGTGTTGAAGACTCTCTTGGAAGAGAGGAAAAGCCATTTCTCTTGGCTGCACCAAATGCCTAGAAGATATCTCTTTGGTTCTACGTTGGAGAGCAAGAGATTGAAGATAGGAATTCTTAGGGCTTTAGGATTTGAGAGCTTTGATCTTGAGAATGAAAGCTTGAAAGATTTTTGCAATGGAATGAGTGAGTAACATCTCAATAGAAAAGTAGATGATCCTTATATAGGTTTCTCAAATCCTCAAAACAGAATTAGCAAAAACCCTTTTGGAATCCGTGAGAAAACTCCCAACGGATAGAATCTGCGCTCGCGACAGTCGACTGTTGAAGAAACAGTCAGATAGGGTAGGTGAGGATTCATAACAGTAACTTACCACGTGGACAGTCGACTGATGAAGGATAGACAGTCGATGGTTAAACCAACAGACGACTGTAAGTCCTTCTACAGGCGACTGGCCGTAAGTTGGGTAAGTTAAAGAATTCTAGAAAACAGCTGGGATAACAGGACAGACGACTGACGAGGAGATAACAGTCGACTGTTAATTAGAACAGGCGACTGTAAATCCTTCTACAGCCGACTGTCAAAACCCTGAGATTTTCCAGAGAGCTGAGTCAACAAATTGGCTCACAGACAGACGACTATTACAGCATTGACAGTTGACTGGTCCATTGGACAGTCGACTGAAAATACAACATTAGTCGACTGGCCATGAAAGACAAATCAATAGATTTTGGGCAAAAGACAGACATGCGACTGATTTACAAAACACAGTCGACTATCACTTGGACAGGCGCCTGTGAATCGTTCATGAGTCGCCTGTGGGAATTAAGACAGAGAAGCCCAAAACTAGATTGTATAAGTTTGTGCATAACAAGCGACTGTAGAACAAAACACAGTCGACTATTTTTTAGCCAGGTGACTGTAAAATGTTCAGTAGTCGACTGTTATAAACAATACAAACACAATCAATAAAGAAATGAATTGGAGTCTAAGGACGATTGATCTAATAAAGTCCTAAGACTGAAATGAAGATGTGTGTGTGCGCTCCATCAATGTTCTACTTCTAACCTACATACTAGAAGAGATATAATAAATTTACATTGACGAAAACTCTCTTCTATCCAACGCATGAGCTTGAAGTTTTCATGGAGCTTCAATCATCATCTACGATCATCCAATCCATTTCATTTGCTTTCAATGAGCTTTGAGTGTCATCCATTGCAAGTAGATCTTCATAATTAGCTTAGGCAATGGATTAACTGCAAAATAGGGGATTAGTCACAAGTATTTATGTTTGCTCATCATTAACACTAAGTAGGGAGAAGTCCAATACTCAACATACCACGACTAGTAGCTCCTTCTCTGTAGTGGTGTAGTTCTTTTGAGCATCATCCAGAGTCTTGCTGGCGTAATATATCGCATGAAGCTTTCCTTCTTTTCTTTGGCCAATGATGACTCCCACTGCTTGGTCACTAGCGTCGCATATCAGTTCAAATGGTAGATTCCAATCCGGCGGTTGTATGATTGGAGCTGAGATGAGAACTTCCTTTAACCTATTAAAAGCTAGCAAGCAGGCGTCAGTAAACACAAAAGGAGCATCCTTAGCAAGGAGCTTCGTGAGAGGGCGAGTAATATTAGAGAAATCCTTTATGAAGCGACAGTAAAAACCTGCATGCCCAGAAAACCACAGATACCCTTAAGGTTAGTAGGGGCGGTAGACTCTTGATGACTTCGACCTTGGCTTTATCAACCTCGATTCCCTTAGAGGTGATGACATGGCCAAGCACAACTCCTTCTGTCACCATGAAATGGCACTTTTCCCAATTTAAGGTCAGGTTATTGTCATGGCTCCATTCTAAAACTTTGGATAATTTGGCTAGACAGTCATCGAACTCGGTGCCATAAATAGAGAAATCATCCATGAAGACTTCCATGATGTTTTCGATGAAATCCGAGAAAATAGATGTCATACACCTTTGACATGTAGCAGGTGCATTACATCGCCCAAATGGCATTCTTCGGTAAGCAAATGTTCCATATGGACACGTGAACGTTGTCTTTTCTTGGTCCTCCCGATGCAATGGAATTTGGAAGAATAGGGAGTACCCATCGAGGTAGCAAAAGTATTTGTGTTTGGCTAGATGCTCAAGCATTTGGTCAATAAAGGGTAGAGGATAATGGTCCTTTCTGGTGGCTTTATTGAGTTTCCTATAGTCGATACACATACGCCAACCAGTGACAGTTCTAGTGGATATTAATTCATCCTTATCGTTTCTAACAACGGACATGCCCCCTTTCTTGGGGACTACCTGTACAGGGCTAACCCATTTACTGTCAGAAATGGGATAAATAATGTCGACATCTAGCAGCTTTAAAACCTCCTTCTTTACTACCTCTTTCATGTTGGGATTTAATCGCCTTTGAGGCTCAATAGAGGTAGCTTCCTTATCCTCAAGGTGGATCTTATGGGTGCATATGGTTTCACTAATGCCTTTGAAGTCAGTAATGCTATACCCTATTACCTTTCTATGGGCTCTAAGGATTTTTTGGAGGCTTTTAATTGTGGCTCGGTGAGGGCTGCATTGACGATGACGGGGTAAGTTGAATTCTCTCCCAAAAAAAGCATATTTCAAATTAGTAGGAAGAGGGTTTAGTTCTACTTGAGGGGGCACTGCACTCCCATCGTCGCTTGCATACGAGAAGGATGCATCCTCAATTGTCGGTTCAGAAGCTGGAAACTCTTCGTTGGCAAAATATAGGATGAGCAAGGAGATGATGGTACGTCGTGGCTGACATCTACATGATCCGTTTCCGTAGCAATTTGTTCCATAGCGCACCTGTCGACCGAGGTAAAGTACTCAAGTATGCATTCACTATCAAGTGTAGAGTTAGGAGGACTTCCCTGGTCAATGTTGCTCTAGAAGGTTCCGGGATCCGTGTATCCCTCGCAGACGTGTTCTTCACATGTCGCAATCTGTGGGATGCTATCATTGTAGAAGCGTAAGGTGTCTCCCTCATATCGCACATAGACTCCGTCGGCGACGGGGACACCATCCAAAGTATCTGCATTATGGAAGGCGTTCGTGATAAAGACTGAGAGTTTTTGTATAACCGGTCGTCTGCAGGAAATTCCACTCCACCGTTGGTCCATACATCAGCCACTACGCTTCCAATTATACTCAAGAGCTGGGAATCGTTCATTGGCTCAAATTAATGAGTTTCTCTCAAGCTTGCATCAACAGGTAGGGCTTCAACAATCTAAAGGAACATTACGTCCCCTTCAGAGCTTATGTGGATGTCGCCCTCAATGATACCTGCATCGAAAACCTTGTTTGTTATATAATCCATGACCATTTGCTGATTTACATTACCTGCCACATAGGTTCCTGATCCGATAAATCGAACTGCATCAATCAACTCTCTAGCTGCACATTCGATCATGGCTTCATCCATGTGTGAGTCTTGGAGACCATGTAGATGATACGGAGAAAAGCTAATCACATCCGAGTCACTGTCAGATTCACCGGTCCATTGTACTTGCATCACCATCTCCATCGTGTCTGATTTCTTAAGTATGATTACTGACTGGAGAGAGATGTTAGTAGCGAGGTAGCAATAAAAGAGAATAAAAAGGGTGGGAAGATAGGAAATGATAAGAGTTGCTAGCAGATTTTTTAAAATAAAAATAAACTGAGATACACGGTAACCGTCCCTGGCAATGGTGCCAAAAACTTGACGCACCCCGAACTCAACACATAAGATTCACCTGGCGGTGTCACAGTGGCCAGGCGCAGTAGGGTTCCTAGGTGTCGACTCTGGGTTCTATCCGCAAGCGGACGGTGTCAAATTATAGTACATAAGATTGTCAAATCACACAGGGACAGTGACAGTGTATTGGAGTCTCAGATTATCTTTAGATCTCAGAATGAGATAGTAGTCGGTTTAGGAAGATTGGTTGTGATGGTGTTGTTGGTTCGATAATAAGAGAAGCTAGGGCCTTAGGGATCATCGCTAAGACCATCGGAGGTTGACTTTTAGAATGGGATTCTTACGTTGCATTGGATTTAGGGGGTTAATCTCTCAACTCATACCACTCTCGTGGGCTAGAAATTCGTGGTATTTCGGTGGCTCTCATTGACGCAATGGTGGTAGCCGTCAATGTAATGATATAGTTCGTCGGTGGATCCCCTCAAGGCATGAGCTGGGTATGGTCATGAGCCTTGATTGGATCTACTAACTCCCTATTTAAATCCCAAAGATACTCCTTAAGCTCATCAATTCCACCGACCATGGGCATGATCTCAGTACAAGTTCTCCTAGGGATTTGGATGGATCGACCGAAATACTCCCCCTTTATTCCCAACACAACCTAGAAATCCAGATCTACATCTCTTTCCTAGAATCTTAGGGCTAACCCATCAGCCCTAAGGAAAACAACTCACACATAGCGATTACGACAAATAAAAACATAGTTTTTACCGTAGAAAACATCGTAGCAATTAAATTGGGCAACAAATTTAGATCTTACGTACCAAAAACAAGAAAGAACAATAGCCAATAGGGATCCCAAGAATTGCCGCAGATTCCAAGACGCAAGAGATAATAAAAATGTAACATTTAACCAAAAACGGCTCAATTCCAAAACCTAGATCTAGATCTACAATAGTTTTCTTTTTTGATCTCCCCCCTAAAGCTTAATTCAAAACATAATCAAAAATTTGTCTAAAACATCAGTCAAAATTAACTCTAATACATCAATGTGGGGCCCCCACGAAAAATCTGAAAATATGGAGTTTAGGGGCCCACATGTCGCCGACCGAGTCGGCTACTCGGTCGAGTAAACGCCTGCTCGGTCGAGTTGGCACCTTAATTGCTCTTGGCTGGGCGAAGAGGTCCAGGCCACTCGGTCGAGTAGCCTGCCTACTCGGTCGAGCTGTCAGTAGATCGGAGCTCTCCTTCCAAAGTGACGCTCTGCCTACTTGGCCCGAGTAGGCCTTGCTTGGTCGAGTCGTCTGCTAGCTCGGTCGAGTAGGTCCTGCTCGGTCGAGCAGGATGCTAGTGGGGTGGAGCTCGAAAATGGGTCGACTCGGGCCGAGTCGCCACTCTGCTCGGCCGAGTAGGATGCTCATTCTGCTAGGCTCGAGTATCAGCTCTACCGAGCAGCTTGAGCTACTCGGTCAAGTCGCTTGGGAAAGATCCATATACTTGGGCTCTGACTCCTTTCTCTCGCTAGTTTCTCCTCTTCTCCTCCCATATGCTTTCGATCCTTGGCAAACTCCTGTGGCCAACGGACTCATAGACGCGCTGAATGTGGCCATGTCTAAAAATGGCTCCGAATTTCTCCAAAATCCTTGAAAATCCACAAAGCTCTACGAAACTCGAATACAGCATTAGAAGTGCTGTATCGTATGAAAATGCGGGATTTGGATGCGGATATGACATGAAATGCAATGGAATGATGCTATGAAAAGATAGAAAATATGGACACATCACATACGATGGATGGATTCTCTCAATTTAGATCATGTTTTGCCTCTCTGTGTAAGTGTTATGACATGCTATATAACATGCTTCATAACATGATTCATAACATGTTTTATAATATGTTTTATAACATTCTTCATAACATCTTGTTGTAGTTGCCACTTCATAACATGTCTTACAACATCCATATGGCAATAACACTCTGCCATGTCATGCATGCTTAGTAGTTGTCGCTTGTAGATAACAAACTAGTTGGAGTATGGTATTCCTACTTTATCACACTGTGACGTGTCCCATCCTGTGCCTTTCATGTGGCTTGGAGCAGGAGTTGGACTATGAAGAGGAGGCGTGGGTGGTATGAGAGTGAGAGGTGTAGTAGTGAGAGGGATTGTTCCTTGGGCTGTGAGCTGAGGGTGAGAGCCTTGTACTTGGAGGTTTTGTTTTTAGAATGAGTTATAACTCTGAGTGTTGGCATGTACATTGTATATGGGTTGTGTACTTGGATGTTGATGTATATAAATCTGGTTGCTTTGTGTTGTTTTACAGTGTTTTCCTTTTGAGGTTGTTTATTGGTAGAAGTATTACATGTACTACCCCAGCAAGTGCGCAGTGGCCTGCGGAAAATTTTCTGGTTCTCATTTTCACTCTCTTTCTTCCCTCTTTATTCTTTAAACATGCCTCTCAGGGTATCCTGGGAAGCGGGACGTGATAGAAGTACTTCACCCTTGACCTAGTACTAACTTCATCACTAATGTTGCCTATCACTTGGTCATGTGGATAATACTGGACCATAGCAAATGTCTTGGGTGCACCTGGATCACTAGAAACATTCTCAACAATTTGATTAATAAGGTTAGTCTCATTAGAATAATCTAATTTAACATCATGCATGGAATCACACAGAACCTCAATACATTCATCATCACGAGATATAGGAGAATCAAAATCTTCATAAGACATGAAGAGATTCCTCAACCGTTGAAGTTCGTTTATTATATATCCAGTAGGCCTTGCAACGTGCAGAATATCCAATAAAAATCCCTTCATCAAATCGAGAATCAAATTTATCTAAATTACCGTGTGTATTTTTAATAAAACATTTAGAACCAAAAACACGGAAATAATTTACTTGAAGCATCTTGTAACGACCGGTACTCACTATTCGCTATACGGCTGTGCGTATAGCAATTTCAGGTACCTGATTGGTTTTGTTGCGTTGTATGTGAGTCGTGTTGTTGAGTCGATAGGGCCGTAGCACCTTGGTTGCATCCTTAGCAAGCCAACCCCCGACGTGTGCCCAACTTGAGTTTACTGTCGCCTTTGGACCCCGTATCCTTTGTACGCGTATTTTCCTTGAAGTTCACGTGTTTTTCTTAGCCTTAACCTTCATTCAGAACGCGCGATATGATATGCCATTGTGACCCTCTCGAAGAGTATTAAATTGTGGAATTATTTTGGAACGTCATTTCACAGACCGTTCTCCCACGATTCGACTTTATTTGATGAGACGTCGCGATTTTCACTTTTGTCGTGAGGCCTTTTTATTTTTAGTTTCGTTTATCGTCGTCGAACTTGTGATACGTCTTCTTAGTTCTGTTTCTCTCGTCGACACGGTCGCCCCAGTATTTATTTCACAATTTTAGGGCCCCGTTTGACCCACTTTCACTTTTTGCCCAACCTATTATTGGTTTAACGCTAAGTTTCACATGGCATCTTTTCCCCTAATAATTTTTATTTATAATATACATTCCATATTATTTTGTTGACCCAGCCCTACCACTTGGTCGCACCCATGTGTGGGAGAGAGTGTGGATCTTTTGCATTTTTCTAATGATAATGATAACATTAAAAACATTTTATAATAATCACAAAACCCTAACAAACCAAGCTCCCACGTGACCTAGCCCCTCCTATAAAAATTAACTAGGTTGTATTCTTCTCTCAGCCAACAACTCAGCAAGCCGCCGCCCCAGAAATTTTATTTCACGCAACTTAAATCTCCAAGCGCCGCTTTCTGTTCATCCCTCAACAAACCCCGAACTCCGACCTTTACCCATTCACGCCGATGACCTACCCCCTCTCCTCGTCCGGCCCTCCCTCTCGTCGGATTCAGGCGCCGCCCAGCCGCAGCTCTCCGGTGTTGTCATCTTCCAGGCTTCACCCCACGCACAGCAGCACTGCCAAGCGTCGTTCTCGACGACGTCAGGCGACTCCCGCACGACGAGACCCCAGTCTGCCCCTTCTCGACGACTTCCCACCGGAGATCACCGATGACAGCACAGCCAAGCTTCCCAAGCACGACAGCGCGCCGTCGGCGCTGTTCTCAGGCGCTGCTCGACCCCCACGTGCTGTTGCAGTGCTGTTTTAGCTCTACAGTGCCACCTCGTTGTTCCTTAGGCACCGATTGCAGCTGTGATCATCTCCCATGCGGCAGCGACGCACGGCAGCCCCCGGGGTGTTGTCGAGCTTCCCCTCGCGCTGCTACGACTTCCATCTAGCCGATGTCCATGCTCAGCAACATCCCGTTAGCCATAGTCGACTCACGACGACTCCCGGAAGCTTCGTGGGATCATCCCCTCGTTACGGTTAATAACGTACATGATAACACGTTTACAACTTTTGTTATTAGTCTGGAACCGTATATACATGATGAACGGACTTATGATTGGGTATTTGCTTGCTAGTAACCTTAATAATCGATGTTTAGCTAATGGACTTAATAAATGATGTTAAAACGCTAAAACTATAGGGCTGATAACTTGTTGACACAATTTCTGGTTAATGTGTTAGCTTAGGTTGCTAGTTCATATTGTTGGATATTTTTTTATTAGCAGCATGATGTGGATAACCTGTTAGTGTATTTAACGTTCATTAATAATGTTATAAACACATCATAGGACAGAGAACTTATTAAAATTGGGTCACTAGACGTTTTAGGACTTGTCCAATTATTTTAGCCGTCGTCACGAACTTATTCGTGCTTGTATTTTTATCAACAGAGAACCCGTCGTTCCGTATCATTTGCGAAACCGAAATTCAACCCCTGACGTCGCTACCCGACGTCAGAGTAGCTCTCGCATCGTGTTTAGGTAAGTCTCGCTCTCTCTCTGTAGGAACCCACACCGCATGTTAACAAGATAAAAACTGTAATTTCATTGTGCTGGTTAATTAACTAATTGAAGATAATGAATACGGGACTGTAGGTTGGTGTGATGATTGGTGTTTGGGCACGTAGGCAGAACTGGACTCCTTGATCTTGTGACTATCAGCACGTCCCTTTTCAGGCAAGTGAAACTTGCCAAACTTATGTTTTAGGCCATGTCTTAGGCCATCTCGTGTTTTTAGCGTAAAAGAGACTAGGCGAAGAAATGATACTCGCCTAGACGCAATTTTAAGATCTAGCTTGACAACGAATCTAGATCTGACACCATGCCATGTCATTCATTCATTCTGCCTGTCACGTTTAAATTTTCATATCTGTAAGCATTTTACTTGTGCTCTGCCATGCCTGTCATGTTTAAATTCCTTACCTGTACGCACTTAAATTATACTCTGCCATGCCATACATCCTACATGTCATCCATGCTTGAATGTTGCATTTGTAGCACACGCTATGGTACTTCCTTGTTGAGGCTAGGCACCTGCGTTGCAGGCACAACCCTATGCCAAATACACTTCTTGGCTCGTGATCCAGAAGCGGGCTACATGTGTTGGTCAAAAGCTAATGCCCGATTACACGTGGAGGGGTAGGGTTAAGCGACCACTCAGCGTAGAAGTGTGCCCGTACAGCCACTTCAGCTGTAAGGCGTAAACTCTGTGCACGACATGTTTACTTGACTTGTAAAATCCGTGTGAATGTTTTAGTAGCTTTGCTACCCTTGCCATGTTATACTTGTTTCCATGTCATACTTGTTGCCATGTCATACTTGTTGCACTTTCTTACTTGTTGCATCCATGCTTTAAACTGCCATGTCATTGCATATTTTAGAACTGCTATGTTGCTTTCTTTTCTTTTAGTTTCCTTGCACAAGTCTCTAGTAGACTTGCTGACATGTGCCCATTTTCTCTTTTGGGTGTCACATGTTAGATTGTGAGCCAGAGTTGGTCGTCGAGGACGAACAGGTTACAGGTGTTGAGTTCAAGGACATTGGAGACCAGTCCTAGAACTCCTTCTTGCTGTTGTTGTTTTAAGCTTAGTCGATGTTAGGCTGTCGATGCGTAGCACCTCTCTTTTCATGTTGATGTTATGTATTATGTCGGCCATGCTTTAGGCTTCTTTTCAGACTCTTGTACTTTCCTTTACGACTTGCCTCTGAATGTTGGAATAATGTGGATGTTATTGGTGGAGTTTTTTTCTGCTTTAAATTTTTATTAGCTTTGTTTCGACTTGTGGTTGCAAGGACCTGCCATTTGAATTTTTATAGATGCTTATCAGACTGCAACTTCACAGCTCTATGTCTGAGCGGACCTCCTCACGTCTCGTCTTCCATTTTAGGGAAGCGGTGCGTGACAGGTTTTGTTGGTGGCCCATGCAGGTCTTTTTGCAACTGCGAAATATCATGACAACGATAATAATAAAGACATTCAGTAATTATTCGAAACATTCAAGTCGTAAAATCTGAGTCTAATAAGAGCGTTTTTCCGTGTCCTAGGTGGCTGGGAGACGTGTTGCCCGAGCATCTATCTCAGCTTAATAGGGAAATCCATTAGATCAGGACTATAGTAATACTTAGTTAGACGTCTGTGCTTGCTAGTTAGAGGCCCTAATTGTTAGTTAGAATCCATGCTAGAAATTGATATAATCGTCTTAGGAGTTACCTTAGTGGTTCTTGCCTAACTCTGACCATATTAGACTTCTAGAATTTCTTTAGTCGTTCGCTTGTGTTCATCGATTTCGGGCCAAGCTGAACGCAGTTCATTACAGTCTAGTTCCTTAGAAAGTCTTAGCGCTAAGTTTCCAAATCTTTAGTTGGTCGACCGTAGGAGTTCCCCGTAGATTTTCATGAGTCATATCCTAGGCGTATTTATGTTTCGATCATGCGACCATATTTCCTTGCCCTTGATTCACGCGATCGCCTCATGACAATCGACGTTAATTTTCGAATCTCTTCGTTACAAATCTTGAATCTTCTAAAAGTATTTTTGATTTTCCTCATTCGCTAAGTTTAAACTCGTTCAAAAACTTTTAATATATATAATTAGACTTCATACCCTTCGGCTGATTTAAATTCATTTTTTTATTTTCGAAACTTTTGTCGAGATTTTGATTACTAGTTTATAATATTCTTCTAGCCTATACTTTCATACCTATATATACATACCTCGTTCCTTTTCATATACTAATTTTATTTTGAACCGTACTTCTATTTTCCCTAATACGATTAATGATTTTCTTTTATTACTTATGCCATTAAAATTTATTCGAACACATCATCGCGTTTACCTTTATTATACTTTTCTAAGTTACATGGGACTTAATCATTCGGCGTGTCGATTTTATACTCATCATTTTCCTTCTTCAAATTTTTGTAAAATACTATCTCCATTTAAATTTATCTTCAATTGTAAAATAATTCTTTCACCTCCATACTCATTATTCTGCGTCTAATTCTTATGTCGTGATTTAACTTTCATGTTACCCTTCTACGTTTTATAAGGATATTATTATATTTTATAACTTGCATTTTATGATATACTTATTTAGTATTTTATATCTTTCTTCCCTACTTGATTATTCTGAATTATATTTTGTTCCACCCAACCAAGCTATTTCCTTGTATGTCGCCTCATCTGAAACCATTCATCATGACCTTGTTTCAATTTCCAATTTCGATTTCGGTTTCCTCACTAATGTTTAGTTATCACATTAGTGCTTATTGTTGCCTATGTTAACCTTGGTATAGTATGGTGGGCCCATTAGTATAGGTTGTGATGTCGTTGTATTGCATATAATTACATGGTATATATGAAGTTGTATGTGTGTTAGTACTTATAAATAGGTGTGTGGATAGCTAATTCACTCTAGGGATGTCTGTGTATATAAGAATTAGGGTTGGGAATATCTACTGGGGGGTGTATGTAGTTGGAGATACTTAATAATGGTTGAAATAATATGTTGGTAAAGTTGTGTGTATATTAGGTATAATGATACTAGGGTACTTATAGTTAAATGTGCATGCCTATTATTTGATCTATATGTTAGTACGTGTAGGCATGTGATCGTACGTAGGTATGTGTTTACTATATGAATATATGTGATATGCGTACGGTAATAGGGTTATAAATTTTGTTTGGTATTGCTTGCCTTTACGGGATGTTGTGTGTGCGCGCGTATACCTCGAGGTATACACGATTATTGAATGTCGTAACTATGTATGGATAGGTATATGTAGCGGTATACTAATTATATGTGCATTGATATGGTGTTATATTATATATATGTGTGTGTGACTATACGATGAATGCATGTGTAGAGGGGTGTATCATGTTGTGTACGTGTACTGATAATGTAATATTATTATGGTGTGTAAAGTGATTGCATTATATGGTGTTATTTGATCAAATATAAAGTTTTGATTGATATTATGATATGTATGTGTAGTACGTTGATAAGTGTGCATATATATAATAGAGTGTTGTATTGGTATAGGTATAGATATCGTGTTATGTATATAGAGTATTCTGATAGAGGTTTTGAGTCTCACTCAAGTTTGAGTGGGTATACTCTACGTACGTTGTTACATGTCTGTGGTTTGCGTATAATACCATGAATATAGCGATGGATGATGTATGTATAGTGATAGGATTGTTTGTGCCTGGTTGTGTTACGCACATGATTGTGGGTGGCTATACCAGTATGTAGCTATAGGTGTTGGTCTTATGGTATAGTTATTTACTAAGGACTTGCCTATGTGAATATATACGTGCTAGCTAAACTAAGTGTGTAGATGTGCTGTGTATATAGTGGTGTGAAGGAATGTTATATTAGCGTGTGTGGGTGTACACCATGCACGGGTAAGTATGTGATTAATTATAGGTAATTGTAATTATGGTTAGTGTGATGAGTCTTGAATATAGTTATAGGACTATGTGATGTGAATATATGGTGAAGTATCTGCGTGCATTTGAATGACTATATATTTGTGAAATTTTAGTAATAGTGAATGTATATTAGATATAGTAAACTTGATTTAATAATGGTATGGTGTGATTACATGTGTTGATGTGTTTGGTATTGGATGTATACTAGGAAATATTAGGGAGTAGTATACCCATGTTTGTTTTGTGCATCGGTAGTTATCTATACGCCAAGTACTACGATGGTAATTGCTGGTGTGGACTATTTATTTGTTTGTGACTATGTGTAACATGGTATGTAATAAGTGTTTAATAGTTATGTAAGGATGTACGTGACTATATGAATGGTTGAAATACGTGTATGGATTTGACTGACTATGATAGGTATAAGGGTATAATGCGCGTGACTATATACATGTTAGTAGTGTTAATGGTTGACTACCTAGTGCATATATATAAGCACTTGTAATGACGATACCTGGTTTGAATTATAATGTGATATGATTGGGGTAGTTACTAGAGCGACTAGATATGTTAGAAAGTCCGAGGACGGACTTTGTCCTAAGGTGGGTAGGATGTAACGACCGGTACTCACTATTCGTTATACGGTTGTGCGTATAGCAATTTCAGGTACCTGATTGGTTTTGTTGCCTTGTATGTGAGTCGTGTTGTTGAGTCGATAGGGCCGTACCACCTTGGTTGCATCCTTAGCAAGCCAACCCCCAACGTGTGCCCAACTTGAGTTTACGGTCGCCTTTGGACCCCGTATCCTTTGTATGCATATTTTCCTTGAAGTTCGCATATTTTTCTTAGCCTTATCCTTCATTTGGAACGCGCGGACTTTATTTGATGAGACGTCGCGATTTTCACTTTTGTCGTGAGGCCTTTTTATTTTTAGTTTCGTTTCTCGTCGTCGAACTTGTGATCCGTCTTCTTAGTTCTATTTCTCTCGTCGACACGGTCGTCCCAGTATTTATTTCACAATTTTAGGGCCCCGTTTGACCCACTTTCACTTTTTGCCCAACCTATTATTGGTTTAACCATAAGTTTCACATGGCATCTTTTCCCCTAATAATTTTTATTTATAATATACATTCCAAATTATTTTGTTGACCCAGCCCTGCCACTTGGACGCACCCATGTGAGGGAGAGAGTGTGGATCTTTTGCATTTTTCTAATGATAATGATAACATTAATAACATTTTATAATAATCACAAAACCCTAACTAACCAAGCTCCCACATGACCTAGCCCCTCCTATAAAAATTAACTAGGTTGTATTCTTCTCTCAACCAATAACTCAGCAAGCCGCCGCCCCAGAAATTTTGTTTCACGCAACTTAAATCTCAAAGCACCGCTTTCTGTTCATCCCTCAACAAACCCCGAACTCTGACCTGTACCCATTCACGCCGGCGACCTACCCCCTCTCCTCGTCCGGCCCTCCCTCTCATCGGATTCAGGTGCCGCCCAGCCGCAGCTCTCCGGTGCTGTCATCTTCCAGGCGTCGCCCCGCGCACAGCAGCACTGCCAACCGCCGTTCTCGATGACATCAGGCGACGCCCGCACGACGAGACCCCAGTCTGCCCCTTCTCGACGACTTCCCACCGGAGATCACCGGTGTGACAGCACCGCCAAGCTTCCCTAGCACGACAGTACGCCGTCGGCGCTGTTCTCAGGCGCTGCTCGACCCCCACGCGCTGTTGCAGTGCTTTTTTAGCTCTGCAGTGCCACCTCGTTGTTCCTTAGGCACCGACTGCAGCTGTGATCATCTCCCATGCGGCAGCGACGCACGGCAGCCCCCGGGGTGTTGTCGAGCTTCCCCTCGCGCTGCTACGACTTCCATCTAGCCGATGTCCATCCTCAGCAACGTCCCGTTAGCCATAGTCGACTCACGACGACTCCCGGAAGCTTCGTGGGATCATCCCCTCGTTACGGTTAATAACGTACATGATAACACGTTTACAACTTTTGTTATTAGTCTGGAACCGTATATACATGATGAACGGACTTATGATTGGGTATTTGCTTGCTAGTAACCTTAATAATCGATGTTTAGCTAATGGACTTAATAAATGATGTTAAAACGCTAAAACTATAGGGCCGATAACTTGTTGACACAATTTCTGGTTAATGTGTTAGCTTAGGTTACTAGTTCATATTGTTGGATATTTTTGTATTAGAAGCATGATGTGGATAACCTGTTAGTGTATTTAACGTTCATTAATAATGTTATAAACCCATCATAGGACAGAGAACTTATTAAAATTGGGTCACTAGACGTTTTAGGACTTGTCCAATTATTTTAGCCGTCGTCACGAACTTATTCGTGCTTGTATTTTTATCAACAGAGAACCCGTCGTTCCGTATCATTTGCGAAACCAAAATTCAACCCCTGACATTGCTACCTGACGTCATAGTAGCTCTCGCATCGTGTTGAGGTAAGTCTCTCTCTGTAGGAACCCACACCGCATGTTAATAAGATAAAAACTGTAATTTCATTGTGCTGGTTAATTAACTAATTGAAGATAATGAATACGGGACTGTAGGTTGGTGTGATGATTGGTGTTTGGGCACGTAGGCAGAACTGGACTCCTTGATCTTGTGACTATCAGCACGTCCCTTTTCAGGCAAGTGAAACTTGCCAAACTTGTGTTTTAGGCCATGTCTTAGGCCATCCCCCATTTTTAGCGTAAAAGAGACTAGGCGACGAAATGATACTCGCCTAGACGCAATTTTAAGATCTAGCTTGACAACGAAGCTAGATCTGACACCCTGCCATGCCATTCATTCATTCTGCCTGTCACGTTTAAATTTTCATATCTGTACGCATTTTACTTGTGCTCTACCATGCCTGTCACGTTTAAATTCCTTACCTGTACGCACTTAAATTATTCTCTGCCATGCCAAGCATCCTACATGTCATCCATGCTTGAATGTTGCATTTGTAGCACACGCTACGGTACTTCCTTGTTGAGGCTAGGCACCTGCATTACAGGCACAACCCTTTGCCAAATACACTTCCTGGCTCGTGATCCAGAAGCGGGCTACATGTGTTGGTCAAAAGCCAATGCCCGATTACACGTGGAGGGGTAGGGTTAAGCACCACTCAGCGTAGAAGTGTGCCCGTACAGCCACTTCAGCTATAAGGCGTAAACTCTGTGCACGACATGTTTACTTGACTTGTAAAATCCGTGTGAATGTTTTAGTAGCTTTGCTACCCTTGCCATGTTATACGTGTTGTCATGTTATACTTGTTGCCATGTCATACTTGTTGCACTTTCTTACTTGTTGCATCCATGCTTTAAACTGTCCTGTCATCGCCTATTTTAGAACTGCTAGGTTGCTTTCCTTTCTTTTAGTTTCCTTGCACAAGTCTCTAGTAGACTTGCTGACATGTGCCCCTTTTCTCTTTTGGGTGTCACAAGTTAGATTGTGAGCCAGAGTTGGTCGTCGAGGACGAACAGGTTTCAGGTGTTGAGTTCGAGGACATTGGAGACCAGTCCTAGAGCTCCTTCTTGCTGTTGTTGTTTTCTGCTTAGTCGTTGTTAGGCTGTCGGTGCGTAGCACCTCTCTTGTCATGTTGATGTTATGTATTTTGTCGGCCATGCTTTAGGCTTCTTTTTAGACTCTTGTACTTTCCATTACGACTTGCCTCTGAATGTTGGAATAATGTGGATGTTATTGGTGGAGTTTTTTTCTGCTTTAAATTATTATTAGCTTTGTTTCGAATCGTGGTTGCAAGGACCTGCCATTTGAATTTTTATTGACGCTTATCAGACTGCAGCTTCACAGCTCCACGTCTGAGCGGACCTCCTCACGTCTCGTCTTCCATTTTAGGAAAGCATGGCGTGACACATCTTACTGTAAAAAAACTCATAACATATTTTGTTCGTATGGAGTCTCACAAGAATTCTATTTAGCACATAGCACGCGATATGGATGGCTTCCGCCCAAAATTGTGATCCAAGCAGACTATCATTAAGCATAGTGTGTGCACACCCAGTTAGAGTTCTATTCTTCCTTTCCACAACACCATTTTGTGGTGGGGCAAGGAGAATGTGTGAGTTATCATGTTCTCATCACAAAAATTAGATAATAATTCATTATCAAATTCACCTCCATGATCACTGCGAATGGTGACAATGGTGGTATCTTGAATCTTTTGAACTTTCTTAGAAAGTATAATAAATTTTTAAAGAGCCACATTTTTACTATTTAGATAAGCTTACCCAAGCAAATCTAGAGTAGTCATCAACAATGACACATCCATAGAAAGCATTTCCTAAGGATGCAACTCTAGTAGGCAATAAATATAAATGTAATATCTATATGGGCCTAGAAGTAGAAGTTACATTCTTAAGCTTAAATGAGGATTTATGAAGCTTGCCACGTTGACAAGAATCACAAAAACTTTTCTTATTAAAAGAAAGTTTCGGAAATCCTCTAACTAGATTATGCTTGGATGGTTTGAAAAGATGTTTAAAGTGTACACCACAAAAGCGTCGGTGCCATAGAAGTTGCTCATTCTTGTGTGAAACCAGGCATTGGTCTTGTGAGTGTGGCATAGTAAAAATATAAATATCTTTTTGGCATGTGCCAAAAAAAAATATTTTTACAAGAACTATCATTTATACTACACAACACATCAGCAAAGTTAACCTTGTAACCCTTGTCACAAAGTTGACTAATGGAGATTAAGTTATGATTCAAACCATCTAGTAAATAGACAGTATCTATGGCGGGTTTAGAAGGATTACCGACATTACCAATACGTTGATGGTACCCTTCTTATTGACTCCAAAAGTGTCTGTTCCACCATCTTGATGCATATGATCTCGGAGAGCAAGCTTGGGTCACCCGTCATTTGTTTGGATCAACCACTGTCGAGAATCCAACCCTTCCTTGGACGCACTTAGAGCAATATTTACTTTTGTTGCTCTTTTTCCTCATCTGGGTATATATAGAGAAAATCATAACCACATGGTACCCAAGCATGTTGGGTCCAAGGGGATTAGCCCTTTGAAAACCTAGTCCAAGTGGACTTAGATTTCCCAACATAATTATCATTATTCACCACATCTTGAAAATAGGATTATAAGTATAAATTCCTATCTTCTATGCTTGTGTCCTTCAGACCCCATATGATGTAAGTGTTGGGTGTCCTATGCCTAAAGGTTGCATGAATAGGTGGTTGGTGTCTATGTGATGCATGTGGTGTGTAGGTGTAAGGGTGTACATAAGCACAAGGATGTGTGAGTGGTGAATGTGTTTGATCATACCCATTGTGAGGAGCATGTGGATAATAGTAGTTGTAGGAATATGATGCCCTCAAGGCCATTTATTCCTGTGTGAATAGCACAAACATCTTGTTCGAAATAACAGTAAGCTGTTTGGTAATAATTTATCTAAGTTATATTGTAATGTAGTTAACATTAGATATCAACTTAGGTAAAGTCCTGAGACTTTATGCAAGGTCAAACGGGTATCGAGATGAGTATCTCGATCATGGAGAAACGTTTGACCGTCTGTAGCATAAGTCTAAAATGGTTCGTGGTCGTAGATGTTCCGAGACAAGGATATCGAAACATCGGATAGACCATTGTGTCTTAGTCTTAACCGTTTAGCGGTGGCGATGATCTCATGATCGCTTGACTTGGCAAAGTCGAAGACGAGACACAGGTGCTCATTAGAATGAGTTCACTGAACGATCCACTAGAGTTATCATATGGTTATATTGACCAATCTGTCAGTGATAACTCTGAGTGATGATAGGATAGTTGGTCTTTTGACTTGAGGTCATTTTGACGGACCTGTGCGTGAATGGTGCCACTTAGATCAACTGATCTAGCTTCGAGGCAAGGCCTGTCGAAAGGTCTTTTGATTGGGTGTCACTTGAAACGTACGAGGCGAGTAATGACCAAGAGAGGATTTGTCTCTCCCGGTCAATGGGAGTTAGTGTCGTAGAGTTAGTTCGGTCTTTAGTAAAAACTCTGCGCAGAGTATGTTGGAAGAAGTCCAACATTTATTGACTAAAGATTGATCGAAACTAACCGGAGTCAAGTTATTGGGGTTGACAGTTTAACCGTACCCCAGACTTGATCTACACGACACAATTCAGACGAAGAGACTATAACTGCAGAAATCATCACGGAAACAGTCAGGTGGTCCCGACAATACTCATGTCAATGAGTTAACCACATAATGATGATTCCTGAAGCAGGGACGGCAACCACTGCTCGTGGTCACTGCCATATAGGGCTTCGAGCCCAACCTGTTGTAAGGGTCAGGCTGTAGGGTCTCACACAGAGTGCAACGCTTCGTCTAGTAATAGGTAGAAATTAGTTAGGGAGAATATTTTGTATTTTTGATGCAAGGGATGAAATAATTGCATTTGATGCAATATGATAATTTAAGCTTAGATAGGGACTATTTTCATTTGATGCAAAAGCGATTAAATGTGTATTAAATTGTTTAATACAATATTTAATAATATAAACGTAAGGAAAAGTTCACGGGTAAGACGGGAATGTCCCGGTCTAGACCCAGGTTCGAACGGCGTCCAAATCGGACGCCAAACATAATAGTTATGGCCAAAACAGTGTAAACCCCAAAGCCCATCAGCCCAAAGGGGCTGATTAAATAAACCCAGGCCCAAGAAAAAGAGGGGGGCCCGCTGACGCGTGCGTCAGCCTGCTGACGCCCGCGTCAGTGGGCCCGCCCGCGTCAGCGGGCCCACCCGCTGACGCGGGCGCCCGCCAGGCGCGGGCGCACGCGCCAGCTGGGCGCGTGCGCCGCACGCGCCCAGCGCTGAGGCGCTGGGCACGTACAGTGCACGTGCCTGGCTCGGTCTGCGCACGCAGGTCAAGTCAGTGGGGCCCACTGGTGGGCCCCACACGCCTAGGGGTGCGAACCCTAGGCAGAATTCCTTAACGGCTGCAGTTTTGTGTTTTGGGTGGCTTTGGGCTGATCTTTGGACGATCAATTGGAGGGTCAAACGAACTCCGATTGACGAACGGTTTTTTCCTATGCGTTCACCGTTGAACGCTCGTCGTATTGATAGGTTGTATCAATCCTGAAGCTCAACGGTGAGTGAGTTAAAATTCACGGAAGTTTGCAGTTTGTGAAGTGCAAACTAACTTGATTCTAATTAACTCATTGTTTAGTCCCACATCGGATTTTGAGAAGAGGGGAGAGTCCGCTGCCTATATAAATAGGGGTCTCCCCCCTTCCTCAAAACTCGTCCCAAGCTCTAGATCTGAGCGGCTCTCGTAAATGTTGGAGCACGCTCGGATCTAAGCTTAAATTAATATTTCACTTCTCCCTAAATTTCTGCCTTACTCCTGCGGGCTCTAGCAAAGTCACAAAGGAGTTCGGATTCTGAATCTGAAATCTTGGCGGAGGTTTCACTCGCGTGAAACTTTCTTCGGCGCGTGGTTGGGTCGGTGGCACGGGGATTGATCGCCTTGGGATGCGGAGCGGTTCGAGGAGCGGTTCGGGGAGCGGTTCAAGGAGCGGCTCGGCGTGGGACGGGAGCAGCTCGGAAGACGGCGCGGAACATCTCGCCTGCTCCAGGGCTGAGATTCCGGGTATGTGGTTAAAGTATTTTTAGCATTAGTTTAGTTTAATCGCAGTAGGCTAGATCCTTCTTGGGATGGTCAGATCCATCCCAAGTCGGCATAGATCTTGGCATAGGGTCTTGGACCTTAGGGCTAAGTTAAAATTGTTTTAACTGCATGTTAATTTAGATTAACTAGTTTTCTTCCGCTGCTATTGTTTTTGTGTCTATGTTCCGTCCGACTTAGGACGGGACTAGAGTTTTTGTGCCCTAAGGGACCGCCAATTCCCAACAGTGGTATCAGAGCCTAGGTTTGCGTAGTCGATCTAGGTACTGCGATTTCATTAAACTTATTAATGCTTTTTTAAATACTTTTAAATTTTTTAAAGTTATTAGATAATTTTAAAAATGTTTTTGAAGTTCAAAATTCTATGTGATAAATTTTTTGAACATGAAAAATTTTAAAATGACGTTTTAAAATTTATGTGATAATTTTAAAAACTAATTTTAAATCTTTAAAAGTTTAAAATTATTTTGGATGCCTAAAATTTTTTATATGATAAATTTTTAAGCATGGAAATTTTAAAATGGTGTTTTTAAATTTATGTGATAAATTTTAAAATTGATTTTAAGGTTTTAAATTTATGCGATAAGTTTAAAATGTTTTAGATGTTTAAAAATTGTATATGATAAATTTTTGAACATGGAAAATTTTTAAAAGGTAATGTTTTAAATTTATAAGATATTTTTTAAAACTGATTTTAAAAGTCTAAAAAATAGTTTATGCGATAAACTTAGTTTATTTAATTGATAAATAGATATACACTCTCATTTTATGTTGATAAAATTAGTGTAGCTTTATTTTAATGGCTTGTTAATCTTGTCCCTTATTTGATAACACAAGACAAACCTTTAGGTTAGCCATTAAAAATGATTAAAATTTATTACTTGAATTTTAATGACATGCTATGTTTTAATAAATCATTAACAACAATATTAAGACCTAATTCCTGATTAGGGTAGTCCTTTAAATGAATTTTCAATTCTAATTGTTATAATTAATTTTCATTAAAGGACTTCGCTTCTAGCGTTGTTAATAAAATTTATTAAAATCCTAATAACGATTAGGATAGCACGTGAACCTTATAGTTGATAAGGACTTAATAAAAGTTATTAAACAAATCCTAAAATTTTGAATTTAAGGATGCAACTAGTTGATAGGATTAATTAGTTGTTAATAAAAGCTGTTTAGTCTATGACATACATACAAAAATGACAAGCTTCATTCAATGGACCATGATCCAGTCAATGTGCTTGACTAAGAGTTCTGGATCACCCTTTAAGGGATAGTGATCCTGGCTTAGTCAATTCCCTGGCTGAGTTCCGCTGGACCGCAATGTCGCGAATCATGATTGTATGACACCCTGGACTATATCTAAGTCAAATACGTTAATGATCTTTTTCAAGATTAGCCGTAGCCCTCCTTGTTTTAGGGGTTAGCAACTATAGGGCCCGTGTTACAGTTGTTGAGATACACTCAAGCTGTGACATGGCAACCTTGTAGAAACCAACTTCTTAAATACATAAGATGACATCTTGACTTGACCCAAACCGACGTTGTCGTGAATACACCGAGCGGCGGCGCAAGATTAGTCAAGGATGTAGTCTACCTAGATGTAGTCTAAGACCTGACCCAAACCGACATGTCGTGCATACACCGAGCTGAGGGGCAAGTCAGGCTAGACATGAAAACAAGGGTCCGACTAGACTAGACATTGTGATTTGGATGAGCACACTCATGATCACGAATGACTATGGGCAAAAACCGATTAAGAGAGTCATATCCGATATGATCGATGAAGAGTCATCTTCCGATCGCAGAGTCAATCAACTTGTTGAGCTACACTCAAGGTTGTTTAGACTCAAGGTGATTGGAACTCTTACCCATTAATTTTTAATTCGATTAAATCGTTCGTTATTAAGCTTTAAAACGTTCGTAAAAATAGTGGGAGGATATAGATAGATAAAAGCCAATCTACCTATATTTAATATTGAACATATGCTAAAACTAGGGCAAGACTATGTTTACCGAAAGAATCAATTAATATAATATTTTAATAAGTTAATTGGTCAAAAGTTGATTAATTGAATATCAAATTAAATTCTAATTGATAGAATTAAAACTATATTCTCGTTGACATTAAATGACCTTCTAAAGAACAGACTTAAGAAACATGATTTCATTAAGTTCTGGGTCCAACAAATAAATTAAAGCTACATGTCACTCGTCTCTATATGAGGCAGCTTGAACATATAGGACATTCAAAGTATGTTTCTCCCTACAACTTGTCGAGCTACCCTCAAGGTTGTATGGACAAACAATTTTGATCCGCAAAGTTCGAAAATTCGATCAAACCGTTTGAGTCGAATACGAGTGCATGAGCGATGCAAGACTATGTATCCCAACCGGATCTTGAGACAAGCAACTTCTTGAGCTACACTCAAGATTGCAAAGCTCAAGCGTTTGGATACATAAGTTGCTTGCATATCTATTTTATTTTTGTTAATATCTAAATGTGATTTAGAAAAGGAAAAAGGTACTTCGGAAAGTCAATTGAGAAAGATAGTTTAATTTATCATTAGTAGAGGCATAAGTAGGAGGAAATGAAAACGTGACATATTTTGATGTCATATTTCGGAATAAGTTGTTATACAAAAACGTCTAACACATTTTTGACGAATGTCGTCACCTTGCTTCTGAAGCAATGTTTTGTATTAAGTAATTTGTAATAACTATATATATATTAAATGTTAGTATATATAAATACACAAGATAGTAGCAAACTTATATGGTAAAATTAGACTAGGCCGTATCAAGAGATTAAGCTTCATAAGTCACATAAAGAGGGGTCTGACCTCTCGTATTATAAAGTCTACGGACACTTGTGAGTCTTAGCCTCTTAGATACAATGGCCGAAACCCATCTGTGAGACAGTGGGAGAATGAGTTGTCGAACTCAGTCTAGTACATACTGATGTACCCGAGTCTAGATTAACCAAAATAAGTTATTCGTATATTTTATTAAGACACGTGTTCTTGATGAAACACAAGTCTGATAAAATAAAGAACGAAATGACTAAAGTATTTAAACTGATTCGATTAGATCGAATGGTCAAATACTTAGCTACATAAAATCTTGCGTAATTAAAAGAAAATGTGATTTTCTCTCAGGTCAAGTCTGTTAACACATCGGTGTGTTAAAAGGTATGAATCACACTTAATTAGATTTAGTGTGATCCATTGTAAGTGACTCTGAGTTAAGTCCTCCCTCTGGGTTAAGTCCCAAATAGTAATGCCTATGTTTTGATAATGTTCTATGAGGACATTATCAATAATATATTCAATAAATCAATCGTAAGGAAGTTGTATTATTACTCAAATCTCGTGAGTCGGATTGTCGAGTTAGACATCATAACTGATGATGACTTAGTCAACTTCTAGGATGAAATTCGGAGTAGTAACTCCGATTTAAAACTTGATGCAATCAGAATAGGTCTGTGTACGTAAACAAATTGAGAATTTAGTTTACGTGCCCAAGGAAATTGTTTCCTCACTTTCTACAAGTAAATCTTTAAAAGATTGATGCAGAAAAGAAAATAGTGAAGTACAATCATGTTGGTCGAGAACGGTTTTCATCCTAATTCCTATAAAACGGATTATGATGAAACCGGTTTCGCCAACAGATGAGTACAGATCTACTCGGACCAAAGCCGATGTAAAATGCTTAAGTTGAACATGAAAATTGGAGCATTCACTTATAAGTTCGTTTTTCTAAATATGATTTAGACGGACCAACTTATATGAATAAGCCAGATAGTTTTCAAGGTCAGTGGGAGCGTATAAATTACATACAAATCATCAAAGGGATGGAACATACATTTTGACAAAGTAATCAAAAGGTTTGATACTTTATCAGAAATGGATATGAACCATTTGAAATGACCATTAACTTATTTAAAATTATTATCGTAAGGTACGATGAACTGGATAAGATCCAGGGAAATAAAATATTATAGATTCCGATAGACCAAATGAATTATTTGAATGAGATTCAAATGGTTGGTCTAATATAAACATAAAAACCCCTTAAGTCTATAGTGAAGACGGTTTTAGCAGATCCACTCATGAAGGCTCTACCACATGAAGTCGGGAAAACTTATGTGTAAAAACGGTATAAGATATCGAGATAAATGGGCCTGAGTGCAAGTGGGAGATGTAGGAATATGATGCCCTCAAGGCCATTTATTCCTGTGTGAATAGCACAAACATCTTGTTCGAAATAACAGTAAGCTGTTTGGTAATAATTTATCTAAGTTATATTGTAATGTAGTTAACATTAGATATCAACTTAGGTAAAGTCCTGAGACTTTATGCAAGGTCAAACGGGTATCGAGATGAGTATCTCGATCATGGAGAAACGTTTGACCGTCTGTAGCATAAGTCTAAAATGGTTCGTGGTCGTAGATGTTCCGAGACAAGGATATCGAAACATCGGATAGACCATTGTGTCTTAGTCTTAACCGTTTAGCGGTGGCGATGATCTCATGATCGCTTGACTTGGCGAAGTCGAAGACGAGACACGGGTGCTCATTAGAATGAGTTCACTGAACGATCCACTAGAGTTATCATATGGTTATATTGACCAATCTGTCAGTGATAACTCTGAGTGATGATAGGATAGTTGGTCTTTTGACTTGAGGTCATTTTGACGGACCTGTGCGTGAACGGTGCCACTTAGATCAACTGACCTAGCTTCGAGGCAAGGCCTGTCGAAAGGTCTTTTGATTGGGTGTCACTTGAAACGTACGAGGCGAGTAATGACCAAGAGAGGATTTGTCTCTCCCGGTCAATGGGAGTTAGTGTCGTAGAGTTAGTTCGGTCTTTAGTAAAAACTCTGCGCAGAGTATGTTGGAAGAAGTCCAACATTTATTGACTAAAGATTGATCGAAACTAACCGGAGTCAAGTTATTGGGGTTGACAGTTTAACCGTACCCCAGACTTGATCTACACGACACAATTCAGACGAAGAGACTATAACTGCGGAACTCATCACGGAAACAGTCAGGTGGTCCCGACAATACTCATGTCAATGAGTTAACCACATAATGATGATTCCTGAAGCAGGGACGGCAACCACTACTCGTGGTCACTGCCGTATAGGGCTTCGAGCCCAACCTGTTGTAAGGGTCAGGCTGTAGGGTCTCACACAGAGTGCAACGCTTCGTCTAGTAATAGGTAGAAATTAGTTAGGGAGAATATTTTGTATTTTTGATGCAAGGGATGAAATAATTGCATTTGATGCAATATGATAATTTAAGCTTAGATAGGGACTATTTTGCATTTGATGTAAAAGCGATTAAATGTGTATTAAATTGTTTAATACAATATTTAATAATATAAACGCAAGGAAAAGTTCACGGGTAAGACGGGAATGTCCCGGTCTAGACCCAGGTTCGAACGGCGTCCAAATCGGACGCCAAACATAATAGTTATGGCCAAAACAGTGTAAACCACAAAGCCCATCAGCCCAAAGGGGCTGATTAAATAAACCCAGGCCCAAGAAAAAGAGGGGGGCCCGCTGACGCGGGCTGACGCCCGCTTCAGCGGGCCCGCCCGCTTCAGCGGGCCCGCCCGCTTCAGCGGGCCCGCCCGCTTCAGTGGGCCCACCCACTGACGCGGGCGCCCGCCAGGCGCGGGCGCACGCGCCAGCTGGGCGCGTGCGCCGCATGTGCCCAGCGCTGAGGCGCTGGGCGCGTGCAGCGCACGCGCCCATACAGGCGCGTGCAGCGCACACGCCTGGCTCGGTCTGCACGCGTAGGTCAAGTCAGTGGGGCCCACTAGTGGGCCCCACACGCCTAGGGTTGCGAACCCTAGGCAGAATTCCTTGACGGCTGCAGTTTTGTGTTTTGGGTGGCTTTGGGCTGATCTTTGGACGATCAATTGGAGGGTCAAACGAACTCTGATTGACGAACGGTTTTTTCCTATGCGTTCACCGTTGAACGCTCGTCGTATTGATAGGTTGTATCAATCTTGAAGCTCAACGGTGAGTGAGTTAAAATTCACGGAAGTTTGCACTTTGTGAAGTGCAAACTAACTTGATTCTAATTAACTCATTGTTTAATCCCACATCGGATTTTGAGAAGAGGGGAGAGTCCGCCGCCTATATAAATAGGGGTCTCCCCCCTTCCTCAAAACTCGTCCCAAGCTCTAGATCTGAGCGGCTCTCGTAAATGTTGGAGCACGCTCGGATCTAAGCTTAAATTAATATTTCACTTCTCCCTAAATTTCTGCCTTACTCCTGCGGGCTCTAGCAAAGTCACAAAGGAGTTCGGATTCTGAATCTGAAATCTTGGCGGAGGTTTCACTCGCGTGAAACTTTCTTCGGCGCGTGGTTGGCTCGGCGGCACGGGGATTGATCGCCTCAGGATGCGGAGCGGTTCGAGGAGCGGTTCGGGGAGCGGTTCAAGGAGCGGCTCGGCGTGGGACGGGAGCAGCTCGGAAGACGGCGCGGAAAATCTCGCCTGCTCCAGGGCTGAGATTCCGGGTATGTGGTTAAAGTATTTTTAGCATTAGTTTAGTTTAATCGCAGTAGGCTAGATCCTTCTTGGTATGGTCAGATCCATCCCAAGTCGGCATAGATCTTGGCATAGGGTCTTGGACCTTAGGGCTAAGTTAAAATTGTTTTAACTGCATGTTAATTTAGATTAACTAGTTTTTCTTCCGCTGCTATTGTTTTTGTGTCTATGTTCCGTCCGACTTAGGACGGGACTAGAGTTTTTGTGCCCTAAGGGACCGCCAATTCCCAACAGTAGTGTGGGTCTGCGTAATAGTTGGCGTGTGGTCTTGCACGGTGTGCATGCATGGTATGCATAAGCATGTGGTCTTACATTATGGGTGTATGTGTGTGGTGCATAAGCATGTGGTCTCACATTATGAGTGTATGCATGTGCACGAGGATGTGATGCAAAAAAATCAACATATGTAGGAGCATGATGTGTAGGTTCTCTCCTATGTGAGTGTATGCTAATGTACATGTAGGCATCACCCTTCTTTGGAGCTCCACCATTGGTGGGTTTCCTTCCAAATGAGGGTTGTGTTGGAATAGAGCTTTTCTTGGTAGAGAAAATATCCAAGGTGTTATTGGCTCCACTCATGGATGAACCCAAGGGTAGGCCTCACAAAATCTATAGTGACTCCACTATAGGTGGTGTGTGAGTTAGTAGCATTTGCCTTAGAATAACCAAGGCCTCCACAGTGATTCACAGAAAGTTGGTTTTCTAGCAAAGTGTTCAACTTGTCCTTGCCGTTGAACCTATCAACATTAGCGTACACGAGCTCATACTTCTTTGTGAGTGAAGAAATATTAGTATCCAAGGTGGATACACGTGAAATGAGCTCGTGCACTTGATATTTGAGATCCAAGTTCTCATTTCCAAAAGAGTGTTTTGAGTTCGAAGTGTTTCAATCTCAAGGTCATCACACTCAATGACATGGACTCCGTCCAAATTGATTTGAGCGATTTAACCTCATTTCTAAACGTGTCATTTTGAGAAAGCAAAGTAGCTTTCTCATTGACAAGTGTGTCAATAGTGTTATCATGCAGTGTGATGGACATAGATGAAGTAGTGAGGCTAGCTAATCTATCTTTAGCAAGAATATAAGAGTTGAACAACTTTTGATACCTATCAAATAATTGTTCATTAGCCAAACGTAAATCATCCATAGTTACCTCATCCGAGTCGTTATCGCTATCACTCGGAATGTCCTTTGGAGAGTCCTCTCGTGCCATGAAGCATGACGTCCCCCGCATTTTTGTGTGGCATGCAGATGTGTGCAATTGGATATTGGGGGCGTGAGATTTAAATATTTATAACCGCAAGCGCATGGTTTTGTAGTGAGGCTTGGGGGTCGAACTCAGGGAGGCATGGTTGTGCTTGTGTCAGAAAGGACCGGATTCACCCCATGGGTGAGCTAGCCCGAATCGGTAGATGGGTTGTCATGGAAATAGAATGCAAGGAATAAACGATATAAAGGGAAACCTGGGACTCCGGTTTCCACCCTATCGTGTGATTCTCATCAATACGACCGGCGGATGGGATAACGATCGGAATTAGGGTCTAATGGTGAGACGTTGCCTCTAAGAGTGATACCAGCATCCCATGGGCCCGATATTCCGGTCGGTGCCAGGATGATACGCCGGACTACCCGGGTTCGGTCAGTGGGCATTCCCATGTCCATTAACACTGACCGACTCCGGGAGCACTAAGCTCGCAACGATAACTCCCGACATCTCATCCTGCCGCTCCCGCATGCTAGGATTCGATGCCTATGCTAAGGGCGTGAGCTATGGCTAGGGAGTCAACCGCCAAGTTTATTCCCCCTTGGCCCAACGGTCAAAGGCGGTCTTTTTCCCGCTGATGACAATAAAACATCCCGCGTAATCGATAGATTCCTAATCCCTATCGATTTCCTAATCCTATGGACGCATTAGGGAGAACCTACAAAGGGGTTTCCACCAAAATCCCAGATTTGGGAACTACTCACACATATTTGCTAAAAAGCAATCTAAATGAAAAGCGACCGTTAGAAACATAATCGGGCAATAGAAACGCGGTAGTAGTAATGCAATTAAGATAATATCAAAGTTTGGTTAAGATCAGAACACTTACAAATGACAAAGAAATTACAGCCGTCACAAGAGAGAGAAAACAGTAAAAAACAACAACTCTCGTTTCTGGAAACCTAGGGTTTATATTTATAGAAAACGACATCACCCGATCGGGTGAAGAATCACCCGATCAGGTGACTTGCTTCATTAATCGGCAGCGGTCTTTAGAACTTTACCCGGTCAGACGACATGATCGGTTGATGGAAGCTTCTCGTCGTTTGGATCTTGGCGTCGTCGGGTGAACCGATCGGTTGATAAATCAACCGATCGGTTGGGATCGTCGCCCAAAAGATAGTAACTTCGGTAGTTTTGGCACGGTCTGCCGGCGATCGGGTGAGCTCTCCGGGTCATCTTGTAACGACTGGTTTTTTGTATGATTGGATTATCAGTGTGTTTTGCTTGTGATGGTGTGTTCTCTCCTTGTGTGGTTTCCATTTCCATAGTTCTCGCTTTCATTCATCTCGTTGAGACTTCCTAGCTTTCGTTTTCTTTCCTTTTGATGTGATCTTCTAGGTTCTTCCTTAGAATCAAAGAATTCGGAGTAAGTCACTCGTGACGAGCTTCATATCGATCATATCTTAGAGTATAAATCGATCCTAGAAGCCATAGAAATCTTCCCGAAGCTTCGCGCTTCGAATCGGCACTTTTCGTGCACGTTAGTTGGTTCAAGAAGATCGACCGACCGACTAGATTCCAATTTAGTCGGTCAGGAAATCAACTGGAACCGACTAGTTCCTTGAATCAATTATTCAAGAGTTACTGTTTGCTCTTAGTCGGTCTAAGAACGTTCATCGACCGACTAGATTCAAAACTAGTCGGTCAGTATTTGTTCATGGACCGACTAACTCTAAATCCTATTTTCGTTCAGGAGTTACTGTTTGCACTTAGTCGGTCAGCGTTGGTCGACCGACCGACTAGTTGCCAAACTAGTCGGTCAGTGGTTGTTCTTTGACCGACTAACCAGTGTTAAAACCCTAATTTCTGGGCAGCCGCCAGCCCATCCTATTTATACCCCTCCCAAACGACTTCATCTTCTCCAACACGACCCAAAACCCTAAAAACTTCCCCCTTCAGTCCCCATCTTCCTCCAAGCTTCATCCCTCCATTCTAAGCCCTAAATCCATCATCCAAACCATCCATCTACTCTATCTACCTCACATCTTCCCCAAAATCTCACCAAAACCCATCAAATCCCCAAAATCCCCCAAGAACCCTAATTCTCCAAACTTCCCCAATCTTCTCCAGATCTGATCCTAGGGTTCCCCGGAGTGTTTCCTCCGCCTTCTCTCGGTAAGAAATCGTTCTACCGTTGTTTTTATAACTTATTCATATTTTTATGGAACCCTAATATAAATTTCATGTTGTTTGATGATTGTTCCCCCAAAACAGCGATTTCCCCGTAGATTGGCGTCCGTGTGACGAAGTAGTCGTCATCCCCGGTGCTAGGCAAGTGAAACTTGCCACTTAAGGTTTAGGCCATGTTTTAGGCCATTTGCATGTTGCAGGCGTAAAAGAGGCTAGGCGACGAAATGATACTCGCCTAGGCGCAAATTGGGGAACTAGCTTGACAACGAAGCTAGTTCCAACACATATAGCATGTTGCACAACTTCCATGTCATGTTTACTTTCAATTAACGGTACGCGAATATGTTCATGTCATTGCATTTCACCTGTCACGTTTAATTCAATTAACGGTACGCAAATAAACTGTCATGATCTCGCATTCTTTAGGTATTGCTGTGATTGCGTAGCTTCGCTACAATGTTGTGTTCCTGGCTCGTGTTCCAGAAGCGGGCCCATGTGTTGGTTGATAGCCAATGCCCGAATTGTGTGTTCCGGCTAGGTGTTCCCTACGCCATACTAGTGTTCCTGGCTCGTGACCAGAAGCGAGCATAATGAGTTGGAAACCCCAACGCTCGAAATGTATTGTGAACTAAGAATGCGAGCTCAATGTGCGGGGCAACCCTAGGCTCGCTAGATGAGCTCAATGTGCAGGGACCCCAGGCTCCATATCTTGTGAATTGATTAGTGTTTAGTGCCGATCGGTCTGAAATGCTATGCCATTCAGCGAAGGGCGTAAACACCTACAAAATGTGAATTGATTGAATTGACAGTAGCTTGGCTACTCTTGTCTTGTCCCGATAAATTGTTCCCTTGTACAAATTGTCTTGCCATGTTTTAATTGTGCACTCATGTTATAACTGTCATGTCATGCATACTAAACTGCTAGGTTGCTAGTTGCCTTACTTTCAGTTTCCTTGCACAAGTCTTTTTAGACTTGCTGACATGTGCCCCTCTCTCTTTTGGGTGACACATGTTAGACCTAGAGCCAGAGTTTTGTTGCAGTGAATATGGTGTTGCTGATGATGTTATTTGCTGTGGTGGTGAGTGGACACCAGGGGCCTGTCTTGAAGACCGCTCGTGTACACTCCTTTGCTTAGGTTGCTGTTAGTCGTTGGTGCGTGGCACCCTTGTATGTATGTTATACCTTGTTGGCCATGTTTGGGCCTTAGACTCTTTTTCCTTTAGTCTGGTAGCTTTTCTGCGATATTGTAATCTGTTTATGGACATTTCGAGATTCAATAAAATGTCGTCTCATTTCTTTATTATCATTGTTGTTTCGTTTCGTTTTGCAAGGACTTGCCATATTAAGTGTTTCTATACGCTTATCAGACTTGGAGCTTCACAGCTTCAAGTTTGTGCGGACCTTCTCACGTCTCGCCTCCACATTTTTGGGAAGCGGGGCGTGACACATCTCTTCGAGAAAACGGCTACAGGTGAACCGATAGGGTGAAGATCACCCGATCGGTTGAGTTTCAGCTCCAATTTCCCGAGAAGTTCGTCTGGTTGAACCGATCGACGACCCGGTCGGTTGACACATTCGTTGCTTCAGCGACTGACCGGGTCGTGCACGCGTGCATAACCGATCGGTTGGCGTATCCAACCGATCGAGTGGGGGGCTGAAAGATGGAGATCTTTGTCGTTTGACCCCCTGGATCACGCGTGACTCCTCCCGTTGCTCCGGGGACTTATGATATCATCGTTACATGTCCCCTACGTTGGCAAACTCCTGCAAACACGTAAAAACACGGAGAAGTGAAAGAAAACAAGAAAATACGAGAAAACAAATACGAGACGGCTGAGAATAACGTAAAAACACAAAAGGAGACGTGCGTAAATATATGAAATATAAACGCACGTCAAAATCCCCCAAGCTGAACCCTTCCTCGTCCTCGAGGAAGACGAGTGAGAGTAGGAGCTCGGAGGGAGAAAATAGAGAGAAAGAGAGAAAGAAGAGAACTCTAAATCCTAAATCGCCCGTCAGGGCCAACAAAACCAAAAACGACATGCCAAGCAAGAAAACGCCAAATCACATCACTAAACCGAGGAATACGAGTCCAGACAAGTGCCGTGGGCTCACGCGGTGAAGCGCGAGTGAGTGTGGTCGTGTGCTAGCAGACGGTGTTGCTATCTACATTGTGCCATAGGCTCCATATACACAAATCCAAGAAATTACCCAAATATCGATTCGATTTGAAATAAGCGGTGAATATATGGCTCAAGCATGCATGAGAAGAGTATGAGAATAGAAACGCATCATGTGTCAGGGACTCCACAGCTAGGGACTCAGGCATCACCACACTATCGCCTAGATAATAGCTAGAAATTCCCTATTCCAAGTGTTTTCGAAAGCGATGGGGGTTGAAATGATGTGGAGTAGAACACTCGGTGAAAATTCTCGCCTTCCCTTTATTCTCGATAGGTAGGGAAATATTCACACACATTTTTTTTGGTTTTGGATATACGTATTTTTTTGGATTTTTGGCTATACATATGTATTTTTTTCTTTCTTTTCTCTTTTCTTTTCTTTTTGGGTTTTTCTTTTCTCTCTTTTTTTTTGAATTTTTGGATTTTGGGATATGTACATGTGTACTCTCCCAAGTGGGAGAACGGTACACAACGAGGGGATTTGCACCAAGTAAAATAAAAAAGAAATCGGATTCTAAACACTTGGGCAATGGAGATATTTCGCTAGTCAGAGCATAGGCTAAAATGGGTTATCCTAGTCCTAACTGTGGAATCCCGACACATGCGAAATAAAGCATACGATATATATATATATATTCATGCATACAGAAGCAGATAGGAGAAGCAAATACCGCATATTCAAATCGAAGCATGAAAATCTAGGGGTTATTCCTGGACAGGTATATAAATCAAAATCACAAAGTAGAAGCACACCAAACGCTAGTCACGACACACGACTCACAAGAAAGCTAGGTGGATCCACGAAGCATGAAATGCAGTAGGACACGGCTTCCTAGGGTTAGTGAATGAGATTATCGAAGCCGTGCTAGGTGTGTGTGTGATTTTTGTGGCAATTCATCATAGGGTTCATCTCTAAGAGAAAGAGATAAAAAGAAGAAAAGAAAAAGAAAAAGAAAAACACGGAGAAAAACGACTCATAAAACGAAGAAAAAGACGCAAATGACGCACAAAGTGGACTCCCCCAAGCTGAAGCTTGCATTGCCCTCAATGCAATAAGAGTAAATACGGGAGGGTAATGAAAGTGGGGGGGTACGCACCGACGCAAAAAGATATGAAAAACAAGAAAAACACACAAACGAAATTGAAAATAAGAATAAAAATAAAGATCACACCACACAACATATAAACAGAAAATAAAAATAGAAAATCACACTACGAAAAATAAACAAAGACACATAGAAAAACATCACACGACGGCACACAGAAAAATTGACTTCCCCCAAGCTAGACGTGACAAAGCTAGCGAAATGAAGTGATCATGAAAATGCAGAGATATGCAAGGGGGAGGTCAGAAAACAAAATGAAATCAACAAGCAGGAGAGGAATCATCCTTGTCCTCCTCGGCGGAAGAAGTGGGGGATGCGGTATGGGTGGATGAGGTGACTAGTGTGCAGAGAAGTGGAGAAAGTGGTCGATGTGATGGATCTGTGGGTGTGGAGGAAGTGTGGACTATGGGTGGTGTGGAGGTGATGACGGTGAGTGGGAGTGAAATGGTGACCAATGTAGTGGTGGGTGGTGGAGGTACGGGGGTAGGTGAGGATGAAGGGGGATGGGGGTAGGTGAGGATGGTGGGGAAAGTGATCGAGAACGCACCTGCAATATGTAGGTTTTAAGTCGAACCGATCGGGTGAGTTTTCACCCGATCGGTTGACAATTAGGTCGAAAATATTGCTGAAAATTGGCTACAGGCGAACCGATCGGGTGATAACTCACCCGATTGGTTGGCCGCTTCACAGTTTTTCCTGAAAGTTTAGTACAGCTCACCCGGTCAGTCACCCGACCATGTTTTGTATCAACCGATCAGTTGATCAATTCCCAAAATTTTCCGAGACTTCTGGTCAGCTCACACGGTCTGTCACCCGGTCTCAACTTGCTTCACCTGACCGGTTCGTTGGAGCTCAGATATGGACATTGTCTGATACGTCTCACCCGATCGGTTGACTGCTCACCCGATCGGGTGAGGGCTTGTTTCCAGCAAAAATTCACGAATGGCCTAAGTTTCTCGACCGATGATCCCGCGGCTGGATTTAATTATTAAAATAGAAAAAATAAAGATAACAAAAATCCTAAAAACGAAGATAAAAGTTCAGAGCATGGGTTGCCTCCCATGAAGCGCTTTTGTTTAACGTCGTTTGCTCGACGCCCGTAGATGATATTCAAGGCGGACGGGGGTGATGCCCTAAGATCGGCATTGCTTCAGATTCAGAGTTGGCGGCCTTCGGTGTCGTCGTCGGTGACAAGAAAACTTGCTCGACGACTCTCCCTCCTTTGACGGGATCCGGGGGCTTCTCCCTTATAGTGGCGTCTACCGCCACTCTTTTCAGGATTCGGATCTCATCTCCGGTGAGCCCCATGGGCTCTTTCCCTTTCCTCCTCGTCGAATGAACTTTTTGAAATCCGGGAGGGAGCGTATGTACCGCATCCGCTTTCCCAGAGACATCATCTTTCTTCAGGCCGACTGGTTCTTCTAAATCCCACAAGCTATCGGGGGGATTTCTTGAAAGAATCTCCCAGGAGCTCGCTTTCACAGCTCTCTCTTCTTCTAACTCTAGCATATTGCATCTTGGATCATCCGGGGGGTTGGGATGCTTCATTGACAACCCTAAGTCAAACTCGACTTTTTCGTTGCTGACGTTAAGGGAAAGCTTCCCATTCTTCTCATCTATTAAAACACCGGCAGTGGCCATGAAAGGCCGTCCAAGGATGATGGGGATGTGCGCATCTTCAGGCATGTCTATGACGACGAAGTCCACTGGCACATGCACCCCACTTACGTTGACATGGAGGTCATCTACAACACCCACCGGATATTTGACCGATCGGTCTGCGAGCTGTAAGGTCATACCGGTGGGCTCCAAGTCGCCCATCCCTATCCTCTTATACAGCGACAGGGGGCATCAAACTGATGCTCGCTCCAAGATCGACGAGTGCGCGATGGATCTTTACCTCCCCGATCGCACAAGGGATAGAGAAGCTCCCCAGGTCTTTAAGCTTAGGCGGATTCGCTCTCTAAATGAGAGCGCTGCATTCCGCCGTTAATACCTGGACCCTCTTGTCACTAAATCCTTTAGAAATTTGGCGTAGGAGGGAATCGTCTCGATAGCTTCAAGGAAGGGGATTTGCAAGCTTAGATTCTTGACCATGGCAAAGAATTTGCCATACTTTTCGTCTATCTTGGCTTGAGCTAGCCGTTGTGGAAAAGGCACAACGGGCTTGAACACTTTGAGGCTCCCTTCCTCATTTTTCTTCTTCTCCTCTTCAGGGACTCCCTCCGGAGTCGTTGGTTTTGGCGACGAAGCACCGTCGTCATTCAATTTTTCAGTTGGTCGCTATACGACCGACGGTGCTTGTAACGACTGGTTTTTGTATGATTGGATTATCAGTGTGTTTTGCTTGTGATGGTGGGTTCTCTCCTTGTGTGGTTTCCATTTCCATAGTTCTCTCTTTCATTCATCTCGTTGAGATTTCCTAGCTTTCGTTTTCATTCCTTTTGATATGATCTTCTAGCTTCTTCCTTAGAATCATTGAACTCGAAGTAAGTCACTCGTGACGAGCTTCATATCGATCTTATCTTAGCGATAGGTTGATCCTAGAAACCTTAGAATTCATCCCGGACCTTCGAGCTCCATTTCGCGACTTTTCGTGCACGTTAGTTGGTTCAAGAAGATCAACCGACCGACTAGATTCCAATCTAGTCGGTCAGGAAATCAACTGGAACCGACTAGTTCCTTCAATCAATTATTCTGGAGTTACTGTTTACTCTTAGTCGGTCTAAGAACAACCATCGACCGACTAGATGCTAAACTAGTCGGTCAGGAATCCTTCTCAGACCGACTAACTCTCATTTCCATGGTCTCTCTCAGAATTCAGCCTTTAGTCGGTCAATGAACACTCATCGACCGACTAGTTCTCAAACTAGTCGGTTGACAAGCCTTCACAGACCGACTAACTCATAGTCCAGTTTTCCTGAGCGAGCTACTGTTTACTCTTAGTCAGTCTGCGTTGATCAACCGACCGACTAGTTCCCAAGCTAGTCGATCACCAATCCTTCTTTGACCGACTAATCAGGCCAGGAAACCCTAGTTTTGCCCTAGCCGCCACACTTTTCTATAAATACGCCCCAAACGTTTTCTTCTTCTTCCTCATCACCCCAAACCCTAATTTCTCCCCCATTGAGCCCCCTTCTTCCCCAAACCATTGATCCTTCATCCCAAGCTCATCCATCATCATCCAAACCCTCATTTCACATATCCTACCTCTCCTCAACCACAAACCCTCATCAAATCCCCAAAAGCCTCATCCAACCCCATTTCTCCAGATTTTCCCCATTTCCAGATCTGAGCCGGATCGTTCTTCCGTCGCCGTAGTTCTCGGCGTCGTTCCTCCGCTTCTTCACGGGTAGTATTCTTCCTTTAATAATCTCATAACCCACACTTGATATTTGTGAAACCCTAATAAAATGGATCATTAGAAATCGTAGGGTTCGATTGTGAATACGGATTAGTTACCATTCTAATGTTGTTTTTCCATGACAGTGATCCATTCCCGTAGATAACAATTTGTGTGATGTGCCTTCGTTGATCGTTCTCCTCGGTGCCAGGAAAGTGAAACTTGCATCTCTTGATTTGGGCCATGTCTTAGGCCATTACCTTGTTTTAGCGTAAAAGAGACTAGACGGTGAAAGGATAGCCGTCTAGACGCCCTTGACCTAGCTTGACAACGAAGCTTGGTCCGTCACCCTCATCATGCTTGTATGTCACGTTTACTTTAAATTAACGGTACGTGTATTAACTGTTCATGTCATCCATGCATCCTTAACTGCTATTGCATTTTAACTGCCACGTTTACTTTCAATTAACGGTACGTGAATATGTTCATGTCATTGCATTTTGCCTGTCACATTTAAATACAATTAACGGTACGCGAATATCTGCTCATGTCATTGCATGCTTGAATACTCATCGTGATTGCGTAGCTTCGCTACATACTTGTACTATTTGTTCCGGCTAGGCACCCACCTTGCGTGGGCACAATCCTACGCCAAACACACTTTCTGGCTCGTGTTCCAGAAGACGAGCTCAACACAGCCTGCGGGCAATAGGGCACTCGTTGAGTGATCCCTTGTACTTGATACTTGAACACAGCCTGCGGGCAATAGGGCACTCGTTGAGTGATCCCTTGTACTTGTACTTGTTACTTGACAATACATGTCACAACTACCACTTGTTACTTGACGTGATTAACTTGACGTGATTTACTTGACTTGTACTTGTCCGTGTTAAAACTTGCAAAACTTGTTATCCATGCCATACTTGCTACGTGCTACTTGTACTTCCCTTTACTTGTCACTTCCATGCTATATTTTCCATGTCATGCATCATACTATAACTGCTAGGTTGCTAGTTTACCTTTCTTTCTGTTTCCTTGCACAAGTCTTTTTAGACTTGCTGACATGTGCCCCTCTCTCTTTTGGGTGTCACTTGTTAGACTCAGAGCCAGAGCTTGTTGCAGAGGACGTTGTGTTTGCTGTGGAGGAGTCTTGTGGACACCTGTGACTTTGTTGAGTTTCCTTTATGTTTTAGGATTCCTGTTAGTTATCGGTGCGTGGCACCTTTGTTTTGTATGTTATATTTTGTAGGCCATGTTGGGCCTTAGACTCTTTTTCCTTTAGCCTGGTGGCTTTTCTGTGATATTGTAATTTGTTTATGGACATTTGGAGATTCAATAAAATGTCGTCTCATTTCCTTATTATCATCGTTGTTTCGTTTCTCTTTGCAAGGACCTGCCATAATAAGTGTTATTTTACGCTTATCAGACTTGGAGCTTCACAGCTTCAAGCTTGTGCGGACCTTCTCACGGCTCGCCTCCACATGTTTGGGAAGCGATGCGTGACAGTGCTTCCGGTCCCTTGGGGGTACTCTAGTGGGGATTTGTGTTCCGCTTCTCAAAACGATAGCGGACACATTCGTATGCTCATGCGAGAGTGACAACGTCTGGTTATCTTCCCTCGGGTTCACTTCCGGTTGTGGCGGCAATAGATTTTGCGACCTTTGAAGGTTCGACACTTGTAACCCCGGTTGGGTTACTTGGTCCGTGAGGGCCCTCTGCCCCATTTCCAGCTTCGAATTTATCTTCTCCTGGTTGGTAATTTATTGAGTCAAGAGGGACTCAACCGGAGAGATGGCCCTCTGTTGGCCATATTGTTGATGCTGCTGAATGGGCTGCTGGTTCCTTGGGGGGTACTGCTGATACTGTGGTGGAAGCTGCTGCTGTTGAAATTGCTGCTGTGGCTAAAACTGATGTTGTTGGGGCCTAGCCGGCTGATATATCTGCTGTTGCTGCTGCTGAGGCGGCGGCTGCTGATATGGTGACCGGTAGCTAAGGTTGGGATGATTCCGGTTGTTTAGTGAGTAGGCCGGGTTGGAGCTGGTCCGTGATGGGTATGGCGCATTCCCAGTAGGATTGTAGAATAGTGCGCTCGCTTGGTCCAACAGAGGTGAGATGTCACCACCCTCGAAGTCCCCCATGACTTCTGCTTCCACCGCCGCAATATGTTGCGTACCGGCACCACCGGCTCCTACCATTAGCGCGGAGATCTAGGTCAACAGCAAGTCAAACTTACTGGAAAATTTGTCGACGTCCTCGACCCTATGGATGCCCACGATCTAGGTGTGTCTCTCTCGTCACACCACCGCTCATTGTTCGACGCCATATTTTCTAGTATGTTCCCGGCATCTTCTTCACTCCTGGACATGAAGGACCCCCAGCCGCGGCGTCCATCGAAGATTTTAAATCATCCATCAATCCGTTGTAGAACAGATTAATTATCTGCCACTTGGGAAGCTCGTGATGAGGGCATCTTCGCTGCAACTCTTTAAATCTCGTCCAAGCTTCATGCAGGGACTCGTAGCTGGCTTGGGAGAAGGAGGAGATCTCACTCCCCAGCTTCATGGTCTTCCCCAGAGGAAAGAACTTTGTCAAAAAAGCATTTAAAAGATTCTCCCAAGTGTTGAACGTATTTGGGTCCTTCCCCCTAAGATCGGCATTGCTTCAGATTCAGAGTTGGCGGCCTTCGGTGTCGTCGTCGGTGACAAGAAAACTTGCTCGACGACTCTCCCTCCGTTGACAGGATCCGGGGGCTTCTCCCTTATAGTGGCGTCTACCGCCACTCTTTTCAGGATTCGGATCTCGTCTCCGGTGAGCCCCATGGGCTCTTTCCCTTTCCTCCTCGTCGAAGGAACTTTTTGAAATCCGGGAGGGAGCGTATGTACCGCATCCGCTTTCCCAGAGACATCATCTTTCTTCAGGCCGACTGGTTCTTCTAAATCCCCCAAGCTATCGGGGGATTTCTTGAAAGAATCTCCCAGGAGCTCGCTTTCACATCTCTCTCTTCTTCTAACTCCAGCATATTGCATCTTGGATCATCCGGGGGGTTGGGATGCTTCATTGACAACCCTAAGTCAAACTCGACTTTTTCGTTGCTGACGTTAAGGGAAAGCTTCCCATTCTTCTCATCTATTAAAACGCCGGCAGTGGCCATGAAAGGCCGTCCAAGGATGATGGGGATGTGCGCATCTTCAGGCATGTCTATGACGACGAAGTCCACTGGCACATGCACCCCACTTACATTGACATGGAGGTCATCTACAACACCCACCGGATATTTGACCGATCGGTCTGCGAGCTGTAAGGTCATACCGGTGGGCTCCAAGTCGCCCATCCCTATCCTCTTATACAGCGACAGGGGGCATCAAACTGACGCTCGCTCCAAGATCGACGAGTGCACGATGGATCTTTACCTCCCCGATCGCACAAGGGATAGAGAAGCTCCCCAGGTCTTTAAGCTTAGGCGGATTCGCTCTCTGAATGAGAGCGCTGCATTCCGCCGTTAATACGACCTTCTCCTTCCTGGACCCTCTTGTCACTAAATCCTTTAGAAATTTGGCGTAGGAGGGAATCGTCTCGATAGCTTCAAGGAAGGGGATTTGCAAGCTTAGATTCTTGACCATGGCAAAGAATTTGCCATACTTTTCGTCTATCTTGGCTTGAGCTAGCCGTTGTGGAAAAGGCACAACGGGCTTGAACACTTTGAGGCTCCCTTCCTCATTTTTCTTCTTCTCCTCTTCAGGGACTCCCTCCGGAGTCGTTGGTTTTGGCGACGAAGCACCGTCGTCATTCAATTTTTCAGTTGGTCGCTATACGACCGACGGTGCTTGTAACGACTGGTTTTTGTATGATTGGATTATCAGTGTGTTTTGCTTGTGATGGTGGGTTCTCTCTTTGTGTGGTTTCCATTTCCATAGTTCTCGCTTTCATTCATCTCGTTGAGATTTCCTAGCTTTCGTTTTCATTCCTTTTGATATGATCTTCTAGCTTCTTCCTTAGAATCATTGAACTCGGAGTAAGTCACTCGTGACGAGCTTCATATCGATCTTATCTTAGCGATAGGTTGATCCTAGAAACCTTAGAATTCATCCCGGACCTTCGAGCTCCATTTCGCGACTTTTCGTGCACGTTAGTTGGTTCAAGAAGATCAACCGACCGACTAGATTCCAATCTAGTCGGTCAGGAAATCAACTGGAACCGACTAGTTCCTTCAATCAATTATTCTGGAGTTACTGTTTACTCTTAGTCGGTCTAAGAACAACCATCGACCGACTAGATGCTAAACTAGTCAGTCAGGAATCCTTCTCAGACCGACTAACTCTCATTTCCATGGTCTCTCTCAGAATTCAGCCTTTAGTCGGTCAATGAACACTCATCGACCGACTAGTTCTCAAACTAGTCGGTTGACAAGCCTTCACAGACCGACTAACTCATAGTCCAGTTTTCCTGAGCGAGCTACTGTTTACTCTTAGTCAGTCTGCGTTGATCAACCGACCGACTAGTTCCCAAGCTAGTCGATCACCAATCCTTCTTTGACCGACTAATCAGGCCAGGAAACCCTAGTTTTGCCCTAGCCGCCACACTTTTCTATAAATACGCCCCAAACGTTTTCTTCTTCTTCCTCATCACCCCAAACCCTAATTTCTCCCCCATTGAGCCCCCTTCTTCCCCAAACCATTGATCCTTCATCCCAAGCTCATCCATCATCATCCAAACCCTCATTTCACATATCCTACCTCTCCTCAACCACAAACCCTCATCAAATCCCCAAAAGCCTCATCCAAACCCATTTCTCCAGATTTTCCCCATTTCCAGATCTGAGCCGGATCGTTCTTCCGTCGCCGTAGTTCTCGGCGTCGTTCCTCCGCTTCTTCACGGGTAGTATTCTTCCTTTAATAATCTCATAACCCACACTTGATATTTGTGAAACCCTAATAAAATGGATCATTAGAAATCGTAGGGTTCGATTGTGAATACGGATTAGTTACCATTCTAATGTTGTTTTTCCATGACAGTGATCCATTCCCGTAGATAACAATTTGTGTGATGTGCCTTCGTTGATCGTTCTCCTCGGTGCCAGGAAAGTGAAACTTGCATCTCTTGATTTGGGCCATGTCTTAGGCCATTACCTTGTTTTAGCGTAAAAGAGACTAGACGGTGAAAGGATAGCCGTCTAGACGCCCTTGACCTAGCTTGACAACGAAGCTTGGTCCGTCACCCTCATCATGCTTGTATGTCACGTTTACTTTAAATTAACGGTACGTGTATTAACTGTTCATGTCATCCATGCATCCTTAACTGCTATTGCATTTTAACTGCCACGTTTACTTTCAATTAACGGTACGTGAATATGTTCATGTCATTGCATTTTGCCTGTCACGTTTAAATACAATTAACGGTACGCGAATATCTGCTCATGTCATTGCATGCTTGAATACTCATCGTGATTGCGTAGCTTCGCTACATACTTGTACTATTTGTTTCGGCTAGGCACCCACCTTGCGTGGGCACAATCCTACGCCAAACACACTTTCTGGCTCGTGTTCCAGAAGACGAGCTCAACACAGCCTGCGGGCAATAGGGCACTCGTTGAGTGATCCCTTGTACTTGATACTTGAACACAGCCTGCGGGCAATAGGGCACTCGTTGAGTGATCCCTTGTACTTGTACTTGTTACTTGACAATACATGTCACAACTACCACTTGTTACTTGACGTGATTAACTTGACGTGATTTACTTGACTTGTACTTGTCCGTGTTTAAACTTGCAAAACTTGTTATCCATGCCATACTTGCTACGTGCTACTTGTACTTCCCTTTACTTGTCACTTCCATGCTATATTTGCCATGTCATGCATCATACTATAACTGCTAGGTTGCTAGTTTACCTTTCTTTCCGTTTCCTTGCACAAGTCTTTTTAGACTTGCTGACATGTGCCCCTCTCTCTTTTGGGTGTCACTTGTTAGACTCAGAGCCAGAGCTTGTTGCAGAGGACGTTGTGTTTGCTGTGGAGGAGTCTTGTGGACACCGGTGACTTTGTTGAGTTTCCTTTATGTTTTAGGATTCCTGTTAGTTATCGGTGCGTGGCACCTTTGTTTTGTATGTTATATTTTGTAGGCCATGTTGGGCCTTAGACTCTTTTTCCTTTAGCCTGGTGGCTTTTCTGTGATATTGTAATTTGTTTATGGACATTTGGAGATTCAATAAAATGTCGTCTCATTTCCTTATTATCATCGTTGTTTCGTTTCTCTTTGCAAGGACCTGCCATAATAAGTGTTATTTTACGCTTATCAGACTTGGAGCTTCACAGCTTCAAGCTTGTGCGGACCTTCTCACGTCTCGCCTCCACATTTTTGGGAAGCGATGCGTGACAGTGCTTCCGGTCCCTTGGGGGTACTCTAGTGGGGATTTGTGTTCCGCTTCTCAAAACGATAGCGGACACATTCGTATGCTCATGCGAGAGTGACAACGTCTGGTTATCTTCCCTCGGGTTCACTTCCGGTTGTGGCGGCAATAGATTTTGCGACCTTTGAAGGTTCGACACTTGTAACCCCGGTTGGGTTACTTGGTCCGTGAGGGCCCTCTGCCCCATTTCCAGCTTCGAATTTATCTTCTCCTGGTTGGTAATTTATTGAGTCAAGAGGGACTCAACCGGAGAGATGGCCCTCTGTTGGCCATATTGTTGATGCTGCTGAATGGGCTGCTGGTTCCTTGGGGGGTACTGCTGATACTGTGGTGGAAGCTGCTGCTGTTGAAATTGCTGCTGTGGCTAAAACTGATGTTGTTGGGGCCTAGCCGGCTGATATATCTGCTGTTGCTGCTGCTGAGGCGGCGGCTGCTGATATGGTGACCGGTAGCTAAAGTTGGGATGATTCCGGTTGTTTAGAGAGTAGGCCGGGTTGGAGCTGGTCCGTGATGGGTATGGCGCATTCCCAGTAGGATTGTAGAATAGTGCGCTCGCTTGGTCCAACAGAGGTGAGATGTCACCACCCTCGAAGTCCCCCATGACTTCTGCTTCCACCGCCGCAATATGTTGCGTACCGGCACCACCGGCTCCTACCATTAGCGCGGAGATCTAGGTCAACAGCAAGTCAAACTTACTGGAAAATTTGTCGACGTCCTCGACCCTGTGGATGCCCACGATCTAGGTGTGTCTCTCTCGTCACACCACCGCTCATTGTTCGACGCCATATTTTCTAGTATGTTCCCGGCATCTTCTTCACTCCTGGACATGAAGGACCCCCAGCCGCGGCGTCCATCGAAGATTTTAAATCATCCATCAATCCGTTGTAGAACAGATTAATTATCTGCCACTTGGGAAGCTCGTGATGAGGGCATCTTCGCTGCAACTCTTTAAATCTCGTCCAAGCTTCATGCAGGGACTCGTAGCTGGCTTGGGAGAAGGAGGAGATCTCACTCCCCAGCTTCATGGTCTTCCCCGGAGGAAAGAACTTTGTCAAAAAAGCATTTAAAAGATTCTCCCAAGTGTTGAACGTATTTGGGTCCTTCCCCCTAAGATCGGCATTGCTTCAGATTCAGAGTTGGCGGCCTTCGGTGTCGTCGTCGGTGACAAGAAAACTTGCTCGACGACTCTCCCTCCGTTGACGGGATCCGGGGGCTTCTCCCTTATAGTGGCGTCTACCGCCACTCTTTTCAGGATTCGGATCTCGTCTCCGGTGAGCCCCATGGGCTCTTTCCCTTTCCTCCTCGTCGAAGGAACTTTTTGAAATCCGGGAGGGAGCGTATGTACCGCATCCGCTTTCCCAGAGACATCATCTTTCTTCAGGCCGACTGGTTCTTCTAAATCCCCCAAGCTATCGGGGGATTTCTTGAAAGAATCTCCCAGGAGCTCGCTTTCACATCTCTCTCTTCTTCTAACTCCAGCATATTGCATCTTGGATCATCCGGGGGGTTGGGATGCTTCATTGACAACCCTAAGTCAAACTCGACTTTTTCGTTGCTGACGTTAAGGGAAAGCTTCCCATTCTTCTCATCTATTAAAACGCCGGCAGTGGCCATGAAAGGCCGTCCAAGGATGATGGGGATGTGCGCATCTTCAGGCATGTCTATGACGACGAAGTCCACTGGCACATGCACCCCACTTACATTGACATGGAGGTCATCTACAACACCCACCGGATATTTGACCGATCGGTCTGCGAGCTGTAAGGTCATACCGGTGGGCTCCAAGTCGCCCATCCCTATCCTCTTATACAGCGACAGGGGGCATCAAACTGACGCTCGCTCCAAGATCGACGAGTGCACGATGGATCTTTACCTCCCCGATCGCACAAGGGATAGAGAAGCTCCCCAGGTCTTTAAGCTTAGGCGGATTCGCTCTCTGAATGAGAGCGCTGCATTCCGCCGTTAATACGACCTTCTCCTTCCTGGACCCTCTTGTCACTAAATCCTTTAGAAATTTGGCGTAGGAGGGAATCGTCTCGATAGCTTCAAGGAAGGGGATTTGCAAGCTTAGATTCTTGACCATGGCAAAGAATTTGCCATACTTTTCGTCTATCTTGGCTTGAGCTAGCCGTTGTGGAAAAGGCACAACGGGCTTGAACACTTTGAGGCTCCCTTCCTCATTTTTCTTCTTCTCCTCTTCAGGGACTCCCTCCGGAGTCGTTGGTTTTGGCGACGAAGCACCGTCGTCATTCAATTTTTCAGTTGGTCGCTATACGACCGACGGTGCTTGTAACGACTGGTTTTTGTATGATTGGATTATCAGTGTGTTTTGCTTGTGATGGTGGGTTCTCTCTTTGTGTGGTTTCCATTTCCATAGTTCTCGCTTTCATTCATCTCGTTGAGATTTCCTAGCTTTCGTTTTCATTCCTTTTGATATGATCTTCTAGCTTCTTCCTTAGAATCATTGAACTCGGAGTAAGTCACTCGTGACGAGCTTCATATCGATCTTATCTTAGCGATAGGTTGATCCTAGAAACCTTAGAATTCATCCCGGACCTTCGAGCTCCATTTCACGACTTTTCGTGCACGTTAGTTGGTTCAAGAAGATCAACCGACCGACTAGATTCCAATCTAGTCGGTCAGGAAATCAACTGGAACCGACTAGTTCCTTCAATCAATTATTCTGGAGTTACTGTTTACTCTTAGTCGGTCTAAGAACAACCATCGACCGACTAGATGCTAAACTAGTCGGTCAGGAATCCTTCTCAGACCGACTACCTCTCATTTCCATGGTCTCTCTCAGAATTCAGCCTTTAGTCGGTCAATGAACACTCATCGACCGACTAGTTCTCAAACTAGTCGGTTGACAAGCCTTCACAGACCGACTAACTCATAGTCCAGTTTTCCTGAGCGAGCTACTGTTTACTCTTAGTCAGTCTGCGTTGATCAACCGACCGACTAGTTCCCAAGCTAGTCGGTCACCAATCCTTCTTTGACCGACTAATCAGGCCAGGAAACCCTAGTTTTGCCCTAGCCGCCACACTTTTCTATAAATACGCCCCAAACGTTTTCTTCTTCTTCCTCATCACCCCAAACTTTAATTTCTCCCCCAATGAGCCCCCTTCTTCCCCAAACCATTGATCCTTCATCCCAAGCTCATCCATCATCATCCAAACCCTCATTTCACATATCCTACCTCTCCTCAACCACAAACCCTCATCAAATCCCCAAAAGCCTCATCCAACCCCATTTCTCCAGATTTTCCCCATTTCCAGATCTGGGCCGGATCATTCTTCCGTCGCCGTAGTTCTCGGCGTCGTTCCTCCGCTTCTTCACGGGTAGTATTCTTCCTTTAATAATCTCATAACCCACACTTGATATTTGTGAAACCCTAATAAAATGGATCATTAGAAATCGTAGGGTTCGATTGTGAATACGGATTAGTTACCATTCTAATGTTGTTTTTCCATGACAGTGATCCATTCCCGTAGATAACAATTTGTGTGATGTGCCTTCGTTGATCGTTCTCCTCGGTGCCAGGCAAGTGAAACTTGCATCTCTTGATTTGGGCCATGTCTTAGGCCATTACCTTGTTTTAGCATAAAAGAGACTAGACGGTGAAAGGATAGCCGTCTAGACGCCCTTGACCTAGCTTGACAACGAAGCTTGGTCCGTCACCCTCATCATGCTTGTATGTCACGTTTACTTTAAATTAACGGTACGTGTATTAACTGTTCATGTCATCCATGCATCCTTAACTGCTATTGCATTTTAACTGCCACGTTTACTTTCAATTAACGGTACGTGAATATGTTCATGTCATTGCATTTTGCCTGTCACGTTTAAATACAATTAACGGTACGCGAATATCTGCTCATGTCATTGCATGCTTGAATACTCATCGTGATTGCGTAGCTTCGCTACATACTTGTACTATTTTTTCCGGCTAGGCACCCACCTTGCGTGGGCACAATCCTACGCCAAACACACTTTCTGGCTCGTGTTCCAGAAGACGAGCTCAACACAGCCTGCGGGCAATAGGGCACTCGTTGAGTGATCCCTTGTACTTGAAACTTGAACACAGCCTGCGGGCAATCGAGCACTCGTTGAGTGATCCCTTGTACTTGTACTTGTTACTTGACAATACATGTCACAACTACCACTTGTTACTTGACGTGATTAACTTGACGTGATTTACTTGACTTGTACTTGTCCGTGTTTAAACTTGCAAAACTTGTTATCCATGCCATACTTGCTACGTGCTACTTGTACTTCCCTTTACTTGTCACTTCCATGCTATATTTGCCATGTCATGCATCATACTATAACTGCTAGGTTGCTAGTTTACCTTTCTTTCCGTTTCCTTGCACAAGTCTTTTTAGACTTGCTGACATGTGCCCCTCTCTCTTTTGGGTGTCACATGTTAGACTCAGAGCCAGAGCTTGTTGCAAAGGACGTTGTGTTTGCTGTGGAGGAGTCTTGTGGACACCGGTGACTTTGTTGAGTTTCCTTTATGTTTTAGGATTCCTGTTAGTTATCGGTGCGTGGCACCTTTGTTTTGTATGTTATATTTTGTAGGCCATGTTGGGCCTTAGACTCTTTTTCCTTTAGCCTGGTGGCTTTTCTGTGATATTGTAATTTGTTTATGGACATTTGGAGATTCAATAAAATGTCGTCTCATTTCCTTATTATCATCGTTGTTTCGTTTCTCTTTGCAACGACCTGCCATAATAAGTGTTTTTTACGCTTATCAGACTTGGAGCTTCACAGCTTCAATTTTGTGCGGACCTTCTCACGTCTCGCCTCCACATTTTTGGGAAGCGGTGCGTGACAGTGCTTCCGGTCCCTTGGGGGTACTCTAGTGGGGATTTGTGTTCCGCTTCTCAAAATGATAGCGAACACATTCGTATGCTCATGCGTGAGTGACAACGTCTAGTTTTCTCCCCTCGGGTTCACTTCCGGTTGTGGCGGCAATAGATTTTGCGACCTTTGAAGGTTCGCCACTTGTAACCCCGGTTGGGTTACTTGGTCCGTGAGGGCCCTCTGCCCCATTTCCAGCTTCGAATTTATCTTCTCCTGGTTGGTAATTTATTGAGTCAAGAGGGACTCAACCGGAGAGATGGCCCTCTGTTGGCCATATTGTTGATGCTGCTGAATGGGCTGCTGGTTCCTTGGGGGGTACTGCTGATACTGTGGTGGAAGCTGCTGCTGTTGAAATTGCTGCTGCGGCTAAAACTGATGTTGTTGGGGCCTAGCCGGCCGATATATCTGCTGTTGCTGCTGCTGAGGCGGCGGCTGCTGATATGGTGCCCGGTAGCTAAGGTTGGGATGATTCCGGTTGTTTAGAGAGTAGGCCGGGTTGGAGATGGTCCGTGATGGGTATGGCGCATTCCCAGTAGGATTGTAGAATAGTGCGCTCGCTTGGTCCAACAGAGGTGAGATGTCACCACCCTCGAAGTCCCCCATGACTTCTGCTTCCACCGCCGCAATATGTTGCGTACCGGTACCACCGGCTCCTACCATTAGCGCGGAGATCTAGGTCAACAGCAAGTCAAACTTACTGGATAATTTGTCGACGTCCTTGACCCTGTGGATGCCCACGATCTAGGTGTGTCTCTCTCGTCACACCACCGCTCATTGTTCGACGCCATATTTTCTAGTATGTTCCCGGCATCTTCTTCACTCCTGGACATGAAGGACCCCCAGCCGCGGCGTCCATCGAAGATTTTAAATCATCCATCAATCCGTTATAGAACAGATTAATTATCTGCCACTTGGGAAGCTCGTGATGAGAGCATCTTCGCTGCAACTCTTTAAATCTCGTCCAAGCTTCATGCAGGGACTCGTAGCTGGCTTGGGAGAAGGAGGAGATCTCACTCCCCAGCTTCATGGTCTTCCCCGGAGGAAAGAACTTTGTCAAAAAAGCATTTAAAAGATTCTCCCAAGTGTTGAACGTATTTGGGTCCTTCCCCCTAAGATCGGCATTGCTTCAGATTCAGAGTTGGCGGCCTTCGGTGTCGTCGTCGGTGACAAGACAACTTGCTCGACGACTCTCCCTCCGTTGACGGGATCCGGGGGCTTCTCCCTTATAGTGGCGTCTACCGCCACTCTTTTCAGGATTCGGATCTCGTCTCCGGTGAGCCCCATGGGCTCTTACCCTTTCCTCCTCGTCGAAGGAACTTTTTGAAATCCGGGAGGGAGCGTATGTACCGCATCCGCTTTCCCAAAGACATCATCTTTCTTCAGGCCGACTGGTTCTTCTAAATCCCACAAGCTATCGGGGGGATTTCTTGAAAGAATCTCCCAGGAGCTCGCTTTCACAGCTCTCTCTTCTTCTAACTCCAGCATATTGCATCTTGGATCATCCGGGGGGTTGGGATGCTTCATTGACAACCCTAAGTCAAACTCGACTTTTTCGTTGCTGACGTTAAGGGAAAGCTTCCCATTCTTCTCATCTATTAAACCGCCGGCAGTGGCCATGAAAGGCTGTCCAAGGATGATGGGGATGTGCGCATCTTCAGGCATGTCTATGACGACGAAGTCCACTGGCACATGCACCCCACTTACGTTGACATGGAGGTCATCTACAACACCCACCGGATATTTGACCGATCGGTCTGCGAGCTGTAAGGTCATACCGGTGGGCTCCAAGTCGTCCATCCCTATCCTCTTATACAGCGACAGGGGGCATCAAACTGACGCTCGCTCCAAGATCGACGAGTGCGCGATGGATCTTTACCTCCCCGATCGCACAAGGGATAGAGAAGCTCCCCAGGTCTTTAAGCTTAGGCGGATTCGCTCTCTGAATGAGAGCGCTGCATTCCGTCGTTAATACGACCTTCTCCTTCCTGGACCCTCTTGTCACTAAATCCTTTAGAAATTTGGCGTAGGAGGGAATCGTCTCGATAGCTTCAAGGAAGGGGATTTGCAAGCTTAGATTCTTGACCATGGCAAAGAATTTGCCATACTTTTCGTCTATCTTGGCTTGAGCTAGCCGTTGTGGAAAAGGCACAACGGGCTTGAACACTTTGAGGCTCCCTTCCTCATTTTTCTTCTTCTCCTCTTCAGGGACTCCCTCCGGAGTCGTTGGTTTTTGCGACGAAGCACCGTCGTCATTCAATTTTTCAGTTGGTCGCTCTACGACCGACGGTGCTTGTAACGACTGGTTTTTGTATGATTGGATTATCAGTGTGTTTTGCTTGTGAAGGTGGGTTCTCTCCTTGTGTGGTTTCCATTTCCATAGTTCTCGCTTTCATTCATCTCGTTGAGATTTCCTAGCTTTCGTTTTCATTCCTTTTGATATGATCTTTTAGCTTCTTCCTTAGAATCATTGAACTCGGAGTAAGTCACTCGTGACGAGCTTCATATCGATCTTATCTTAGCGATAGGTTGATCCTAGAAACCTTAGAATTCATCCCGGACCTTCGAGCTCCATTTCGCGACTTTTCGTGCACGTTAGTTGGTTCAAGAAGATCAACCGACCGACTAGATTCCAATCTAGTCGGTCAGGAAATCAACTGGAACCGACTAGTTCCTTCAATCAATTATTCTGGAGTTACTGTTTACTCTTAGTCGGTCTAAGAACAACCATCGACCGACTAGATGCTAAACTAGTCGGTCAGGAATCCTTCTCAGACCGACTACCTCTCATTTCCCTGGTCTCTCTCAGAATTCAGCCTTTAGTCGGTCAATGAACACTCATCGACCGACTAGTTCTCAAACTAGTCGGTTGACAAGCCTTCACAGACCGACTAACTCATAGTCCAGTTTTCCTGAGCGAGCTACTGTTTACTCTTAGTCAGTCTGCGTTGATCAACCGACCGACTAGTTCCCAAGCTAGTCGGTCACCAATCCTTCTTTGACCGACTAATCAGGCCAGGAAACCCTAGTTTTGCCCTAGCCGCCACACTTTTCTATAAATACGCCCCAAACGTTTTCTTCTTATTCCTCATCACCCCAAACCCTAATTTCTCCCCCATTGAGCCCCCTTCTTCCCCAAACCATTGATCCTTCATCCCAAGCTCATCCATCATCATCCAAACCCTCATTTCACATATCCTACCTCTCCTCAACCACAAACCCTCATCAAATCCCCAAAAGCCTCATCCAAACCCATTTCTCCAGATTTTCCCCATTTCCAGATCTGAGCCGGATCGTTCTTCCGTCGCCGTAGTTCTCGGCGTCGTTCCTCCGCTTCTTCACGGGTTGTATTCTTCCTTTAATAATCTCATAACCCACACTTGATATTTGTGAAACCCTAATAAAATGGATCATTAGAAATCGTAGGGTTCGATTGTGAATACGGATTAGTTACCATTCTAATGTTGTTTTTCCATGACAGTGATCCATTCCCGTAGATAACAATTTGTGTGATGTGCCTTCGTTGATCGTTCTCCTCGGTGCCAGGCAAGTGAAACTTGCATCTCTTGATTTGGGCCATGTCTTAGGCCATTACCTTGTTTTAGCGTAAAAGAGACTAGACGGTGAAAGGATAGCCGTCTAGACGCCCTTGACCTAGCTTGACAACGAAGCTTGGTCCGTCACCCTCATCATGCTTGTATGTCACGTTTACTTTAAATTAACGGTACGTGTATTAACTGTTCAAGTCATCCATGCATCCTTAACTGCTATTGCATTTTAACTGCCATGTTTACTTTCAATTAACGGTACGTGAATATGTTCATGTCATTGCATTTTGCCTGTCACGTTTAAATACAATTAACGGTACGCGAATATCTGCTCATGTCATTGCATGCTTGAATACTCATCGTGATTGCGTAGCTTCGCTACATACTTGTACTATTTTTTCCGGCTAGGCACCCACCTTGCGTGGGCACAATCCTATGCCAAACACACTTTCTGGCTCGTGTTCCAGAAGACGAGCTCAACACAGCCTGCGGGCAATAGGGCACTCGTTGAGTGATCCCTTGTACTTGATACTTGAACACAGCCTGCGGGCAATAGGGCACTCATTGAGTGATCCCTTGTACTTGTACTTGTTACTTGACAATACATGTCACAACTACCACTTGTTACTTGACGTGATTAACTTGACGTGATTTACTTGACTTGTACTTGTCCGTGTTTAAACTTGCAAAACTTGTTATCCATGCCATACTTGCTACGTGCTACTTGTACTTCCCTTTACTTGTCACTTCCATGCTATATTTGCCATATCATGCATCATACTATAACTGCTAGGTTGCTAGTTTACCTTTCTTTCTGTTTCCTTGCACAAGTCTTTTTAGACTTGCTGACATGTGCCCCTCTCTCTTTTGGGTGTCACATGTTAGACTCAGAGCCAGAGCTTGTTGCAGAGGACGTTGTGTTTGCTGTGGAGGAGTCTTGTTGACACCGGTGACTTTGTTGAGTTTCCTTTATGTTTTAGGATTCCTGTTAGTTGTCGGTGCGTGGCACCTTTGTTTTGTATGTTATATTTTGTAGGCCATGTTGGGCCTTAGACTCTTTTTCCTTTAGCCTGGTGGCTTTTCTGTGATATTGTAATTTGTTTATGGACATTTGGAGATTCAATAAAATGTCATCTCATTTCCTTATTATCATCGTTGTTTCGTTTCTCTTTGCAAGGACCTGCCATAATAAGTGTTTTTTTACGCTTATCAGACTTGGAGCTTCACAGCTTCAAGTTTGTGCGGACCTTCTCACGTCTCGCCTCCACATTTTTGGGAAGCGGGGCGTGACAGGTTTTATTGGTGGCCCATGCAGGTCCATTTGCAAATGTGAACTATCAGAACAATGATAATAATTATGGAATGTCTATTAAATAAATTAGAACATACAATTTATAAGCCTTGAGTCTAGTAGTTTTCCTATGTCACTAGGTGGTAGGAAGGCTTAGTTAGACGTCCGTGCTTGCTAGTTAGAGGCCCCTGATTGTTAGTTAGACTCCCTGCTAGGAGTTGATTTGGTCGTCATAGGAGTTACCTTAGTGGTTCCTGTCTAGCTTTGACTAGGATAGACTTCTAGAATTCCTTGGTCTATCGCTTGGGTTCATCGATTTCAGACCAAGCTGAACTCATTTCATCGCTGTCTAGCCCTTAGGGAGTCTTAGCGCTTAGTTCCATAATCTTTAGTTGGTTGACCGTAGGAGTTTCCGTAGATTTTCCTAAGTCATAACCTAGGCGTATTTATGTTTTGATCATCCGACCAAATCCCTTGCCTCGATTCCCATGACCACCACGTTTCTATAATCATTGATCCTACGAATGTCCCCATTCGCAAAGCTTAATTTCTTTTAAAGTTATTTTTCTATTTCCCTTATTAAAGTTTTCGCTAAGTTTAAATTTTGTTTTAAACCCGCTACGTATATACTTAAAATTTCTCACTTTTCGATTGAGTCAAATTCCTTGTAGATTTCGGAGTCTAATGGTTGTAATTATAATTGCTAACTCGTAACCATTTTCTTGTCTATATTTTCGCATTTCGGTTTAAAGACTCCAATACTATTTTGGAAAATTCGATATACCATTTTCTAACTATGAGATCCATTTTAATCTCATAGCATACATACTTTAAAATCTTTTCCAAGCTAAATGGAATTTCAATTGTTATATGTATACTTATATCTCGTACTCTTTCGTTGACTTAAATTAATTTTTGAAATTCGAAAGTTTTGACGAGATTTTGATTACTGTTTTATAATGTTTTACAGCCTATACCTTTCATACCTATTTGAATATCTTGTCCCTTTTCATAAATCGATTTAATTCTGAGCCGCAATTCTATTTTCCAAATTCGATTTATGAATTTTCCTTTCTTATTTATGCTATTCAAATGACTCGTCGCGCTCCCTTAATATACTTTTCAAGTCACAGATTATTTCAGCTTTCAACAAATCAAAGTTATGTTCAAACATTTTCCCGACTACAGATTTTTGGAAAATTATGTTTCCGTAACCACTTCCCTTGTCCTCAATTCACATGACCACCTCATTACAATTATCCTTGATCTTTCAAATGTTTTCTGTTGCAAATCTTGATTCTTCCAAAGTTATTTTCGAATGCTTTCCTTATTTGAAGTTTTACTCAATTTAAATTTTGTTCTAAACTTCTTTAAATATGTCTCCCTAAATTTCGATGGAGTTAAAAGTCGTTCTTGAATTTTGAAAACTTTTGGTCGTAATTTTAAAATTACTATCTTGTACTATTTTTTCTAACAATGTATCTTTCACACTTCAATTTTTAAACTTTATTACTATCCTGATGGTTCGATATACCGTCCTTTTTCCTAACTACAAAAATTTATTTTAACCACTTATCTTACATACCTTTAGGGGTATTTTTCCAAACTGAATGGACTTCAACTAAATTTTGTATATATCAATTATAGGTTCGTCGTACCCGTACTTCAAAAGTTTTTATACCAACACGTTCTTTTGGCGAATCCTTATTTCCCTAAAAGTATCTTCGATCTTCTTCTTTCGTTAAGTTTAACTTTGTTCGAAATACTTTTGATATATGTAAGGTTTCATGCTCCTTCGCCGACTTAAATTATTTATGTTTTTAAATATCGAAACTTGTGTTGAGATTTTTAGATTAGAGGTTTATAATATTTTCAGCTGTCACGCCCCGCTTCCCAAAACGACGGAGGCGAAGCGTGACGAGGCCCGCTTAGGCCAGAGCTGAGGAGCCCTGACCCAATAAGCGTCTGTGTGGTACCAAGGCAAAGGTACAGGTCCCTGCATGTTAGTACAGAACAATAAAAGTACAAGAAGGAAAAGAACATCACAATTTTATTCCAACATATCAAAGTACCAAGTCTCAACGCCCGAAGGGCTACAATGGCAGAAGAGTAAAACTAATGGTGCAAGCACCCAACCTAGACAAAGAAACATAAAAGGTGCCACGCACCCAACAAGAATAATATCGCCTCTGGAATCTGGCACCCACAGTCACTAGCTCTGATCCTCCTCAGGGTCGTACTCGGGATCAACGCTCTCTGGCTCCACGTCGGCTGGCAAGTCAGTCTCCTCCTCCACGTACTCTGGCTCAATCCCTGACGTACAGCACCAAAAGAAGGAACTGCACGTCAGGTAAGGTCTACAAGGAAAGATTAGACCAAACTACAAGTGTACCAATTACTTTCAACATTTTACTGGTTGATTAACATGCTGAGGTTCTTACTACAGAGAGAAAACACGACAGACAAGTAAACAAGACAAGTGGTAGTCACAGCGAGCGCTATGGACTACGGGACTAGCCTACAGGTGTCAAAACAAAACAGAACACGGGAAGCCAGACACGACAAGACAAGACAAGACACGAAAGGGTTCACGCCTGATCGGTTCGAGGGGGATCAATCCCTCTTGCCGCTTGCACGCTCAACCCTACCCCATAACCCCAAGAATCATGACAAGACATGGGATCACTTGCTCTAGCTTGACAAGTGCCCAATTGCTCCCTGAGCTGTGAAACGGTACATGGGATCACCTGCTCTAGCTTGACAGGTGCCCAATTGCCCATCGGGCTGTGAACTAGTACAAGGGATCACTCGCTCTGGCTTGGCGAGTGCCCTATTGCCCAGCGGGCTGTGCAGACGGAAAAGGGACAAGACATGACAAAACAGGGAGGGGTTGTACTAGGGTGTCCACAACTCACGCACACGCATGTCAATCCTACGATATCAGAATTTATTGTGGTTGGACTCAGATTTCTTTGTCAAATCTGAGCCACCAAGGGCGTCCCGGACGCTATCATTTCACGTCCGGTTCTCAAATTTCTAAATGGACATTTCTAACAAGATGAAGGCCTAAACATGACCAAGAACGCAAGTGATACACTTGCCTGTGGTGGCGAGCGCGTCGTCTCCCGGGTACGCCTCGTCCGATCGTCTCGTTGGTGGAAAAGTGTCTGTAAATCGTGACACGGCGACGGTGTCAGATCACGATTCGTTAATCCTTATTAGGGTAGTGTCTAGATTATCGGGTCTATCCTATTTGATTAAAAATCACATTTTTAATATAATTAACCTAATCGACGATCTATCCTATGTGTACATGCATAACGTCCATTCGTCGATTTCTACGGTTTGTACAACGTTTTAAAGATCAGCGGAAAATAAACTTAGTTTGATTAGGTTGCTGATTTTAATTAGGGTTTGATCACCTATGGTGTGGGTTACTACGAATTTAGGGCACCAACCTGAAATTAACGTTTGCACGAAGATCCGGCGTCGAATCTGAAAAAGGTGGAAGCTTTGCGCCGTCCGGAAATCCCTAGACCGCGGGTAGCGCAGCGAGAGATGTTGATCGTCGGTGGTGGTGAAGATTTCAGCGTCTCCCGGCGTTGTTGCTGTTGGATCTGAGACGAGATCTCCGTGCTAGGGCAAAAGAAGAGAGAAAAGAGAGAAGAGGAAGAGCTTTGGGGAGGATGGAAGGCGTAAGGATGGAGGAATGAGCAAGGGGAGGACGTGGGTGGTAGGAGAGTATGATTGGGGAAGAGGGAGACTGAAAATAATCTGAAGAAATGAAAGGGAGAGCCTCGTTTAAATAAGAAAACAAAACGGCGGCTAGCACAGAAATTAGGGTTTTGGGGTCAACTAGTCGGTCAGAGAAGGGTGGTCGACCGACTAGTTTGGGAACTAGTCGGTCGATCATATAACTGTGACCGACTAAAACCCAAACCGTGAACAGGGCTATTGTAAAATTATAGAATTAGTCGGTCTGTGAAGGCTCGTCGACCGACTAGTTTGCAACCTAGTCGGTCGACCAGTGTTCATAGACCGACTAAAGATGAAAAATGGCAACAATATATTTTTGAAAGCTAGTCGGTCTGAGAAGGATACCTAATCGACTAGTTCGTCAACTAGTCGGTCGGTTTTCGTTCTTTGACCGACTAACGGGTAAACAGTAACCTGATGCGAAAAATGATTTATGTACTTAGTCGGTCTGCGAAGAAGTGATGACCGACTAGTTTGAGAACTAGTCGGTCGGCGGTTGAACTTAGACCGACTAAGCTCAAACAGTAACTCAAGGGAAAAAGCCTGACAAAAACTAGTCGGTCCATAAGGAGTTGCCGACCGACTAAATGGACATCTAGTCGGTCGGTTCCTTAACGTGAACCGACTAATATGCACAGGAAGTCGCCAAAAGGTGACGGGAAGCTTCGGGATGATTCTAATGAGTTCCGAGAAGGGCCCTATCCTAGGATGTGGGTGCGGGGGAGTAAAGAAAGAAGACGAACGATCGCATATATATATAAATCATAGTCATCATACAAAACCAGCCGTTACATCCTACCCACCTTAAGAAAATTCCGCCCTCGGAATTTCTCTCAGAAGAGGTGAGGGTAACGCTCTCTCATCTCATCCTCTCTTTCCCACGTGGACTCTCCGGGCGATCTGTGACGCCACATCACTCTCACCAGGTCGACTACCTTATTCCTCAGCTGCTTCTGCCGACGGTCCAAAATCTGCACGGGTTGCTGGTCATAGGTCAGGTCCGGACGGACCGTGATCTCCGAGAAATCCACCGTGTGCGACGGATCACTGACGTACCGACGTAGCTGGGATACGTGGAAAACGTCGTGAACACCCACCAAAGATGGTGGCAGAGCAAGGCGGTAGGCCACCGCTCCCACACGTTCCAGCACATCAAAAGGCCCAATAAACCTCGGGCTCAGCTTCCCTTTCTTCCCGAAACGAATAACTCCGCGGTTCGGAGAAATCTTCAAGAAAACGTGATCTCCAGGTTGAAACTCCAACGGTCTCCTCTTGGCATCCGCCCAATGCTTAAAACGATCCTGCGCAACTCTGAGTTTCTCCCTGATGTCTCTCACTACATCCACAGCTTCAATAATCATCTCTGGACCCAACAGCTCCCGATCTCCAACATCGTCCCAGCTCAGCGGAGATCGACATTTCCTCCCATATAAGGCAGCAAACGGCGCCATGCCAATGCTCGCCTGGTAGCTGTTGTTATAAGAAAACTCCACCAAATGGAGATGGTCCTCCCAAGATCCCTTCCAGTCGAGTGTGCAAGCTCGCAGCATATCCTCCAGAATCTGGATAGTCCTCTCGGACTGGCCGTCGGTCTGCGGGTGGTACGCCGTGCTGAAACTCAGACTCGTACCCAAATGCTCCTGCAGACTTCTCCAGAACTGAGACGTGAACCTCGTATCTCTGTCAGACACGATGCTCACTGGGACCCCGTGTAAGCGTACGATCTCCTGCACGCACACGGCCTACGTCACAACTATTCAAGAAGGAAAATCAAAGAAGTAAAAGAAGAAATTTTACCTCTAGATACTTCCTCGCCAAAGCTTCCGTAGACTGGCCTACTCGGAAAGGAATGAAATGCGCAGACTTAGTCAACCGATCTATGATCACCCAGACTGCGTCGTTCTGTTTCGGGGTCCGAGGTAAACCAGTCACGAAGTCCATCGTAATATGTTGCCACTTCCACTCCGGAATAGGAAGCGGTTGCAGCAACCCAGCGGTACGATGATGCTCGGCCTTCACCTGCTGGCATACCAAACACTTGGCAACGCTCCGTGCCACACTTCTCTTCATGCCATTCCACCAGTAATTTTGTCGGAGATCCTTATACATCTTGGTGCCACCAGGATGTATAGAATAAGGCGAGCTATGAGCCTCACTCAAAAGCTCCTCGCGAACATCTCCTGTAGGTACGCAGAGTCTGCTGCCGTACCGCAGCGATCCATCCTCATGGATCACAAACTCCGCACGCAGTCCAGCCTCGACCTGCCTCCTGATCCTCTGCAACTTCGGATCTCCTGCCTGTGCTGCCTTGATTCGGTCCACAATCGTGGACTGAATCTGCAAATTCATGAAAGTGTGAATCACACCAGGTAGGACAACCTCCAAATCCATCTCCTTCAGCTCCTGCTGAATCCTCCAGTCGGCAGTATACACCATGGCCATAGGAAGTCTACTCAAAGCGTCCGGCACAACGTTCACCTTCCCCGGATGATACTGCAAATCTATCTCGTAGTCAGCCATGAGCTCCAACCATCGTCTCTGACGCATGTTGAGCTCCTTCTGGGTGAATATGTACTTCAAGCTCTTATGGTCTGTAAAAATCTTTACACGTTCAACCAACAAGAAATGCCTCCAAATCTTCAGCGCAAATATCACTGCTGCCAACTCCAGATCATGCGTCGGGTAATTCTTCTCGTGAATCCTCAATTGACGAGAAGCATACGCGACCACGTGGCCATGCTGATGCAGAACGCATCCCAGGCCCTTCCCCGATGCATCGCAATAAACTTCAAAGCCTCCGCTCCGATCCGGTACCGTCAACACTGGTGCCGTGGTCAACCTTGCCTTCAAGATACTGAAAGCCTCCTCACAAGCATCAGACCACAGAAACTCCTCATCCTTCCTTGTCAGCTTCGTCATCGGCTCCGCAATCCTCGAGAAATCTTTGATGAACCGCCGATAATAGCCTGCTAGACCAAGAAAACTCCTGATGTCGGATGCTGACCGCGGTGTCGGCCAATCTCTGATTGCTCTGACCTTCTCCGGATCCACAGATATGCCATCGCCAGACACCACGTGTCCCAGGAACGCGACTCTGTCTAGCCAGAACTCGCACTTGCTATACTTGGCATACAATTTGTGTCGCCTCAGCGTCTCCAGTACTGTCCTCAGATGCCAGCTGTGCTCCTCCTCAGACTTCGAGTAAATAAGTATGTCGTCAATGAAAATAACGACAAACTTATCCAGGAAATCGTAGAAAATTAAGTTCATAAGATTCATGAACACAGCTGGAGCATTGGTCACGCCGAATGGCATTACCACAAACTCATAGTGCCCGTACTTCGTCCGGAAGGCTGTCTTCGGGGCGTCATCCTTCTTAACTTTTAACTGATGATATCCACTCCTCAAGTCCAACTTCGAGAAGACTCTCGAACCTCCCAACTGATCAAATATATCGTCGATGCGCGGCAGCGGATACTTATTCTTCACGGTGACAGCATTCAATCCTCGATAGTCCACGCACATCCTGCGGGACCCATCCTTTTTCTTCACAAGCAGAACAGGTGCACCCCACGGTGACACACTAGGGTGGATGAAACCCTTCTGCAACAACTCATCCAATTGCTTTCGCAGCTCCTCAAGCTCGGCGGGAGCCATCCGATACGGCGCCTTCGATATCGGCTGCGCACCCGGCATTAGATCGATACCGAACTCCAAGGCTCTGTCGGGTGGCAGACCCGAGATATCCTCCGGAAAGACGTCGTCAAAGTCTCTGACAACCGCTGGTCGGTCAACCTCCATCTCCATTTGCAACGCTGCCATCACCGGCACCTCCGGCTTGGCCCGAAATCTGATGGGCCCAAGCGACTCATCACGGCTTCGGAACTCGAACTCCGGATGACCTGGAATCCGGAAAACCACCCTTTTGCTGTGACAATCGATCGAAGCGTGGAAATCTCCCAGCCAATCGATGCCAAGGACGACATCGAAATGCGGCAGATCGTGGACGATGAAATCTGCATATAGCTCATGTCCACTAACCACTAAGGGAATCGACCGACATCCCAAATTTACCGTAACTACTCTGTTCCCAGTAGTGATGTCCCAACACTTAGGGAGCGCATGGGTAGGAATAACGTGCCTTGTTACAAACTTCCGGGATAAGATGCACATAGATGCTCCGGAGTCAAACAAAGCCAAAGCGGGGTGAGAGGACACAAGAATGGTGCCTAAGAAATCAAGGATCTAAGGTCAGACGCTACTCTAACAATCAAACGAACAGACAACACTAACTAAACTATCAATACAATAATTATGAAATGAAAAGGCCAGGTCAAGATGTTACCTGCAATCACTCCATCCAGCTCCTCGGTTTCCACAGCGGTCATGGTATAGGCCGGCCTCGGGGGCTACACTGCTCGCTGGTAAAGCTGCTTCTGTGGCACCAAGGGTGGTCCACGAATGTCAGGTCCTCTCTGAACCGGAGCAGGTGCCCTCATCTGCAACAGGGCTGGCGCTCCAACAACAGCAGTGCGGGCTCTAGGACAGTCCTTCGCAGCATGCGAAGCGTCTCCACAAAGTAGACACAATCCCAGTTTCCTCCGACAGTTGGTCTGCACATGTCCGGGCTTGCCGCAGAAATGGCAGGGACCCTTGCTCTGCTGCTGCACTGGTGCTCCAGGTCGCTTGAATGGCACAGTCTGGACTGGCCTCATAATCGGCCTGGCAGGTGGCCGGTACTGATCCATAGGGCGCTTTCCTCTGTCCTCAGGAGTGTCAGGCAGGAGTGCTATAACCTCATGATTCTTCACAGCATCAAGCACCTCTCTCATAGTCGAGAAACTCGCCGAAGACATCGAAGCCTGAATCTTCGGACGCAGTCCCTGACGGAACCGCTCAGCTCGGTTCTCCTCCTTCTTCACCATGTGCGGGGCAAATCAGCTCAGCAACTCAAATTCAGCCTCATACTCATCGATCGTCATGCCTTTCTGCTTCAAGTCCACAAATCTACCCATCAGCTCTCTCCTAGCCGCCTTGGTGAAGTACTTCTCCTTGAACATGTGGCGAAAAGTCTTCCACTCTACAGGCTTCTGCAGACGCCTCTCCTCAATACGCCACCAGTTTCGGGCAATCTCAGTCAGCTGCATCTTCGCGATCTCCACACGAGTCTCATCTGGAATCTTGGCAGCAACCAACTTCTCCTCAGTGCTCTGGATCCACTCATCGGCACCCAGAGGTCCTTCCTTCCCAGAGAAAGTTTTCGGCTGCAGCTCATTGAACTGCTTCACTCCTGGAGCAGCTCGCGGAGCGGGCGGGGGTGGAGGTGGTGCAACAGGTGGAGCCTGGGCAGCACGCTGGGACTGCTGAACCAGCTGATGCTGCACATCAAGCATCTCCCTCATCACGCCCAGAAACTGACGGAACTCTCCGCCCTGATCTTCCGCAATCCCGTCGCCCAAGTTTCCCGATCGGGTAACGCGTCGTCCGGCCATCCTATTGGCAGAAAGACGAAGGTTAGACTCGTACAATGTTTGAATATCAAAAGTGAATGTCCTTACTCTTATTGTTCTGTACTTGCAGAAAGATGGGACGTGGACCTGCATGGGCCACCACTAAAACCTGTCACGCCCCGCTTCCCAAAACGACGGAGGCGAAGCGTGACGAGGCCCGCTTAGGCCAGAGCTGAGGAGCCCTGACCCAATAAGCGTCTGTGTGGTACCAAGGCAAAGGTACAGGTCCCTGCATGTTAGTACAGAACAATAAAAGTACAAGAAGGAAAAGAACATCACAATTTTATTCCAACATATCAAAGTACCAAGTCTCAACGCCCGAAGGGCTACAATGGCAGAAGAGTAAAACTAATGGTGCAAGCACCCAACCTAGACAAAGAAACATAAAAGGTGCCACGCACCCAACAAGAATAATATCGCCTCTGGAATCTGGCACCCACAGTCACTAGCTCTGATCCTCCTCAGGGTCGTACTCGGGATCAACGCTCTCTGGCTCCATGTCGGCTGGCAAGTCAGTCTCCTCCTCCACGTACTCTGGCTCAATCCCTGACGTACAGCACCAAAAGAAGGAACTGCACGTCAGGTAAGGTCTACAAGGAAAGATTAGACCAAACTACAAGTGTACCAATTACTTTCAACATTTTACTGGTTGATTAACATGCTGAGGTTCTTACTACAGAGAGAAAACACGACAGACAAGTAAACAAGACAAGTGGTAGTCACAGCGAGCGCTATGGACTACGGGACTAGCCTACAGGTGTCAAAACAAAACAGAACACGGGAAGCCAGACACGACAAGACAAGACAAGCCACGAAAGGGTTCACGCCTGATCGGTTCGAGGGGGATCAATCCCTCTTGCCGCTTGCACGCTCAACCCTACCCCATAACCCCAAGAATCGTGACAAGACATGGGATCACTTGCTCTAGCTTGACAAGTGCCCAATTGCTCCCTGATCTGTGAAACGGTACATGGGATCACCTGCTCTAGCTTGACAGGTGCCCAATTGCCCATCGGGCTGTGAACTAGTACAAGGGATCACTCGCTCTGGCTTGGCGAGTGCCCTATTGCCCAGCGGGCTGTGCAGACGGAAAAGGGACAAGACATGACAAAACAGGGAGGGGTTGTACTAGGGTGTCCACAACTCACGCACACGCATGTCAATCCTACGATATCAGAATTTATTGTGGTTGGACTCAGATTTCTTTGTCAAATCTGAGCCACCAAGGGCGTCCCGGACGCTATCATTTCACGTCCGGTTCTCAAATTTCTAAATGGACATTTCTAACAAGATGAAGGCCTAAACATGACCAAGAACGCAAGTGATACACTTGCCTGTGGTGGCGAGCGCGTCGTCTCCCGGGTACGCCTCGTCCGATCGTCTCGTTGGTGGAAAAGTGTCTGTAAATCGTGACACGGCGACGGTGTCAGATCACGATTCGTTAATCCTTATTAGGGTAGTGTCTAGATTATCAGGTCTATCCTATTTGATTAAAAATCACATTTTTAATATAATTAACCTAATCGACGATCTATCCTATGTGTACATGCATAACGTCCATTCGTCGATTTCTACGGTTTGTACAACGTTTTAAAGATCAGCGGAAAATAAACTTAGTTTGATTAGGTTGCTGATTTTAATTAGGGTTTGATCACCTATGGTGTGGGTTACTACGAATTTAGGGCACCAACCTGAAATTGACGTTTGCACGAAGATCCGGCGTCGAATCTGAAAAAGGTGGAAGCTTTGCGCCGTCCGGAAATCCCTAGACCGCGGGTAGCGCAGCGAGAGATGTTGATCGTCGGTGGTGGTGAAGATTTCAGCGTCTCCCGGCGTTGTTGCTGTTGGATCTGAGACGAGATCTCCGTGCTAGGGCAAAAGAAGAGAGAAAAGAGAGAAGAGGAAGAGCTTTGGGGAGGATGGAAGGCGTAAGGATGGAGGAATGAGCAAGGGGAGGACGTGGGTGGTAGGAGAGTATGATTGGGGAAGAGGGAGACTGAAAATAATCTGAAGAAATGAAAGGGAGAGCCTCGTTTAAATAAGAAAAAAAAACGGCGGCTAGCACAGAAATTAGGGTTTCGGGGTCAACTAGTCGGTCAGAGAAGGGTGGTCGACCGACTAGTTTGGGAACTAGTCGGTCGATCATATAACTGTGACCGACTAAAACCCAAACCGTGAACATGGCTATTGTAAAATTATAGAATTAGTCGGTCTGTGAAGGCTCGTCGACCGACTAGTTTGCAACCTAGTCGGTCGGCCAGTGTTCATAGACCGACTAAAGATGAAAAATGGCAACAATATATTTTTGAAAGCTAGTCGGTCTGAGAAGGATACCTAATCGACTAGTTCGTCAACTAGTCGGTCGGTTTTCATTCTTTGACCGACTAACGGGTAAACAGTAACCTGATGCGAAAAATGATTTATGTACTTAGTCGGTCTGCGAAGAAGTGATGACCGACTAGTTTGAGAACTAGTCGGTCGGCGGTTGAACTTAGACCGACTAAGCTCAAACAGTAACTCAAGGGAAAAAGCCTGACAAAAACTAGTCGGTCCATAAGGAGTTGCCGACCGACTAAATGGACATCTAGTCGGTCGGTTCCTTAACGTGAACCGACTAATATGCACAGGAAGTCGCCAAAAGGTGACGGGAAGCTTCGGGATGATTCTAATGAGTTCCGAGAAGGGCCCTATCCTAGGATGTGGGTGCGGGGGAGTAAAGAAAGAAGACGAACGATCGCATATATATATAAATCATAGTCATCATACAAAACCAGCCGTTACATCAGCATATACTTTAGTATCGATATAAATGTCTTGTCCCTTTTCATATACCAATTTCATTCTGAACCGTATTTCTATTTTCCTAACTCGATTCATACTTTCTTTTCTTACTTGTGCCTTTAGAATTTTATTCGAAAACACCTCGTGCTTACTCTTAATAAACTTTTCAAGTCCCTTTGGACTTCGGCTTTTAGCAAGTCGATTTTATGCTCAACATTTTCCATATTTCAGATTTTTGTAAAAAAATTACTATTTCGAAATCATTCCTGACTTAGACCCTTCATAAAACGGTTTAAAAGTTTTAATACTAACTTGATGAGTTTAAATATCCTTTTCTCTTTCCATACTACTAAGATATTATCTTTCCATTCACCATACACATTTTTAAGATAATTTCTAAAATATGACTTCAATTATTTTATATATCGGTACCACGTTCGTTTTGCTCGTACATTAAGATCTTGTATAAATCAAATTTGTTGGCAAATCCGGATTTCTCTAAAAGTATTTTCGATATGGTTTATTTGGGATTTCTCTTCAGTTTTAAGATTTGGAAAACCTTTAGCATGCGCTTAAATTCTCCACACTATACTTGATCTGATTTCAATCTTCAAATCTCAAAACTTTTTCAAAATTTTTAGATTGCTGCCGCATAACATTTCTGACCTATGTTTTAATGTTCGAGTAAATGATTTCCTTTTTCCTCATGATGATTTTATATAAGCCAATAAACCACTTTTCCTCTTATTACGTATATTCGTCTCAAACTCGTTTTCAAACAACTTGTTTATCGACCTCTAAATAATTTTATACAAACGAGGACTCCGACTTTTTAAAGTACAACGGTCTTTGAATTCACGTATTTTAACTTATGTTGTTTACACTACCTATTTTACGTACTCCTTAAAGGTATCATTGCATCATCTTTCCACCTAAACATTCACAGTCTTACCCTGATTCCCCTAACCAAATTTGGCTCCTTATCTTCGTCCTATCTGAACCCATGTTTTTCGATCTTTCTATTCGTCATGATCTAGGTTCGGTTCCTTCCTATTGTCTAGCCCATAGAGCTTTTCATTGCCTGTGTCAACCTTGTTATAGTTTGGTGGGCCCATTAGTTAAGTGGTTATGTCGTCGTAGTGTTGTTCTCGTGGTGTGTATATAGTGGTATGGGTGTTGGCATTTGTATGTTGTGTGTAGGTAATTTTCTGCTTGAGTATGATGTGATATACGTATGATAACAGAATGATAATTTTGATTGGTACTACTTGTTTTATGAGATGTCGTATGCGTGTATATCAGGAGGTATACCCGACTATTGCATCTCTTAAACTTGTATGTAGTTGATGTGTTGATATGGTAATTATAAATGGATGGATATGGTGTGAAAATATGTGATACGTGGATGTGTATGCCTTGGAGTGGTATTGGTATGTGTATGGATGCTGTGTTACGCGTATAAATGTCCTGCTATGATTTGAGTCTCACTCAAGCTTGAGTGGGTATACTCTATGTACTTTGGTATAATTGTATGTGGTGGTGAATAGTGATGGATGATGTATGTATGGTATTTGAGTTGTTTGTGCTTGGTTGTGTTACGCACACGATTGTGGGTGGCTATACCAATATATAGTTATAGGACTATATGTGGGGTGAAAATATGGTGAAATATTTGCATGTATTTGAATGACAAAAAATGTGAAATTATTTTCAAATAAGAGAGGCTTGGTTATTTTCTTATAGTAAGTAATAAGTGTTTATTGTTGTATAAATATATTGACTATATATATGTGATTGAAATACGTGTATGAAATTGATTGACTATAATAAGTATGAGTGTACTATGTGCGTGAAAATATGTGTGTAGTGGTAGTAATATTTGATTTCTAGTGCATGTATATATAAGCACTCGAAATGAAAGTACTTGGTTGAATTTATGATGTGATATTGGTTGAGGGTAGTTACCCGAGCGACTATATATATGTTAGAAAGTCCGAGGACGGACTTTATTCTAAGGTGGGTAGGATGTAACGACTGGTTTTTGTATGATTGGATTATCAGTGTGTTTTGCTTGTGATGGTGGGTTCTCTCCTTGTGTGGTTTCCATTTCCATAGTTCTCGCTTTCATTCATCTCGTTGAGATTTCCTAGCTTTCGTTTTCATTCCTTTTGATGTGATCTTCTAGCTTCTTCCTTAGAATCATTGAACTCGGAGTAAGTCACTCGTGACGAGCTTCATATCGATCATATCTTAGCGATAGGTTGATCCTAGAAACCATAGAATTCATCCCGGACCTTCGCGCTCCATTTCGAGACTTTTCGTGCACGTTAGTTGGTTCAAGAAGATCAACCGACCGACTAGATTCCAATCTAGTCGGTCAGGAAATCAACTGGAACCGACTAGTTCCTTCAATCAATTATTCTGGAGTTACTGTTTACTCTTAGTCGGTCTAAGAACAACCATCGACCGACTAGATGCTAAACTAGTCGGTCAGGAATCCTTCTCAGACCGACTAACTCTCATTTCCATGGTCTCTCTCAGAATTCAGCCTTTAGTCGGTCAATGAACACTCATCGACCGACTAGTTCTCAAACTAGTCGGTTGACAAGCCTTCACAGACCGACTAACTCATAGTCCAGTTTTCCTGAGCGAGCTACTGTTTACTCTTAGTCGGTCTGCGTTGATCAACCGACCGACTAGTTCCCAAGCTAGTCGGTCACCAATCCTTCTTTGACCGACTAATCAGCCCAGGATACCCTAGTTTTGCCCTAGCCGCCACACTTTTCTATAAATAAGTCCCAAACGTTTTCTTCTTCTTCCTCATCACCCCAAACCCTAATTTCTCCCCCATTGAGCCCCCTTCTTCCCCAAACCATTGATCCTTCATCCCAAGCTCATCCATCATCATCCAAACCCTCATTTCACATATCCTACCTCTCCTCAACCACAAACCCTCATCAAATCCCCAAAAGCCTCATCCAAACCCATTTCTCCAGATTTTCCCCATTTCCAGATCTGAGCCGGATCGTTCTTCCGTCGCCGTAGTTCTCGGCGTCGTTCCTCCGCTTCTTCACGGGTAGTATTCTTCCTTTAATAATCTCATAACCCACACTTGATATTTGTGAAACCCTAATAAAATGGATCATTAGAAATCATAGGGTTTGATTGTGAATACGGATTAGTTACAATTCTAATGTTGTTTTTCCATGACAGTGATCCATTCCCGTAGATAACAATTTGTGTGATGTGCCTTCGTTGATCGTTCTCCTCGGTGCCAGGCAAGTGAAACTTGCATCTCTTGATTTGGGCCATGTCTTAGGCCATTACCTTGTTTTAGCGTAAAAGAGACTAGACGGTGAAAGGATAGCCGTCTAGACGCCCTTGACCTAGCTTGACAACGAAGCTTGGTCCGTCACCCTCATCATGCTTGTATGTCACGTTTACTTTAAATTAACGGTACGCGTATTAACTGTTCATATCATCCATGCATCCTTAACTGCTATTGCATTTTAACTACCACGTTTACTTTCAATTAACGGTACGTGAATATGTTCATGTCATTGCATTTTGCCTGTCACGTTTAAATACAATTAACGGTACGCGAATATCTGCTCATGTCATTGCATGCTTGAATACTCATCGTGATTGCGTAGCTTCGCTACATACTTGTACTATTTGTTCCGGCTAGGCACCCACCTTGCGTGGGCACAATCCTACGCCAAACACACTTTCTGGCTCGTGTTCCAGAAGACGAGCTCAACACAGCCTGCGGGCAATAGGGCACTCGTTGAGTGATCCCTTGTACTTGATACTTGAACACAGCCTGCGGGCAATAGGGCACTCGTTGAGTGATCCCTTGTACTTGTACTTGTTACTTGACAATACATGTCACAACTACCACTTGTTACTTGACGTGATTAACTTGACGTGATTTACTTGACTTGTACTTGTCCGTGTTTAAACTTGCAAAACTTGTTATCCATGCCATACTTGCTACGTGCTACTTGTACTTCCCTTTACTTGTCACTTCCATGCTATATTTGCCATGTCATGCATCATACTATAACTGCTAGGTTGCTAGTTTACCTTTCTTTCCGTTTCCTTGCACAAGTCTTTTTAGACTTGCTGACATGTGCCCCTCTCTCTTTTGGGTGTCACTTGTTAGACTCAGAGCCAGAGCTTGTTGCAGAGGACGTTGTGTTTGCTGTGGAGGAGTCTTGTGGACACCGGTGACTTTGTTGAGTTTCCTTTATGTTTTAGGATTCCTGTTAGTTATCGGTGCGTGGCACCTTTGTTTTGTATGTTATATTTTGTAGGCCATGTTTGGCCTTAGACTCTTTTTCCTTTAGCCTGGTGGCTTTTCTGTGATATTGTAATTTGTTTATGGACATTTGGAGATTCAATAAAATGTCGTCTCATTTCCTTATTATCATCGTTGTTTCGTTTCTCTTTACAAGGACCTGCCATAATAAGTGTTTTTTTACGCTTATCAGACTTGGAGCTTCACAGCTTCAAGTTTGTGCGGACCTTCTCACGTCTCGCCTCCACATTTTTGGGAAGCGGTGCGTGACAGTGCTTCCGGTCCCTTGGGGGTACTCTAGTGGGGATTTGTGTTCCGCTTCTCAAAACGATAGCGGACACATTCGTATGCTCATGCGTGAGTGACAACGTCTGGTTTTCTCCCCTCGGGTTCACTTCCGGTTGTGGTGGCAATAGATTTTGCGACCTTTGAAGGTTCGCCACTTGTAACCCCGGTTGGGTTACTTGGTCCGTGAGGGCCCTCTGCCCCATTTCCAGCTTCGAATTTATCTTCTCCTGGTTGGTAATTTATTGAGTCAAGAGGGACTCAACCGGAGAGATGGCCCTCTGTTGGCCATATTGTTGATGCTGCTGAATGGGCTGCTGGTTCCTTGGGGGGTACTGCTGATACTGTGGTGGAAGCTGCTGCTGTTGAAATTGCTGCTGCGGCTAAAACTGATGTTGTTGGGGTCTAGCCGGCTGATATATCTGCTGTTGCTGCTGCTGAGGCGGCGGCTGCTGATATGGTGCCCGGTAGCTAAGGTTGGGATGATTCCGGTTGTTTAGAGAGTAGGCCGGGTTGGAGCTGGTCCGTGATGAGTATGGCGCATTCCCAGTAGGATTGTAGAATAGTGCGCTCGCTTGGTCCAACAGAGGTGAGATGTCACCACCCTCGAAGTCCCCCATGACTTCTGCTTCCACCGCCGCAATATGTTGCGTATCGGCACCACCGGCTCCTACCATTAGCGCAGAGATCTAGGTCAACAGCAAGTCAAACTTACTGGATAATTTGTCGATGTCCTCGACCCTGTGGATGCCCACGATCTAGGTGTGTCTCTCTCGTCACACCACCGCTCATTGTTCGACGCCATATTTTCTAGTATGTTCCCGGCATCTTCTTCACTCCTGGACATGAAGGACCCCCAGCCGCGGCGTCCTTCGAAGATTTTAAATCATCCATCAATCCGTTGTAGAACAGATTAATTATCTTCCACTTGGGAAGCTCGTGATGAGGGCATCTTCGCTGCAACTCTTTAAATCTCGTCGAAGCTTCATGCAGGGACTCGTAGCTGGCTTGGGAGAAGGAGGAGATCTCACTCCCCAGCTTCATGGTCTTCCCCGGAGGAAAGAACTTTGTCAAAAAAAGCATTTAAAATATTCTCCCAAGTGTTGAACGTATTTGGGTCCTTCCCCCTAAGCCATAGCTTGGCATTATCCCGCAGAGAGAAGGGGAATAACTTCAGACGGATAGCTTCAGCTGTGACACCGTTTATCCGGAAGGTGTCACATTTCTCGAGGAAGGAGTCCAGATGTTCGATGGGGCTCTCCATGGGTGCCCCGGAGAATTGATCCTACTGGATCCACTTGACCAAACACGGCTTAAGCTCGAAGCTTTGCGCCGTAATAGCAAGAGGACGGATGGCGGAGGTGGACTCGATGGATGGCATCGAGTACTCCAGCATGGACTTGTGAGGTGGGGTGTTCTCCCTAATGGTTTCAGGCTCTTCTCTTCTTCGCTTCTCTACGGCAAGACGCCTCAGGGTGGCGTTTATCTCGGGATCAACAGGAATCAAGTCATCGACACTCCTTGAACTCCTGCGCATGAAAAGCAACAAACACCTGTGAAGCAAAAGTGGGATAGAAACAGATAAAAACAGAAAATAAGAATAAGAAAATAAAAAATGAAAAATAAGGTTGCGAAAATTATCGCGAGATAGGGATGTGTGCTAGACTCAAGGGTTCATGAGATCTAAAAATAATAAGCACGTTGCCTCTCTGGCAACGGCGCAATAAATCTTGACGTCCCCCGCGTTTTTGTGTGGCACGCAGATGTGTGAAATTGGATATTGGGGGCGTGAGATTTAAATATTTATAACCGCAAGTGCACGGTGTTGTAGTGTGGCTTGGGGGTTAACTTAGGGAGGCATGGTTGTGCTTGTGTCAGAAAGGACCGGATTCACCCCATGGGTGAGCTAGCCCGAATCGGTAGATGGGTTATCACGAAAATAGATGGGTTGTCACGGAAATAGAATGCAAGGAATAAACGATATAAAGGGAAACCCGAGACTCTGGTTTCCACCCTATCATGCGATTCTCGCCAATACGACCGGCGGATGGGATAACGATCGGAATTAGGGTCTAATGGTGAGACGTTGCCTCTAAGAGTGATACCAGCATCCCATGGGCCCGATATTCCGATCAGTGCCCAGGATGATACGTCGGACTACCCGGGTTCGGTCAGTGGGCATTCCCATGTCCATTAACACTGACCGACTCCGGGAGCACTAAGCTCACAACGTTAACTCCCAACATCTCATCCTGCCGCTCCCGCGCGCTAGGATTCGATGCCTACGCTAAGGGCGTGAGCTATGGCTAGGGAGTCAACCACCAAGTTTATTCCCCCTTGGCCCAACGGTCAAAGGCGGTCTTTTTCCCGTCGATGATAATAAAACACCCTGTGTAACCGATAGATTCATAATCCCTATCGATATCCTAATCCTATGGACGCATTTGGGAGAACCCACGAAGGGGTTTCCACCAAAATCCCAGATTTGGGAACTACTCACACATATTTGCTAAAAAGCAATCTAAATGAAAATCGACCGTTAGAAACATAATCGGGCAATAGAAATGCGGTAGTAGTAATGCAATTAAGATAATATCAAAGTTTGGTTAAGATCAGAACACTTACAAATGACAAAGAAATTACAGCCGTCACAAGAGAGAAAAAACAGTAAAAAAACAACAACTCTCGTTTCTGGAAACCTAGGGTTTATATTTATAGAAAACGACATCACCCGATTGGGTGAAGAATCACCCGATCGGGTGACCTACTTCGTTAATCGGCAGCGGTCTTCAGAAATTCACCCGGTCAGACGACACGATCGGTTGATGGAAGCTGCTTGTCGTTTGGATCTTGGCGTCGTCGGGTGAACCGATCGGTTGATAAATCAACCGATCGGTTGGGATCGTCGCACAAAAGACAATAACTTCGGAAGTTTTGGCACGATCTGTCGGCGGTCGGGTGAGCTCTCCGGGTCATCTCTTTGAGGAAACGGCTACAGGTGAATCGATCGGGTGAAGATCACCCGATCGGTTGAGTTTCAGCTCCAATTTCTCGAGAAGTTCGTTTGGTTGAACCGGTCGGCGACCCGGTCGGTTGACACATTCGTTGCTTCAGTGGCTGACCGGGTCGTGCACACATGCATCACCCGATCGGTTGGCGTATCCAACCGATCGGGTGGGAGCTGAAATATAGAGATCTTTGTCGTTTGACCCCCCCGGATCACATGTGACTCCTCTCGTTGCTCCGGGGACTAATGATATAGTCGTTACATGTCCCCTACGCTGGCAAACTCCTGCAAACACGTAAAAACACGGAGAAGTGAAAGAAAACAAGAAAATACGAGAAAACGAATATGAGATGGCGGAGAATAACGGAAAAACACAAAAGGAGACGTGCGTTAATATATGAAATATAAACGCACGTCAAAACACATATGTACAACCTCTCCCTTTTCCTCATCCTAATCCTCGCTACTCAAATCCTCGCTGGAGTCATCCCATGTTCCTACCAAACCCTTCTTCTTTTTGATCTCATTGTACTTGTCTCCCTTCTTGTATTTGGACGCCTTCCACTTCTCCTTGTTCTTTAGCATGGGTGATCGGTCCATATTTTACACCTTTTTTCTGCATATTTGCATGCCATTTCGGTTGCTCATATTGTGATTTTCACGAGTATTCGACGATATTGCGTTACTTTTCACTATTTCTTGTTTTTATCGGATTTCAGGAAATATAGAGCAATCGGAAGCAAAAATGAGCTTAAAGGACTTGCACATGTACCAGAGCATCGCACACGGCTCATTTGCAGACTTATCGGCGATGGAGGATGAGTGGAAGAAGAAGGAACGTCGTAGGAGCGACGAGGAAGCGAAAATATGAAGATTGGGCATTTGCAGCATCTCACTCGGCCGAGTGAAGCACTCACTCGGCCGATGCAAGAAGACCGCTCGGCCGACCAGACCGGACACGCACCACAGAAGGAATTGGGCGTGCACTCGGCCGAGGGACGATATCCCACTCGGTCGAGTATGAAGATCTCATCGACCGAGTGGCATGGAAAATCCACCATCAAAAATGGCCGACTTACTAGAAATGTACAGGCTTTTGACGGTTCCGACTCAGCCGAGTACACATTACCACTCGGTCGAATGATGAAAGCTACTCGGCCGAGCCACCCCCGGAGATAGACCCCTGAGGACCTTGAAGTTACTGGAATTTTACAGGGTATGTCACTCGGCCGAGTAGAGAAGCCCACTCGACTGAGTAGAGAAGTCCACTCGACCGAGTGACGCCGAGGACACGTAGCGCCCAGATTTTCAGACAGCCTCCCACTCTTTTGAAATCTGCTATCATTTCAGCAATCAAAGTATTTTTCTCATATTTTTTATGGATAGTAGACTTCATGACGATTCCAACGCCGCCAATAATGCGTCAATCGGAGGTCGGATGAAATCTGGAGAATTTCTACAAGTTGATGCTGCAGTGCTGGAATTTCCACTCGGCCGGGTCACATGTTCCACTCGGCCGAGTGCGGCCTGGGCCCAGATTTTAAGTTGTGGTTTGGGCTGTTTTTGGGCACGAATTTGAGGGGTTTTCTAGGGTTATTTGCTAGGGTTTTGGGTGACTATTTAAGGGGTTTGTAGCCACCATTAGAAGGAAGTTCCCAATATGTTTTCTTAGTGATTATTTTTAGAGGTTAGGCCATGCCCTAGGCCCCCTCTTGGATTAAAAAGCTTGTATTTGGATTGGAATTCTTCATCAAAGCTAAGTATCTTTGTTCTTATTATTTGAATCTTTGATTTGATATCTTTATATATGCAAGCAATGTTTTTTATCGATTTCTCCATCGTTATTGCTATGCTTGAGTAGATTTGATGTTCTAGGGCATGTGGATGAACCCTATGGATCTAATTTCAGATTTGTGATGAATGAATTTCTAAATTGCTAGAATTTCTAGGAGGTTAGGTTGTGATTGATTTATTACGGATAGTTAGGGATTTCCATCGATTGGGTTTTGCAAGAGATTGGATTCTAATCGATGGGAAGGCCTAGATATTCGATTAGGTTTATAATCGAGATTCTCTAGACTTGGTTTGCAAGAGATTGGACCAAAGCTAGGATTTTTATTATAAATCTATACCCATATTCGTTTGCAAGAGATTGGACGAATACGAACTATCACAACCTAGATCGTAACTCGAGTTTGCATGAGAGTGGGCTCAAGGGGCGATTGAACGATGATGTCGATCCTAATGCTAGCGGCTTAGGCTAGGGTTTACAAGAGATTGGGCCCTATCCTAAGGTTGCTATAGACCGGCAATAGCGCGAGAGCGTGAGCTTGGTTCTCTATTCAGTTACGACTAGTTCACCTCAACACAAATCTAGTAATATTTAGATTCACTATTTACAATGATGTATGACGATCCGTAGTGGGAATTCCCTAGCCCTAGACACTTTTATTATCTTATATTTGAATCGATATTTTATCCGACTTCTTTATCACCGACACTGACATCCACCACCATTTCCATTACAGCATTCCATAACCACCTCCACCAATAATACATTCGTAGTCAAACCAACCTAGGATAGATTGGAGCCAACACCACCTCCTCGTGTTCGATACCCGCTCGTCACTTGACCGTGCGCTTGCGGTAAAACTACAATCGTTCTCCGGGTGTATACTCAGGACGCGATCAAGTTTTTGGCGCCGTTGCCGGGGATTTATCTCCGTGCATTTACGCCATACTAGGTTGTGCTCTTGGGTTACATTTTGGAGCGATCAATGGGGTAATCCTTCTTAATATGCCCTGGCTTGTTACATTTATAGTATAGAGTGGAAGTGTTAGAAGAATCGAATTTACCCTTGGTTTGAAGTTACGTTTACAGAAGAACTTTTGGAACTTCTATGCCATGAGGGCCATGGACTCTAAGTCCATCTCATCATCAGAGTCTTCATTGTCTGATGAGACTTTGAAAGCAATGGCCTTCTTCTTTAGCTCGACAAGTGACCTTAGAGCTTCTCTTTGCTCTCTATCCTCTTTCCTTACCTCATACGCCATGAGGTTGCCGATTAAGTTCTCCACGGTGTATGTGCTTATATCGTTGCCTTCCTCGGAGGTCATCGTCTTCTTCTCCCATTATGGAGTGACGGCCATGATGAGCTGTCACGCCCCGCTTCCCATTAAGCTTGGGAGCAAGGACGCGAATAGGTCTGCATGTGCAAGTAAGAAGGATGTACTTTTGTTTTTCTTTCCTCTTGACTTAACACAATAAGCGTATGTGTGAAATACCGCAGGTTCTTGCTTGCATTATTCAAAAACAACACAGATAAGTAAAATATTATTACAATCTCAAACATCTCAACAGAATTGCAACAAATGGAGAAAAGAAGAGTAGGTCTTATGATCCGTACAACAAATAAAAAGAAGTACAATGGTGGTTCACTAGTCAACAACTCTTGGTCCACTGGTTCAGCTATCTCAACTAGTCCTCCTGGTGCTAAAGCTCGGAATCTGTCATACATCCAAAAACATGAATGTATGTCAGCAAGGGTCTGCAAGTAGAGGTCAGAAACCCAAGGCAAGATATACAAACTTATACCGAATTTAAGAAGCATTAATAAATTTAACGAGGTATCAACAACAAGTTTAAACATGCTGATTATAAAATGTTATAAAGTAAAATACTCCTATCATGCAGTTCTAGGCAAAAGTAAATTGAGTAGTTATGACATGGCAGTTATAACGAATTAAAAGTATAAACACGGCAATCCTAATGTGCGAGCAAGTGACAATGATTATTACAATTACGATGCAATGCTTTCTATTACAATTTTTGGGGTGGTAGTAATTTCATGCGCCTTTAGGTCATGATGAGTGAGTTCCTTCTTCACACGGGGGCTCACAGTGATTGGTGCTAACCCACTGCATGGGTGGTGCCATTGAAGATAGTACCTTTTCATACGCCTAGTGGCCGCTCAACCTTAACCCCACCCTCAAAATGTGCTGGAACACGAGCCAGCCTAGTTCACGAATTACAAGCACGAAATCACGAATTCAAACATTTGTCAACTCACATGACATCTCGAAAGTCACGATTTCGCCTTTGAGGCGCACGATTTCACGATGGCACACATTTGTTAGATATTTCAAGACACGCAGCAATTTAATAACATCATCATTTATTTTTTTACAACATTTTCCATGAATACAAGAGTGTTGAACAACATTCACAATAATTAACAAAAGTGCTGAATATAAGAATTTAACGAACATGTCACGGAAAGTAGTTTTTATTGCTATTGTTCTAAACTAAGGTATATCAAGTTATATGCCGTTGGATCACATTTTCAGTCAAGAATGTCATAGTAGTAATTTCATGCGTCATTTCACGTGTAGATTTTGAGTTATACAAATTTACATGCAATAGACCAAATGGGTATCCAACTTCAAAAATTCAATATTAATTGTACACTTGCCTGATTTCAGCGATTTTGGTGTCGTTGGGTTCGTCTTGACGGGTACTACATAATGATGTGTCTGGTTCTCTGTTTTGGGTAAACATATCAATGAATTAGATTTTTTGCAAGATAATCAAAATATCAAGTTAATCCCTGAATTGGGTTCTCTGTCTAGGGTGATGTTTATATTGTATTATAACATTCTTATATTAACATGGTAAGCCTTATTTTATTCAAATTTCTAATATTACCCTAACAAGTTAATACTAACAAGTCAACTAACAAGCTGTAAAAGTTTTACTCACAAGTTATCATTTAAATCTAATACTAACAACCTCCTAACTAATATTAACCTAATTCTAGCCAATGGTAAGGTTAACATTTCATTAAATCGTCCCACCTACTCTATCTCTAACCATACTATCTTCTAACCTCTCTCTCTCTCTCTCTCTCTCTCTCTCTCTCTCTCTCTCTCTCTCTCTCTCTCTCTCTCTCTCTCTCTCTCCCTCCCTCCCTCCCTCCCTCCCTCTAAACTTCTCTCTATCTATCTGTTGACCTGTCTCTTCTTTCTATTTCTTTTTTTTTGTTTTGCAGAAAGTCACGCAACAAGGGGAGAAAGGAGGCTCACGCTCGCGGGAGGCGCTGGCCGGCGGCACAGGGCGGCGGCGGCGCACGGTTCTCGGCGATCGTAGGCGACGCAGTTGGTCGGTTCCGAGTATACACCCAAAGAACGGTTGTAGTTTTACCGCAAGCGCACAGTGTAGCGGCGAGCGGGATATCGAACACAGGGAGGACGAATGACCGTGCTTGCTCCTAATCAACCTGGCTACTTAAGAGAGAAATTTGCCTTTGGCGATCCTGTCACAATCGTCAGACAAAACGTGCAGAAATATCAAATCAAATAAAGAACGTCTAGGGAATGGGGAATCCCCGCTACTCACCGTATTTCATAAATGTGGTGCGTTGGTATCAAAATTGCTTGAATAAGAATTTGGATGAACTAGTTGCAACTGAATGTAGAACCAAGCTCACGCTCTCGCGCTGTTGCCGGTCTATAGCTATCCTAGGTTTGGGTCCAATCTCTTGCAAACCCTAGCCTAGGAAAGCTAGCATTAGGATCAACATCATCGTCCAACCGCGCACCGAGTCCAATCTCTTGCAAACTCGATCCACGATCTAGATTGTGATAGTTTCTACCCGTCCAATCTCTTGCAAACGAGTATCGGCATGGAATTACAACCGGGAATCCTAGTATCGGCCCAATCTCTTGCAAACCGATACTTCGAAAATCCGATTCCAACCCAATTCGGATTTCTAGGGATTCCTATCGAATTGGGATCCAATCTCTTGCAAATCCCAATCGATATGAATACCTAGCCATCCGTAGTAAATTGATCACAATCTAATCTCTAATTATTGATTCTAGCACAATTTCTACCAATTCATCACAAATACGAAATTGGGCTTGTAGGGTTCATCCCCACGCCCCAAGACGTGGAGACTACTCACAATTCATAGCAAGATCACAAGAATATTCAATGAAATAAGCAATAGAATTCATCACAATATTGAGATAAGCAATAAAAATAGAATTTTTAAGGAAAAGAGATGCAAACCAATGGAGTTCTTCAATTGCTCTAACAAAAATCACAAACTTGTCTCTTCTCCAATCACAAGAATAAAGCTAAAAACTAATCTAAAAAGCTGCAAAAAATCTAAGAGAGAGGCTCTCTAAACTAGGGTAAAAACAGGGCTTAAATAGCCCTCAAAATCGTCCAAAAATCGTGACCAAAATACCCATGCACAGCCTGTTTTCCGCAATCTTCGCTACAGGCAGCGCATCGCACTCGGCCGAGTGACAAAAGTCGCTCGGCCGAGTGAAAACCCTGTCATTTTCCAGTAAGTCGGGGGCTTCAGGGGTCTTCAGTTCGGGGGCGGCTCGGTCGAGTGAGTTGTCGTCACTCGGCCGACGGCTTCAAGGCACTCGGGCGGACGTAATAATCCACTCGGCCGAGTGGGTCTTCTGAAGCTCAGGCAGCCGAAAAACAGTAACTTCGATGTTTTGGAAGGGCCTCGTCTGGGCGCCACTCGGGCGGACGCAATATCGTCACTCGATCGATGTGGTCTTCGGTGCTCGGCCGAGTGCACATAGGGATCGTATCTGTTCAGGTCGGCCGAGCAGTGTCTCGCTCGTCGGCCGAGTAGCTTCTCCACTCGGCCGAGTGGGACACAAAAAATGCCCATTCTGCTTGTTTTGGCCTCCTCGTCGCTCCTGTGACGTCCATTCTACTTCCGCTCCTCTACAATAGCAAAATACCCCTCGGGGAGGTCGTCGGTGACCGTCTAAAGTGAGCGTATCTCAAGATCACTCCAAATCGCGCCAAATCACCTGAAATGCGACAAAAACAACAAATCGTGAAAAGCATCGCAATATCGTCGATATATCGTAAAAAACATGATTTGGGCGATGCAAATGGCATGCAAACATGCGGAAAAAAGGTGTAAAATAAGGAGTGATCAAAATCCCCCAAGCTTGCCTCTTACTCGTCCTCGAGGAAGATAAGTAAAAGGCGAAACCGGTGGATTCGGAAAACGGCGAAAAGAAACAAAAAATGAAAAACGAAGAAGAATGAAAACGAAATAGAATCAAGTAAGAAAGAAAGAAGCGAAGAGGTAGGATGCTAGATCATTTCCTCAGGAAGTGGGTTTCACTTACTCATATAGCATGCTCTGAATGAAAAATACATGTCAAAGAATTTTATTTTGATATCATAGTATAATGGTGCAAGTAGAAATAGAAAACCCACGAACAACGATATAATCATGAAAAACGGAATAATTTTAGAATTAGCATCGTCTGAAACATTTAAAGCGGTATACAAATCACAGATCACACACTTTTCAATTGAACGCTTTCTATCGGGAGTATAAGAGTATCACACTATAGAATAGAGAGAATAGAAAAGTATGGATTTCATGAGATGAACGCTAGGCTTAGATTTCTGGACTTCGTAAAGCTAAAAACAATCTCATTGAGTATAGAATATTACTTAGCCTAGGTCGTCGTGCAATGTCAAGTAGTCGCTCTCTCACACATCAATGGATCCCCTCCCCCAAGCTTATCTATAAGCGTGGTGGCATAAAAAAATATTTACATCCCCATTTTTATAAACATATAGCTTCAAAAGTGATAAAAAGAAAGAAAGAAGAAAGAAAGTGAGATGGGATCTCTTATTGAGGATTTTTCCTCTTTTTCTCCTCTTTTTTTTCTTTTTTTTTGATATAGCATATATACAATGATCCCAACTCAAAGAGAGATAATGATATACAAGAATGTTCTTCTCTCTTTTATATATTTTTTTTATAGAATAAGAGACTTGGAGCTAGGAATTAATAGCGGGGGAAATGCCATAAAATAGAATCACTAAGGGGAGATTCACCAATGATTTTAAAAGTAGAGAAATGATGTTCAAGATTTGTGGAGAAAGAAATAAATGTAACTCTCGGTTCACTCTAAAAGACATGCACGACAACTTCAGCAGGGTAATCTAATCTACTCAGTTTCGATCACAAAAAAGCTAACTAATCCAGATTTATCATAGCTAACATCATCCAATCATCCTGAAGTGAAGTGTACAATTCATGCATATAGAAGTGATATAGGAAGAGAAATCAGTACTCCAGATATAGGCATTCAATGCGCGAATCTTGGTGTGTTTTCTGTGATAGCATACATATGAATATTCAGACTCAGCTAATAATAAAATTTCATCCATTTTCATGCGGAAAAAGGTGTGGGTTACTATTCTAAATGCAAAGCAAGTCATATCATATGATATCTGAAATAAAGCCTAAGACATGACAAATATAGCATGCATATAGAATAAGCTAAATCCAACGTCATCATCATCACAGAAAAGTCATCTCTAGCATGAGATGAAAAAGAAATAAAGATAAAGGGAAAAATAGAACTATTTACAATGCAGCACACAAAAAAATAAGAAAAACGTGATGCATGGTAAAATGAAAGAAAAATAATGAAAAATGAGTGCAAAAGTGAAAAACGGTGTGAAAACTAAAAATAAAGGTGGTAAATCAAAAAGAACGTGAGAACTCACTCCCCCAAGCTAAATCGCACAGTGTCCTCAATATGCAAAGTGTGGCACACCGAGAGACGAGAAATGTGAGGGGAAAGTGAGGATGCATGCATGGAAGAAAAAAAAATGAATATAAAAAGGAAAAAAATAAAGAAATGAAAACATGATGCGGACATGATGCATGCACAGGTAGGAGTGATACAGATATAGAAGTGGCACCAAAAACTCTCCCTCTCTCCCAAAAAAGATATATATAGATATGATCAAAAATGAGAATCCCAAAGAGATATGATATGATATGCACAAATAGATAAGATCAAAAATATAATCCCAAAGTAAGTGAGGGGAGGGGGGTAGACAAAAGTGCAACAGGACCCAGCAGAAACGGGCAGCACAACGGCAGGAATGGATCAAGGCATCAAGAGTGCCTAAGAAGGCGGTGCTGCGCCGTCTCCGTCCTGAGGCGGAGGTCGTGAGGGTGGTGCTGGCTGGACAGGCTGCTGAGCGGGGGTGGGTGTGGGAGTGGCAGCAGGCTGAGTGGGTGTGGAAGTGTGGGTGGGAACCTGCTGGGTGGGTGGGGGTACGCGCGGGAGACGCTCTAAGACCTGTGTGAGACAGTAGTGGATATGTGGTAGCAGGTCGAAGCGGCCAGCCATCGCAGAGACGGTGGAGGACAGGGTCCGAAGGTCACCTCTGAGGCCACTCACCGCCCCCTCTAGAGCACGAATGCTCTGAAGTACTGCGTCAGGGGGAGGTGGTGCAGAGGGACGCACCTGGCGAGGCTGGGCTGGTCTGGGCTGGCGTACGCGAGTGGAGTATGTAACGGGCTTAGCAGGGAAGGGTACAAAAGGTGTCGCGCCTGGAAATGTGGGCCGGGCCTCAGTGTGAGGCCGGGGCGGGCGGTGAGAAGTGGAGGCAGCGGCAGTGAAAGAAGAGTACAAAAGTGGCTGTGAGGCGGCTAGAGAGGTCAGTGGCACAGAAGTGTGGACAGACGCCACGACGCTCTCAGAAAATACGGCAGGGGTGGAGACAGAGGTAACTACCGCTGGGGTGGAAGTGTGTGGACCAAAAGGCGCAACCCCAGCGGAGATCATGCTAGCCATGGTCTCCACGACCGCGGCGAATGAGGGCTCTCCACTCTCAACAAAGGTCTGCGGGCGCTCGGGGAGAGCGGAGCAAAGAGGCTCCACGGACAGAGGGCCGGTGGTGGGAGTGGTAGTGGTGGTGACAGCCTCGGAAGTGGTGGAGGTGGGCTCAGCTAAGGTGCTCCTGACACCGACAGAGGTGTCAGGAGCGACGGAAACGTCAGGTATGGGCTGAGGGGCCACAGGGTCAACGGGCTCGGCAGCAGGCTCGGCAGGGTGTGCAACAGGGTCTACAGGGGCAGCGGGGGCCTGCTCGGCCTCCTCGGCCTCGAGTACGTACACAGCGGGGATGAGGACATCCATCGCAGGGAGCCAGTCAACGTGGGCCGGTGCAATCTGGGTCCGAGCAGGGCTCGGGAGAATCATGTAGTCGGCACCGAAAGGGCCATGCAACCAGACCCAGTGACGCTCACCATGCGGACGCAGCATCTTCATCCGGGCCATAACATCTATCGACAAGGAAGTGGGGCCCGGGACGCGTCGCAAGTCGTCAGGTAGGTCCTCGCCGGTCATCATGGTAAGCAGGGTGATCAAACCGCCGCAGCAGATCGGTGAGCGAGCGCCCACCGATACGATGATGAGGTCTAAAAACCAAGCCGCAATGTCGATCACGACGGCGGGGACAAGCTCGTCTCCATCCCTAGATAGAGCTCTGGGACGTGTCATCGCATAGAGCATGTAGAGCTCTGGCGTAGACATCGTGCCCGGCTCATATCTCGCCAAAAATGTCGTCGCCATAAGGCGCTGAGCAATGCGAAGGCAGGGATGTACGATGGCCGAGGCCTTGGCCCTACTAGGGTCAAAGGCGGCGTGGAGACCCGTGATACGTGCCCAGAAGGCACCGGCGTCGAAAGAGGGTGGGGGGATATGTGTGGGGCCGTAACCGCGATCGGCTCCGGGGACAGCGGGCCACGAGAAAAACGCTCTCATCATATCGAGAGTGACCTGGCACTCTCGATCCATGAACCGGAATGAGCATCCCTCATCGGTCCGGGCAATCGAACTCAAAACCTCAAGTGTCGGGCGGGTAAAAGTATCCGCCGACACCTGGAAAAAATCTCGCCAGCCCACGTTGTCGTACAACGTGAGCATCCCCTCAAGTACCCCCAGGCGTCCTAGGTCAGCGAGGTGTGCAAACCTGGAGGGTACGATCGAGCGCTGGGAGATACGCTCGAAGACGGCGCGGTGTGCGTCGTCTCGGAACGTAATCCCGAGCGGCCCGACCAGTGGAGCCGGTGGTGGTGGCTGTGCAGCGGCGGGGAGAGGCTGTGCGGGCTGTGGGTGCACTGCAGGCTGTGCGGGCTGTGCGGGGCCTGCAGGCTGTGCTGGGTGGACGGCGTGTGTGGGGGAAGGAGGAGGAGACTCGTCCACCTCGTGGGCGGGGCCGGCATCATCCGACCTCTTCCGCTTAGCGGAAGGTCTCCTCGTCCGCGGCCGTGTCCGGGGCGGCATATCGGCCCCGAGCGCGTGCCGAAAAACGTGAAAAGTGTGGCGTGTGCAAAAAGAATGGAAAGAGTATACCCAAACACGCCGCGAGTGCTAAGCAGTGGAAGCGTGCGAAGTCCGCGCCCCCACGAAGTCCAAAACAGCCCGTAGAAGCTCCCCTAAGCTCCCCTAAGCTCCAAAAAGCAATCTGCGCAAGAAAAGACGATATCAGCTAGTAATATTCAAAATGCATGGAGTATTAGGGGTATAACAGATAGATATAGGAATTGATTCGGGTTAGGGGTTCGATTAATACACGGATCCTCGAAAAATACGCAAAAAGAGGAGAAAACGGGCAAAACAAGCTATACCGGAGGTGAACGGAGACAAGGCCGCCGGCGGCGACTCGGGCGGGGTGCGGCGATGGTCGGCCGGCGGTGGCTGGCCGAGCGGCGGCGCGCGCGGGCTTGGTCGGGCGAGTGAGGGCGAGTGCGAGGGGGTTCGGGCGAAGCAGCTGAAGGGGCGCGGGGGATTTGGGGTTTTTTTCGTTTCGAAATCCGCGCCCCCCCCCCCCCCCCCCCCCTCGCCCTTATATAATAAAGGTTACGACTCGGCCGAGTGACGTGGTTACTCGGCCGAGCGAGGCTAATGAAAATTTCTCCCCGCTATCGCTTCGGCCGAGTGTCTTTGCCAGCCTCGGCCGAGTGGAGTAAGTCCATTCGGCCGAGTGACTCAAGCTACTCGGCATGACTCGCCCTAGGAGGGTATCCGTTTTACTCGGCCGAGTGAACAAATGTACTCGACCGAGTAGCAGTTATATCGAAATCAAGAAAATAAACAGAGAGTTGGGTTCAGCAGACTTCCCTCGTTCGTGAGCGGCTCGGCCGGACGAACTTGTGTGCTCGGCCGAGTGACTAGTATACTCGGCTGAGTGAGCCTTGTGTTCTGCTGTTTGTCTTCGTTTTGGCTCCAAACTCCGTCTTTCTTCCTCCAGTCGATTCCATCTTCCTCCTAAGCGTCGAGCGCCTTCTTGGGGCGCTCCTCGTCGACTCGTTCATCCTCCTCATGATGGATCTACCTATCTCCTCTCCTGTCAAGAAAAAATAGGACCCGTTATCACAAAATTTTGGTCGAATGACTCAAAACACTAAAAATTTCTAAAACGAAAATAAAGAAAAAGTAAAAATAAAGCAAAAACCGTCGGGTTGCCTCCCGACAAGCGCTCGTTTAAGGTCGTGAGCTCGACCCCCTATAATTTTCAATCAATGCGGGATGTTTGGTGCATATGAGATGCACCCGTCAAACTTTCCGGGGAGCGCGCTTGGATTTGGATGTGGCAGCGGCGTGTTCTCCCTCGGTGGTCTCTCGTCTCGAATAGTGTTGGGGGGAGGCTCCCCCAAGCTAGCATTTGCTCCGGTCAACGGCTTTACCGGTGACGCCGGTTTCCGTGCCGGCGGAGCTTTCTTCGGAGACTTCAATTTCGAGAGCTTGCAGAGCTCTCGAATCTTTGCGACATCAGCGTCGCCTTCATCTTCTTCAGTGGAGAGGTCGGGGGAATCATCTTTATTCTCTTCATGGCCTAAATCCGGGCCTTCTTTGAAGTCCTCACCAAAAAGAGCGCCAATTGAGTGAGGAATCGCCTCCTCTATCACCTCATCAAGGAGGTCCATGTAATCAAGCTCCTCGTGGTAAGGCATGTGCTTCATAGCCTTAGGAATGTGGAGCTCCACCTCGATGTTGCCGACGTTTAAAGTAAGTGTACCTTCGCGCACGTCGACGATGACTCCGGCGGTGGCGAGGAATGGGCGTCCAAGTATCAATGAGGTGTCTCCCTCCTCCTTAACGTCCATGATCACAAAGTCACATGGCAAGCATATTCCACCCGGGACTTGGAGCGGTATGTCTTCGGCGATCCCTACCGGCCTAGTTATTCGCCCATCGGCCAATTGAATGCGCATGTCGGTAGGTTTCAACTTTGTCCCGGTGTTTAGCCTTAAAAACATGGAGAGTGGCATGAGTCTCACACTAGCCCCAAGATCAACCAATGCTTTTTGAAGAGGAACGCCGCCCAAGGTGCAAGGAATCCGAAAACTCCCCGGATCTTTAAATTTTGCCGGCTCCTTCTCTCTCTTGGTGAACCAAGAGCCCTCCTCGGCTAGCATGATCTTCTCCTTCCTTTTCCTCCCCGAAATCAAGTCTTTCAAAAATTTAGCATACGTGGGGATCTCGACGATGGCGTCGAGGAAGGGAATATTGAGGCTAACTCCTCTTAGATACTCAAGAAATTTCGCTAGCCTTTTCTCCATTTTCGCTTTCGCTAGTCTTTGGGGGAATGGGACCGGTGGCATGAAGCGCCTTTCCTCGATTAATTGTTCCGCTCTAGATTTCTCCTTGTCTTGTGGCTCCTTCTCCTTATCAACCTCAACTACCGGCTCAACCGGCTCCAAGCTTTCCTCCACGGCCTCCTCGGTAGGAATCATAGCGGGTGTGGTGTCCTTCCCGCCTCTAGTAGTGACGGCAACTACGGCGTTGATATGGCCGGTGTTGCCCCGTGGGTTTTGCTCCGGTTGCGCCGGCAATCGTTGAGTGTTCCGATTGAGCAACGCTAATTGCTCCGATATTTGAGCCACTACGGTGTTAAGAGAGTCTTGCCCCGCCTTCAAAGTAGCATTCACCTTATTTTGCTCGACCATGAACGCCTCCACTCTAGCTTCGAAGTCGGATCGTTGTGGAGCTTGCGGCGGATTTTGATTTTGGTTCCTCCACCCTTGGTTGTATCCGGGAGGCCTATATGGTGGAACTTGTTGCTTCGGTTGAAAGTTTTGTTGAGTAGGCCCCTCGGTGGATAGTTTTGTTGTTGGGGTGGTGGTGGTCGAGCTTGTTGAGGCGGTGGTTGTGGCGGGTTCAAAGCTCCTTCATTGTTGGCGTAGGAGAATCCCGGATGATCTCTTGCGGCCGGATTGGACCAATACCCTTGGTTCCCCGCAACATATTGTACTTGCTCCAAGGGTCCTTCTCCTTGCTCTCCTCCCGAGTACATGACTTGAGATTGGTCTTGCCAATCACACATTTGGTTGGTCGGTGCGGAGGTGGATGGGCTTCCTTGGGGCTCCGTGATGAACTTCTCCAATCTCTCCACCACCTTGTGGAGAGAATCGAATTTGCTCGTGAGCTCCGCTACGGCCTTCGCCTCGTAGATGCTTGTTGGCTTTAAGGAGGATGTGGAGTGTCCTCGCTCATCGCCCCATTGTTGGTTATTTGAGGCCATCTCCTCAATTAGGGCTGTAGCTTCTTCGGGAGTCTTTGACAAGATTGCACCATTCGCCGCGGCATCAATAATTTGTTTGGTCCCCGGTTGGAGACCATTGTAGAAGCTATGCACTAGCTCCCAATCCTCTATACTGTGGTGCGGGCATTGATGCTGTAGATCCTTAAAACGCTCCCATGCTTCATAGAGCGTCTCCTGTGGTCCTTGCTTGAAGGACATGAGAGCGCTCCGGATCTTCACCGTCTTGGATGGCGGATAGAATTTGTCAATAAATGCACTCGCCAACTCGTCCCAAGTAGTGAAGATACCCTCAGCTTGCGTCCTCAACCAATAGAGCGTCTTGTCCTTTAGCGTGAAGGGGAAGAGGCGCAGTCTGATGGCATCAATGGAGACCCCCGTCATCTGGAATGTGGCGCACTTCGACAAGAATAGTTGGATGTGGTAGTGGGGGTTCTCATGTGCGTTCCCATGAAATGGGTCTTGTTGCATCAAAACCACCAATCCAGTCTTTAGCTCGAAGTTCTTGTCGGCCGCCAACTGCGGCATGGCGATGGATGAGGTGGTAGAAGAAGTCTTAGGCCTAAGCCTATCGTGAATAGAAATTATTCTCGCCATCCTCGCCGCCAATTCTTTGGGAGTTTCCGGGTTGGTCATGAACCGCCCTTCCGGACCTTGTCTCATTTCCGCTCTAAGTCTCCGCGCGGTACGTTCGATCTCGGGATCAAATAGTATAGCTTCGGGGTCCACCGTAGATCTCGTGTTCATGCACAGAGGAAACAGAGTTTCAAAGAAATGATTAGAACCGTGGAAGGGTTAGGTAAAAAAATAAAAATAAAAATGATAATAATAATAAAATAAAAAAGGGAAATAGCAAGGGTGAGAAAGAATCAAACGCAATCGCCTCCCCGGCAACGGCGCCAAAAACTTGGTCGGTTCCGAGTATACACCCAAAGAACGGTTGTAGTTTTACCGCAAGCGCACAGTGTAGCGGCGAGCGGGATATCGAACACAGGGATGACGAATGACCGTGCTTGCTCCTTATCAACCTGGCTACTTAAGAGAGAAATTTGCCTTTGGCGATCCTGTCACAATCGTCAGACAAAACGTGCAGAAATATCAAATCAAATAAAGAACGTCTAGGGAATGGGGAATCCCCGCTACTCACCGTATTTCATAAATGTGGTGCGTTGGTATCAAAATTGCTTGAATAAGAATTTGGATGAACTAGTTGCAACTGAATGTAGAACCAAGCTCACGCTCTCGCGCTGTTGCCGGTCTATAGCTATCCTAGGTTTGGGTCCAATCTCTTACAAACCCTAGCCTAGGAAAGCTAGCATTAGGATCAACATCATCGTCCAACCGCGCACCGAGTCCAATCTCTTGCAAACTCGATCCACGATCTAGATTGTGATAGTTCCTACCCGTCCAATCTCTTGCAAACGAGTATCGGCATGGAATTGCAACCGGGAATCCTAGTATCGGCCCAATCTCTTGCAAACCGATACTTCGAAAATCCGATTCCAACCCAATTCGGATTTCTAGGGCTTCCTATCGAATTGGGATCCAATCTCTTGTAAATCCCAATCGATATGAATACCTAGCCATCCGTAGTAAATTGATCACAATCTAATCTCTAATTATTGATTCTAGCACAATTTCTACCAATTCATCACAAATACGAAATTGGGCTTGTAGGGTTCATCCCCACGCCCCAAGACGTGGAGACTACTCACAATTCATAGCAAGATCACAAGAATATTCAATGAAATAAGCAATAGAATTCATCACAATATTGAGATAAGCAATAAAAATAGAATTTTTAAGGAAAAGAGATGCAAACCAATGGAGTTCTTCAATTGCTCTAACAAAAATCACAAACTTGTCTCTTCTCCAATCACAAGAATAAAGCTAAAAACTAATCTAAAAAGCTGCAAAAAATCTAAGAGAGAGGCTCTCTAAACTAGGGTAAAAACAGGGCTTAAATAGCCCTCAAAATCGTCCAAAAATCGTGACCAAAATACCCATGCACAGCCTGTTTTCCGCAATCTTCGCTACAGGCAGCGCATCGCACTCGGCCGAGTGACAAAAGTCGCTCGGCCGAGTGAAAACCCTGTCATTTTCCAGTAAGTCGGGGGCTTCAGGGGTCTTCAGTTAGGGGGCGGCTCGGTCGAGTGAGTTGTCGTCACTCGGCCGACGGCTTCAAGGCACTCGGGCGGACGTAATAATCCACTCGGCCGAGTGGGTCTTCTGAAGCTCAGGCAGCCGAAAAACAGTAACTTCGATGTTTTGGAAGGGCCTCGTCTGGGCGCCACTCGGGCGGACGCAATATCGTCACTCGGCCGATGTGGTCTTCGGTGCTCGGCCGAGTGCACATAGGGATCGTATCTGTTCAGGTCGGCCGAACAGTGTCTCGCTGGTCGGCCGAGTAGCTTCTCCACTCGGCCGAGTGGGACACAAAAAATGCCCATTCTGCTTGTTTTGGCCTCCTCGTCGCTCCTGTGACGTCCATTCTTCTTCCGCTCCTCTCCAACAGCAAAATACCCCTCGGGGAGGTCGTCGGTGACCGTCTAAAGTGAGCGTATCTCAAGATCACTCCAAATCGTGCCAAATCACCTGAAATGCGACAAAAACAACAAATCGTGAAAAGCATCGCAATATCGTCGATATATCGTAAAAAACATGATTTGGGCGATGCAAATGGCATGCAAACATGCGGAAAAAAGGTGTAAAATAAGGAGTGATCAGCAGTGCGCAGCTGGGCGGTACACGCGGGCATGACGACAGGGGCTGCAGCCTGGTGGTGTGGAGGTTTGTGCGAGGAGGGGCACGGCCTGAGTTTGGGGCGACGGCAGCGCTCTTCAGGCGAGGGAAGAGCACGGGTAGAGGTGGAGGGTTTTGGATGAAGAGGGATCTGAAGTTGTGTATGAATCTGAAGTTTGTATTTCTTTGGGTTTTTCCCCCTCTTTTGATTTCTGATTTCAAAATCAGTTGGGGTTTAATTTTGGTTTGGGCTGAAATTAATGGGGGATTTTTTTTGTTGCTGAATTTATGGGCTGACTTGGGTGGTGCATGGCGTTTGAGGATGCGGTTGTGATAAAGGTGGAGGATTTGGGAAGCTGATGAACAGATTTTTGGTTTGAATTTGGGGCTTATTTGTTCCTGGTTTGGGGTTGATTTGTGTTGATGGGTTTGCAGAATGGTTTTGTAGGAGAGTTTTTCTTTGCAGGAGAGAAGACGTTGGCAACCTTAAGAAGAACTTTGGCAGGGGGACAGGGTTTGTATTAGTCAAGTCATTTAATGAGATTAGGTTTTGGATTAAGATGTGAATTAATGAAAACTTTTGACTAATTTTTAGGGGGATGTATCTGTCTTCAAAAGGACGTGAGCTAGTTTGAAAAACAAGCTCCCACGTGAAAACGTGGGCTGCTCCTCATCTCCATGTCCAAGTGTAGAGTGTGTGTGTGTTGTGTAGCACCAAAAAGAAAGGGATGAATGGTTCAATTGCGTAATCATTTTTAGTCAATTATCATTAACTTAGGGGTTGGTGGGTTGTATCAGTTTGACGAAGGAACGAAAACGTGGAAACGTTTCGTTTGGTGAAGCTAATTAAATACGGTTGAAACGTAATTCGGTTAAGTTAATTAGGAGAGGTTAACCTAGGTGATTAGTAAAACTAACTATATAAATGTAATTAGTAATTATTAAAGTACATAGTAAAGACCATTAGTAAAAGTAATTAGTAAGTGGTAAAATCAATTAGTAAATGTAATTAGTAAAATAATTAGTAGATGGTAGAAGGTAAAAGTGATTGAGGAAGAGTAATTAATAATAAAATATTATTAAAATATCGGTTCTCCAAAAATTACGAAAAATGCCACAGGTTCGTATCTTCGCGAGAAGCACGAATCCGAAGTCCATTTTAAGATCGTATTTGCATCAAATTCTTATACAATAATACATAAAAATATTTAAACTCAAAGTCATATTTTAAAATTGTATAAACTGTTTTTAAATCCTTCGAACATATTTGAAATCCTTTTGTAATAGTAATACGTAAAAGATGTAAAATGTGGAAATACATGTATTACTGGATACGGGTCATTACATCCTACCCACCTTATAAAAATTCCGTACTCGGAATTTCTCAAGATTTGGGCTCATTAAACAGATTTTGATTATGCACCTTATCGTCTTTCTACGAGGTAAACTATGAACTGAAATACTTCAAGACGAAGTAATGAAATTGGTTAGGAAAAGTCACAAGTGATGTGGTTAAGATTGAGTTGCAAAAACAGAGGTTCGGATGACTAAGCACCATCGATGGCCTTAGCCGTTAGTGGGCAAGTGAAACGGCTAGGGACAGCTACTCAAGATGTGCAGGGATGAGGATGAGTGATGAATAATAATGTATATCGTATCCTCTTAACAGCAACCCCAATATCCTAACACACAGGTTGTTAAACCCATAACCTCAAACAAGTGTTCCTAAAATAAATCATCACCTCATGTCTCGTCACTGAATAATGTTACAACTATAAACATATCCTAAACTTAAATCAGGTCCAATACTTTCCCTTTCTTTTTTATTTCTATCTCATAATTCTTGTCTTAAACAATTAATACTTTAAACAAGGCAACCTCGAAAGGGAAAATACCAACTATCCTCAATCAATACTTCTTACAAATTTCCTCATTCCTTTGCTCACCATTGCTATTAAGACAGTAACATCTTTTCGGGTGTCTTTAATGTACGATATCCTCTATACCCAAGTTCTCCAAGAAACTGCACATTCTCTTAAGTTGTCTTATCCGTACTGTATCATCTGTTGCTCATTGTATAACCTAACTTGTAGTACTATAATTGTGACATCATATAACTTCAACCTTATTCTTATCTCCAGCAATTGGTATAACGACGCTTCACCAATTACTGGTATATGACAATAAGTACCAATGTGCCTAGTATACATCACCATCTACCACAACATTTATCATGCACCCAACTCATTCTTCATCGTGACAACCCATAAGTTTAAACACCTTAATTAACAAACTATTAAATCACATCTCATCATTTATTATTGTATCTTATCCTAAGCAACTTAGATCAATTTACGCAACCATCCATTCGTATCAACATATCATATCATTTCCGACGTCTCCATCACTCTATCCGTACGATGAAGTCTTGTTACTTTACATACTCTACTAATTATCATCGTCATCATAAATCATGTAATATCTACAAAGTTACTCTCAGCTGCTACTAATATGAATTCCAAATCTGTAATGTACTCGTCTTCCTGTGCACCATTCATAGTACGGAATCCTATTGAAGCCATTATGTATGGGTATATCCAAATGTGAAATATAACTCTTGAACACATCATTCCATCTATCATATTGTAAACAATCAATACAACTACACTTTACATCATCTTAAACTACTCCTATCCGTAATTATAATCCCCTAATAATAATAATATATCTAACACTCTATCAACATAATGCATAACAAAATTCAACACTGCTGATGATAGAAATAAAGGTAGAAGAAAAAATTTTAAAAGGGGTTATAACGCAAATTTAAAACTAATCTCGCTAAAGTGCTAACAAGTAAATAGATGCACTAATGTGATCACCAAGAGATAGTGTAGGATACAGAGTTGTATGATGTAACGAATCAAGTTTGCGACGAATGGGTTCAGGTGAGGCGAGGATATGGAGTTAGCTTGATCAGGTGGCATAGAGATGGTTATGAATGATTAAATGGGAGAATGGTAGGTATGTGTAAAAATGTGACAATATCCCCATAACGTATATAAGGATAGTGAGTAGGTGGTATAAGTTAAAACAATAGATAAGCAATAGACGAAAAAGTCATGGGTGTAGAGATGTGGTGTTTGTTTCGTAACTGGAGATAGATTTTCACAAAAAATTTAAAGTATGAACACGATGAATGCAGAACTGGGTAGTTGGAGTTCTATTTAGTAGTTTAAATTTGTAGATGATTGGTTGTTTTGAAATCCGTTGTAGTATAGTAAGAAAGTAAATGCTATACATAATCATGATTCACGTCCTTGCGGTCCAGCAGATACGGCCAGGAAAGTGACTAAGCCAAGATCACTTACCCCCAGTCTAGCTAGGGTGATCCAACAAACTTAGCCAAGCACATTGACCGGATCATGGTCCATTGAAGAAAGATTATCATTTATATGCGTGCCATCAAAAAAAATGTTTTTTTTGTTTTTATTAACAACTAATTAATCCTATCAACTAGTTAAATCTTAAAAATTCAAAATTTTAGTTTTTGTTAATGACTTGTTATTAAGTCTTTAACAACTATACGGTTTTATTCGTATCAAAGAAAACTTGGATTATCAACGAAGGAAGTTATTTGCGAAAGTAACTCTAATGACTGGAACACGAGTTCTTGGACAAGGGTTAAGAGTTCAAAGGAGATGATGAGAATCAAGGAAGACCTAATGAGGATGGTAATTAGGACGCTTCACCCGTATATCCAATACAGGTGTACACTCGAGACATCATGTACTCGAGTGGAAAGGAAGTGAGGTTTAAAGATAAAGATCTCCATATTTAGAAAGTAAAATATGTGGGTATAGATTAGAAATCATTATAATATAGTGACTAAAAATTTTCAGCGAAGGAAACTCAAAATCAAAGAATAAATTTATGTCAGTTGAAAAATATGATGCCTATGTATATATATTAAGGATTTTTAAAGAAGTTAAACTGGGCGAGGAATTCCATAAAACGGATATCGACAGTAGAATCAGTATAGTAATGTGGATGATTCAAAAGGATAATGATGGCTGTCAGGAAGATCACGTGGGTTGAGATCAAGGATTAGAATAGGATGATCAAATGTGAATATGGCTAGGAAATGACTTGTGAAACGGCTACGATAGATTCCTAGGGTCATAATGTGGAATGTAAAATGAAGGAAGATTAAAAATCAAGGATATACTGATTTGGTTGACTAAGGATCAGGAACCTTAGGACTAGGATTTTCTAATGAATTGAGGTAGAAAATTCTAAGGAAAAGTGTTGTCTGAGAGTCAAGATTGTAATATTATCTATGTTGTTTTAAAGTATTTTGCATGAGCATCGACCTGCATAGGCCACCACTAAAACCTGTCACGCCCCGCTTCCCATTAAGCTTGGGAGTGAGGACGCGAATGGGTCCGCACGTGCAAGTAAGAAGGAGGCACTTTTGCTTTTCTTTCCTCCTTGACTTAACACAATAAGCATCTGTGTGAAATACCGTAGGTTCTTGCTTGCATTACTTAAAAACAACACAGATGAGTAAAATATTATTACAATCTCAAACATCTCAACGGAATTGCAACAAATGAAGAAAAGAAGAGTCGGTCTTATGACCCGTACAACAAATGAAAAGAAGTACACTGGTGGTTCACTAATCAACAACTCTTGGTCCACTGGTTCAGCTATCTCAACTAGTCCTCCTGATGCTAAAGCTCGGGATCTGACATACATCCAAAAACATGAATGTATGTCAGCAATGGTCTGCAAGTAGATGTCAGAAACCCAAGGCAAGATATACAAAATTATACTGGATTTAAGAAGCATTAATAAATTTAACGAGATATCAACAAAAAGTTTAAACATGTTGATTATAAAATGTTATAAAGTAAAATACTCATATCATGCAGTTCTAGGCAAAAGTAAAGTGAGCAGTTATGACATGGCAGTTATAATGAATTAAAAGTAAGCACTATAAACATGGCAATCCTAATGTGCGAGCAAGTGACAACGATTATTACAATTACGATGTAATGCTTTCTATCACGCATAGGGTTCTCGACTTTAGGTCGTGATGAGTGAGTTCCTTCTTCACACGGGGGCTTACCGTGATTGGTGCTAACCCACGGCATGGGTGGTGCCCTTGAAGATAGTACCCTTTCAGATGCCTAGTGGCCGCTCAACCCTAACCCCATCCCAAAAATGTGCTGGAACATGAGCCAGCCTAGTTCACGAATTACAAGCACGAAAGCACGAATTCAAGCGTTTGTCAACTCACATGACATCTCGAAAGTCACGATTTCGTCTATGAGGCGCACGATTTCACGATGGCAAACATTTGTTAGATATTTCAAGACATGCAGCAATTTAATAACATCATCATTTATTTTTTTGCAACATTTTCCATGAATACAAGAGTGTTGAACAACATTCACAATAATTTAACAAAAGGGCTGATTATAAGAATTTAACGAACATGTCACGGAAAGTAGTTTTCATTGCTATTGTTCTAAACTAAGGTATATCAAGTTATATGTCATTGGATCACATTTTCAGTCAAGAATGTCATGGTAGTAATTTCATGCATCATTTCACGTGTAGATTTTGAGTTATACAAATTTACATGCAATAGACCAAATGAGTATCCAACTTCAAAAATTCAATATAAATTGTACACTTGCCTGATTTCAGCGATTTTGGTGTCGTTGGGTTCGTCTTGACGGGTATTACGTAATGAAATGACTGGTTCTCTGTTTTGGGTAAACGTATCAATGAATTAGATGTGTTGCAAGAAAATCAAAATATCAAGTTAATCCCTCAAGTGGGTTCTCTGTCTAGGGTGATGTTTATATTGTATTATAACATTCTTATATTAACATGGTAAGCCTTATTTTATTCAAATTTCTAATATTACCCTAACAAGTTAATACTAACAAGTCAACTAACAAGCTGTAAAAGTTTTACTAACAAGTTATCATTTAAATCTAATACTAACAACCTCCTAACTAATATTATCCTAATTCTAGCTAATGGTAAGGTTAACATTTCATTAAATCGTCCCACCTATTCTACCTCTAACCATAATATCTTCTTACCCTCTCTCTCTAAACTTCTCTCTTTCTATCTGTCGACCTGTCTCTTCTTTCTATTTCTTTTTTTTTGTTTTTCAGCAAGTCACGCAACAAGGGGGAGAAAGGGGGCTCACGCTTGCGGGAGGCGCTGGCCGACGGCACAGGGCGGCGACGGCAGCAAAGGGCAGCGGCGGCGCAGCGCGCAGCTGGGCGGCGCGCGCAGGCACGACGGTAGGGGCTGTGGCCTGGTGGCGTGGAGGTTCACGCGAGGAGGGGCACGGCCTGAGTTTGGGGCGACGGTAGCGCTCTTTAGGCGAGGGAAGAGTACGGGTAGAGGTGGAGGGTTTTGGATGAAGAGGGATCTGAAGTTGTGTATGAATCTAAAGTTTGTTTTTCTTTGGGTTTGTTTTCCCCCTCTTTTGATTTCTGATTTCAAAATCAGTTGGGGTTTGATTTTGGTTTAGGCTGAAATTTATGGGGGATTTTTTTTGTTGCTGAATTTTATGGGCTGACTTGGTGGTGGATGGCGTTTGAGGATGCGATTGTGATGAAGGTGGAGGATTTGAGAAGCTGATGAACAGATTTTTGGTTTGAATTTGGGGCTGATTTGTTCCTGATTTGGGGTTGATTTGTGTTGATGGGTTTGCAGAATAGTTTTCAGGAGAGTTTTTCTTTGCAGGAGAGAAGACGTTGGCAACCTTAAGAAGAACTTTGGGAGAGGACAGGGTTTGTATTAGTCAATTCATTTAATGAGATTAGGTTTTGGATTAAGATGTGAATTAATGAAAACTTTTGACTAATTTTTAGGGGGATGTATCTGTCTTCAAAAAGACGTGAGCTGGTTTGAAAAACGAGCTCCCACGTGAAAACGTGGGCTGCTCCTCATCTCCATGTCCAAGTGCAGAGAGAGTTTGTGTTGTGTAGCACCAGAGAGAGGGATGAATGGTTCAATTGTGTAATCGTTTTTGGTCAATTATCATTAACTTAGGGGTTGGTGGGTTGTATCAGTTTGACGAAGGAACGAAAACGTGGAAACGTTTCGTTTAGTGAAGCTAATTAAATACGGTTGAAACGTAATTCGGTTAAGTTAATTAGGAGAGGTTAGCCTAGGTGATTAATAAAACGAACTATATAAATGTAATTAGTAATTATTAAAAGTAAATAGTAAAGACCATTAGTAAAAGTAATTAGTAAGTGGTAAAATCAATTAGTAAATGTAATTAGTAAAATAATTAGTAGATGGTAGAAGGTAAAAGTGATTAAGGAAGAGTAATTAATAATAAAATATTATTAAAATATCGATTCTCTAAAAATTACGAAAAATGCCACGGGTTCGTATCTTCGCGAGGAGCACGAATCCGAAGTCCATTTTAAGATCGTATTTGCATCAAATTCGTATACGATAATACGTAAAAATACTTAAATTCAAAGTCATATTTTAAAATTGTATAAACTATTTTTAAATCCTTCGGACGTATTTGAAATCCTTTTGTAATAGTAATACATAAAAGACGTAAAATGTGGAAATACATGTATTGCTGGATACGGGTCATTACATGAGCTTTCTCACCTTCTCTACTTGGGTGTACATCTTCCCAAGTGCCTCCAAACTGTTTACAATATCCGTGAACCTAGCATACATGCTCGAGATCTTTTTCTTTTTCCTGCATTTGGAGCATCTCAAAGCGTTGCATGCAAACATGGAGTTTAGACATTTTACCTTAGTCCTCCCTTTATGTGTGACTAAGAGGCGGTTCCAAATTTGATATGTAAACGTGCAATTCGACACCTTATCGAACTCCATCACAGTCAAAGCACAATTAAGCGAGTTCATCGCTTTTTGCATTATTTACCTCTGCGGCCACTAGAACGGGAGTTCACTTAGAGAAGCCTTCTTCGAGGGGCTCAACGTACTCCTTCTCCACCGTTATCCAAATAGAAATGCTCATTAGGAAGATCACCGTACGTGCTTTCCAATACCCGAAGTTTGACCCGTTCAAGAGAGTGGGTCGAATCATGGATTGACCTTCGGCAGTAGAGGATGCACCATCACGGTTGTTGTTGTTGTTGTTGTCGGTTGCCATAGTTTTATCTTGCTTTGATACCAATTTAGGACCTATAACTATGGGGAAAATACTAAAGGGGGGCGAATAGTGTTTTATGAAATTAAAAATGAAATTACGCCTAATTAAAATCCCCGGCAACCCTAGTAACCAATAGTGCGAAAATGAAATAAAGGAGACAACAACCACAGAAATGCAATCGCAAATACGTTATATACCCAGTTCAGATTCCCATGAATCAAATCCCGACTCCCTGTAATCCTACTCTAGAAACCCACTAGTAACCCACTAATAATTAGTAATCCACTAATATCACACTTGCCAAATACCAGCAAGTGTAAAACCAATACAACTTAACACCACTTCCCACAAACAGGGAATGGTACACTCTCACAAACCGAGAGTAATTCTCACAATAGAAAAGAGAGAATATGAAATATTCAAATTGAAATAACGACACAAGCATATGCCTTGAATATGCACTTTCCATGAAGTGAGGCAACGAAGTGTGTGAAGTGCTACTAAATTATGAATGAGAACATTAACTACTTGCACAAACATTGAAGCAATGAATGCTTTAAGATTGAGCTTTAAAGCTTGTGGACAAGGAAGGTGATGAGAGATTTGAATGCTTAAGGGAGTTTTAAATGCACTTCAATAAATTTAGCTGAGTTGCCAGCCTTCTGAATTGAATGCATTAAGTCCATATTTATAATAGCCCAAAAACCCCACCAAATCATGACCAAATCATCAGCATTAAATGCGGGAAACGATCTGAACGGGTAGAAATCCGAGTCACCAGTCGACTGGAGAAGACCCATTAGGCGACTGTGGTACTATGCTGACACAGCCTTAAATGCAGTATAATGACTAGTCAGCCAGACGTCTGCTGAAGGGTTCCCAGACGTCTGTGCTACTGTTCAGGTGTCTGGATCTAAAGCCTCAAATGACTTAATCGTCAGGTCACTGGAAAAAATGATTTACTTGAATTTTTGGAGAGAATACCAGAAGTTTGTAGAAGGGGTACCAGACGGCTGGGTGACTATTCAGGCGTCTTTCAAGAAAGCTACAGACAACTTAACAGTCGGATCAGAGGAAATGAAGTTACTGGAAATCCTGGCCAAGATACCAAACATCTGTAGGTGATCTCCCAGACGTATGTCCAACTATGTAGACGTCTGTCTAACTAAGGTTCCTAGGGCATCTTAAAACCTGCATGCCAGACGTTTAGATGACATACACCAACCATCTGGTTGAAGGCTGAAAGCTCAACTTTGAGCAGATGCATATCTAACCCTATGAGATCAACACATGAATGATCTAAAGTGTTGAGTATGACAAGTAAGTGCGTCTATTAATTCTATTCAAAGCTTAACATTCTAATTTAATAAAGAAGTAAAGAAATGATAGAATTACATATTAATCCACTTCACTTCTTATTGAATTCCTTGAAGTCTTCTATTTGAGTCCTAGAGTTCATCTCTCGATTTCATCATGTCATCACTTACATCATCGTGGCTTTTGATACAACTTGATCTACATTTGACGATGCTTTAATTAACTACAAAACAAGAGTTAGTCACAATTAATTATGTTTGCTCATCATCAAAACCAAATTAAGAGACTAAGCTGCACCAGCCCTCCCATGCGCAAGGTACTTTAGCGTGTCTTAGGTTAAGGGACTAAGCTGCCCCAGCTTCTATTGATAATCAGAGAATGATTAACATATAGAATCTTCTCGATGAATCGTTCTGTGAACTTGTTCTTTAACAAGCACATGTGCACTGTCTCACGATGTCCACACATCAAGTGGCTACGAGACCTTACAATACCATTGTTATGGTAGAGATTAATGCACAATGGTCTATCCGAAATATCAATGTTTCGTCTTGATATTTCTACGATAAGAAACATTTAGGTTTTGTGCTTAAGCAGATCTATTGGGCCTCATTATCATGATCTCATCATGATCTCAATGTTCTGACACAATTACAAGGACTTTATTCATGCAATCACATAATAACATCCATGCATACTCAATTGTATCAAAAATCACATAGATAACAAATTACCAAATAGCATACTATTATTTCGAAGAAGATGTGTCAATTGCAATGATTGTCTTAAGGGCATACAAATCCTAACAATCTAGATATCTAAAAAATCATTAGATTAAAATACACTATTACCACCACCTTTTGAAGACAAAATGTAAAAATTACTATTAGTATCTTCCATCATCATTTGACACTCAAAATAATCATTCTTCACAACTTTTAGGTTCAAAATGATGTCTTAATCTTACTACTCATTGTGTCATGCTATATCATGACATGCGATCACAAGCCAAAGTAGCGGATGCCTAAAGCCATTCTTATCGTACAGCTTGATGTCTCTAATGGGCACATCCATGTTAGCATCATAAATCACGATGTAGCCAAGGACTCACACAGTAAAAAGGAGACAAGATCCATCCCTTACTCTCTTGTACAGGCACATTAGTATGCACATATTTGTATGATAATGTGATATGGTAGATTAACTTCTTTTCCCAGAAAGAAGTGTATTCTCAATATTTGTGTCACGCGAACCATAACCAAGTTCCCATAAGCAGCAATCTAATTTGAGTTCATTACCAACATGACACCGTGTCCGAAATCTCATGTTTGGCATAACCGTTCGACGGAAAATCGAGGCATTTTTCGTGCTATGGCCAAGCATAACTCTTGTCATCGTGCCAGACCTTGCCAGTTTTCCTAAACCCTAAAACAAAACAATGACGAAATTGATAAAACTCCCATTACTCTCACTATCCAAAAAAGGCGCAACAGTGTGAAATTTTCATTAAGGTGCCAAGTAGCACAAGGTTTCAACTTCACCCACATTCAGTCAGGCACAGAAGGTGATTCCTAGTGTGTGTGAGCTGATCAAATCTGTAGACATAACTTCATATATATAGTGGGATGTCCCAGTAAGGCATCACACGATACTCTTAACTGGTTTCCAATAGCCTAACCTTGGATTGGCCTGGTAGTGGCTAGCTACTTTTACCGCATAGGATATACCATGATGAGTACATAACATACGGAACATCAAGCTCCCCTTTATTGCTTCCGTACTTCTTAGAAATAGGAGTGTCAATGGAAGTACAATCACTAGTCCTGAACTGTTTGAGAATCTTTCTGATGTATGTCTCCTGGGACAAACCTAGAAGCCTTCTTGAATGATCTCTGAGGACGCAAATCCTTGGAATATAACAAGCATATACAATATCATTCTTCTCAAAAGTGGAGGACAACCGCTGCTGAATGGTATCTACCATATCCTCATCGACTCAAGCACTTTCTCCATTGTAATATCCCACCTTTTCACATCCCGACCAGAAGTGACATCATCAAAGTTTCCCAGGCCCCTCAGTCTCATGCGGAGCACTCAAGAACATTTGCTCCCTTGGAAGATCAAATCTCTACATATAATTGCATAATTCCGTTGCCATTGCATAGAACTCAGAAAATACTACTAAACAATTATGTAAATTATAGAATCAGAGCCTGCAGTATTAAAACAAGCATAAAGCAGCTCAAAATGTGAATTCATGATGATAAGCACACATCGCCCCATAAACAATAAACAAAAATATTAGCGTTCTAACAAACAATATCACCTCTCTTGGTCACATAACATAGTAGAAATGCGAGTAAAACGACAAAACAACTACTTATTGAGCTTGCAGGTATCCTTGTTTCTATTCATAATGTTTCCGAATAGATACACAAAGCCACAAGGATGTGCTGATATTCAGGGCCCCCTACAAGGAAATGGCAGCTTCAGTGTTCTTCCAAGCCTCCATGGCATCACCTTTAACCACCTTCCTCATCTTTGCAACCACGTCCTTTGCCTCATCCACCCTAGACTCCCCCTTCAAACCCTCGACCAACCCCCTCACCACTCCAAAGGGCGGAGACCATTTCCTCCCCACGCACTCCTTAAACACCTCCAGCCCCTTCCCAAACTCTCCATTCTCGACCAAACTCCTAATCAGAGCGGCATACGTGACAAAATCAGGCGAAGCGCTCCCATCATCCTCCTCCTTCATGCTCTTCATCCTCTCAAACACCTTCATCGCCTTCTTTGCGTTCCCCTCCTTGCAAAACCCCTCAATGATCATATTGAACGCGTTCCTATTCGGCTTCACCTTCTTCGTCCCCATCACATCCAACAGCTCCTCGGCCTCAAAGCTCCTCCCGCTGGCACACAACCCTGCGATCCTGCAATTGAAAGTAGCCACATTTGCCTCAAGCCCCTTGTCGTTCATCTCCTTCAAAATCTCCTCACACCCAGCCTTGTCTCCCTTCTTCAAATACCCATTGAACAGCGCGTTGTAGCTTACGATATCCGCCTTGATCCCCTTCGTGGGCATTTCATCGAGCAGCTTGCGTGCGCCATCAACGTCCCCACTCTCACACAGCCCCTGCAACAAGATGTTATGCGCCGTGATCCCTGGAGATATTTTGATCGATTCGGGCACACTATTGAAAGATTCAAGAAGCCCGTCGAACTTCCGATTTTTGAGGAAGACGGTGAGGAGGGCGCAGAGAGTGCGCTCGGAGTGCTTGAGGCCCGCATCGGGGATGGATTCAAATGCCCTGACGGCGTGATCGATCATGCCGGCGTCGGAGTAGAGGGATATGATGCGGATTAGGAAGCCTTCGGATCTTGGGAGGGTCGGGTCGGATCTCTGGGAGTCGAGGATCCGCTCGATGAGGTCGGGGCGGTTGGCTTGGGCGAGCTTCCGTATGGAGAGCCTGTAGATGGCGCGGTCGCCGTGGAACTTGGGGGAGGAGGCGGATGACTGAAAGAGGGAGGCGAGGCGGTCCGGGTCAGGCTCGGAGCGGATGGCGGATTTGACGCGGGTGATGGGATCCGACAGCGGGGCGGAGGGAGAGGGGTTGGACATGAGTTTTGAGAGAGAAGCGAGTTGTTTGGGTTTCGGGGTTTTCTTTAGGGCGGCCGCCATCGGAAAGCAAGAGAGGAGAGGAGGAGAGATTTTTGGTTTAGGGGTTTTGTGAGTTTTGAGTGGGGAGCTTTTGTGCGTTTAAGTTCCAGTGAGTCTATATAAGAACTCATTATTTTCTGAGGTTGTGTGTGGGTTTGACGTTTGAGTTCAAGCTAAGCAAAAAGGTAATTTTCGTGCATTTCTCTGTTTCTCTTGTTTTTCACAAGGAAAATTTTTGTTGCAGTGAGTCTATATAAGAACTCATTATTTTCTGTACAAGAAGAACACACACACAAAAATGTTTGTTGCATGTTAATGGGGAAAAAGAAGTGTCCACCTCCTAACATTTTAGCTTTTGATGTTGCGAAGTGCTTTCTGGGAAAAAAATCTAGGCCTTTATTTATAGAGTAACAGTGAAGAGTTCATACAATAATGGGATACATTAGGATACAAACTCCTAATCTGTTATACGATAGGATATGTCATACATGGGCGTACATAATACCATTCATAACACTCTACATTATCCAGCCATAAGTGTGAATTTATACTCATGAATACTTTGAGATTCTGAATATTGTGTGAGTATCACTAGGGATGGATACTTAGTGATCCAGAGTTAATGAGATTTGCCTCGTTAAAACTTTTGATTATGGAAAACTCAGTAGGAAAAAATCATAGCTAAAAAAGAGTACAATTCTCTTTCAACTCTCTCTGATCTATATAAACTCTTAGGTTTTCAGATCTTCTACACGTTTTACATCAATCATATTTACAAGATTCTGAAAAAGTATGTACGAATCAAAGATATCGTCATTCCTTGGTAGCTGCTGAATCCAAAAGACCTCTGAATAGTTGTGCTTTGTCTTGTCGCCTCCGATTTGGTCTCCTCTAAGTTGAGGTAAGCATGTGGCATGGTCTTCAGACTATGTGGTCGGCTCCAAAGCACCAATCTTTGACCCAGTCGTCACTGGGATGTGATGTATCACTGGGCGCAACCAGACACTCTCAGCTGCTTGTGGAATGGCGAGAATCTCAAAATGATAGAATGAGGTCACCTTCGTAGTTTGCTTTACAGATCTACAAGAGATGGTCATTCCATCGTAGGTAAACACATACCCATATTGTGACTTCTCATTATGGGGCTCGGATCTGTAACATGCATCTGTAAAACCAATCAATGTGGAGGATGATCCTTTCTTATAATATAATCCCAAATCTATTAACCCTTGGAGGTAGCGTAGACGATGCTTAACTCTAGTCCAGTGGCACTTTGTAGGCATAGCACTATATCTGGCTAGTAGATTTACTGCAATTGCTATAGCGAGACGCGTGCAGTTAGCCAGATAGAGAAATGCTTAAGGAATTTCAGGATCTAAAATATCCTTCCTCTCTTCTAGCTGACGGAAGTGGTCTTTTTATACATCCAGTGAACGTACTACCATTGGTGTACTCAGAGATAACAATATTCTTCAACACACTATGTGTGTATGAAGTCTAATATAACAGGATTTTATCTTTTAGATAATAAATCTGCGAGCCATGACATAGCTTTATTTTTGCATATATCTTTCATATCATATTTGATAGTCGGGCTAGAAAAGATATTTCAGTTTTCTCTTTAGGAGATCTGATGAGATTTAAGTCGTTTACAACTGTAATCTCAAATCATGTACTTTACTCTTATAAAAATGCAAAGACAACCTGCAGTAGGAATCCTTGCTTTATCAATGGACTCACTTGGTTGTACAACATTTTATCATCTCTTCAATAGAATAGACGGGACGTCTATTCAAGCATTTAAGGAAATGATTAATGTATATTTATCAATATATTCATAGAGGTATGTTGTCATAACTGTTGGATCTGGATCCTAGCCTAGAGGGGGGTGAATAGGCTAATAAAAATAATTCGTGCAACCCACAAATAAGCACACGCAGTTATCGCAGCAACATGGTAAATAAAAATGCAGACACAGAGTACACAGCAGATTTACCCTGGTTCGGTCGACCCTTAGACCTACTCCAGCCCCCAAAGCAAAACTAGTATTGAATAGCGCAATAGGTACAAAACCTCAAGTTAGAGCACGCTCAGAGCACCCTCTACGTCTTTACACTCGCTAGGCTCTCAGTACCACACACACACACACACAATGTTTTCTCTCACTATCAATCCTAGTAACGCTTTCTACCAGCTAGTCCCAAACTAGTTGGGTCCTACTTGTCTAGTCCCAACCAGACAAGTCCCAAAATAGTCACAAAATACTGGTAAAGTTTCCCCTACGAAGATCTAACACAACAACTACACAAAATAATAAAGAACAGAGTTTAGGAAGCTCAGTTTGTGTAGGGGCGTCGTCTTCGTCAATCAGCACGGGCCAGAAGTCGTCTGGCAAGTAGTAGTGGTCTCCTCGGCAACGGCAACTCAAGATGTGGCTTTTCGCTCCTAGGATGATGCGGTACGGCTTTAGCTTTGTGCTAGGAAGTTGTTTGGCCCTTGAATGCCCTTTCTATCTTAGCCCCTTGATTCTGGTTCTTTGTGCATTCTATGTGCGTGGCTTTGATGATGATGTCGTCTTCAACAATTGGGTCCTCCTACTTCACGCAAAGCTTTTAGAATTGAGAATATAAGCTATAAATAGATTCGGCCCGACCCTATGAAGATTAAAGATCTTGAGATTTGTAAAATCTGTGCTTGGAAAAATTCTGCAGAGAGAGCAAATTAATTCGACCCCAAACAAAAAAAACTTCGGATGTCCCCTCTTGCGCCTCAATACTTGTGTGCACACAAGCTTTCGTGTGGCCCTGAAAGGAATGAACAAGAGAGATAAATGATCTTTGTTTAATATTATCAAAAAAAACTTTCTGATTCTTTTGGCAGATTGAGAGTATGCCAATAAAAACTTATTTCGGCTCTCTAAAATTTTTGTGCCTGTCAACAATTAAGGCCGGCTCTTTGCTTGTCAATGCTTCGGACCTTTGGGGATTATGTGGCCGCCGTACCCTGCAAAACAAAAGAGAGAGGCGATTATTTAATTTTTTAACCCTTGATTAAAATCAACTCACCTTTGATGATGATTGCTCCTCAAAGACTTCGGCCCCTTCAAGAGCAAATTGAATCTTACGGCAGCATGCACTTGGAAAAAAAATGTATAAACAATTCCCCCCTTGAGACTTCGTTCTTTTGTTTGCCTAAGCAACATAAACAGAATGAAATAAAATTAGTATGGCCTCATCTTTTGAAAACTGCATGCATTCATGATGGATTAGAAATTGCATGCATGGGAATGGATTAAAAGAAATAAAAATTGCATGCATTTATTAGTTTTGAACTGAACTTCCCTTTTCCTTTGGTTCGGCCCCTGTGCAAATATTCCCCCCCCCCCAAACAAAATACGGCTCTTCAAGTTTTTTGTGAGAGGCTCTTCCTAGGTGCGGCTGTGTTTGATTCTTGGCCGTTTTGGAATTTTTTGTGTAGCCGCGCAATTTTTAGGGTTCTCTCAAAAGGGTTTATATAAGAATGGGTAGAGATCTTTGTGCCCCAAAGGAAATCCCTAGAAATAAGGAATGTGGATTTGAATTGATATTGAGTGGGGATTTGAATTTGAATGGGATAATGATAGCCATTGGATTCGATTTCCAATTCAAATTGGATATAGAAAAATCTATTGCAAATCTAGCTAATTGATTTCCATCTCTCTCCACATTAACGAAGTCAAATTGCTTTGGGTATAACTCTTTGACCAAGTCCATTAGCAATGTGAATAGCAATTCCTCCAACACGTTGACTTGGTCATCTCTTCAAGAATTACCGTTTTGCCAATCCTGAAACACACTTAGCACACACGTCAGAAATAACGACACGTTTGTTATCATCAAACCAAAGATCCTAGATCGTTGCGTCCAACAATCTCCCCCTTTTGGTGATGACAAACCCATAAAAGATTTGAGCAATAGATGGGTGTGTGTGAAGTGTGTTGAAGGGTGTAATGTAATATGATGTATGGATGAGTTATTTAAGCATTACAAAGCATGCACAACAAATAGTAAATATAAAAGCATGCTTCCCCTTCTCTCAAGCTCCCCCTTCAACATTATTTTTCATGCTCCCCCTTTAAAAAATAATACCGACATCAAATCTGTCAAATCGTTCTTTTCTTTCTCCCCCTTTGTAATCACCAAAAGTGGATTATTGAAGTCACAAAAGTATTCCATGCAAAAATAAACCATTATTAAATGTAGCGTGCAATTTGCATGAGTTTTCCACAAAATAGACAATCCAAGCTCATAGGGTTTCATAACAAGACTTCTCCACCTTAGTGTAAGTGTAGTGATATAGACAATAAAGTATAAGAGGAGATTCAATTTCAGAAAATCAACCAAATCAATCCACATTTTTCAATTTTTTCATGAATATCACTAGGATTGATTTTTCCCACCTCATCGAAGATGAGTTCAAGTTACCAAACCCCAAAACATGGCCTAAAAGGACTTTTAAATGTGAGGTGGCATTGCTTGATGAGTTGTATACACCAACGCTAATGATTACCCATGTAGCATAAGTTGGATACTCGTGGGTTGTGTATTAGCCATGAAGTGTATCCATTTTTCATACGGAGCAATTTTCATATTTTTTTTTCATTTGCAATTCTTTTGTGCTCAATTTTTATTCATGGCTAAACACATCATATCCCTTAGAAAATTCAGAATTTAATCATTCCTACATTCACTTTCCATTATTCTTCAAAAGAATCTCCAAAAAGTACTAAGAGGTCAAATATCGTGAAAGTGCAAATGTAGGTGTAGAAGTCAAGTTTAAAAATTATGAGACATGTCATGACTACTAAAAAAATAACATCATGTTTATGTAGTACAACAATAATGAATTGACTTCTACAAGGGATAGATTTGAACATTCAATAATACCACTTATAGATATTCATAAGAGGATATTCAATAAGCATAATTTTTTTTTGTTTTTTTTTTTCAATTTTTTGTTTTTCTTCTATAAAGAACTAAAACACGCCTAAAAACAACCAAGAAAGCACACAAACAAAAAATAAGTCAAGCACACACAAAAACTATGAAGGTATGCAATGAAATGCAAAGAGGGATAAAAATTATACCTTCGCGTCGCTATTTGGCTAAGGAGCTAGAAATAGAATGAGACTTTAAAAATTTGCTCCTCGCCAAGCCTCCATCACACCTACATGAAAGGTGTTAAGTGTGACCTTGGAATCCAACAAGGTCCACGAGTGTTAGCCATTAAAGATTTAGGAACCCAAACTTGTTTAAACTTGATATTTGTGTTCCTAAATTTACAATAATATGAAGTGTGTCCTATACTATTACAAGTAAAGCACTTTGCATATTTGTTCTTTGCAATAGAGGGTACATTGTGGAGTTTCTTGAATTTTTGCTTTTCAACGTTTTTCAGACCAAAACCAAGTCCTCTTCTATTATTGCCATATAATTGATTCTCTAAAATAGTGTCCAACGATTGTTTTCCCATAGAGAATTTCTTAATGTCTACTTCAAGATGAGAGACTTTGGTTTTTAATTGTTTATTTTCTTCCACAAGCATCGTGCATTTACTAATAAAAGCTCTCTTGTTTTCCTCTTCCTTTTTTTCAAATTCAATCATTTTTCTTTTAAAGTCATTATCCAACATGCAGAATTTATCATTAAGCTCTCTAATCACATAGTCTTTTTCAGTTTCGAGCTTAATCAAATCAAGTTTAAGCATGCTAATTTGGTTTAATAATGAGGGACAAGAAATACAAGGAGCAATTTCATCAAAGCTAGCTTTTTCCTTCTTCATGATTTCAATAGTAGACTTACATGCATTAAGTTCAATTTTAAGCTTTTCATTCTCTTTAAACACCTTATCATCTCTAACTTGCATGTCATAGTTCTGATTTTGGAGACATTTAATAGTGAACTCATGATCTACTATTTGACTTTGCATTTCTTCACAAATTTTAAGAAGTTCAGCTTTGCTACTAGATTTTACCTCGTTATGTTTTGCCATCAAGCAGAGGGAGGAGTGTGCTTCATTCTCCTCAAGCTCATCTCCACTATCCATGTCCCACGTTCGCACTACATCTTTTCCTTTCTTTTCTACGACACGAGCTGTTTCTTGTGGGCAATGTTTAGCGAAGTGTCCCCGCTTTCTGCATTTAAAACAAATAACTTTATGCTTAGTATTCTCACAAAGAGAAGCATCAAACTTATTTAAAGGAGCGTTTCTTCCCTTTTGATTCTTTTCATTGCGGGTGAGGGATTTCTCACTTCCATATGCAGTTTCCAAGGTCCTCAATATATCCTGCGCAGAAGAGCAATGTGAGATACGATCAAATATTATTCTACTCAACCCACACAATAAGATTTTCATTGCTCTAGTATTTATAGCACACACATTTTTATCATTTAAATTCAGATTACTTTCAGTCATAGAATATCCGTTATCAATAATGTACCAAGTATCAACATTAACGGATAGTAAGTAAGTTTTCATCCTAGCCTTCCAGTATATATAATCACTAGTCATAACCCGTGCCCGCGGGCACGGTTCGTTTAAGATTTTCCCCCGTAAAATCTTTGTTCCACAAAAAATTATTTACACATCCAAAATTTAAAATAACAACAAAATACTGTAAAAATATTTAGCAACACGAGCGCCTTCGGCTCGAAACAACAAATACGGCGCGGGCGCCTTTGGCGCAAAACAACAAATACGACGTAGAACAACAAAGTCGACGCGGGTGCCTTCAGCAAATTCGGCATAGAACAGCAAATTCGGTGAGGGCGCCTTCGGCGCGGAACAACAAATTCTGCGTAGAACAACAAATTCGGTACAGACGCCTTTGGCGTGGAACAACAAATTCGGCGTAAAAAATTCAGTGGAGCGCTTTCGGCGCCGAACAACAAATTAGCGTAAAAAATTTAGCGGACGTGGACGCCTTCAGCGCGAAACAACACACCTCATGGTGTTTAAATTTTTTTACAGACTTCTGCTTTAATTTTGATTCTCATGGCATGGTTCATGTCCAAAATTTAAGGTAGATGTGCAAAGTCGCTTTGTGAACCGAGCAAAGAGGTATGTTCACATAGTAATTCCTGAAGAATAATTCAATTCACTACCAAATACCAATTATAAAAGCTAACAGCTTTCATCTAAAATCAAATGGCTTTTATATAAGAAGACGAAACTGTAATATGAAGGATTGATTTGATTGATAAAAATACATTACCTAGATTGCCTTCTAAAATCTCTTAATTACTTCTCCTTTAAATTAAGTTCAATCAATCTTTGCAGACTTTGCAATCATTCAAGAAGTATCAACTCTACAATCATTAAAGAAGTATTAACCAGAAGTGTTAAGAACTAACGACAACAAATCAGAAAGCTTTGATAGATCAAGAGCATGAAACTAAGATATTTCAATTAGCAGTGGTTTTTTTGCTAGTAAATGTCTGATCAAAACCAAAGTTAATACAGAAACCCATAAGCACAGCCATCCAAGATTTAGAAATTTCAAAATCATCACGTAATCATCCTTGATGTGTTAAAAAGGACATTAGAATAAACATAAATAATTGTGTGCATATTGTTGGGGAATTGGCGGTCCCTTAGGGCACAAAAATTCTAGTCCCGTCCTAAGTCGGACGGAACATAGACACAAAAATCATAGCAGCGGAAGAAAAACCTATGTTAACTAATTAACATGCAGTTAAAAACAATTTTTAACTTAGCCCTAAGGTCCAAGACCCTATGCCAAGATATATGCCGACTTGGGATGGATCTGACCATCCCAAGAAGGATCTAGCCTACTGCGATTAAACTAAACTAATGCTAAAAATACTTTAACCACATACCCGGAATCTCAGCCCTGGAGCAGGCGAGATGTTCCACGCCGTCTTCCGAGCTGCTCCCGTCCCACGCCGAGCCGCTCCTTGAACCGCTCCCCGAACTGCTCCTCGAACCGCTCCGCATCCCGAGGCGATCAATCCCCGTGTCGCCGAGCCAACCACGCGCCGAAGAAAGTTTCACGCGAGTGAAACCTCCGCCAAAATTTCAGATCCAGAATCCGAACTCCTTTGTGGCTTTGCTAGAGCCCGCAGGAGTAAGGCAGAAATTTAGGGAGAAGAGAAATATTAATTTAAGCTTAGATCCGAGCGTGCTCCAACATTTACGAGAGCCGCTCAGATCTAGAGCTTGGGACGAGTTTTGAGGAAGGGGGGAGACCCCTATTTATATAGGCGGCGGACTCTCCCCTTTTCTCAAAATCCGATGTGGGACTAAACAATGAGTTAATTAAAATCAAGTTAGTTTGCACTTCACAAAGTGCAAACTTCCGTGAATTTTAACTCACTCACCGTTGAGCTTCAGGATTGATACAACCTATCAATACGACAAGCGTTCAACGGTGAACGCATAGGAAAAAACGGTTCGTCAATCGGAGTTCGTTTGACCCTCCAATTGAGTGTCCAAAGATCAGCCCTATGCTAGTTTTTCGCAAAAACTGAGCCGTCATTTGATTCAGCACACTTAGGGTTCAAAACCCTAGAGGTGGGGCCCATGGGTGGGCCCCACGCAACCCGCGCGCGCTTTAACCAGCCTGGGCAGAGCCCAGGCTGCGCCTGGACTCGCCCAGGCCCGCGCCTGGGCTCTGCCCAGGCGCTGGGCAGAACCCAGGCGGGCCTGGGCTGCCCAGGCGCCTGGGCTTAGCCCAGGCTTGTGCCTGGCTAGCCCAGGCCGAGCCTGGGCTTAGCCCAGGCAGCGCCTGGGCTAGCCCAGGCAGCCTGTTCTGTCTGGGCCTGGCCTGATATGATACTTTGGGTTGTTTTGGCTCTAACTTGAGCATTTGGTGTCCGATTTGGACGCCGTTCGAACCTGGGTCTAGACCGGGACATTCCCGTCTTACCCGTGAACTTTTCCTTGTGTTTATACTATTAAATATTGTATTAAACAATTTAATACACATTTAATCGCTTTTGCATCAAATGCAAAATAGTCCCTATCTAAGCTTAAATTATCATATTGCATCAAATGCAATTATCTCTTCTTTTGCATCAAATGCAAATATTCTCCCTAACTAATTTCTACCTATTACTAGACGAAGCGTTGCACTCTGTGTGAGACCCTACAGCCTGACCCTTACAACAGGTTGGGCTCGAAGCCCTATACGGCAGTGACCACGAGCAGTGGTTGCCGTCCCTGCTTCAGGAATCATCATTATGTGGTTAACTCATTGAAATGAGTATTGTCGGGACCACCTGACTGTTTCCGTGATGATTTCCGTAGTTATAGTCTCTTCGTCTAAATTGTGTCGTGTAGATCAAGTCTGGGGTACGGTCAAACTGTCAACCCCAATAACTTGACTCCGGTTAGTTTCTATCGATCTTTAGTCAACTAATGTTGGACTTCTTCCAACATACTCTGCGCAGAGTTTTTACTAAAGACCGAACTAACTCTACGACACTAACTCCCATTGACCGGGAGAGACGAATCCTCTCTTGGTCATTACTCGCCTCGTACGTTTCAAGTGACACCCAATCAAAAGACCTTTCGACAGGCATTGCCTCGAAGCTAGGTCAGTTGATATAAGTGGCACCGTTCACGCACAGGTCCGTCAAAATGACCTCAAGTCAAAAGACCAACTATCCTGTCATCACTCAGAGTTATCACTGACAGATTGGTCAATATAACCATATGATAACTCTAGTGGATCGTTCAGTGAACTCATTCTAATGAGCACCTGTGTCTCGTCTTCGACTTCGCCAAGTCAAGCGATCATGAGATCATCGCCACCGCTAAACGGTGAAGACTAAGACACAATGGTCTATCCGATGTTTCGATATCCTTGTCTCGAAACATCTACGACCACGAACCATTTCAGACTTATGCTACAGACGGTCAAACGTTTCTCCATGATCGAGATACTCATCTCGATACCCGTTTGACCTTGCATAAAGTCTCAGGACTTTACCTAAGTTGATATCTAATGTTAACTACATTACAATATAACTTAGATAAATTATTACCAAACAGCTTACTGTTATTTCGAACAAGATGTTTGTGCTATTCACACAGGAATAAATGGCCTTGAGGGCATCATATTCCTACATCTCCCACTTGCACTCAGGCCCATTTATCTCGGTATCTAATATCGTTTTTACACATAAGTTTTCCCGACTTCATGTGGTAGAGCCTTTGTGAGTGGATCTGCTAAAACCGTCTACACTATAGACTTAAGGGGTTTTTATGTTTGTGTTAGACCAACCATTTGAATCTCATTCATTTGGTCTATCGGAATCTATAATATTTTATTTCCCTGGATCTTATCCAGTTCATCGTACCTTACGATAATAATTTTAAATTAGTAATTGGTCATTACAAATGGCTCATATTTATTTCTGATAAAGTATCAAACCTTTTGATTACTTAATCAAAATATATGTTCCATCCTTTTGATGATTTGCATGTAATTTATACGCTCCCACTGACCTTGAAAACTATCTGGCTAATTCATATAAGTTGGTCTGTCTAAATCATATTTAGAAAAACGAACTTATAAGTGAATGCTCCAATTTTCATGGTCAACTTAAGCGTTTTACATCGGCTTTGGTCCGAGTAGATCTGTACACATCTTGTTGGCGAAACTGGTTTCATCATAATTCGTTTTAAAGAAATTAGGATGAAAACCGTTCTCGTCCAACAAGATTGTACTTCACTATTTTCCTTTCTGCACCAATCTTTTAACTTAAAGATTTACTTGCGGAAAGTGAGGAAACATTTTCCTTGGGCACGTAGACTAAATTCTCAAATTTATTTACGCACATGGACCTTCATCAAGTTTTAAATCGGAGTTACTACTCCGAATTTCATCCCAGAAGTTGACTAAGTCATCATCAGTTATGATGTCTAACTCGACAATTCGTCTCACGAGATTCGAGTATTTTTTACAACTTCCTTACGATTAATTTATTGAATATATTATTGATAATGTCCTCATAGGACATTATTAAAACCTAGGCATTACTATCTGGGACTTAACCCAGATGGAGGATTTAACTCAGAGTCACTTACAATGGATCACACTAAATCTAATTAAGTGTGATTCATACCTTTTAACACACCGATGTGTTAACAGACTTGATCTGAGAGAAAATCACATTTTCTTTTAATTACACAAGATTTTATTTAGCTAAGTATTTGACCATTCGATCTAATCGAATCAGTTAAAATACTTTAGTCATTTCGTTCTTTATTTTATCAGACTTGTGTTTTATCAAGAACACGTGTCTTAATAAAATATACGAATAACTTATTTTGGTTAATCTAGACTCGGGTACATCAGTATGTACGAGACTGAGTTCGACAACTCATTCTCCCACTGTCTTACAGATGGGTTTCGGCCTTTGTATCTAAGATGCTAAGACTCACAAGTGTCCGTAGACTTCATAATACGAGAGGTCAGACCTCTCTTTATGTGACTTGTGAAGCTTAATCTCTAGATACGACCTAGTCTAATTTTACCATATAAGTTTGCTACTATCTTGTGTATTTATATATCAACATTTAATATACATTTAGTTATTTACAAATTACTTAACACAAAACATTGTTTCAGAAGCAAGGTGACGACATTCGTCAAAAAATGTGTTAGACGTTTTGTATAACAACTTATTCCGAAATGTGACATTAAAATATGTCACGTTTTCATTTCCTCCTACTTATGCCTCTACTAATGAAAAATTAAACTAACTTTCTCAATTGACTTTCTGAAGTGCCTTCTTCCTTTTCTAAATCACATTTAGATATCAACATAAATAAATAGCTATGCAAGCAACTTATGTATCCAAACGCTTGAGCTTTGCAATCTTGAGTGTAGCTCAAGAAGTTTCTTGTCTCAAGATCCGGTTGGGATACATAGTCTTGCATCGCTCATGCACTCGTCTTCGACTCAAACGGTTTGATCGAATTCTCGAACTTTGCGGATCAAAATTGTTTGTCCATACAACCTTGAGGGTAGCTCGACAAGTTGTAGGGAGAAACATACTTTGAATGTCCTATATGTTTAAGCTGCCTCATATAGAGACGAGTGACATGTAGCTTTAATTTATTTGTTGGACCCAGAACTTAATGAAATCATATTTCTTAAGTCTGTTCTTTAGAAGGTCATTTAATGTCAACGAGAATATAGTTTTAATTCTATCAATTCGAATTTAACTTGATATTCAATTAATCAACTTATTGACCAGTTAACTAATTCCAATATTATCAATTGATTCTTTCGGTAAACATAGTCTTGCCCTAGTTTTAGCATATGTTCAATATTAAATATAGGTAGATTGGCTTTTATCTATCTATATCCTCCCACTAATTTTACGAACGTTTTAAAGCTTAATAACGAACGATTTAATCGAATTAAAATTAATGGGTAAGAGTTCCAATCACCTTGAGTCTAAACAACCTTGAGTGTAGCTCAACAAGTTGATTGACTCTGCGATCGGAAGATGACTCTTCATCGATCATATCGGATATGACTCTCTTAATCGGTTTTTGCCCCTAGCCATTCGTGATCATGAGTGTGCTCATCCAAATCACAATGTCTAGTCTAGTCGGACCCTTGTTTTCATGTCTAGCCTGACTTGCCCCTCAGCTCGGTGTATGCACGACACGTTGGTTAGGGTCAGGTCTTAGACTACATCTGGGCAGACTACATCCTTGACTAAACTTGCGCCGTCGCTCGGTGTATTCACGACAACGTCGGTTTGGGTCAAGTCAAGATGTCATCTTATGTATTTAAGAAGTTGGTTCCTATAAGATTGCCAGGTTACAGCTTGAGTGTATCTCAACAACTATAACGCGGGTCCTATAGTTACTAACCCCTAAAACAAGGAGGGCTACGGCTAATCTTGAAAAAGATCATTAACGTATTTGACTTAGATATAGTCCAGGGTGTCATACAATCGTGATTCGCGACATTGCGGTCCAGCGGAACTCAGCCAGGGAATTGACTAAGCCAGGATCACTACCCCTTGGACTAGCAAGGGTTGACCCAGAACTCTTAGCCAAGCACATTGACTGGATCATGGTCCATTGAATGAAGCTTGTCATTTTTGTATGTATGCCATAGACTAAACAGCTTTTATTAACAACTAATTAATCCTATCAACTAGTTGAATCCTTAAATTCAAAATTTTTAGGATTTGTTTAATAACTTTTATTAAGTCCTTATCAACTATAAGGTTCACGTGCTACCCTAATCGTTATTAGGATTTTAATAAATTTTATTAACAACGCTAGAAGCGAAGTCCTTTAATGAAAATTAATTATAACAATTAGAATTTAAAAATCATTTAAAGGACTACCCTAATCAGGAATTAGGTCTTAATATTGTTGTTACTGATTTATTAAAACATAGCATGTCATTAAAATTTAAGTAATAAATTTTAATCATTTTTAATGGCTAACCTAAAGGGTTGTCTTGTGTTATCAAATAAGGGACAAGATAAACAAGCCATTAAAATAAAGCTACACTAATTTATCGCATAAAGATAGTGCACAACTATTTAACATTTAAATATACTAAGTTTATCGCATAAACAATTTTTGCATGCAAACATAAATTTAACAATTAAATTTAAAATATGATTTTGAAATTATTTTATTTTTATCTCATAAAAACTTAATTTTAAAATCATAAATTTGCATGCTACTTAAAAAAAAAATTTATCGCATAAAAATTTTAATCTTTAAAATCAGTTTTAAAATTATCTCATAAAATTAAAACATCATTTTAAAAACTTTCAAGCTTAAAAATTTATCAAATAAAAAATTTTAGGCAATTTAAACTTATCGCATAAATTTTAAAAGATTTAAAATTGGTTTTAAAAATTATCACATAAATTTTAAAATGTCATTTTAAAAAATTTCCATGTTCAAAATTTATCAAAAAGATTTTTTGAACATCTAAAACATTTTTAAAATATTATCTCATAACTTTAAAAACTTTTGAAAGTATTTAAAAGCATTAACACGTTTAATCAAATCGCAGTACCTAGATCGGTACGCAAACCTAGGCTCTGATACCACTGTTGGGGAATTGGCGGTCCCTTAGGGCACAAAAATTCTAGTCCCGTCCTAAGTCGGACGGAACATAGACACAAAAATCATAGCAGCGGAAGAAAAACCTATGTTAACTAATTAACATGCAGTTAAAAACAATTTTTAACTTAGCCCCTAAGGTCCAAGACCCTATGCCAAGATATATGCCGACTTGGGATGGATCTGACCATCCCAAGAAGGATCTAGCCTACTGCGATTAAACTAAACTAATGCTAAAAATACTTTAACCACATACCCGGAATCTCAGCCCTGGAGCAGGCGAGATGTTCCGCGCCGTCTTCCGAGCTGCTCCCGTCCCACGCCGAGCCGCTCCTTGAACCGCTCCCCGAACTGCTCCTCGAACCGCTCCGCATCCCGAGGCGATCAATCCCCGTGTCGCCGAGCCAACCACGCGCCGAAGAAAGTTTCACGCGAGTGAAACCTCCGCCAAAATTTCAGATCCAGAATCCGAACTCCTTTGTGGCTTTGCTAGAGCCCGCAGGAGTAAGGCAGAAATTTAGGGAGAAGAGAAATATTAATTTAAGCTTAGATCCGAGCGTGCTCCAACATTTACGAGAGCCGCTCAGATCTAGAGCTTGGGACGAGTTTTGAGGAAGGGGGGAGACCCCTATTTATATAGGCGGCGGACTCTCCCCTTTTCTCAAAATCCGATGTGGGACTAAACAATGAGTTAATTAAAATCAAGTTAGTTTGCACTTCACAAAGTGCAAACTTCCGTGAATTTTAACTCACTCACCGTTGAGCTTCAGGATTGATACAACCTATCAATACGACAAGCGTTCAACGGTGAACGCATAGGAAAAAACGGTTCGTCAATCGGAGTTCGTTTGACCCTCCAATTGAGTGTCCAAAGATTAGCCCTAGGCTAGTTTTTCGCAAAAACTGAGCCGTCATTTGATTCAGCACACTTAGGGTTCAAAACCCTAGAGGTGGGGCCCATGGGTGGGCCCCACGCAACCCGCGCGCGCTTTAACCAGCCTGGGCAGAGCCCAGGCTGCGCCTGGACTCGCCCAGGCGCCTGGGCGCGCCCAGGCTCGCGCCTGGGCTCGCCCAGGCGGCCTGGGCGCGCCCAGGCCCGCGCCTGGGCTCTGCCCAGGCGCTGGGCAGAACCCAGGCGGGCCTGGGCTGCCCAGGCGCCTGGGCTTAGCCCAGGCTTGTGCCTGGCTAGCCCAGGCCGAGCCTGGGCTTAGCCCAGGCAGCGCCTGGCCTAGCCCAGGCAGCCTGTTCTGTCTGGGCCTGGCCTGATCTGATACTTTGGGTTGTTTTGGCTCTAACTTGAGCATTTGGTGTCCGATTTGGACGCCGTTCGAACCTGGGTCTAGACCGGGACATTCCCGTCTTACCCGTGAACTTTTCCTTGTGTTTATACTATTAAATATTGTATTAAACAATTTAATACACATTTAATCGCTTTTGCATCAAATGCAAAATAGTCCCTATCTAAGCTTAAATTATCATATTGCATCAAATGCAATTATCTCTTCTTTTGCATCAAATGCAAATATTCTCCCTAACTAATTTCTACCTATTACTAGACGAAGCGTTGCACTCTGTGTGAGACCCTACAGCCTGACCCTTACAACAGGTTGGGCTCGAAGCCCTATACGGCAGTGACCACGAGCAGTGGTTGCCGTCACTGCTTCAGGAATCATCATTATGTGGTTAACTCATTGAAATGAGTATTGTCGGGACCACCTGACTGTTTCCGTGATGATTTCCGCAGTTATAGTCTCTTCGTCTAAATTGTGTCGTGTAGATCAAGTCTGGGGTACGGTCAAACTGTCAACCCCAATAACTTGACTCAGGTTAGTTTCTATCGATCTTTAGTCAACTAATGTTGGACTTCTTCCAACATACTCTGCGCAGAGTTTTTACTAAAGACCGAACTAACTCTACGACACTAACTCCCATTGACCGGGAGAGACGAATCCTCTCTTGGTCATTACTCGCCTCGTACGTTTCAAGTGACACCCAATCAAAAGACCTTTCGACAGGCATTGCCTCGAAGCTAGGTCAGTTGATATAAGTGGCACCGTTCACGCACAGGTCCGTCAAAATGACCTCAAGTCAAAAGACCAACTATCCTGTCATCACTCAGAGTTATCACTGACAGATTGGTCAATATAACCATATGATAACTCTAGTGGATCGTTCAGTGAACTCATTCTAATGAGCACCTGTGTCTCGTCTTCGACTTCGCCAAGTCAAGCGATCATGAGATCATCGCCACCGCTAAACGGTGAAGACTAAGACACAATGGTCTATCCGATGTTTCGATATCCTTGTCTCGAAACATCTACGACCACGAACCATTTCAGACTTATGCTACAGACGGTCAAACGTTTCTCCATGATCGAGATACTCATCTCGATACCCGTTTGACCTTGCATAAAGTCTCAGGACTTTACCTAAGTTGATATCTAATGTTAACTACATTACAATATAACTTAGATAAATTATTACCAAACAGCTTACTGTTATTTCGAACAAGATGTTTGTGCTATTCACACAGGAATAAATGGCCTTGAGGGCATCATATTCCTACACATATATTTACAATGACTGTTCCTACAGTGACATTCTAAAATTGGTGACTAATTCACTATCCAAAAACTTTCGCTATTCTCCCTGTTCGCTTAGTATACTTGTAGTTCGAATTGCATGACTCCTTTACTTTATCATCCAGCATCCGAAGCTACTTACTCTGCCAAAAACAAAGAAAATAAATAAATAAAGTAATTCATCAAGGAACTTCAGTTCTTTCACAATAGCTTCACAAATAAACTGTAGTAAACGTGAGTAGAATGTAAAACAACACTATAAATCATGAACAGACAGCAACACAATAGCCACCATGGATTTTACTGAATCAGAGAATATATCACATTTTGAGTTTAAATCAAATTATCATCATTATAGTTCAAAGAAAATAAAATTTTACAGTTTCTTAAAATATCAAGGCCTACACTGGAAACCCCCAGGAGACAACATGAATGGTATTTGTTAAACAAAAATTACTAATGAAATAACTAACATAATGAACAGAATTCAATATCTCCAAGTTTTTCAGCCAGCAGTATAACAACAGACAAACTTAACTTAATTTATATATATTCAGGACCAATAAACTTGAATCAATTTGTAGATGTTACTGAGAGATCCATATATTGCAAGCACAATTCTGTTTAATGTACCCAAGTCCTTATACATGAATGAAACCACAAAACTTTCTCTTCCTCTTTCCCCACTGAGCTATAAATAGAATTAATCGACAGGATTGTAAAGATTTCATTATAGCACATAAAGTTGTGCACTTACCTTTGCAATAACTCTCAAAATGATATCCTGATGCTGATGTGGAATCTTATCAAGACCAACCAAAAGCTTAGGCGATGCTTTCTCCTTGACCTACAGTCCACAATTACACCTTTAATTAATCTCACTCCCTAACAGAGAAACCCTCAAAAAAATGGAAAGCATGAATCAATAAACCAACCATGTTAGCCAACCGCTCGAATGCCATCTCGATATAAATGATGCAAAAGTTCCTCACCATCGATAAACATGTTTCAATGTGACATTAGACCTAAATGCTAAATGTGTAGATTTCAAAATTTCTGGCACTAACAGAATCCGTAAATTAAAAAAATATGTTCAGGATTCATTATACAGATATTGAGTTGCACCAATGCATCCGTGCATGTCTTAACATGTTGATTGGCCGTACCATCATAGTTCATATCCCATCCTCACATTTATATACAATGAACATTCAATAATATAGAAATTTTATAAGAGGAAATATTGAAACTCTGGAGAGAATTTTCAGACAACAAAAAATACTAAATTTTAGATATTGTCAGTAGAAAGTTTAAATCATCCATGAATAAAAAAATGAAAAAAATAAGCAAGATGACAACAAAGAGCCGAGAGGACAACCAAATCTCTTGATGTCTGGAAGAGCTCCCTAACATTTGATGCAATACTGAGCTTTGACCTCAACAACATAAACTTCGGCTTTTACAGCAATAGCCAAAGCAAGAGATGTTTTCCATGGTCCCCATAAACCGTACTCCTATCAGATAGTCCCTAAACAGGAGACACTGTTCTGCAGTAACCCCAGGCGCTGATATCCCTGGATGTCGAGTTTGATTTGTGTAATCAGCAATATTTCCTGAAAGAATGCAGCTCGAGCATTTGATGAAAGTGACTGGCACATTGTCCCAACTGCAGCTCGAGCATTTGATGAGAGCACAATGTTTTTCTCTAACCCATTGTAGTGACTGCAGTTTTTTTTTCAAAGAACGATATTTTTGACTGCACTTAGTGACAGCTTAGTCTTGAGTCAATGGACATAATAACTACTTGCTGACAACAAATGTAAATAGAACTCGTGTTAGGAAAACCAGAATTTTAAAAAATGCCAAGCTAACCTAGGCTTAGAAGATGGTAATAAGTCCTAATACTCCTTATGTAACTGTTAGTTCAGGATAAGACATGGACTTCTTTAAAATTTCATATACAATAATAAAATGCTTTAATCGCCCAAAAGCTAAAGATGATGGGTTTGCCAATAATATATCTCAAGAAATACTGAAATATCCTCTCTAATGGCACGCCAAGCCACATGGAAAGAACTCCAGTAGTGGATATGGGTACACTTATAATTAACAACTATAAGGTTTAGATTCAGTGAGCTAATGAAACTCAGAATACTTACAGATAATAATGAACATGATTTAGTTCTAAGGAGTGTAAGGGATGGTTCAAACCTTCATGTAAATCATCGGATTGGTTGTTTTCTCCATAGTTTGACTAAAGAACCCATATAGCTTCCTGCAAAAAACGTAAACAAACAATCAGCATAATATCACTAATATAAAAACGACAAATGAAAACTCAACCCACCAAATGCCAAAAACAAACCTGGATTCAAAGTCAGAGGTGCAACTTTCAATTGAATTTGAAAGCCACTTTAGTCAAGTGTTTATCTTAATTAATATCTGTACCAACTCATCATAAAGGTGATGCAACCTGAAACAATTGAAAAGGCTAATGTAGAGGAAACATGACTCATTAAAATTGTCTTGTAAAAGCTAATGCTAATACAATTATGGATGTACAATTATGGACTCATTAACAGGACTCATTCTGTAATCAGCAGGACAAAAAAACATGAATACCAACAATTATGGATGCCATACATGCAGGCATTCATTCAAATTGCTTTAATCAGCAGGTATTTAAAATGAAGGCCACATTGCCTATTAGATTTCTATTGGATAAGGTGGGAAGGAAAAAAGAAGAAGAAGAAGAAGGAAGAAAGAATCTGGTCAAGAGGCAAGAAATTGGGGATGAAGAATCTATCAATAAGCAGATTATAACGAAGGGCCAGGAGTCGAAGTGCCTGTAGAGACTGTAACGAATTCTTGAGCATCAATGTTTGAGTGGAAGTTGGTGTTCTTTCGCATCTGTACATATTGCAGTGCATATAAACCTTTCTATGTGCGTATCCTGAATGTTAGAGTCAGCATGATGTGTCCAAGGCTTCTGCAAGATAAGTCGGACACTTGAAATCTCTATTTCTCTTGTTTGTGAAAAGAAATGAAGCTGTGATGGATATTGATATTTTCTCATAGTTGCATGCATGCTGCAGACCAAAATAAAAAAGCACAGTTAACATAATTCCAATTCATATCTTATAAAATCTGAAATCAGATAAAAGACTTACCCCCAAAACCAAAATACTCCATATCTGATATGATGCTAAGGTCAGATTCTGAAAATGCCTAGCTAAGCATGTTGTAATGTGGTTATGTGTATAACAATCCCCTTCGTAACATCTTGCAAGATTCTAAAATTTTGGCCTTGACATTTGCATACATAACATTATAAGAAGTTTCTAAATTGGACAACAATTTCAGAACAATCAACCATGCTAAAATCACTAATCGACCATACGATAACAATTGCAGAACAATAAAGTAAAAATTCGATGTAGAATAAATACTGAAATCATATTTCTACAACATGGGTAAATCGATTCGACGGGAGCTATCTTTAATGTTTATAGCATTTTGATACATGGACTTCTTGGCTTAGGGAATATCATTCACTCTAATTTATGCCATTTAAAAAGTCAAATATATGATGGGAGTGCAATTAGAAATCCAAAGAATGTGATTAGCTGGGTATGTTAGATCAGAACTGAAGACATGGAACCTGCTACGCAAGGGTACCAAACGAAAGGTGTACGGCGAATCAACCTAAAGAGAGAGAAAACTTTGAAAAAATTTAAAGCATACTAAGTTAAATAAGAAAGATTGGATTTGAATGGAGCTCTAAATTGAAATATGCTGTGGGTCCTCAGAAATAGTGAAGCAATCGTATCCATGATAACTAATAGCTCATACAAACTCTGATTTTTTGCAAACCTCAAGGCAAAAAAATACCATTATGAAGGCTGTATACAAATTAAGGAGCAATAGTTTTCCTTATTATACTGAAAGTGTTGAATACATGACATAATTGAGGATACTAACTGTTTCAGAGTGTTTTCTCACTACAAATGCGTTGACCGTGGACAACCCGGTCAACGTGGTCAAGGGGCCCGCTTGGGTCCCTCGGGTGTGTCAAGTCGGTGCTGATGAGGCGCGAGTTGGAGCTGCTGACGACGTGGAGCGCGTCAGCTGGGCCGAATCGGGGTCCTCGATCGTTGGTAGGGCGAGGGGAAGCCTCGGCCCGGGTTGAGACACTCGGCCTCGGTCGGACGTACTCGGCCTCGGCAGTCGGACGACGAGGGGTAGCCTCGATCGTCCAGCTGGTTGCGTGGTCGGCGAGGGGTGGAGGGGAAGCCTCGGCCCGTGGATCAGCTGTCCTCCTGCATAGACGAGAACGCTCGTCAGGGGGCCGGACCTTGGTTCCGGCCAAATCCCCTCCGATGCCTAAGTCAGATAGAGATCTGAAAGAGGAGGCCCGGCGGAGACGGTTCGACTCGTGAGGAGATCGGAACGGCGTCTCACGGCGCGAGCGGGGGAGGAAGGAGATGAAATGGGGGAACTAGGTCGTTGATGGAGTACCTTAGGTTTTAGATACCTGAGATGTGGTCCCTTGTCCTGTCGTCCTCCTAGCCCTTTTATAGAGCTCCCGGCGTGATTGCCCCCTGACCACGTCGCTCGTCCGCCCTCAATCGTGCCCCCTCAATCCGCCTCCCCCCCGTCGCCGCTCCCTGCGCCATGCCAGCACCTCCCCATTACCGCCATTTAGTGGTCGCGGAACTGGGGGAGTGGTTATCGCAGGAGTGGGCGAGTGACCAGCGTGTTATCGGGGCCGGGTCGGATCGACATTCGGGGGGGTCCATTATAGGGCCTTATCGAGTGGGCTTGAGCGCGCAGATGGGCTCTTGACCGGCAGTCGGGTTTCTGGGCTCGTGTCTTTCGGGTCTCGGTCAAATAGGCGTAACAATTGCCCCCATCGGTCGGGTTGATCGGCTTCGGCCGGTTCGGCTCGGCCGATGTGTCTTCCGCCGACTTTGACAGGCTCGTCAGTTGATGCCGACTCATTTATTAGTCGTCATCATGAGTTGGTCCGTTCGATACTTTTAAGGCACGGGCTCCGAAGCGTCGTCGGTCCTCTGATGCTGCCACGTGTATCTACAAGCTTATCCCCACCGCTCACGGGGTCATCTTAAGTTGAGAAGCCGAGGGGTTCGTGAGCCGCCCTCGGTGGGGTCGATCGGCCTTGGCTAGCTCGGTTCGACCGCTGTGCCTCCTGGGGTTCCGAGTGGCGCTTCAGTCGAGGCACGGTCATAAATGTAGGTCATGATGAGGCAGATCGATTGGACTTCCCTTGGCGCCGATTTCAAAACGCCGCCGGTTCTTCGAGGCCTGCCACGCGTTCTTGTCAGGCGCTTCGAATTCGCCCCTGTGTCCGGTATATAAGATCCCCAGCTGCGTTGATCTCCACTTCTCTCTTGCTCTTTCCATTGTTCTAGGCTTTCCACAACTCGGAGTTTCCCGTCGCCTTCGCTTCCTTGTCTCCTCCAAACTAGCTAAAAGGTAATTCCTTTCTCGCTTTCGTATTATGGCTGCTCTTAGGATAGGCGGTTCTAGCCAAGGGGCGAGGGATTCTCCGGAGTCCAGGCGGGGCGGGCCCCGGCTAGTGGGATCAGGTTCCTCCGCTGGGAGTCGTCCCCTCCGAGATAAGGGGAAGGGGAAGCTTTTCCCAGACTACGCCTGTGATGACATGGCATCGGCTACCGTGTGGCTTAACGTGCCCCCAGTTGTCCTCCGAACGCCGTTGGGGACCTCTCCTTCAGCGGCCACGGAGATCCGGGAAAGGTATCTCTGCTTCTCGTACGATGTCCGAGTTCCATTCGTCGACGAGCGGATTTGCCTTCCGAGGAGCAATGAGGTCGGCGTATACGTCGAGATGTTCTGCCTGGGTCTTCGTTTCCCGCTCAATCCCTTCTTCATCCAGGTCATGGAATATCTCACGGTGCCCCTTTGCCAGTTCACCCCTTGTTCGATTGCGGTACTGACGGGCTTCGCGACGCTCTGCTGTACCCGTGGTCTGGAGCCGTCTCTCCCCCTTCTCTTCCACTTTTATCAGATCCAGACGGTCGGCCCGGGGTCATGGCTGCAACTCCGAGCCCGCTCGAGGAGGGAATGCCTGATCGGGCTACCCCGCTGGTCGGGGGATTGGAGTTCGGATTATGTCTTTGTGATCTTCCTGGAGGATGCCCAGATTTTGACAAGTTGGGGTGGGTCTGTCCAGCCTCGCCCGCCGCTAGCCCTCTCTGACATTGATCAGGCAGCCGCCACGCTGCTGTCGACCCTCCCCTTGGAATCGAAGTCCATCTGGTCTTTGTTGGACGACATACTCCTGAAGGCCGTCTTGTGGTCTCCGGGTAGGTCGCTTTTTCAGTCTTGATCGCCCTGTGACTCATCCTGATTTTGGTTTCCCTTGCAGGGATGGCTGGCCACGAGTTCGTCCGTGACGTCGATGAGCTGATCCGTCGTGGAGCCGCTCGGAGCCGAGGCAGTACTTCCGGAAGGGCGCCCCGACAGCCCGTTGAGGAGTAGGAGGTGCGCCGAGCCGAGCCCTCCGTGGGCAAGGTGGTGGCCGTGCCTCCTGCCTCTTCTTCTGGCGATCTCCTCCCCGGGGGGGGTCGCGAGGGCCGTATCCGTCTCTCCAGCCCAAGTGGCGGGGGGTAACGACGGGCCCGGTGCAATCCCTCCTGCACTTGGCGTCTCCCCTCTCGTCCCGGAGGGTGGAGATGATGCGGGGCGGAAACGTTCCCCCTCGGTGCATGCCGAGCCTCGCGGAGGGAAAAGGAGGAAGGGAGATGTGGATCCCTCCAGTCCGGTGTGCTCCGCGCCTCCGACGGCGACCACTGGGGATCTTCCGGTGGCCCTGACAACCACCCCCGTCGGAGCGTCCCTGCCTATATCACCGGGGATCGGAACCCTATTGGCGAGCAATATGGCTTCCCTCGATGTCGCCCCCGGGAGTTCGGTGTTTGTCGACCGACACTTGGCCCAGCAGGTTGCTGAGGGTTCCGTCCTTCCCAGGGACCGCAGTCTCCTCGAGAAGATCCCCGCTGAGAAGGTGTCGGACTCCTTGGTCTGGACCCTCCAACAGGTTCGGCTACTCTGCAGTCCTTCCCATCCTTTCACTTTCTTCTTGGCTCATGTTTCGTCTTTCAGGGGTCAACGCTAGCTGTTGAGTTGCAGCGCCGAGCCGTCCATTTGAGGGAGCTGGAGGAGTCCTCTGTGAGGGCCCACGAGCGGGCCGGGGCGGCGGAGATAGCTATGACGGAGGCTCAGATGGAGTCTCGGCATCTCAAGCTTCGTGTTGCCGAGCTGGAGGGACGAGTGGGTGACCTCCAGGGAAAGTTGGAGGACGCCCGGTAGTCAGCTGAGGAAGCGGCGGAGTCGTCCCGCCTGGAGAGGGAGGAGCTTCAGAGGGAACTGTCGGATCGGCGTCAGGTGGCACTGCTCACGAAGGAGGTGGAGAGGGGCGTCGTCGGGACCCTGGGGAAGAAGATCTTCGAGGTTCTCAGGGAGGCCTTCGGTACGTATGAAGACCTCATCGCCCCTCGGATTGTCGAAGTCGTCCAGTCTTCCTTTCGGGAATGCACGGAGCGCGTTCGGCAAGCCCCTCCGCCGGTTGATCCCCCTCGCTCCGAACAGGGGGAGGCACCCGAGGATGCGTCCTCTCAAGCCCGGGCCCCCTAGGTTGTCCCTTCTGGCCGGTTATCCTCAAATTTTTTAGCATCCGCTTCGCTTTGGGCCAGTCTACTTGAAATGGATCCCTGACTCCGCTTTCTCCTTCGGCTTCGCCACTGACTCCCTGCTTCAGAGCCAATAATTGCTGGTTGCATGGATGTTTGTTTAGGCCAGCAACGTTGGGTTCTTGGTCGACAAGTTTTGCTCTGCCGGTGTTGCCCTAGCTTCTGTAGGTGACGAGCTTTATTGTCCGGGGAGAGCGGATTATTTGTAGAGAGGCTTCTTCACTTTGATTTCCTGTAAATAAGACACACTGTTATAAACGAAATTTGACTTACTCAGACTTCTCGCGTATTCTGCTTTGCTGTCTCGTCCTCGGCCTAGGACTGGTTGACGTCCGCGCTGGCCGGGGGAATTGCCCCCAGACTTATGAGCGCAGGAGTTGGTCGGCGAGGGCAAAGCTCCTCTGCTTAGGACCGGTCGGCGTCCGCGCCGGCCGGGGGGAATTACCCCCAGACCTTCGAGTGCAGGAGTCGGTCGGCGAGGGCAAAACTCCTCGACTTAGGACCGATCGGCGTCCGCGCTGGCTGGGGGAATTGCCCCCAGCCTTACGTGCACGGGAGTTGGTCGGCGAGGGTAAGGCTCCTCGGCTTAGGACCGGTCGGTGTCCGCGCTGGCTGGGGGAATTGCCTCCAGACTTACGAGCGCAGGAGTCGGTCGGCGAGGGCAAAACTTCTCGACTTAGGACCGATCGGTGTCCGCACTGGCCGGGGGAATTGCCCCCAGACTTATGAGCGCGGGAGTTGGTCGGCGAGGGCAAAGCTCCTCGGCTTAGGACCGATCAGCGTCCGCACTGGCTGGGGGAATTTTCCCCAGACTTATGAGCGCCTCCCCTCCAGTGAGGCGGCGATCTTCATTCTTTTGCACCCTTAGTGAAACGTTGATCCCATCGAAGGTTAAGAAAAGACAAAAGGAAATGCGATTGTACTCTTAAGAGTCCTGTCGGACTAGTACATTTGGAGGAAAGGAAAAAGGAAATGAGGCTAGACAGAGGGATGTAAACCTAGATAATCCCCTCGGACTAGGCCGCGACTGGGGGGAGAGACCTCGCCCGCTCACTCTATGATGCGGAGGGGTCCTTGGACGGTGTTGATCTTCTTCCCCTTGTCCGGCTGCATGGAGGTCCCTTCTCCGTGGGTCGGCTCGTCGGCTAAGCTCCTGGCGTGCCCCCGGCTCATCAGCTTCTCGATGTCATTCTTTAAGTGCCAGCAGTCTTCAGTGTCGTGGCCATTGTCCTTGTGGTACTTGCAGTATTTCTCCCCATTCTTCCCACCTCTTTTTGCCTTCGGTGGGGGGCGATCGACGCGCTCTTCCTTCTGTACTTGAGTGAGGATGGCGTCTGGGGTGGCGTCCCTCGTACCTTCTCCGCGCTGCCTGTTTCTCGGCCTCTTCTCGGTCCGGTACCCTTCGGGGCTGCCTCGTCCGCTGTCGCCGTGCTTGGTCCCTCGAGTGGCTTTTCCCGCATCAACGGCCAAGGCCTCCTCGGTCAACATGAAGCGCTCGGCCCTCGCCATGATCCCGGGGAGGTCCTTCGGGGGATCGTTGTGCAGAGACTTCTTAAGGCCTCTATGGCGCAGCCCTTTCTTAAGGGCCGTTTGGACCACAAGGTCGGGAGGGCTGTTCACGTTCAGCCTCTCCGCGTTGAAGCGGCGTATGAACTGTCGGAGCGGCTCGGCTGGGCCCTGCACTATGTTGAACAGATGTTCAGCATCAGGCTTTATCTGTCTCCCCGCCATGAACTGTTTGCAGAACAGTTGGGTGAGTTCCTCGAAGCTGTCGATGGAGCGGCTGGGTAGGTTGCGGTACCAGGTCCTCGCCACTCCCCTGAGAGTCGAATAGAAGCCCCGGCAGAGCAGGTCGTCATCGGCTCCTTGGAAGGACATGTCCCCCTCGTAGTCCATCACGTGGTTTCCCGGGTCTCCTATCCCGTCATACTTCCCCAGTGCCGGGATCTTGAATCGAGAGGGGACCCGCGCGTCGGTTATTCTCCGCGATAGGGGGCACCGGTCTCCGTGGATGCCTCCAGGGGTTCGACACCCGCCTGCCTCTGGTTCGTTCGGTGGTGGAGGGGGCACAAGCGCCGGTGGGGCTGGCTCCACGGCCCTCGCCACACTGGGGGTCGGGCTGACCCGGCGTTCCCGGCTCCTCCGGCGGGAGCTCCCGCTCCGCCGTGATCGGTCTCTCGAGTGGTGTCGATCGCTTCTCCTGCGGTGGGACGACCGTGGCCGACGAGATGATGCGGTCACCGATTCGTCCTCCGTGCCTTCAGTTTCTCTTCGGCTCCTTTCACGATAAGGGGAGGAGGCGCGTGATCTCGCCTGACGGGGGCCGGACAACGTGAACCGACGATCCGCGTTCGGTTTTTGGGTCCCGTGGTCGTCGACCACAGCGGACCGCAAGAGCGGGGGACCCCCCGCCCAGCGATGGCCATCGCCTAACGTGCCCCCGTTGGATGGCGCAGGGCCGACGAGCTGCTGTACCGTCGCGACCAACGTCTGGAGGCTCGCGTTGGTCTCCCGGGCCAGGGCACGGAGCTGTTCCTGTGTGGCCAGTTCCGACCCGCCGGTCTCTTCGGTTGAGGGGGCGGGGTGATTGTTGTCGGGCGTGTCTTCAAGGTTGCCGTTGGATGCGCCATTCCCCTCCTCCGGGATGGGGGGCATGTGTCTCTTTCCGTTGCTGGCTCGTGCCATTGCAGGTGCGGTTTGTTTCTTCGTGGGATGGTTCGTTCCCACAGACGGCGCCAGATGTTTCAGAGTGTTTTCTCACTACAAATGCGTTGACCGTGGACAACCCGGTCAACGTGGTCAAGGGGCCCGCTTGGGTCCCTCAGGTGTGTCGAGTCGGTGTTGATGAGGCGCGAGTTGGAGCTGCTGATGACGTGGAGCGCGTCAGCTGGGCCGAATCGGGGTCCTCGGTCGTTGGTAGGGTGAGGGGAAGCCTCGGCCCGGGTTGAGATGCTCAGCCTCGGTCGGACGTACTCGGCCTCGGCGGTCGGACGACGAGGGGTAGCCTCGATCGTCCAGCTGGTTGCGTGGTCGGTGAGGGGCGGAGGGGAAGCCTTGGCCAGTGGATCAGCTGTCCTCCTGCGTAGACAAGAACGCTCGTCAGGGGGCCGGACCTTGGTTCCGGCCAAATCCCCTCCGATGCCTAAGTCAGATAGAGATCTGAAAGAGGAGGCCCGGCGGAGACGGTTCGACTCGTGAGGAGATCGGAACGGCGTCTCACGGCGCGAGCGGGGGAGGAAGGAGATGAAATGGGGGAACTAGGTCGTTGATGGAGTACCTTAGGTTTTAGATACCTGAGATGCGGTCCCTTGTCCTGTCGTCCTCCTAGCCCTTTTATAGAGCTCCCGGCGTGATTGCCCCCTGACCACGTCGCTCGTCCGCCCTCAATCGTGCCCCCTCAATCCGCCCCCCGTCGCCGCTCCCTGCGCCATGCCAGCACCTCCCCATTACCGCCATTTAGTGGTCGCGGAACTGGGGGAGTGGTTATCGCAGGAGTGGGCGAGTGACCAGCGTGTTATCAGGGCCGGGTCGGATCGACATTCGGGGGGGTCCCTTATAGGGCCTTATCGAGTGGGCCTGAGCGCGCAGATGGGCTCTTGACCGGCAGTCGGGTTTCTGGGCTCGTGTCTTTCGGGTCTCGGTCAAATAGGCGTAACACTAACAAATCACAAAATAGAGGATACTAACAAATGATAAAATTGAGGCATTAGCTTTATCTTAGGCATTAACAAATGCAAATCACATGTATCCTCAAATAGCTTTAACTTGGGCTTTAACAAATCACATATCCTCAATTAGCTTTAACAAATGATAAATGACAAATGACAAATCACTTGGGCATTAGCTTTAACTTGGACATTAACAAAATTGAGGCTTTAGCTTTAGCTTTAACAAATGACAAATCACATGTATTGGGCATTAGCTTTAACTGTATCATCTCAATCACTTCCCTTCTCCATATTTAACTGATGTCCAAAAAATCCAAAGATAACACAAAAATCACAAAAAACTCTGAAGACACATTTCTACAACATGGGTAAATTAAAAAGTCGATGTAGAACATCAATTGCAGATGACTCAACAAAAAACTGAAGTATTAGCACATCAAATAGCAGGACAATGAAGAATGATACATGGTATAGGACAAAGATACATAAAGATATATCTGAACCCAGGTCTCATATGTTTCAGTGTTGATTACGGGAGTAAGACCTGTATTAATCTTTTGCAGACTTAAATTAAACATGTGATTGCTTTTAGAATAATCTGCAAGATGCCAAATATTGTTAAAATCGGCGTACACAAATTTATGCCTCAAAAACATGATATAAGATTGATGCAAAAGATGTAGATTTGAAGTATTCAACAGATCACTGATGATTGTTGCAATTGTTTATGCTTCCACTCAATTTCAATGCCTTGTTTCCCTTGAGATTCTTATCTTAGCTGCCATGTTAAAAAAGGCCAACAGCCGAGATTCCCACATAATTGAAAGTTGTTTTGATGGGAGATGTGTTACATGATTGGCTTTTGTTCAGGCTGGATTGATGGTATTACCCAAGCTGGCAACATGATTAACGGCTATGTTACTTTTAAGCTTACTCTCATGTTGAAGTATTGCCAAGATGGTTTTTGAAATTAAATATATAAGAACCTAAATTTATCAAGAAATGATGCTTTGAGGCTATATGAGTTAATCCAATTTTTATTGAAATCTTCTATTCCCTACCTTATGAGGATTTCATTCCTATATTGTAAGCTTCCGAGCCTTTCTCAGAAAATAAATTATAAAAATAGGATAAATGATTAGTATTGTGACATATTCTACAAAAACGAACAAACTGACACAAATGTGATATACTGGTCATACTCCTTACATGGTGTCTGTTTTGAGATGAACTTGGATTTATTGTGAAGCTCAAGGAATGTAGGACACTATTGTTTTGAATCACTTCCAAAATCTCATAGAGTTAGTTGCCCCTTATGGACTGATGTGGGACACTATTGTTCTTAAAACATGATCTTTAAGTTATATTCATCCTCGTATGATCACTCTCAAGGGATCAATTGGTATTAGCTTAGGAGCTCAGGTTCTAGTCATCCTTTGAGACAATAACTAACATGCCTTCAGCTCTCTACTTGATGGCTGAAGGCATGTTAGTTATTATGAGATGATACGGCATGGTAGCAGCCAACCAAAATGGAATGATATCCATTACTCCTGATATCAAAAAAAGGGATAATTTTCAGCTTGCATCAATTTAATATTCATGTTGAAAAGGGATAAAGTATTCAAAACCCATAAAAAAATTACAAAAACCAACCAATTTCAAGTAAGAAGAATTCCAGAAAATCGTCGTTAACCTGGGTTCTTGCGAGAAGAAGGCTGTTCTAGCGAATAATCTAGATGCCTCTTGCCTCTTGCCTCTTGCCTCTTGCTGCAAGATGCTTCTTGCCAGCCTTGGCGAGATTTCTGAGGGAACTCCAGATCTTGCTGCGTTGGGAAGATAAGAAGAAGAAAGAGCTCAGGCGATAAAAGAAGAATGCTTGCGAGATGTCTATTTGTAAGGGTACCTTCAGAAAGAGCTCAGGCGAGGCGATGATGAAAGAGTTTAGGCGAGATTTCTCAGGCGATTCCTCAAAAATAGGCTCTTGCTTGCGCGAGATGAAATAGGCAAGTAGATGTGAACAACCTCTTGCATGCGAGATGAAAGAGTTTAGGCGAGATGAGCTCAGGCGAGAAGACAATGGCGAGCCTGTGAATAGGCGTACCTGCAAGTAGAAATGATGAAATGATGTTTGAAATGAAAAGTGAACAGCCTCTTGCCTTTTGCCTTTTGCTTGCGAGATGGACGATTCTTGCTTGTGAGAGAAAACGCCTCGTCTCCCGTTCCCGTTCATCTATTTTGGGGAAGAGCCAGAGCCCCAAAAAGCTATTGCTTGCGAGAGAAAATGCTTCTTACTGTTCTCTTTTTGAAATGACGTGCTCTTGCTTGCGAGAGAACGCCTCGTTTCCCGTTCCAGTTTCCTCTTGCTTGCGAGAGAAAACGCTTTTTGCTGTTCCCCAGAAAGCTTTTTTTTTTTTGAAAAAACGTGCTGCTATGTTTAAAACATCAAAAGTTGGACCCACAAATATTAAAAGAATGTTTAAAATTTAATCTCAACCGCTCATTCACCAAGAATTAATCCTGGCCGTCTTTCTATCAACCCCTTTGTCCTAGTCAGCTTGTCCTAGACAGCCCTAGGATTCAAAAATCGCTGTCAAATGTATAATAGATGGCCACTAAAAAGAGGAAGACAATCAATAGGCATGCCATGGGGAAAGACTAACTTTGGGGTTTTCATGATAGCTAGACTAGACTAGATCCTTTAACCTGCTCTGATACCACTTGTTGGATCTGGATCCTAACCTAGAGGGGGGGTGAATAGGCTAATAAAAATAATTCGTGCAACCCACAAATAAGCACACGCAGTTATAGCAGCAACAGTGTAAATAAAAATGCAGACACAGAGTGCACAGCAGATTTACCCTGGTTCGGTCGACCCTTCGACCTACTCCAGCCCCCAAAGCATAACTAGTATTGAATAGTGCAATAGGTACAAAACCTCAAGTTAGAGCACGCTCAGAGCACCCTCTACGTCTCTACACTCGTCAGGCTCTCAGTACCCCACACACAGTGTTTTCTCTCACTATCAATCCTAGTAACGCTTTCTACCAGCTAGTCCCAAACTAGCTGGGTCCTACTTGTTTAGTCCCAACCAGACAAGTCCCAAAATAGTCACAAAATACTGGTAAAGTTTCCCGTACGAAGAACTAACACAACAACTACACAAAATAATAAAGAACAGAGTTTAGGAAGCTCAGTTTGTGTAGCAGTGTCGTCTTCGTCAATCAGCACGGGCCAGAAGTCGTCTGGCAAGTAGTAGTGGTCTCCTCGACAACGGCAACTCAAGATGTGGCTTTTCCCTCCTAGGATGATGCGGTACGGCTTTAGCTTTGTGCCTGGAAGTTGTTTGGCCCTTGAATGCCCTTTCTATCTTAGCCCCTTGATTCTGGTTCTTTGTGCATTCTCTGTGCATGGCTTTGATGATGATGTCGTCTTCAACAATTGGGTCCTCCTCCTTCACGCAAAGCTTTTAGAATTGAGAATATAAGCTATTAATAGATTCGGCCTGCCCCTACGAAGATTAAAGATCTTGAGATTTGTAAAAGTCTGTGCTTGGAAAAATTCTGCAGAGAGAGCAAAATAATACGGCCCCAAACAAAAAAAACGTCGGCTGTCCCCTCTTGCGCCTCAATACTTGTGTGCACATAGGCTTTCGTGTGGCCCTGAAACAAATGAACAAGAGAGATAAATGAGCTTTGTTTAATATTATCAAAAAAACTTTCTGATTCTTTTGGCAGATTGAGAGTATGCCAAAAAAACTTATTTCGGCTCTCTAAAATTTTTGTGCCTGTCAACAATTAAGGTCGGCTCTTTGCTTGTCAATGCTTCGGACCCTTGGGGATTATGTGGCCGTCGTACCCTGCAAAACAAAAGAGAGAGGCGATTATTTAATTTTTTAACCCTTGATTAAAAACAATTCACCTTTTATGATGATTGCTCCTCAAAGACTTTGGCCCCTTCAATAGCAAATTGAATCTTACGACAGCATGCACTTGAAAAAAAAAAGTATAAACAATTCCCCCTTGAGACTTCGTTCTTTTGTTTGCCCAAGCAACAAAAACAGAATGGAATAAAATTAGTATGGCCTCATCTTTTGAAAACTACATGCATTCATGATGGATTAGAAATTGCATGCATGGGAATGGATTAAAAGAAATAAAAATTGCATGCATTTATTAGTTTTGAACTGAACTTCCCTTTTCCTTTGGTTCGGCCCCTGTGCACAATATTTCGCCCCCCCCCCCCCCAAAAAAAAAATACGGCTCGTCAAGTTTTTTGTGAGAGGCTTTTCCTAGGTGCGGCTGTGTTTGATTCTTGGCCGTTTTGAAATTTTTTGTGTAGCCGCGCAATTTTTAGGGTTCTCTCAAAAGGGTTTATATAAGAATGGGTAGAGATCTTTGTGCCCCAAAGGAAATCCTTAGAAATAAGGAATGGGGATTTGAATTGATATTGAGTGGGGATTTGAATTTGATTGGGATAATGATAGCCATTGGATTCGATTTGCAATTCAAATTGGATACGGAAAAATCTATTGCAAATCTAGCTAATTGATTTCCATCTCTCTCCACATTAACCAAGTCAAATTGCTTTGAGTATAACTCTTTGACCAAGTCCATTAGCAATGTGAATAGCAATTCCTCCAACACGTTGACTTGGTCATCTCTTCAAGAATTACCGTTTTGCCAATCCTGAAACACACTTAGCACACACGTCAGATATAACGACACGTTTGTCATCATCAAACCAAAGATCCTAGATCGTTGCGTCCAACAATAACATCCAGTAGCATCATATCCAAAATTTCCTTTGCCAAATCGAAATGTATTTGCAATTATTGTTGGGTTTTGATGGACCCTTAGGGCATAAAATCTACGCACGTCCTACGTCAGACGGATGATAAAAGTATAAATAAGCAGCAGAATCAAATCATTAATCATTTTAATGACAGCCCTAAGGATTACATAAATCCTAACCAGAAAAATTTACTGTCTTCTGGTGGGTCTGACCAACCTAAAAGATATATCTAGACTACTGCAACATATATGAAAGCAAACAATATAAAACAAAAGAGACATGCCCGTAACTTCGTTTCCACGGAATGTGAAGCATCATTTTCAGCAACTTATCTTTGACCCCCCTCCGAAGCGAGCCGACATCGTGCCTCCGAACCAACCACTTGTCGAAGAAAGTTTCACTTAAGAAGGACCCACGTCAAAGACTTTGGATTCGATGCAAACATCCTCACTGTCTTGCTAAGACATGAACAGATGAACAGAAGAATTTTAGGAGGATGGAATAATTATTAGTCTAAGTTCGGGTGTGCTCAAAACTTTTTAGAGCTACCCGAAATCGAAGACTTGGTGCAATTTCAAAGGGAAGGCTCTGCCCCTATTTATATAGACAGTCGACCCCCTTCCTCGGCTCACGAACGATGTGAGACTAAATTAAATAGAGTGGAAAAATTAATTGCAAGCTTGTCCTTCATGAAGGCCAAATTCAATGAATTATTTCTTCCTTACCGTTGCACTTCGTAAACGATATCATATACCAATTCGAAGAGCACTGAACGGTGAATGCATGGAAAAAACGGTGATCAATTCCGAGTTCGTTTGACCCATCAAACGAATGTTTAAAGTTTGCCAAAAATCTCATTTTCGGAGCACAACGCAGCCGCTACTTGAAAATTAGGGTTTCTAAAAACCTGGGCCCACCCGCGGGGCCCACCAATAGGTCGGGCGCCCCCAGCGGGTGCGTCTGCCCGCCTGGGTGAGCCCGACCGCCTGGGCGAGCCCTGACCCGCCCGTTTGGGTAGACGAGTGAATGGGCAGGTCGAGCACCCGCCCACTCGGGCGGGCTAGCCCAGCCCGCCTGGGCTAGGCTGGGCCAGAACTGGGCTTTTGCCCAGTTCTAGCCTTTTCGGCCTTAATTTGAGCTTTTTAGCTCCTTTTGAGCTGTTTTCGGATCCATTTGAACACGGGTGTTGAACAGCACTTTCCCGAAACCCATGTAACGTTTTTTTGCTACGTATCATGTGTCCATAAACACTTTATGACATATTATAATTCCACATTTAATTATTTTAGACTTAAAGTCACAAACCCTTTGTGACTTTAATTGTTCCTGTGCACCCGAGTGCACTCCTCCTTTATCCTTTCTATTATTAAGACGCAAATCCTACTCGGTGTGAGACCCTACAGCCTGACCCTACTACAGGTTGAGGCTCGAAACCCCTAGATGATAGTGACCACGAGCAGCAGGTGTCTTCCATGTTTCGGTATCATAATTAAGTGATTGACCCATTGACTTAAGTGTCGTCGAAATCACACTGACTCTGTCCGTGAAGAATACCGTGGTTTTAGTCTCTTCGTTGTAACTATGTCACTGCATAGCCGAGGGTATGGTAAACTGTCAACCCTAACAGCTTGCATTGGTCAGTATCCTCTGGTCTTTGGTATGTCCAAGTTGTACTTCCTACAACATACCCTAGCCGAGGGTGTTCACCAAGAACCATACTGAGCCTGTGACACTAACTTCTCATGGACGGAAGAAATGAATCCTCTCTTGATCACTACTCAGCTCGTACGCTTCAATTGTCACCCAACCTAAGACCTTTCAGTAGGCCTTGCCTCGAAGCTAGATCATAGATCTAAGTGATGCCGTTTACGCACAGGTTCATTCAATAACCTCAAATCTTAAGGACCAACTTGCCTATCATCATTAGAGAGTTATCAATGACAGTTTAGTTAATGTTAACCATTTGATAACTCTTTATTGGGTCATTCAGTGGACTCATTCTCTAATGAGCACATGTGTCTCATTTATGACTTTACCAAGTCGAATAATTATGATATCATCATCACCCTTTTGGTTAGACAATGACACAATGGTTTGTCCGATGTGTCGATATCCTATTCTCAATACATCTCTGACCATGAACACTTTAAGACTCAAGTTCCTATCGATCCACCACTTCCCATAATCGAGATCTCTATTTAGATATATGTATGACTTTGCTTGACATCTAAGAAAATTATCCAAGTATTTAAAACATTTTATTCATACTAGAATAATTAGTACCACTTAAATTCGAACATGATGTTCTCCAGATAAATTACCTTGAGGGTACATATCTTCCAACAACCATAACTAGTGAGTCAGATGCATCATTTATATAAGTGAGGCAAGATCAACTTACCTGTCTATTCCCCATTTTCAGCCAAAAAAACCTTGAGCTATAGGTTGTACCTTATAGCATACGATTTCATGCTTATATTCATATTTATACAATACTCATTATGCCCACAAGGATTGACCCATTTTGGTGCCGAGACTTCAGGTCCAAACACTTCACGTTTCATAAGCGAATCAAGCTTATCTTTTATTGCCTCATTCTACATTAGTCAATCTCTATGTTTCCATTTTAGTAACGGAGTGTGAATCGATATTATATAACTATCATCACTTTTGTGATGTAAGTGGCAATATTTTACGTGAATATATTGTCGACAATTGTGTTCTTTCTATCCAACACCTCCCTAATGCGTACAAAATTCAATGATTTTCAGTTTCTCCTGAATTCTCCTCTTCTTGGGGTTCTAGGAGGGGTGAGGATATGGAGTACTTATCCGTTGGCTGAGTCGATTATTAAAACAATTCCAATAGATTACTCATCCGTTGTTAATAAAAATCCATTTGTGGCCATTGTATGGGGACATGCCATTTTGCATGTAGCGTCATTGATTTGTCTTAGGCTCTGAAGACGTCTGATTTAGCCTCCGATTCAATTAATATACAGTGCAACACTGACCTCCTATTTCAAGATGTTTGGATGCACTACAAATATCCACATAACATCACCAAAGGGAATAAAATTAGGACCTCAACAGCATTTTAGAATCTGTATCGGGTTTAATTCACCCTAGATAAATAGATACCTTACAAACCAAATGGGGGAGGCGTTAAAATCGCGTCTCGAAAACTATACATTGATGTGTCCACATTCTCAGCACTAGGCTTAACTCGGTTGAAGCATGAAGATCCATTGACCATTTAAAATATCAAAATAAAAATAAAAATCTATGATCCGAGAATTATGAAATGTGATAATGAGATCCTGAAGATCCTCCACATTTAAGAAAACTGTTCAACGGTTATCGGACTTAGTTACTGACAAAAATAAAACTATCAGATCCAACATCATTGTTGCTAATACTCCAGCTAGAATTTACATCCTTGAATATGGATACAATCCACCAGTAGCAGAAGTGTCTGCTCTTCAATTGAAAATAGGCAAACCACCGGACTCCAAGGATAAAGTTCCTAGAAAGAGGAAACTCCTGGAGGCCCTGAAACAATACCACCACAGGACAATGAGCTCATGTCCATACCCTTACCCCACCTAGAACCCCCAGAAGAAGAGACCCCTGGAGTAATTAAATTATCTTTAAATTTTGTACGCACCGAGGAGGTGTTTGACAGAAAAAACACAATTATCGACAATATATTCATGTATCATATTGCCACTTACATCGCAAAAGCGATGATAATTATATAATATCGATCCACACTCCGTTTCTAAAATGCAAACGTATAGATTGGCCAATTTGGAACGAGTCAATAAAAGTTAAGCTGGACTCACGTATGAAATGTGAAGTGTTCGAACCTGAAGTCCAGACACCAAAATGTGTCAAACATGTGGGCATAATGAGAATTGTGTGATACCCCTATGTGATATATACTATATTAGTGTGTATGTTTGGATGTTTCTTGTGTGAATATGTGCATGAGTGTAATACATACATGTTAGTAGATTTATATGTCATGTGTGGCTAGAGTGTGTGACTTGATATTATGTGTGTAGTATATGTGTATGTATGTGTGTTTTTATACTTTATGTGTGTGATGTATTGTGGAGTGAAGGTGTAAGGTTTGTGTACATATCTTTAGATATGGATATTAGGTGTATATTGGATATCTCTTGTGTATATCTTGTTGTGTGTGTTGGTGTATTGCCTATATTGTGTTACATACCCATATGGTGTTAGATACATATATATGTATATGTTGTGTGGACTATAATATATTGAATGTAGATTGTGAGTATGAATATGTAGATTGTGTGTATGAATTCATGTATGGGTATTTGTATGCATGTATAAGGATATGTGCATGCTTACTTGTGATTTGGGCTAGTGTGAAAGGGGTTGGGGTAGTGGCATTGTTGTAATTAGTTAAGGTGTGTGTTTATAGTAAAGAGATTGGTGTGCATAGTAAAGCCTATTTGGTAATATCCTAGAAGTAGTGTGAGTATTATGGTCTTTGAGCTTCTAAAGGGTATTTTAGTAATTGTATGGTGATCATGCTTATCTTTAGGATAAGCTTAGAAATCTCTAGATCTCTCCTTCACTTTCTCCTCTCGTTTTCTCTTCTTTCTATTTTTCTTTTTCTTGTTCCCCTTGTTGCTTGCCATGGCCGAACCTCCCATGGGTTTGCGTGGAGGCAAAACACTCATAGGGATTCCTCACCCTCGCTCTGCACACTTTAGTAGCCTTCTTTCCTCTTTTGGGTGCAAGTTGGATAAGATGGAAGAGGAGGAGCAAGCTAGTTGCCATCTTGAGGAGTTTGAAGCTTAAGGGAAGTTTGGATGGAATTAAGTTGGGATTTTTGGAGGAAAATGAGGATCTTTTGAGGTAAGAAGCTAACTCTTTCTAATCCATCATTTGCATGTCATGTTTTAGACAAAAGATTGCATTTTAAAAAAAGGATCTTGCATTTTTAATCAAAGTTAACTCCTTTATACTAATGTATTGTTCCCTCATTATAATCCTATGTTGTAATGGTTCTCTCATTGTAATAACATGGAAAGATGGTAGCTTTATCATGTGCGGTTGTCCTTTAGCTCATGATAGTGGTTAAAATTGCATGTGCTTAGTTAAAGATGCCACGTTTTGCACAAAGTTGTGATCCTTAGAGGATTGCTTGTAAATTGTTTTCTAATTTACGTAAGTTGGAATATTTAATCAAGTTTCATTTACAAGATGGTATTTTTATGTTGTATGCAAGTTCTCATTGCCTTTTGTTATGTAAAGTTACAAGCTTTAGTGAATGTTGTGCAAAAATACATTGGTTGTGAATTTTGATCCCTTTAATGGGAAATCATGTGGCAAATTCCCCTCTTTATTTTCGGCCATGAGTAAAATTTGGGTTTTGAGGATGTGGTATTGGTGTGGTGATGTTGAAGGGAAGAAACAAAGCAAAGGATAATGCTTTGGTAATGTTTTGTAATATGGAAAATTGCCTTTGATGTGTAACATGTCATTAGGACTTTAGGTGGTCTACATGATGGGAAATGGGAGTGGACATGGCAAGCTTTTATGTGGTTATGAGAAAGTAATGAAGTAATGGTGGACATGTCACGATAAGCATGACCCCTTTTTATGAGTGAATTAGGTGAGGTTCCATAAAGGCGTGTCATGAAGACTACATTACACATGCATGTAGAACTCTAGGGTCACATTGTCATGATTAACCCCTCTTGTAATATTTTAAGCTCCTTTGCACATTACTATTGCTAATTGTGGTTCTTTGTAATATATTCTTAACTTGATGTTTAATTACTGTAGCTTCCTATTGTAGTTCAGTTCTTTTTGCATTCATTAATAACTTTTCTAGTTACCTATTTCATTGCTATAATTAATGTTTTTCCTTGTAGTCATGTGTACTTGTAGTGCCTCATGTCATATCTGCTCATTCCCATGTCATGCATGTCATTTAGTTGTACTTGGGGATGGTGTACTAGTTGGAGTTAGTATTTCCTACTGGGTCACGCATTGACGTGACCCACCTGTTGTTTTTCAGGTGTTGGAGTTGGTGACAGAGATGGAGTTTGGAGTTATGGTTGAGGAGCTTTGGAGCTGGTTGTAGGAGGCTTGGAGTTGTGTTAGTTTGAGGTGTGGGTTGGGTGTGAGATGAGCGTGAGGGACATTGTACTTTTGGGTGTCTTTTGGGGGTGAGTTGCTGATGTATAACGATGGATATGATGTTGTATTATGATGGAGGATATAGATATAGTCTTGGTTGTTTCAGTGTTTTCTCTCTGGTTGTCTATGTTGTGATTCTGTGTTGGCCGTGTGTTGGTTGCCTTGTTGGTAACATTACAAGTACAACCCCAGCAGTGCGTAGCGGCCTGCTAGCTTTTTGTATTTATTTTCTTTTCTATCTTAGTAACACTCGCTACTCTGGGAGAACCTGGGACGAATTCGTACTTCCCGGGTATCCTAGGGAGCGGGGCGTTACGTATTATATAAATATGAATATAAGTATGAAATCGTATGCCATAAAGTACAACCTATAGCTTAAGTGTTTTTTCGCTGAAACTGGGAAATAAACAAGTAAGATGAGCTTGACTCACTTATATAAATGATGCATCAGACTCACTAGTTATAGTTGCGAATACCTTACGATTTGGTAAAGGAAATTTTGGATATGATGTTATTGGATGTTGTGACAGTATACCTCTATGGATATCTTGATAAAGATACATTTCTCATTAAATTAAATGTCTGAATAGACTTTATGACGTCTATTATATTAGAAAGATAATAAAATACTGTTGGGTCTGGATCTAAGCATAGATGGGGGTGAATCGACTAATAAAAATTCTCGTGCAACCCACGAGCAATTACATACAGTTATGACAGATGCAAAGTAAATAATAAGCAATCACAAAGTGCACAGTAGAATTACCCTGGTTCAGTCGTCCCCACGACCTACGTCCAGCCCCAAAAGAAAATACTAGATTAATATGTTATTTGGTACAACTACAATGAGTTAGAGCACCAACTCAACTCTCACCTAGTTCGTACGCACTCCCCAAAGTGCTCAACACTATCAACCTGGTAAGATGCTCTTTCTCTCTTGACGAGCCCCAACTCTTCAAGACCCTCTTGTCTAGCCCCAACTAGACAAGACCCCAAAACGTCATAATATGGTAAAGTTTTCCCTACAAAGATCGCTACATAACTACACAAATATAATAAAGAGTTTAGAACATCTTAGTTTGTGTAGGCGTAGCCGTCTCTGTCAATCTGCTCAGGTCAGATCAACTCTGACGATGAAGTAGTCTCTGAGCTCAGCAACTCAAGTTGCAGCTTGCCCCCTTGGTTGAACTTGTGGCCTAGGTGACTCCCTCCTTGAAACTTGCGGCCTTGATAAGATATGCACACTTGTTGCACAATATGGAATGGAGAACGCCTTTGGTATACTTGCGGCCTTAGCTTGGAGATAAGTTGTGGCCTTGGCTTGGAGATAAGTTATGGCCTTGGCTTGGCTTGGAGAATATGGGATGAGATAGGGTGTCGCCTTGGCTTGGAGAACCCCCCTGGATAGTTGCGACACCTCCTTGAAGTTCTAGTTGGCTTGCTTGCAATGGAGATGGGATCTCTTGGCTATGTTGCCAATGGGTTGAAGGAGAGGCTTTGCTGGGAGATGTGGCAATGGAGAAGCTATCCTCTTATGTTATGGGCTTGGCAAATGGATGGGGAAGATGAAGATTAAGGATATGGAGATGGGAGCTTGAAGCTTATGTAATGGGATTTTATCTTGAGTTGCTTTCAAGGTTGCGCAAGGAAGGGTATAGGAACAAGGAACTTGCGGCCAAGGAGTTGTGCTTGGGTTTTTGATATGTTTGGCTGCACCCCTCTTTTGGATTTCTATTCTCTTGATTTCTCTCTTTGGAAGATGGGTTTATATAGGTGAAGATGGGATCAAATAGAATCCTATACATGAAGGAGATTTGATGGAATTCTAACTTGATTAGGATTTGAATGAATCACCATGGAAGATCTCTTCTAGTCACACTAGGATTTGGAGTTTGAATATGGATGGCTATAAGATTTGAATTTGAATAGCTATAGGATTTCAATTAAGATCTCATATAATCTCTTATACTGATTTACATAAGATTCTCCATATCTCTCCATCTTTGACCAAGTCTTCAATTTGTATGGCTTTAGGATTTGATGCATGCACCAATTGATTTGAATCAGTTCAAATATGGATTTGAATTGATTTCCTCCTTATCTCCCCATCTTTGACTTAGTCTAATATGTGTAGCCATTATCTCCATCTTTGACCAAGTCCACTTTGCTAATGGATGGCAAATTCTCCACCACTTTGACTTAGTCTCCCTTTGAGTATTTGCGAGAGTGCCACTCCTTAAAAACACTTAGCACACACATCAAATCGTTCACACACGTTTGTTATCATAAAACACGAAGTCATCGATCGTTGTATCCAATAAATACTGTACAACCAAGTGAGTCCCTTAACAAAGCAAGGATTACTAAAGGTTGTCTTTGCTTCTTTATAAGAGCAAAGTACATGATTTGAGATTATAGTTGTAAACGACTTAAATCTCATCGAAGATCCTGAAGAGAAAACTGATATCTCTGTTATAGCCTGAATATCAAATATGATATGAAATAACTAGGTAAAATAAAGATCTGTCATGGCTCACAAATTTATTATCTAAAAGATGAAATCTTGTTACATTAGACTCTATACACCTAGAGTGTGTTAAAAAATTTACACAGGAACCATTGTCATCCACAGGTTACACCTATGATAGTAGTTCACTGGATGTACAAAAAGACCCCTTTGTTAGCTAGAAGATGGGAAGGATATCCTAGGTCCTGAATCCCTTATCAAATACTTTTCGATTTAGCTAATAATATGCATCCCGATATAGCGTTCAACATAAACTTATTTAGCCAAATACAGTACTATGCCTAAACTAGCGCCAATGGACCAGAGTTTAAGCATCTTCTACGCTACCTCTAAGGGTCGACGAATTTGGGCTTATATTATACGAAAGGATCATCTTCTACGCTTATTGGCAATGCATATACAGGTTATAGGTCTGACCCCATAATAAGAAGTCACAAACTTGGTACGTATTTACTTACGGTGATACGGCCATCTCCTGAAGATCTGTAAAGCAAATCATGACGTTCATCTCATCTCATCATTCAGAAATTCTCGACATCCTTGAAGTATGTAGAGAGTGTGTTTAGTTACTGTCACACCCCGCTTCCCAAAAATGTGGAGGCGAAGCGTGAGAAGGTCCGCTCAGACTTGAAGCTACCAAGCCGCAAGTCCGATAAGCGTCAATTACTTTAAAACTGCAGGTCCTTGCAACGTGAAACGAAACAAAGATAATAATAACGAAAGAGACAAAAGAAACATCTCAGAATATCCATAATAATAAATCTCAACAACGCAGAAAAGCCACCAGGCTACAAATAAAAGAGTCTAAAAGAGGCCCAGCATGGCCAACAAAGTACAAAGTACGAAAACAAGGGAAAGGTGCAAGCAACGACATCTAACAGCAACCTAAAGCAAAAGAAAGTAAAATCAGTCTCTAAGACTGATCTCCGGTATCCTCGAACTCCTCAACGAACGTAGGCTCGGCTCAGCGTCAGCAAACACCTCGTCCTCAGCAACTGTCTCTGACTCAGGGTCTAACATGTGGCACCCAAAAGAGCAAGGGGTACATGTCAGCAAGTCTGGAAGACTTGTGCAAGTGAAACTGAAAGGTGGTAAAAGTAAAGCAACCTAGCAGTTCTAGCATGATGCATTGACATGGCAGTTTAAAGTAATGAGTGCAACAAGTAAAGTAAAGTAAAGTAAAGTAAAGTAAAGTAAAGTACGAGCATGGCATAACATTCACAAGACAAGTACAAGACAAGAAAAGTAAGCACCTCGTGCACAGAGTTCACGCCTTACAGCTAAAGAGGCTGTACGGGCACACTTTTACGCTGAGTGGTCGCTCAACCCTACCCCTCCACGTGTGTCGAGCCAGGGCCTTACCCCCGAACTTGGAATGCTCGCTTCTGGACCACGAGCCAGGAAGTGTGTAAACAAGTATGGCGTAGGGGTGCACCTAGCCGGACAAGTAGTACGAGGACAAGTATTGTAGCGTGTGCTACGATGCAACAATCAATGCATGGATGACATGGCATGGCAAGTAGTAAAGCGTACAAGTAAGAAAAGTAAGCGTGACAGTTTAGCATGCATGAATGACAAGTTTAATGGTTGGATCTAGCTTCGTTGTCAAGCTAGATCATTTAGGTGACGGATCTAGTTTCGTTGTCAAACTAGATCAAGTAGGCGTCTAGCCAGCTATCATTTCACTGACTAGTCTCTTTTACGCTAAAAGTAAGGAAGTGGCCTAAAAACATGGCCCTACACAAGAGTTGGCAAGTTTCACTTGCCTGCAATTATCACGTCAAGAAAACACCGTCCAACGAGTCCAAAGTCACGATTCCTACGTGCACAAGTCCACCGGCCTACATCCGTTTTATTAATCTTGATTAGTGAATTCTAAAACATTTAAAATACTTTAAAAATACTGATTTTAGTCTTGATTAGCATGCAATTGGGTTTGGGGTCCTAGGGGTGCAAAACGTTACCACAACACGACGCGAAAGCTACACCGGCGTCGGGTAGCGACGCCGGGGGTTGGAATAATAAGATCGCGCTCCAAGTCCAGATTCCAATTAGTTTCCTCGCTGGAAATTCAGAGCAATCAACCCGGGGCGACGATTCCAGATTCCAAAGCTCGTACGTGCGACGACGGGCTACGACGTGCGACGACGTCGTACGCGACGAATCCTCGAAGAGCAAGCACCTTGGTGGGGCCCACAGTAGTCCTAGGGACCTTTGGGGGACCCACAATACCTCTGGAGAACTTGGGGGGCCCACGGAGGCAAGTGGTGCGACGGTTGCGGGGTTGCGACGTATGGCCGTCGGTCGTACACAGCCAATGCGGGGAGATCCGTCGGTCGTGCGTTGTGAATGCGGGGGCTGCGACATTGGGGTGTGCAGCAGCTGCGGCGTTGCTTGGGTGCGGGGTTTTCCTTCGGTCAGGTCGATGGGGAGCTTCGGTCGTGCGCTTGGATGCAGGCGGGCGATGTTGCAACGATGCAGCGCTTGGGCGCTCGGTCACAGCGGGCGGGGCGATCGGTCAGACACGCTGCGAAGCGGGGCGACGAGCGGGCGACAAGCGGGCGACAAGCGGGGGTCGGTGCGAAGCGGGGCCTCGGTCAGACCGAGGGCTTCTCTCGGTCAAGCGGGGGAACGGGCGTGGGTGACAGCAGCGGTGCGGACGGCGAGAATGCGGGGGCGGCTATCGGTCTGAGCGGGGGAACGGCTGTGTTTTCCTCGGTCGTACGGGGGCTGAACGTCGCAACGTTGCGACGATTCGTCGCAACGTCCAAAATGAGTTTGGAAGAGGCTAGGGCTAATTTCTTTGGAAAATAGGTCTTGCTAGGGGTTGCTTATATAGTATAGATGGGTTGACTTGGTCTAGGGCTAAATCTAATAGGATTAGAAGTTCAAAAAGATTTAAAATTTGAAATTCAATTACTCCAACTCATCCAAGGGTTTGACCTGGTCCAAATGAGCTGGAAATTGGCTCAAAAATTCTTTAAAACGTTTAAAACTTAAATAAATTTTATTTGGCCGAAAATAATTTATAAATTAATTATTAAAAATAATATAAAACTTGTAAAAATTATAAAAGTGGTCAAATAAACTCCAAAAATTATAAAATAAATATCGTGGTGATCGTGGTGACGAATGTGAGCTAACTAAGAAGACGGATCTCAAATTCGGTGTCGGACGACGAAACTAAAAATAGAAACGTCTCCCGTCAAAAGTGAAAATCGTCACGTCTCATCGAGTGAGTTTAAATTGTGGGAAAACGACTCGAGAAACGTCGTTCCAAATTAGTGCCACTATTTAATACTCTCCGAGACGTTCACAACGGCATATCACACGAAAGTGTTCACAAACAAATAAAGTCTAAAACAAACACGTGCACGGCCAAAAGCACGTGCACGAACAACGTACGACGAAAAGTGGTCGTTACAGTTACACTGAGTTGTACATCACATTCTGGTGACGAATTCTAGACATGACAAAGCACATCTCTCCAAAATTCTGGACACTTGAGCTGTAAAATAATGGCAAGATCGACATGAAGCAAGTACAATCTAATGAAAAATTGGCTGATATGCTCTTTAAGTCTCTTTCCACATCTACTTGTCGGAAATTTGTACAAAAGATTGGTATGAGGCGTCCAAGAGATTTGCAAGACTATAGCTTGTTTAGACCAGGGGGAGTTAAAAGAGCATTGTACTATATTTCCTTAGCTATGGTTTTTTCCACTGGGTTTTCCTTAACCAAAGGTTTTAATGATGCAAATCTCATTAACTCTAGATCCCGACGTATCTATCCCTAGTGATACTTACACAATACTCAAAATTCCGAAGTATTCATGAGTATGAGTTCACACTAATAACAAGATAAGGGGGAGTATTATGAATAGTCTATCTGATTATGAATAGTCTATTCTGTTACATCATGTATCCTAACTTTGTATGAACTCTTCCCCTATAAATAAAGGTATGTGGTCTTCCACAGAAAGCACTTCACAACATATAATTCGTAGTGTGCTATTATAATACCATTTTAAGTGAATCTCGGATGAAAAATTTGTTCCACTTTTGTCTGTTCTAATTTACATATTTAAGATTTAAAATGTAAAATAAGCTTTAAGGATTTTGATCATTATTTAACTCAATAGTTTTGGATACATGTACATGATTAAGTTCACAATGTTCTATCGATACATGTCGATAAATTTCGTAGAGATGTTAATAATATGAGATATTGGTCGTAATCAATTGACGTGCATAAATGTATGCACTCATCTCAACGGTTCGGTGATCAAACTCTAGGACCAAAGAAACATATCATCAAATCTATGTAGACAACTAAGATTTCATCATCTGATTGTAGATTTATTTATTTATTTATTTATTTTTTAAAAAATTTCTCCAATGGAAGGTGCAATCTTTTTTCAAATGGAAGATGCAGCTCGGTTTTTTCAAATGTAAGATGGAGACGAATTTGCTTCTAATATCGTTTATACAATTGACAACATTCTGCCATGAAAAAATGCTAACCATGAAAAAGGGATAAAATGTCAAAACCCAAAAAAAAACACCCAAAACAAAAAAACCAGTCAAAAACCCCAAAAATGTTACAAACCGTAGCCTCTGGGGAGACCTCATGGCTTTGTTTATAGGAATATAAGAGTGCATACATAGATGAGATACAATCTCTCAAATAGATACAGTCTTATCCACTCACACCTCTTTATCTCTTTACTACACTCCCCCTTATCCAACCATAAGTGCAAACTTCGCCTATGAATACTTCGTGATTTTGAGCATCATATGAGTATCACAATGGGTGGATACTTCAGGATCCTGATATAATGGGATTTGCCTCGTTAAAACCTTTGGCTATGGAAAACCTAGTGAGAAAAAACCATAGCTAAGGGAAAAGAGTACAAATTCCCTCTAACTCCCTTACCTGTACAAGCCCTTAGGCTTTCAGATCTATTAAGCACTTTGCATCACTCCAATTTACAACATTTCGAAATTACATACAAATTTACAAATGTCACCATCATTAAGCAGTTGCTAAATCCAAAAACTCTAGAGAGGTGTGCTTTGTTTTGTCGCCTCTGATGTGGTCCCTCAAAAGTGGGGTAAGCATGTCGCTTGATCTTCAGACTATCTCATCAGCTCCAAAACACCAACCTTTTACCAAGTCGTCACTGGGATGTGATGCACCACTAGGCGCACTCAAATACTCCATTGGTTTCGTCACGGTCGCTTTTCGATCATGTGCTTTTCGTGTGCATACCTTCTTGTTCGTAGGTGTATTTTTGTGACCTCCTCTTGTATCCCGAACCCACAAAGTTATATGTCATTGTGACCCTCTGAGAGAGCACTTATTTATGGAATTTTTCGTGAACGTCATTTCACGGCTCATTCTTCCACAAAACTGCTTTGTTTGAAGGGGTGTCGTAACTTTAGACTTCGACGTTTGATCTTTTTATTTTTTAGTTCCATTTTCTGTTAACCTAGCTCGTAACCGATCATCTTAGTCTCGGTCGTCCCGATATTTTTCTTATATTTATCGGACACCGTTAGACCGACCTACCGACCTAATCACTTCCAATCTGTAATTAGCCCTAGTTAATCTCTAACTCAAAACTCTACTTAAATCAAATCTAATCTAAATCTTAGGATCATACGTATCATGTTGATTTGCTCCTAGCGATTTACCACACTAGTTCTACCCTCCCCCTCTCACACACTCTCTCTCCAATCACCCTTAATTCCACACCCTTTTTCCCCCATATAGCAAATCACCTAATATAACATAACACAAACACATAGCCTTAGGGTTTCTCCAACCCTCACGCAGCCGCCATCTCTACTCTCCACAAGCCCACGGCCACCTCCACCCTTGCCCTTGCGTCGGCCCCCTTACCCTCAGTCACTGGCCACCTATCACCGGCCACCTCCCCTAGATCCGGCCACCCATCTCCTCCTCCATAAACCGCTCAACACCCATCTCCCCCATATAAACTACCATTTTTGCCTCCTTAACTCACGACCAGCCCACCTCCGGCCACCCGTCGACCAACAGTCCATCCAACTCCCTTGCTCTATCACCCAACACCCCTCTTCATCACAAAACAGCCGGCGCACCACCTTACAACTGTCGCCCAGCCTTTAAAAACTGTCGAAGCCTCCAAAAAACTGTAGGCGTATCCCCCTTGCTCCTTGCTCTGGCACCCTACAGCGCAGCACACCCTACCGCACAGCCACCTCCCATAGCCAGCCCATTGCCCTAACTCAGTCCATCTCCCCACGCAACCCATCACCTGTCGCATCCTCTCCCCTTCGTGCAATCGACAACTACCACGCCCCCTTTCACCCAACTCTGGCCAGTCACCCATCCTCCACATGAACTCCCCTTGCCCAAAAAACAGCCCCTCTCCCCTTAGCCGCTGCCGTTGCTGCGCCACCCTAAGCCGACAACTCCTCCCACGGCCATCTTCTTCCATGTCGCTGATCCGTGGCCACCTTCGTCACTAGCCGACGCTGAACTTTGCTCGCTACCGGAATCCAACCCCTGACGTCGCTACCCGACGTCAGTGTAGCTCTCGCATCATGTTGAGGTATAATCCAGAACCGTAGGAAACCCAAACACTGCATGTTTAATCAAGATAAAAATCTTAATCTTATTGTGTTGGTTAAATAAGTAATTGAGATTAATAATGAGACTGTAGGTTGGGTGATTGATTTGGAGCACATAGGAAGATTCTGGACTCTTGATCGTGTAACTTACGGACGTTGTATCAGGCAAGTGAAACTTGCTCAGATTATTGTTAGGCCATGTTTCGGCCATTCTGTGAATTTGTGCAAAAGAGACTAGACGGTAAAATGATAGTCGCCTAGACACCCATATTTGATCTAGCTTGACAACGAAGCTAGATCTGACACTATATTTGATCTAGTTTGACAACGAGGCTAGAGCCAACACCCTTGCCATGTCATTTCATGCATATCACATGTCATGTTTACTTTTGATATAACTGTACGCTTTCAATATCTGCTTGTTATACTATCATGTTGCATAATCCCATGTCATTTGATGCATTGAATGTCTTGTAATGAATGTGTAGCACACGCTGCTATTGAAATGTAAGCTGCGCGAGTAGGATTTTGACTCCTACATCATGAATGAGGCTATATGCACCCGTATGCCAAATCAAGAACACTTCCTGGCTCGTGATCCAGAAGATGGGCGCCGGTCCATACACACGTGGAGGGGTAGGGCTAAGCGATCACTCAGCGTAAAAGTGTGCTCGTACAGCCACTTCAGCTGAAAGGCGTAAACCAAGTGGGAGGGGTAGGGTTAAGCTATCACGCAGCATAGAAGTGTGCCCGATCAGCACCTTTAGCTGTAAGGAGTAAACCATGTGCATAATGTGAAAGCATGTTTTATTTCTTTTCATGAAATATTGTTTAGTAGCTTTTGCTACGACGTGCCATGCATCATAAAATATCATGTTCAGTATAACTGCTGCATCCATTAAAATAGCATGCCATGTCGTCGTCATTATTTTAGAACTCCTAGTTGTACTCTTTGCTTTTACGTTTCCTTGCACAAAAGTCTCCCTTCCCATCTTAGAGATTTTTGCTGACATGTGCTCTTTTCTCTTTGGGAGTCACATGTCAGGTTTGAGCCTGAGTTAGTTGCTGAGGACGACTAGTTGCTGACGTCCAGTTCGAGGATATCGGTCCCACCCTAGTCCAGCTGGTGACTATTTCTTAGTTGGTATTTGTTTTTCCTAGTAGCTGTTATTAGGTTGTTCGGTGCGTAGCACCCTTTGATGTTGTAGTTTCGGCCTTGCTTGAGGCCTTTCATTTCAGACTCTTGTACCTTTATTTTATGATTATATCTACGGATGTTTGAAATCTGCAAATGGATGTTTTGAATGTTGGTTAAACTTTAACTGCTTTCAATTATTATTATTGTTGTTGTTGTTGTTGTTTCTTTATGCAATTCAAGGATCTGCGAATGGATGAACACACAGACGCTTATCAGACTGTGGCTTCACAGCTTCAGTCTGAGCGGACCTCTTCGCGGTTCGCCTACTGTACTTGGGAAGCGGGGCGTGACAGGTTTTTATGGTGGCCTATGCAGGTTGTTGCACCTGCAAAATATCGAAACAACGATAATAATAATACATCCATTGATACATTCGAAACATTCGAGTCATAAAAATTTGAGTCTAATATGAAGGTTTTCCTTGTCTTAAATGGTAGGAAGGCTTAGATAGATGTCCAGGTTTGATAGTCAGGCACCTTCACTAAGATTTAGTCGTACTCATCTTAGGATACATTAGTAGCCTCTCACCCAGATCTAACCATATTAGATTTCTAGAATCTTTCCTTTAGTCGTTCGCTTGGGTCCATCAAATTTCGGGCTTAGCAGAACGTGATCTTGATCCTCTAATGACTCTTTCCCTGAGATCTCTATTACAGTCTAGTTCATTAGAAGTCTTAGTGCTAAGTTTCTCATGATCTTTAGTCGGCCCAGTAATTGGAACCCCTGATTTCTATTGTTTTCCTAATCATTACACTTTTGAGTTAATGACCATAGAATCCCATCATAGCCGATTCACTAAGTTATTTCTCAGTCGTACGTTTTGAATATTTGATTCACTTTCTTGTTTACGATTCACGTGATTCCTTCATGTCGTTCATCATCAATCGTTGAATCTTCCCCATTACCTTCCCAATCCTTCGAAAAATATTTTCAATATTATTTATTTTGAATTCCTCTCCCATTTTAAAGTCTTTGAAAACATATAACCTGAGGTTAGACTTCCGACCCTTCAGTTGACTTAACTTTATTCTTTGAATTTCGAAAACCTTTTCATCGAAATATTTAAAGTACTACTTTATAATATTTTCTAACATATACCATTTCTCCACTTACTATATATATATATATATATATATATATATATATATATATATATATATATATATACTACTCAAACTTATTTCAAACAACTTATTGTACCGACAACTAAATATTGTCACCTCATCTCTATACTAATTATTCCTTCGTCTAATCCATACTTCGTATTTTAACTTATATCATCTACACACTATTCTCCTGTATTTTATAAGGATATTATTATATCTTTCTTTTCCTTACTTAAATATTCACAATTATATCTCTGTTTCACCTAACCAAGCTATCTCCTTATCCTCGCCTCATCCAAACATGTTCATCCCGATCTTGTCTCGTTACGCTTTTAATTTCGGTTCCCTTACCATTGCTTAGTCATCCTACTAGTGCTTGTCGTTGCCTATGTCAACCATACTGTAGTGGTGGGCCCATTAGTTTATTGTGATGTCGTCGTGGTGCATGTATATAGGTAGAGTGTATGGACCCGTGTGTGTGTGAACCCTTGCGTACCACCCATATATGAGTGTACTACCCAAAGTATATCGATGATTGTCTCTTGTCTTATATATGCATACTCAGTGTTATTTATGATATATATGAAGTTGTATGAATGATAGTACTTATAAATATATATGTGGATAGCTAAACCACTTTAGAGATGTCTGTGTATATTAGAATTAGTGTTGGAATATCTACTAGTGGTGTATGTAGTTTGAAGGTACTTGTAAATACTTGAAATAATATACTAGTAAAGTCATGTGTATGTTAGGTATAATGATAATAGGTGTATTTATAGTTAAGTGTGCATGCCCATTATATGATCTATATGTTAGCACGTATGAGCATGTGCTCGTGCGTGGATATGTATATGCTTAGTCATAGGTAGATATGTACTTACTGTATGAATGTGTGTGATATATGTATGGTAATATGGGTATAATTTTGTATAGTATTGGTTGCCTTTACGTGATGTTGTATGTGTACATGTATACCACGAGGTATACACGATTATTGTATGGCGTGACTATATATGGGTAGGTATATGTAGTAATATACTAATTATATGTATATTGCTATAGTGTGAATATATTATATGAATGTCTATATTTTGTGTAGATATGTAGTAAACATATAAGAATGTAAGTATGGTATGTATGCAATGAGTATGCGTGTAGTAATATGTATATGACTATATGATGTATGCATGTATAGGATGATTGATATTATTGTGTGTATATGATAGCATGCGTTTTTGCATGTATAGTGTGACGAGTAATATGATTACATTGGTGTGTGTATATATAAAATAATGGCTATCATACGCCATATGAGATATGCTCTCATACGCCCTCTCACATAAAGCAATCAAGTACAACCAAGTACAAGCCCACATGGGCTTGTACTTGGTTGCTTTATGTGAGAGGGCGTATGAGAGCCTATCTCATATGGCGTATGATAGCCATTATTCTAATTATATGTGTCTTTGAGTCTCACTCAAGCTTGAGTGGGTATACTCTAAGTATATTTTTATATTTGTATGTGGTTTGTGTATGGTGCTATGGACATAGTAATGGACAATGTGTGTATAGTGCTAGGTTTGGTTGTGCATGGTTACGTTACACACATGGTTGTGGGTGGCTATACCATTATATAGTTATAGGTGTTGGTCATGTAGTGTGGTCCTTTACGAAGGACTTACATGTTTGAATGTATATGTGCTAGCTAAACTGGGTGTGTAGAATATGTTAAGTATATAGTGGTATAGTGGCATGTATGAATAGTATATTAGCGTGTGTGTGTGCACCATGCACAGGTAAGTATGTGCTTAGCTATAGGTGTTGCGACTATGGTATTTGTGTTGTGTCTTGAATATAGTTATAGGATTGTATGTGATATGTATATATGATAAAGTATCTGCGTGTATTTGAAATACTATATATTTGTGTATTTATAGTAGGGGTGGATGTATATTAGATATAGAAACATGATTTAATATTGTATGGTGTGATTGCATGTGTTAATATGTTGGTGCTGATTGTACACTAGGAGTTATAGGGAGTAGTATATTCATGTTTATCTTGTGCATATGTAGTTATCTATACGAGAGGTACTACAATTGTATTTGCTGGTGTGAACTATTTTTAGGTAGGTATCTGTACCATGGTTATGTGATAAGTGAGTGATAGTTATATAAGGGATGTACGTGACAATATGAATGATTGAAGTACGTGTATGAATTTGACTGTCTATGATGGGTACAAGTATAGAATGTGTATATATATACATGTTTGTAGTATTAATGTTTGACTACCTAGTGCATATATACGCACTATAGTAATTATACGTGGTTTGAATTATAGTGTGATATGTTTTGGGTAGTTACTAGAATGTCTAGATATATATTTTAATTAGAAAGTCTGAGGACAGACTTTGCTCTAAGGTGGGTAGGATGGAATGGTCGCTTTTCGATCCTGTGTTTTTCGTGCGTGTACCTTCTTGTTCGTACGCGTATTTTTGTAACCTCCTCTTGTATCCCGAACGTGCAAAGTTATATGTCGTTATGACCCTCTGAGAGAGCATTTATTTGTGGAATTTTTCGTGAACGTCATTTCACGGCTCATTCTTCCACAAAATAGCTTTGTTTGAAGGGGAGTCGTAACTTTAGATTCGACGTTTGATCTTTTTATTTTTAGTTCCGTTTTCTGTTAACCTAGCTCATGATAGATCATCTTAGTCTCGATCCTCTCGTCGATACGGTCGTCTCGATATTATTCTTGTATTTATCGGACACCGTTAGACCGACCTACTGACTTAATCACTTCCAATCTGTAATTAGCCCTAGTTAATCCCTAACTCAAAACTCTAATTAAATCAAATCTAATCTAAACCTTATGATCATATGTATCATATTGATTTGCTACTAGCTATTTGCCACACTAGTTCTACCATCCCCCTCTCACACACTCTCTCCAATCACCCTTAATTCCACCCCCCTTTTCCCCCGTATAGCAAATCACCTGATATAACATAACACAAACGCACAACCTTAGGGTTTGTCCAACCCTCATGCAGCCGCCATCTCTACTCTCCACAAGACCACGCCCACTTCCACCCTTGCCCTTGCACCGGCCCTTGCACCGACCCTTACCCTTAGTCGTCGGCCACCCTACCCTTAGTCGTCGGCCACCCATCACCAGCCATCTCCCCTAGATCCGGCCACCCACTCATCCTTCATAAACCGCTCAACACCCATCTCCCCCATATAAACTGTTGTTTCCCCCTCCTTAAATTATGGCCAGCCTACCTCTGGCCACCCGCCGGCCAACAGTCCAGCCAACTCCCTTGCCCTATCACCCAACACCCCTCTTCATCACAAAACAGCCGGCACACCACCTTACAATTGCCGCCCAGCCTTCAAAAACTGTCGAAGCCCTCCAAAAAACTATCAGCGCATCCCCTTGCTCCTTGCTCCGGCACCCTACAGCACCAGCACACCCTACTGCACGGCCACTTCTGACAGCCAGCCCCTTGCCCTAACTCGGGCCATCTCCCCACGCAACCCATCACCTGCCGCATCCTCTCCCCTCTGTGCAATCGACAACTGCCATGCCCCCTTTCACCCAACTCCGGCCAGCCACCCATCCTCCACCCGAACTCCCCCTTACCCAAAAACAGCCCCTCTCCTCTAAGCCGCTGCCATTGTCGCACCACCCTAGGCCGACAACTCCTCCCGCGGCCATCTTCTTCCTTATAGCTGATCTGTGGCCACCTTCGTCGCTAGCCGACGCTGAACTTTGCTCGCTACCGAAATCCAACTCCTGACGTCGCTACCCGATGTCAGTGTGCTCTCGCATCGTGTTGAGGTATAATCCCGAACCGTAGGAAACCCAAACACCGCATGTTTAATCAAGACAAAAATCGTTAATCTTATTGTGTTGGTTAAATAACTAATTGAGATTAATAATACAGGACTGTAGGTTGGGTGATTGATTTGGAGCACATAGGAAGATTTGGGACTCTTGATCGTGTGACTTACAGACGCTGTATCAGGCAAGTGAAACTTGCTCAGATTATTGTTAGGCCATTCTATGAATTTGTACAAAAGAGACTAGGCAGTAAAATGATAATCGCATAGACGCCCATATTTGATCTAGCTTGACAGTGAAGCTAGATTCGACACCATATTTGATCTAGTTTGACAACGAGGCTAGATCTGACACCCTTGCCATGTAATTTCATGCATATCACATGTCATGTTTACTTTTGATATAACTGTATGCTTTCAATATCTGCTTGTTATACTATCATGTTGCATAATCCCCTGTCATTTCATGCATTGAATGTCTTGTAATGAATGTGTAGCACACGCTACTATTAAAATGTAAGCTGCGACGAGTAGAATTTTGACTCCTACATCATGAATGAGACTAGGTGCACCCCTATTCCAAATCAAGAACACTTCATGGCTCGTGATCCAGAAGGTGGACACCGGTCCATACACACGTGGAGGGATAGGGTTAAGCGATCGCTCAGCGTAGAAGTGTGCCCGTACAGCCACTTCAGCTGAAAGGCGTAAACCCTGTGGGAGGGGTAGGGTTAAGCTATCACGTAGCATAGAAGTATGCCAGATCAGCACCTTCAGCTGTAAGGAGTAAACCATGTGCACAATGTGAGCGCATGTTTTATTGCTTTTCATGAAATATTGTTTAGTAGCTTTTGCTACGACGTGCCATGCACCATAAAATATCATGTTCATTATAACTGCTGCATTCATTAAAATAACATACCATGTCATCATCATTATTTTAGAACTCCTAGTTGTAATCTTTGCTTTTACGTTTCCTTGCACAAAAGTCTCCCTTCCCTTCTTGGAGATTTTTGCTGACATGTGCCTGACGTCCCCTAGATTTAGCAATGTGTAGTCGGAACGAGGATACCAGATTTAGATATTTATAACCGCAATCACACGGTGTTGTAGTGTGGCTTGGGGGTCGAACACGGGGAGGCGTGTGTTGTGCTTGTTGTCAAACAGGAACCGGATCACCCGGTGGATGAGCTAGCCCTATCGCAAGGTGGGTTGTCACGAAATGAAACTACGAAATATGTAATATATAAAAAGTAACCCAGGACATTGGTTTCCACCCTATCGTGTGTTCTCTCTATTACGACCGGTGGATAGGAATACGATCGGATTCTAGGGTTTAGTGGTGAGACGTTGCCTCTAAAATTGATACCTAGCGTCCCATGGGCCTGATATTCCGGTCGATGCCCAGGATGATACGCTAGGTCTACCCAGATTCGGACGGTGGATATTCCTATGTCCATTAACACCAACCGACTCCAGAAGCACTAAGCTCGCAACGATTACTCCCGACATTTCATCCTGTCGTTCCCACGCGCTAGGAATCAATGTCTAAGCTAGTGGTGTGAGCTGTGGCTAGGGGATCAAACACCAGTTTTATTTTCCCTTGACCCGACGGTCGGAGGTGGTCTTTCTCCCTCCAATGACAATAAAATGCCCAGCATAACCATCCAAATTCCTACATCCTATCGAAACTCTAATCCTATGGTCATTCTAGGGAGAACCCACGAAGGGGTTTCCACCGACGTCCCAGATTAGGAAACTACTCACAGTTCATTACAAGAGATTCAATAAAACAAAATTCAGCCATTAAAATTAAGATCAATCAATAGAGAACTAGAGCAAACGATAGTATTAGAACAATATCAAAGTGCCAAGGCAATCGGAGAACTTACAAAACAAATTAAATTTTGCAGCCGCCAAAATCCTTAAAAACTGCTGAAAATGGGGATCCGTTTCTGGGAAAACCTAGGGCTATATATATAATAAAGCGTCCACCCGATCGGTTGAAGCATCAACCGATCGATTGAGACAAATGTCGAAACGGTCTTAGGCCTTTGAGATACTTCACCCGATCGCTGAACCGATCGGGTGAGTCGTCGGGTCGTGAGCTGGGGGAAGTTCGGCTACAGATGAACCAATCGGTTGACAAATCAACCGACCGGTTGGAATTCAGCTCCAAAAGACACAAAGTTCTGTCACCACCACCCGATCATTGAACCGATCGGATGGGGTCTTCTTCACTGCTGCTCCAGATCGGGTCGGATACGCGTGCACGAACCGATCGGTTGGAACTGTCCAACCCCGGTTGAGGGCTGAGTCTTGATATGAGTTGACGTATGGCCCTCAGGATCTCGTGCGACGCCTCCCGTTGCTTCGAAGACTCATGATATTTGCTTTATATGTCCCCTACGCTGGAAATCTCCTGCAATAGCACGAAAACACAAAGAAAGTGAAAAGAAACTAAAAATCACAAAAGAATAGATATGAAACAACGGAAATCAACGAAAAATCACGGAGAATACGTATGTGAATATATAAAATATAAACACACGTCAAAATCTCCCAAGCTGAACCCTTCCTCGTCCTCGAGGGAGACGAGCGAGAGTAGGAGCTCGGAGGGAAAAATAGAAAGGAAGATACATAAAAGGAAAGCAAAATCCTAGATCACCGTCAGAGCCAACGAAAACAAACTCACCACACTAAGCAAGCATGCGATAAACATATCACTAAACCCAGGAACATGAGTCCATACAAGTGTCGTGGGTCCATGCGGTGAAGCGCAAGTGAGTGAGGTCGTGAGCTAGCAGATGGTGTAACTATCTGAATTGTACAATAATGCTACATATACACATATCCAAGAAATGACCCAAATATCGATTCAATTCGAATTAGCGGCGAAATATAGCTCAAGCATGCATGAGAATAGAGTAGGAATAGAAGCATATCATGTATCGGGGACTCTACTGCTAGGAATTAGGAGATCACCACACGAGTGCCAAGACGATTGCGAGGAAATTCCTATGCCAAGCGTGTTTGAAAACAAAGGGGGTTGAGTAGGTGTGGCGTGGTGCAAACTCTCGCCTTTCCTTTATTCACGGTGGATAGGAACAATATTCACAACGGGAATTTTTTTTGGATTTTGGGTATTTGTATATTTTTTGGATTTTTGGCTATATATATTTTTTTCTCTCTTTTTTTCCTTTTCTTTTTGGATATTTTCTCTCTTTTTTGGATTTTGGCAAAAATGTGTACTCTCCCAAGTGGAAGAATGGTACACGACAAGGGGATTTGCACCAAGTAAAACAAAAAAGAATTCGAATTCTAAACACTTGGGCAAAAGGAAAAATTTTCGCGAATCAGAACATAAGAAAAATGGGTTATCCTAGTCCTATTGGTAGAGTCCCGACACATGCGATTTGAAGCATTATGTGTGTGTGTGTGTGTGTGTGTGTGTGTGTGTGTGTGTGTGTGTGTGTGTGTCTATTATTCATGCATAAAGAAGCAGACAGTGAAGGCAAAATACCGCATATTCGAAATTGAAGCATGATAGTCTAGGAGTAATCCAAGGACAGTTATATAAATCAAAATCACAATGTAGAAGCACACCAACTAGCTAGTCAAGACAAACAACTCACATAAAAGCAAAGTGAACCCACGGAGCATGAAATGCAATAGGACTCGGCTTCCTAGGGTTAGTAAAAGTGATTATTGTAGCTAAGCTAAGTGCGTGTGTGATTCCGTGGAAGTTCATCATGTGGGGTCATCTCTAGGAGAGGGAGAATAGAAAAGAAGGAAAGAAAAAGAAAAACACGATGAAAACGACTCAAAAATGGGAAAAGGGACGCAACTGACGCACAAAGTGCGACTCCCCCAAGATAAATCTTGCATTGCCCTCAATGCAATAGCAATAAAAGCAGGAGGGCGATGAAATATGGGAGGAAAGTGTGTACAGACAAATAAACGTGAAAAACATGGAAAACACACAAGAAGAAGTATAAAAAATAAGGAAAATAAATAACAAAACGAAATGTACAAAACACATATTCACAGACACACAAAACCAACACACATCAAACAAGACACGACAACAAGCACAGAAAATAGATTTTCCCTAAGCTGATCTCGACAATGCTAGAAAAATGATATGATCATGATGATGCAGGACAAGTGGCTAGGGGGAAAAATCAGAAAAAGGGACAATCAATGAGCAGGAGAGGCAGTCTCCTCATCCTCCTCGGAAGAGACGTGAGGGGTGTGGGCGGGAGAGGTATCGGGTGTACGGAGAAGTGGGGAAGGAGGAGGAGATGGAGGATGGATGGGTGCTGTGGTGGTGTGAATGATGGGTGGTGTGTCGGTGGTGGAGGGAGGTGGAAAGGAAGCGATAATTGATGAGGATGGTGTGGGTAGTGATCTCACGGGCATAGCGGTCGGCATCCTGTGATGTGAGTAGGAGGCGATGATAGAAGTGAAGGGTGGCGAAAGTGGTGGATCTGTGGTGGTGGGTGGAGATGAAGTGGCGGAAATGGAAACGGGTGGTGGGAGGAGATGATCATCGAGGGGGTGATGGGGGAGGTGATGGGGGTGGAGTAGCTGGAGGAGGGCCATGAATCTATGTAAGAAGGCAGAGAATGGCGGCCACATTTCGCTCGAGTGTGATGAAACGTGGGTGAGAAAGGAAGGAAATGGAAGGGTCCGAGGATGTTGAGGAGGATGCGCCAGCACACAGAGCAGCCATCTCGGCCTCAAGAGCGAGGCGAGCAGAGGTGACCCGTCAAACAGCAGAAGTGGTGCCAGCGGTAGAGGTCGTGCCGACACCGAAGGCTAGGCCTAAGAGGGCCATAGTGAGTGCCTCAGAAGAAACAGGAATATCACCCTGGGTGGTGACACAAGGTCCAGCCCTGGGGTCTCCTATGAATGCAAGGATGTCCTGCTCGCCCAAGTGGACGGCAGGGGAAGGTGGTCGAGGTGCGTCAGGGAGAGGAAACTGTAAATGTAACCCCCCTACAAACTCAGGATCAGGAGGAAACGACCAATCTGCCTCAAGCTGAATAGACATGCGGCCAGGATTGGGCAGAATGGTATATGGTGCAGGGGGTGGCCATAGTAAAAAGCAAACCGACCGATGCCTCGCAGCTGGATCATATGTGTGTGACACAGGACATCAAGATCTAGATGTGTAGATCCTAGGGCACGAGGAAAATCGACGGGGATCACGATGTTGAACGGGGGGTGTAAGGCAATGAGAGTAATAAGGCCACCACAGCAAAATTTACCCTTGTTTGCACGGCTAATATCAATGAGTTTTTGAATTAGTCATGCACCGACGTTGATGCATACGTGCAGGGCCTCGAAAGCGATCCCGTCAATACCGAGAATGAATGGGAAGTTCATCGCCCACAAAATGAATAAATCAGGGATGGTCATAGTACTGGACTCATCCCTAGGAAAGAAAGCGCTCGATATGATACGGTGGGCGAGACGGAAGACATGGTGGATGATGGAAGAGGCCTTGGCCTTGCCTCGAGGAAAATGGTCGTGGAGAGTGAGGCGTCCCCAAAAATGGTCGACATCTAAGTCGTCATGCAATTCATAGGGGAGGAGGCTACCCTCAGATTTGGGAAACTGAAAATGTTATTGATTGTGTTCACAAAGGTACGGAAGTTTCGGTTCCTAAGGCGAAAATCGATAATAGACCCATCCACAGTTTTGATGGCAGATAGAAATTCTAGGGTGAGTGTTGGGTAGGATCGTGCATTGGAGTGTAAGAAACTTAGTCAACCTAAATTTACAAATAGGGACTCGACCTCGGAGAAAACTCCGAGATCGAGTAAGGTTTGACTGTGGGCAAACTTAGTGGCTAAGTGTGATCTTTGGTCAAGTCTAGTATAAAAATCTTTGTGTGCCAGACTCATGTAATGGATTCCCTGCAGCCCCATAAGTGGGTCCACCACAGGTATGATGGGTTGGGGTGGTGGTTGCGTAGGCGGTGGCTGAGGAGCACGTCCACGTGTGGATTTGTGTCTCTTACGAGACGGCTCCTCTTTCTCCATGATGCACTTATCCTTGTCTTTATCTTTAGCCATGATTGTGTGGCGATGTAATGTATATGCAAGATTATATGAGTGTGCACACAATCAATGCCAATGGAGTAAAATGATAATACTTGAGTAAAGTAAAAATTGAGCTAAAGAGCGAGTGTACCCAGTATTGAGGAGAGACCTTGCTTGCAAAAGATCCCACGCAGTGTGATGGAGTGATTTGGGAAGCCGTCGCACGCTATTTCAACAAAAGATGATATTTCGAAAGTTCTAGGGCTAGGGCTAGGGTTTGGGCAGATTTGGGGATCGAATGTGGTTGACGGAAGGTTCGGAAGGTCGGAGAGTGGTGGGGGAAGTGGGGAAAAGCAATTGGGAGGAGTGGGAGAGAGGAGGAGATCGATTGGGAAGAAAGGGAGATGAATCACTCGGAAGAAAAATTAAGGATCGTGTGAAATGAAGTCGGGTGAGGGGGGTATTTATAGGGTTAGGCGAACCGATCGGTTGACAAGTCAACCGATCGGTTCGGTTGATTTTCAAAAAACAGCTGTTGGATAGCAGCTACAGGTGAACCGATCGGGTGAGATTTCACCCGATCAATTGACCGCTCCCCAAACTTCCCGAGGGCTCTGTCGTCTCCACCCGGTCAGCGAACCGATCGTCGTTTTTATCAACCGATCAGTTGAACTTTCCCTAAAAATTCCTGAGAGCTCTACCATCATCGCCCGGTCAGCGACCCGATCTTCGATTTTGTCAACCGATCGGTTCGCTCTTCTTCAAAAATTGGGCATTTTCAGATACAAACCAACCGATCGGTTGATGCTTGAACCGATCAGTTGAAGGTAATTCCTGCACAAAAACAAATAAAATATCTAAGTATCCCAACAAAAGTTCCCACAGTAGTATTTATTCACGAAAACTAGAAAACTACTCCTATAAAAGCCAACAAAAGTTCAGAACATGGGTTGCCTCCCATGAAGCGCTGTTGTTTATAGTCGTTGGCTCGACTACCGATATATGATCTTCAGGGGGGTTGGTACAGGTGAGGCCCAATGGTCGGCATCCTATCATCTGTGGTGCAGGGGCTCTTGTTGTTGACAGTGGCAACAAGTGAATGGTCTCAACGACTCTCCCGCTGGTGATGTCCAGAGGCTTTTCCCTCATGTTGGCATCAACTGCCACTCTTCTCAGGATCCAGATTTCACCAGCTGTGAGCTCCAGAGGCTCTTTTCCTTTGCTTTTTATCAGAGCAACCTTCTTAAATCCAGGGGGAGTCGTCCAGGAGAAACATACTTCTTTAGCGAATTCTTCTTTTTTCAACTCTTTATGCTCCTCAAATACATTTAAGCCTTCGGGGAGGTTCCTTTAAAGAACCTCCCAAGCTCCTGCATCAATGACCCTCTCTTCGTCGATCTCTAGTAAATTGCATCTGTGTTCCTCCTGTGGTGATTTCATCAATAATGCCAAGTCAAACTCTACTTTTTGATCTCCGACATTCAGGGACATCTTCCCCTTCTTGACGTCAATGAGTACGCCTGCGGTTGCCATAAAGGGTCTCCAGAGGATAATCGGGGTGTGACTATCCTCAGGAATGTCCATAACTACAAAATCGACTGGCACATGCACACCGCTGACATTGACGGACAAGTCATCGACTACCCCCACCGGATACTTTACCGATCTGTCTGCCAGCTGCAGAGTCATCCCAGTGGGCTCTAAGTCGCCCATGTTTATCCTCTTGTGTAGAGACAGGGGCATCAGATTAACGCTTGCACCCAATTCAACGAGCGCTCGATTGATTGACACATCCCCTATTGAGCACGGGATAGAAAAACTCCCGGGGTCCTTCAGTTTTGGGGGATTCGCTCGTTGAATCGGAGTGCTGCACTTTGCCATGAGGACAACTTTCTATTTTCTCATTCCCTTCGTAACTAGGTCTTTTAGAAATTTTGCATACGATGGGATGGTCACGATAGCTTTCAGAAATGGGATCTGCAGACTCAAGTCCTTCACCATCTAAAAAAACTTGCCGTACTTCTCATCGATCTTTGCTTTGGCAAGCCTTTGTGGGAATGGCACAGTAGGCTTGAAGACCCTTGAGTTGTCGCCCTCATCTTTCTTCTTCTCTTTAGATACCCCCTCCAAAGTTATGGGGTTCGACGCCGAAGCTTCATCATTATTTGCCTTCAGATTTGGTCTCTCATCGACCAATGGTGCTTCGGGTTCTTTCACGGCCTCTCGCAGCGGAATCTGTGTACCACTCCTCAAGACTATCGCGAACACATTTGCTTGACAATGCGTCAAGGCTAATGTTTGGTTAGGTCCTTTTGGGTTCATCTCTACCTGGCCCAGTAGTTGCCCTTGTGCTTTCTGAAGATTGGCCACTTGCAACCCCAGCTGGGTCACTTGATCGGCCAAAGTCTTCTGCCCAATCTGTAGCTATAGGTTAATCTTCTCCTGGTTTGATATATATATACTGAGTCAAGAGATTCTCGACCAGAGAGACCACCTGTTGCTGATGGGATTGTTGCTGTTGGGGTGGGGCTGCTGATTTCTAGGGGTACTGCTGATAAGTCTGCTGCGGAGGTGGATGTGGCGGATATTACTATTGATGCTGCTGAGGGGGGTTGTATAACTGCTACTGAGGTTGTTGGGGCTGCTGGTAGGGTGCCCTATAGTTGAAGTTTGGGTGGTTCTGGTTGTTCGGAGAATATGCCGGATTCGAGCTTGTCCTCAGTGGATAGGGTGCATGTAACGGCCGCTTTCCGACCGTTTGTATTTTCTGCGCGTATAACTCTTTTCGTGTGCGTATTTTATTTGGCCTCTTCTTGGATCCGGAATATGGGTTTTGATATGTCGTTGTGGCCGTATGGAAGAGTAGTTATTTGTGGAATTTTTAGTGAACGTCATTTCACGGGTCGTTCCCCCACAAATCAGGTTTGATTGCAGGATCATGGTAGCTTTAGACTTAGTCGCCAGATCTTTTTATTTTTAGTTATTTTTCCATGGACCAAACATGTGATTGACCACCGTACCCCTAAGCCTCTCTTTGTCATGGTCGTCCCGATATTTTTTTCGTAATTTTCTGACACCCCTAGCCCAACCAATCCACTAATCAAAATCAAGCCCATTAAGCCTAATCAAATTCAAATTCAAATTGCTAATCAAATCTTAAAGCGATTTGTACGTATCATGAAAATTGATTCTGCCACTACCCTCACCCAACATTTCCCCACTTTGTACACCCCCATCTCACCCTCTCTCCTAGTCACCCCCTTAATTATACCCCCCTTAAAACAAGTTTTAGCAACCCTCCTCTTCAAAAACAACCAACCAGGCCGAACCCTATATTTCTAACGTAAACCCCACCTAGCCGACTTCTTCTTCTTCCTTGCATCCCCCACCGGCCGCCAGACCTCCCAACCTTCGACCACCAGCTCCTCCACCTCTTCCTTCTCCCTCTCCTCCTCTCCAAGAGCCTCAAAACCCAAGAGAAACAGCGATAGGCCGCAACACAGATCTGCTGCCGCATTTCGCCGGAATACGGTCGTCGCTGCCTCCCCGGCCGCCCCCTCCGACTGTCGTCGCCTCCACTTGACTCCCCTTTGACCTCCCTATCACCTGCAACCCTTCTCCCCCTTTCATCTACCCTCTATCTCCCTCAAAACACTCTCAAACACAAGACAAATGGCAGTTTGGATATATCTATCCATCACCGGAAAAACGCCGCGCCCGGCCACCTCCGGCCACCGCCGTCGGCCACCCTACCACCGTTGGACTCCTCTTGAACCCCTATCATCTGCAATTCCCCTTACTCTCTTTCCTCGTCCCTAACTTCTCGAAAACCCGTTGAAACTAAGCCCAAGCAGGTGTTTTTGACATATCTATGCACTGTTCTTCAACGCTGACATCTGGCCATCTCTGACCACTTCCGGTAACCACTCCACCATTATTAGATCCCCCTTGAACCCCTTTAACTACTGCAAGTCCCCTTTGACTCCTCTGGTCTCTGCTTTTCCTCTGCAACGCGCAACAACGACCGTTGCAGGAATCTGTCCTCTTCGTCTTCTCACAGCTGCCCACCGCCGTGTGCTAACGCCGTCAGCCACCCACCAGGCCGAGCAACCCCCACTGACCTCCTTCAATCTCTGACAGCCCACTTTGCCCTTAGGAGTTCACGCGCATCGCTAAACTCGCGTGTTTTTTGCCGACGCTGCCGTCGTCGTGAAGGATCGTTGTGCTACCTGCAACGGGAGAGAGATCGCCACTTGCTCACTGTTCGTGACTCCACCTCACTGTTCGAAAGTGTCTCGCTGTGCTACCCATGGCCAAGACATTGCAGACGATGCGGATCCATCGTCGTTCAGACCCGACATCTGCTTTTCGATCGACGTCAAAAGGTTAGTCCTTTAACGAGTAGTAAGAACCCCACTATAGCAAATCGAAAACCTAATCTAAAAATCATCAACAATAACTAAATTTCATTTCTGCTCCTTTAAAACGTTGCAAAATATTAGACATCGATGAAGGACTGATTATCTGTGCATATAGGATAGTTCGTCGACTAGGCTGAACCAAAACAAAAACGTGACTTTGACCGCTAGGATAGCCCCGTTGAACCTAGAAATAAACTCTAATAGGAATGATGAAAAATGTGTCCCGACATCACCGTTGACCGTTTCAGACAAACCCTCGTTGACGCACCGCTTCGACGGGACGCTCCGGACAGACGACGTACTCGCTACCACAGGCAAGTGTTTACACTTGTGTACTTATGGCCACGTTTAGGCCAACTCCTTCTTAGAATGTTAAAGTACATTTGAAGAGAACCGAACGTGAAATGATAGCCTCCGGGACCCCCTTGATAGCTTAGACTTGACGACGAAGTCTAAGAACGAACAACAACTACACTTGACACCGTAGGACTTATCTGTGTGTGCGTGTGTGTGTGTGCGTGTGTGGACCCCCTTAGAATCAACAACAACAACTGCTATCATAGGTTTCATCTGTGTGTGCGTGCGTGTGGACACCCTAAACAACTTTACTCTTGCCATGTCATGAACATCTTGCACGTCATGTCTTACATAGCCTGCGGGCAATAAGACGCTCACCTAGCAGAGTGGGTGATCTTTGTTACAGAAAACCTGCGGGAAGGTCGGCACTCACCTAGCAGAGTAAGTGTCCCAGCAGACCGAGAGGATAGAGACACTCACCTAGCAGAGTGAGTGGTCCTATACAGTGGTACAGATTCACCTATGGGACATTCGTCGCTCACCTGGCAGAGTGAGAGATACGCTACAGACCGTGGGGATAGAGGCACTCACCTAGTAGAGTGAGTGGTCATATATTGTCTTGTCTTAAGCACTTCGGTTGGGGTAAGGTTGAGCGGTCGCACGCGGAGAGGGTCTGGCCGCCCTCAAACCGTAAGGCGTGAACCCTTCGAGTCATACACGTCTTTTCTTGTCTTGTCTTGTCATGTCATGTCCCATTTAGCTTAGTCCCGTAGTTGGTAGCACACGCTACGACTACTGCCTGTCACGTTTACTTTTTCTGTACCGCTTTACTTTTTGCATAGTATAACTGCCATGTCATAACCCCAGCATGTTAATCAACCAGTAAAATGTCACTCTTAATTACATTACACTTGCAGTAAAGTCTAACCCCTCCTTGTAGACTTTACCTGATGTACAGTTCCTTTTCTCTTGGGTGATGTACATCAGGTGTTGAGCCGGAGTACGTAGACGAGCTGAACATACCAGAGTACTTGGAGCCAAATGACTTCGACCTGGAGTACGTTCCTGACGAGTACCAGACCTAGAGGTCCCTCACCGTTGCAGACTTTCAGAGGTTACTACTTTTTGGTTAGCTGCGTAGCACCACTTTACTCTCTGCCTAGGTTGGGTGCTTCGCACCATTAGTTTCCTTTTCTACAGTTTGTTGCCATGCTTAGACTTCTCTTTTAGACTTGTCACATGCGAAAGATTATCCCTTTTATAAAATGAATGCATCCTTTTTGTATGTACTTTTTTTGTTCCAAATTTTATAAATGCAAGAACCTGTAATATTAAATGGTAACCATACAGACGCTTATTGGGTCCGAGCCTCACGGCTCCGGCCCAAGCGGACCTTAGTCACGTTTCGTTTCCGTCGTTTTGGGAAGCGGGGCGTGATAGGTTTTAGTGGTGGCACATGCAGGCCATGCAAAAAGTTCGAAATAATAAGAGTACCGCATTCATTTAATATCCATGTACAAGTATAAATTAGGTTTTCCTTGTCCTAGAAGGTAGGAAGACTTAGATAGACATCCATGTATGATAGTTAGGCGCCTTGGTTAGGATTTAGCTGTACTCGTCTTTGGATACCCTAGTAGCCTCGCACCCGGCTTCGACCATGTTAGATTTCTAGAGCCCTTCTTTTAGTCGTTCGCTCGGGTCCATCGACGTCGGGCCCAGCAGAGCGTAATCTTGATTCTCTTAGGGCTCTTCCCTAAGATCTCTCTATTACAGTCTAGTTCATTAGGAAGTCTTAGTGCTGAGTTCTCCTGATCTTTAGACGGCCCGATAATTAGGAATCTCTGATTTCTATCATCTTTACAATCATTACACTTTTGTGATATCGACTGTAGAATTCCATCGTAGCTTTCATGAATCATATCATAGGCGTATCCATCACGCGATCATTTTTATTTCCCTCGACTCACGTGATCGCTTCATGACGATTATCGTTAATTCTTCGAATCTCCCCATTGCAATCATGTTTCCTCTAAAAGTATTTTCGAAATTCCTCATTAAATGCTTCGCTCAGTTTAACTTCTTTGAAAACCCCTTATTATATATTTCAATTTCTTGCTTTTCGGTTGAGTTAAAATTCTTTCTTGGATCTCGAATCCTTCGTGATCGTAATTTTAAAGTTAATATCTCATAATTATTTCTAACCGGTATCTTTTGTATTTCAGTTTTAAAATATTGTTACCGTTTTAATAATTCAATAAATATATTATTCTTTTTCTAAACTACGAAATTTATTTTAACCACTTATCGTACGTACTTTTAGAATATTTCCTAAACTAAAGAGAACTTCAATTTATATATATATATCAGTTCTATGTTCATCGTGCTCATATTTCAAAAAAAATTTGTATAAACCTATTTTCATTTGCGAAACAATCGCTACCTCACACTTCTCTTTTTCCTTCGTCTAAATCTTTTTCCGAGTCGTAATTTTCTGCCATTTGCTCACTTTTTTTACACATTTTTTATAAGTATAAAAGTATATGATACCATATTTTACACATAATTCTTCTTTCATTTATTTAATTATTTTGAGCAATATTTTTGTCCCACCCAACCAGCTACCTTTTTATCTTGCCATATTTGAACTCGTTCCTTCCGATCTTATTACTGTACACTTTTTGGTTCGGCCTCCTTTCTGTTGTGTAGACATTAGTGCTTGTAGTTCCCTGTGTCAACTCTAGTTTAGTAGTGGGCCCATTAGTTTTTGTGATGTCGTTGTGGAGTATGTTTATAGGTAGAGCGTGTGGACCTATATGAGTGTGCTACCCTTAGGATCTTAATGATTGTCCCTTGTGTCATGTGTGTATACTCAGTGTGGTCCGTGATATACGTATGGAGTTGTCTGAATGATGGTATTCATATAGGTATGGATAGCGTCATAGCAGGCAATTCCTTAGACTTGGTCTTTCATATTATAGTATAGCTTATTTTTAGCTGCATGTGATTGTATCAAAACCTATTTGTTTTCTTCTAAATCAAATCTTTAAAGTTTTTGAAACAAGCACACAAGTTCACAACACACCTATTTTTCCTCATCCAATACCACAACTCCACACGTTTTTCCAAATGTTTTAAAATATGTCTTTGGCCTTAAACTTCCTTCTTTCCTTTTCCTCTTCGGGAGTGTTATTTTTTATTTTTATAATATTGTTAGTACTAACTATTATTGTTATAAGGTTATGTTGCGGGTAGGCATAGAGTGAGATGAGATATGCTGTAGCGGTGATTAATTGATTTTGAACATAAAGATATTAGATTAGATTTCTTTCGGATGAAAAGAACGAGGTGTCGAAGACTTACTTATAATACCAATGTGTGAAGGACTCAATGGAAATGCTAGTTGGATGAAATTATACACAGAGAGATGAGTGCTTATCGGATCTGAAACTTAGACGAGTGGTAGATGGGAGTAGCTAGGACGGGGTGGTATGAGTTAGGGTGATCATGAGAATGAGTAGAGCATCTTTAAAGCATCAAGGCTTGATTATTAAGTTGATGTGAGAAGACCTTGTAGATAACACGACGTGTTGAGATGAATGGATGGTTAGGTAGACGGATTTAGTTTGATTAGTAGATTAAATGATAGAGGTGAGGATAGATGTGGTTTGATGGTTCATTGATTATGGAGGAAATTCATGAGTCGATATGATGGAGAATATATTGGGGACGAGATGATTGTTGATTTGCAAACGATAATGTGGATTCATAGTTAAGTGATAGGATGTGATTCTAGTTGTAGCATTAGCCAGTGGAGAGACGAGTTATGATGGATTATTTGAGGAACCATATTTGAAGTTATGGGATTAGCGATCATTATGTGTAGTTATGGGAGTTGTAGGTATTAGTGTTTATAGATATTATTATTATTATTATAAGTGATTCCGAGGACGGAATAATTTCTAAGTTGGGTAAAATGTAACGGCCGCTTTCCGACCGTTCGTATTTTCTGCGCGTACAACTCTTTTCGTGTGCATATTTTATTTGGCCTCTTCTTGGATCCGGAATATGTGTTTTGATATATCGTTGTGACCGTATGGAGGAGTAGTTATTTGTTGGATTTTTAGTGAACGTCATTTCACTGGTCGTTTCCCCACAAATCAGGTTCGATTGCAGGTCGTCGTGCTTTAGACTTAGTCGTCGGATCTTATTATTTTTAGTTCTTATTTCGTGGACCAAATGCGCGATTTACCACCGTACCCCGAGCCTCTCTTCATCACGGTCGTCCCGATATTTTTTTCGTAATTTTCTGACACCCCTAGCCCAACCAATCCACTAATCAAAATCAAGCCCATTAAGCCTAATCAAATTCAAATTCAAATTGATCAAATCTTAAAGGGATTTGTACGTATCATGAAAATTGATTCTGCCACTACCCTCACCCAACATTTCTCCACTTTGTACACCCCCATCTCACCCTCTCTCCTAGTCACCCCCTTAATTATACCCCCTTAAAACAAGTTTTAGCAACCCTCCTCTTCAAAAACAACCAACCAGGCCGAACCCTATATTTATCACGCAAAACCCACCTAGCCGAATTCTTCTTCTTCCTTGCAACCCCCCACTGGCCGCTGGACCTCCCAACCTCCGACCACCAGCTCTTACACCTCTTCCTCCTCCCTCTTCTCCTCTCCAAGAGCCTCAAAGCCCAAGAGAAACAGCGACAGGCCGCAACACGGATCTGCTGCCGCACTTCGTCGAAAAACGACCGCCACCGCCTCTCCGACCGCCCCCTCCGATCGCCATTGCCTCCACTTGACTCCCCTTTGACAACCCTATCACCTGCAACCCTTCTCCCCCTTTCATCTACTCTCCATCTCCCTCAAAACACTCTCAAACACAATACAAACGGCAGTTTGAACAGATCTGTCCATCGTCGAAAAACCGCTGCACCCGGCCACCTCCGGCCACCGCTGTCAACCATCCTACCACCGTTTGACTCCTCTCAAACCCTCCTATCATCTTCAATTCCCCTTACTCTCTTCCCTCATCTATAACTTCTCGAAAACCCGTTGAAACTAAGCCCTATCTGCTGTTTTTGACAATATGTGCACAGTTCTTCAACGCCGACTTATGGCCATCTCCGACCACTTCCGGCAACCACTCTACCACCATTAGATCCACCTTAAATCCCTTTAACTACTGCAAGTCCCTATTGACTCCTATGGTCGCTGCTTTTCCGCTGCGACGTGCGACAACGACCGTTGCACGAATCTATCCTCTTCGTCTTCTCACGGCCGCCCACCGCCGTGCGCTGACGCCGTCGACCACCCACCAGACCGAGCAACCTCCACTGACCTCCTTGAATCCCTGACAGCCCCTGTTGCCCTTCGAAGTTCACTCGCATCGTCGAACTCGCGTGTTTTTCCCTGACATTGCCGCCATCGTGAAGGATCGTTGCGCTACCCGCAACGGGAGAGAGATCACCGCTTGCTCACTGTTCATGACTCCACCTCGCTGTTTGAAAATGTCTCACTGTGCTACTCGCAACCGAGACGTTGCATACGACGCGGATCCATCGCCGTTCAGACCCGACATCCGCTTTTCGATCGACGTCAAAAGGTTAGTCCTCTAACGAGTAGTAAGAACCCCCACTGTAGCAAATCAAAAACCAAATCTAAAAATCATCAACAATAACTAAATTTTATTTCTGCTCCTTTAAAACGTTGCAAAATATTAGACATCGACGAAGGACTGAATATCTGTGCACATAGGATAGTTCGTCGACTAGTCTGAACCAAAACAAAAACGTGACTTTGACTGCTAGGATAGTCCCGTTGAACCTAGAAATGAACTCTAATAGGAATGATGAAAAACATGTCCTGACATCACCGTTGACCGTTTCAGACGGACCCTCGCTGACGCACCGCTTCGACGGGACGCTCCGGACAGACGACGCACTCGCCACCGCAAACAAGTGTTTACACTTGTGTACTTACGGCCATGTTTAGGCCAACTCCTTCTTAGAATGTTAAAATACATTTAAAGAGAACCGAACGCAAAATGATAGTGTCTGGGACCCCCTTGACAGCTTAGACTTGACGACGAAGTCTAAGCATGAACAACAACTACAACTGACACCATAGGACTTATCTGTGTGTGCATGTGTGGACCCCCTAGAATCAACAACAACAACAACTGCTATCATAGGTTTCATCTATGTGTGCGTGCGTGTGGACATCCTAGAACAACTTTACTCGTGCCATGTCATGAACATCTTGCACGTCATGTCTTACATAGCTTGTGGGCAATAAGACGCTCACCTAGCAGAGTGGTTGATCTTTGTTACAGAAAACCTGCAGGAAGCTCGGCACTCGCCTAGCAGAGTAAGTGTCCTAGCAGACCGAGAGGATAGAGGCACTCACCTAGCAGAGTGAGTGGTCCTATACAGTGGTACAGATTCACTTACGGGACGTTCGTCGCTCACCTAGCAGAGTGAAAGATACACTACAGACCGTGGGGATAGAGGCACTCACCTAACAGAGTAAGTGGTCCTATACTGTCTTGCCTTGAGCACTTGGGTTGGGGTAGGGTTGAGTGGTCACACGGGGAGAGGGTCTGGCCGCCCTCAAACCGTAAGGTGTGAACCCTTCGAGTCACACACGTCTTGTCTTGTCTTTTCTTTTCTTGTCTTGTCTTGTCCTATCCCATCTAGCTTAGTCCCGTAGTCGGTAGCACGCGCTACGACTACTACCTGTCACGTTTACTTTTCCTGCACCGCTTTACTTTCTGCATAGTATAACTACCATGTCATAACCCCAACATGTTAATCAACCACTAAAATGTCGCTCTTAATTACATTACACTTACAGTAAAGTCTAACCCCTCCTTGTAGACTTTACCTGACGTACAGTTCCATTTCTCTTGGGTGATGTACGTCAGGTGTTGAGTCGGAGTACGTGGATGAGCCGAACATACCTGAGTACTTGGAGCCAGATGAGTCGACCTGGAGTACGTTCCTAACGAGTACCAGACCTAGAGGTCCCTCACCGTTGCGTACTTTCAGAGGTTAGTACTTTTTGGGTGGGTGTGTCGCACCACTTTACTCTCTGCCTAGGTTGGGTGCTTCGCACCATTAGTTTCCTTTTCTGCAGTTTGTTGCCATGCTTAGACTTCTCTTTTAGACTTGTCACATGCGGAATATGATCCCTTTTATAAAATGAATGCATCCTTTCTGTATGTACTTTTGTTGTTCCGAATTTTATAAATGCAAGAACCTATAATATTAAATGGTAACCCTACAGACGCTTATTGGGTCCGAGCCTCACGGTTACGGTCCAAGCGGACCTTAGTCACGTTTCGCTTCTGTCGTTTTGGGAAGCGGGGCGTGACAGTGCATTACCCGTCGGATTATAAAAGAGTGCACTAGCTTGATCCACCGGTGCCAAGATATCTCTGCCATCAAATTCTCCCACTACTTCAGCCTCTACCGCTGCTACATGCTGAGTGTTGATGCCACCGGCCCCTACCATGAATGCTGAGATCTGGGTTGAAAGCAAATCAAATTTTCTAGACAGTCTGTCAACTTCCTCTACCCGGTGCAATCCTCCAGATTTAGGTGTGGCGCATTCGTCGCTCCACCTTTCATTGTTTGATGCCATATTTTCCAGAATGTCTCCGACATCCACTTCATTCCTTGACATGAAGGATCCTCCTGCCACAGCATCCATTGAGGACTTTAGGTCGTCCCTCAGCCCATTGTAGAACAAGTTGATAATTTTCCATCTGTGGAGCTCATGGTGATAGCATTTTCTTTGCATCTCTTTAAACCTCATCCATGCCTCATGCAAGGATTCGTGGCTGGCTTGGGAGAAGGAGGAGTCTCGCTCCTCAGCTTCATTGTCTTTCCCGGGGGAAAGAACTTGTTCAGGAACACATTTGATAGCTTCTCCCAAGTTGTAAATGTATTGGGGTCCTTCCCCTTCAGCCATTGCTTTGCCTTGTCTCGCAGAGAGAAGGGAAACAATCTCAACTGGATGGCTTCAGTTGACAAGCCATTGATCCTGAAAGTGTCGCACTTCTCCAAAAATAAATCCAGGTGCTCGATTGGGCTCTCCATAGGAGCTCCTGAAAACTAGTCATGTTGGATCCAAGTCACCAACGACGGCTTCAGCTCGAAATTTCCTGGCGTAATGGCCGGAGGTTGGATGCTGGACGTGGAACCAATGGACGGCATTGAGTACTCAAGCAAGGACTTTGGAGGAGTGACATTCTCTCCCATAGTGGCAATCTCTTCTCTTCTTCTTCTCTCAGCATTCAAACGCCTCACGGTGGCGTTGATCTTGGGATCTAGAGGAACCAAGTCATCAAGACCTCTTGGGTTCCTGTGCATGAAAAAACAAGAGATACCGTGAAGCGTGTATCATATAATGCCAAATAAAAACAAAAAATAAAGAATAAAGAATAAACGTAAAAATGTAGAATGTGAAGATTATCACATGGTAGGGATGTGAACTAGTCTCAGGGGTTCATAGGGTCATAAATGAAACTAGCACGTTGCCTCCTCGGCAATGGCGCCATAAAGCTTGACGTCCCCTAGATTTAGCAATGTGTAGTCGAAACAGGGATACCAGATTTAAATATTTATAACCGCAAGCACACGGTGTTGTAGTGTGGCTTAGGGGTCGAACACGGGTTGGCGTGTGTAGTGCTTGTTGTCAAACAGGAACCGGATCACTCGGTGGGTGAGCTAGCCCTATGGCAAGGTGGGTTGTCACGAAATGAAACTACGAAAGATGTAATATATAAAAAGTAACTCAGGACTTTGGTTTCCACCCTATCGTGTGTTCTCTCTATTACGACCGGCGGATAGGAATACAATCGGATTCTAGGGTTTAGTGGTGAGACGTTGCCTCTAAAAGTGATACCTAGCATCCCATGGACCCGATATTCCGGTCGATGCCCAGGATGATACGCTAGGTCTACCTGGATTCGGACGGTGGGTATTCCCATGTCCATTAACACCGACCGATTCCGGGAGCACTAAGCTCGCAACGATTACTCCCGATATTTCATCCTGTCGTTCCCACGCGCTAAGAATCAATGTCTACGCTAGGGGTGTGAGCTGTGGCTAGGGGATCAAATGCCAGTTTTATTTCCCCTTGACCTGACGATCGGAGGCGATCTTTCTCCTGCCAATGATAATAAAACGCCCCACGTAACCATCTAAATCCCTACATCCTATTGAAACCCTAATCCTATGGTCGTTCTAGGGAGAACCCATTAAGGGGTTTTCACCAACATCCAAGATTAGGAAACTACTCACAGTTCATTGCAAGAGATTCAATAAAACAAAATTCAGCCATTAAAATTAAGAGCAAGCAATAGAGAACTAGAGCAAACAATAGTATTAGAACAATATCAAAGTGCCAAGGCAATCGGAGAACTTACAAAACAAATTAAATTCGTAGCCGCCAAAATCCCTAAAAACTGCTCAAAATGGGGATCCGTTTCTGGAAAAACCTAGGGCTATATATATAATAAAGCGTCCAACCGATTGGTTGAAGCATCAACCGATCGGTTGAGACAAACGTCGAAACGGTCTTCAGCCTTTGAGATACTTCACCCGATCGCTGAACCGATCGGGTGAGTCGTCGGGTCGTGAGCTGGGGGAAGTTTGGCTACAGATGAACCGATCGGTTGACAAATCAACCGATCGGTTGGAATTCAGCTCCAAAGACAGAGATTTCTGTCACCACCACCCGATCATTGAACCGATCGGGTGGGGTCTTCTTCACTGCTGCTCCAGATCAGGTCGGATACGTGTGCATGAACCGATCGGTTGGAACTGTCCAACCGATCGGTTGAGGGCTGATTCTTGATATGAGTTGATGTATGGCCCTTAGGATCTCGTGCGACGCCTCCTGTTGCTCCGGGGACTCATGATATTTGCTTTATATGTTCCATACGCTGAAAATCTTCTGCAATAGCACAAAAACACAAAGAAAGTGAAAAGAAACTAAAAATCACAAAAGAATATATATGAAACAACGGAAATCAATGAAAAATCACGGAGAAGACTTACGTGAATATATAAAATATAAACACACGTCAGTGCCCTTTTCTCTTTGGGTGTCACATGTCAGGTTTTGAGCATGAGTTAGTTGCTGAGGATGATTAGTTGCTGACGTCCAGTTCGAGGATGTCGGTCCCACCCTAGTCCAGCTGGTGACTATTTCTTAGTTGGTATTTGCTTTTACTAGTATCTGTTGTTAGGTTGTTCGGTGCGTAGCACCCTTTTATGTTGTAGTTTTGGCCTTGCTTGAGGCCTTTCATTTCAGACTCTTGTACCTTTATTTTATGATTATATCTGCAGATGTTTGGAATCTGCAAATGGATGTTTTGAATGTTGGTTAATCTTTAACAGCTTTCAATTATTATTATTATTATCGTTGTTTCTTTATGCAATTCAAGGATCTGTAAATGGATGAACACACAGACGCTTATCAGACTGTGGCTTCACAGCTTCAGTCTCAGCGGACCTCTTCGCGTCTCGCCTTCTGTACTTGGGAAGCGGGGCATGACTGGTTTCAATATCTGCTTGTTATACTATCATGTTGCATAATCCCATGTCATTTCATGCATTGAATGTCTTGTAATGAATGTGTAGCACATGCTACTATTGAAATGTAAGCTGCGGCGAGTAGGATTTTGACTCCTACATCATGAATGAGGCTAGGTGCACCCCTATGCCAAATCAAGAACACTTCTTGGCTCTTAATCCAAAAGATAGGCGTCAATCCATACACACGTGGAGGGGTAGGGTTAAGCGGTCACTCAGCGTAGAAGTGTGCCCGTACAGCCACTTCAGCTGAAAGGCGTAAACCCTGTGGGAGGGGTAGGGTTAAGCTATCACGCAGTATAGAAGTGTGCCCGATCAGCACCTTCAGCTGAAGGAGTAAACCATGTGCACAATGTGAACGCATGTTTTATTGGTTTTCATGAAATATTGTTTAGTAGTTTTTACTACGACGTGCCATGCATCGTAAAATATCATGTTCATTATAACTGCTGCATTCATTAAAATAACATGCCATGTCGTCGTCATTATTTTAGAACTGCTAGTTGTACTCTTTGCTTTTACGTTTCCTTGCACAAAAGTCTCCCTTCCCATCTTGGAGATTTTTGCTGACATGTGCCCTTTTCTCTTTGGGTGTCACATATCAGGTTTTGAGCCTAAGTTAGTTGTTGAGGATGACTAGTTGCTGACGTCCAGTTCGAGGATACCGGTCCTACCCTAGTCCAGCTGGTGACTATTTCTTAGTTGGTGTTTGCTTTTCATAGTAGCTACAGTTAGGTTGTTCGGTGCATAGCACCCTTTTATGTTGTAGTTTCGACCTTGCTTGAGGCCTTTCATTTCAGACTCTTGTACCTTTATTTTATGATTATATCTGCGGATGTTTGGAATCTACAAATGGATGTTTTGAATGTTGGTTAATCTTTAACTGCTTTCAATTATTATTACTGTTGTTTCTTTATGCAATGCAAGGATCTGCGAATGGATGAACACACAGATGCTAATCAGACTGTGGCTTCACAGCTTCAGTCTGAGCGGACCTCTTCACGTCTCGCCTTCCGTACTTGGGAAGCGGGACGTGACAGGTTTGTTTCTGGAATGGTGAGGATCTCGGAATGATAGGATGCTACTGACTACATAGTTTGCTTTGCAGATCTGTAGTAGATGGTCGTCCTACTGTAGGTACCTAGTCTGTGATTTCTCATTATGGGGTTGGATCTGTAACCTGCATCTACATAAGCATGGAGGATAATTCTTTATAATGTAAGCCCAAATCTATCGACCCTGGGAAGAAGAGCAGAAGATGCTTAACTCCGGTCTTGTGGCACTTTTTAAGTGCATCATTGTATCTAGCTAGTGAATTTACTGCAATTACTATATCGGGACGGGTGCAGTTGGCTAGAAGTGCTCTGATTGCACTTAGTTAAGAGACTTCGTGACCAAGTATATCCCCCTCCCCTCTTCCAGCTAACGGAAGGGGTCTTTATGTACATCCAAAGAGCGTACTACCATAGGTGTACTTAATGGATGACATTGGTCCTTGTTGTAATTTCTTCAAAACACTCTGTGTGTATAAATTTTAATGTAACGGGATTTTATCTACTTAGATAAATCTGTGAGCTATGACTTATTTTATTTTGCCTAGGTCTTTCATATCATGTTTGATGGTCAGGCTTGAACAGCTATTTCGGTTTTCTCTTCAGGGGATCTGATGAGATTTAAGTTGTTTACAACTATAATCTCAAATCTTGTCCTTTGCTCTTTATAAACATGCAAAGAAAACACTTAGTATGAATCCTTGCTTTGCCAAGTGATACACTTAGTTGTACAATATTTTATATTATCATTATTCTTCTTCTTCTTCAATAGAATATACGTCTCAAAGTCTATTTAGGCATTTTAAGGAAATAAGGAATATATCTTGATCAAGATATTATTAGAGGCATGCTGTCATACCATCCAATAGCAGCATATTCAAAATTTCCTTTGCCAAATCGTAAGGTATTCGTAAATTATAACTGGGTGAATCTGATGCATCATTTATATAAGTGAGTCTAGCTCATCTTAGTTGTTTTATTCCCCGATTTCAGCGAAAAATTCTTGAGCTATAGGTTGTACCTTATAGCATACGATTTTGTACTTATATATTTATGTTCTTATTTGTGCAATACTTATTGTGCCCACATGTTTGAAACCTTATGGTGTCTAGACTTCAAGTCTGAACACTTCACGTTTCATAAACGAGTCCAGCTCATCTTTTATTGCTTCGTTCCATATTTGGCCAATCTCTACATTTGCTTTTAAGCTACGGAGTATGAAACGATATTATATAATTATCATCGCTTTTGGGATGTATGTGGAAATATGATACATGAATCTATTGTCGACAATTGTGTTCTTTTTGTCCAACACCTCCCCAGCACGTATAACATTTAATTTCATTTCAATTTCGCCCGGATTTTCCACTTCAGGGGATTCTGGGAGGGGATGAGGGTATGTACATCAGCTCATTTCCTATGGTAGTATTGTCTCAAAGCCTTCATGAGTTTTTCTCTTTCTTGGATTTTTTGTCCTTGGAGCCTAGTGGTCTGACTCTTTTTAATTGAGAAACAACCACTTCTGTTGCTGTTGCTGGTGGATTGCATCCATTCTCGGAGATGTCAATCCTAGCTAGAGTATTTGTAGCAGGGATGTGTGATCTGACAATCTTCTGGCTGTCATTAAATGAGTTCGGTAACTGGTGAACAGTGTTTTGTATTTGTAGGATCTTCAGGATCTAATCTTTATATTGCTTTGTTACCAGATCATAGTGTGTCAATGATTCTGTATCCCACGATATTATTTGTGTGGCTCCAGATTTTGCAGTATATGGGCCCAATTTGGAGAAGCTTGACTCATCAAATTCACAATCTTCAAGACGCGTCTTGATTGCGCTCCCTTTTGGGATTCTATGTATCTTATTATTGAGGGTGAGTCAATCCCTACATAGATACCTAGATGACGTTAATGACCCATTGTTGTCCTTTGCAATGGTGCTATAGGGATATAGACTGTGCAATGAAAATTCTCAGATGAGAAATGTTCGATGGTATTCCATATGCAAGTTGCATTAGAGAAACACTCTAACCTTCAGAGGGTCTAATTTTTATCAACGAAGCAGCATGCAATATAGCATATCCCCATGCAGTCATCGGAAATCTGGGATTTCATTAGTGATGGACGTACAATCCATTGGAGTCTTTATTAATGACTCTATCAACCCAATTTTGGTATGATTATGTGGCACACGATGTTCAATTTCTATCACAGTTGCTTGGTAATATTCTTGAAATAACTGGATGTAAATTTCAATGTATTATCCAGACGTATTTTTTTATTTGATTGTCTGAAAAATGCCCCATAACTATATTATTTGTGCCAATAGCTTTGGAAAAGCTAGGTTGCTGGTCGATAGTAGACACACATACGAATATTTTAAAGATGCATCTATCAGTACCATGAAGTACCAAAAAGGCCCACTAGGGGTGGATAGGTCCATATATATCTCCTTGTATTCTTTCGAGGAAGCTTGGAGATTCTCTGTTGTAACACCCCGCTGGTAGACCCAAAATAGTGCTTCTCTCAAGCGCAAGAGTCCGTACAAGTAATATAATCTGGGAGTCCAAATGTCGAATCCTCGGGAGAATATCTGTTGCAACCACAGCTTAAATCAAATAGAAATCCAACAAAAAGAAGCTAACCACTTATGGTGACGATGATTTTAATGGGTTTGATCGTGGTGAACAATGCGAACAAAGAAAAGTCGTGTATGAAAATATCGATGAAAAGTATGCACATGGTATTGGTTCGTTAGGGTCTATGAGTCGTATTAATTTGGTTGACGAATATAACACAATGAATTCTCTTTTTGAGAGCAATTCACCGGAAAATACCCGATATAACTCAATGAATTCTCCTTTTGGGAGCAATTCATCGGAAAATACCCTTTTGGGGATTAAAGCACAAAATTCAATAAGATTGTCGCTAAAGTTATAATCTTCTAAAATTAAGATATGAAACTCTCTTTTGGAGAGATCAAAACTCACCCTTGTGGGGCGATCATCAACTCAATCACGCTCTTTTGGAATATGAAAAAGTTGATTTTTAAGCCAAAGATCACAACTTTACCGACATACAATTTTAGCGCAAAAGTACAACCAAACGAATACGAATCACATCTCCTAACTACGCCATACCATGCACAATAGAAATTTAGCTACTCATACTGAAAATAAACAGAGAATTCATCATATAAATCATGGTTCTAAGCAATACAATCAAAAAGAGTTCAAAATACGCTAAAGAGTTCAAGAATATCACCAAATACGCTAGCAAATAGACTAATAAAACCCTTCTTCTTCCTCCTAAAATCCTCTGAAAATTCCCTCGGATTGATCTCTGTAATGTCAGGGATTTTCTCTAAAAATCGACTCCAAAATCACCCAAATACGCCAAGAATACGCTCAAAACCCCTAAAATACGCTTAAATAATAGGCTTGCGGGTTTACTGCTGCTAACGGGTCTAAACCCGCTTCGAAATCCAATATCAACGAGCGCCTCAATTCTCCGCCGTTGATCCTAGGTGAGATCGCCCCAGGATACGCCACGTGGCCAGCGGATGGGATCCGCGCCCGCTCGCTGCGCCCTCCGAATTCATTTTGATCTTCGATTATAGCAGTCGGATGAAGTGCGGACGGACTAGTTGAAGACACGTCGACCCCAATTCGCCCGCTCTTCGAATGTGAGGCGGAATCGAGCCGGGCCGTTGGATCTTAATCGGATGGCTTCGAGATAGCCACGATGCCAGTTCGCTGCGTTCGTTGGCGGGTTTGATTAGAACCGTTAGATCATCATCGTGTGCACGAAACTTCGCCACGTTGCATGAAGGTTTCGCCCTAAATCGCCACCGTCAGATCAAAATCTGACGCTGCTCATCAAGCCACGTCGCCCAAAAATCCCGCCTGCGCTTCGCCCGTTGGATTGAGATCCAACGGATGATAATTGTCCCAGTTGCCCGCATCTCGCCATCGAGCTGGACCATCAGATCAGCATCCGACAGTTGAAATTTCGTCGCGTCGCTGAAGATGAGAGCCGCTCGATCTGGCGGGAAACGGTGGATGAGCGCCACGTCATGCGCCAAGATTCGTGCATATTTCATTTTATTGGTATTCTGCATTCAATAAATCACAGAAATTAGCACAGATCTCAGAAAAATACAAATAAATAGTCATTGGAATCGTGAGATCGAAACCAAGCTAGGAAAAATATAAAAAGTGCAGAAATCCTCCGTTAATTGCTGTTTTGTGCTCAAATAGAGTGTTTTCTCTAATAAATGATTGTGTACAAAATACGAATGTATTAGAGAACAATATAGCATCACATGAGCACAAAATAGGGCTAAATGGGGGGATAAATATGTAATATTGAACCCGAATCACACCCCCCAACTAGCGATTTGCTAGTCTCTAGCAAAAAGAGCGATGAATACGGAGGATTAATAAAACAATAAGTTCTTGCAATCGCTTATGGCATGGTTCAAAAATACACATTTCAACATGATCTTGACCATCAATATACAAAATCCATGACTAAGATCAATCACACGATATTTTCTCTAATTTAATTTGAATAAATAACATGCAAGCATCGTTTTGCGCAAGCAAAAGTATAACACGTCGTTATATTCTAGTCTTCTTGTTTCCAAGGAAGTGGCATCTCAAAAAAACCGTTCAAGTCATGGGTGTTGAAGTTGCTTAGTTTATTCGCCACTTCTTTTCTTTTATTAGTTCTGTGTAACGCGCATCAAGCAACATTCGCAGAAAAATATATAACTTGGATCGCTCCATCAAATGAGTGAGTTTCCGGTCAATGGCTCCCAAATCAGACGATAATAGGGCATTAGGCCAAAAAGGACCCCTCGGACTGTACTACTCGAGCCAACCAAGTTATTTATTAGTGACATACTTATTCATTCATTTTTCTTCATTCATTTTTCATTCATTTTTTTCTTTTTTTCTTTTTTTTGTAAGCAACTCGACGCCCATTCTTCGAACAAAACATTAATAACAAAGGCCAAATTCCTCTTCAACTTAAAGACTATTCTAATAAATCGTGTATACTTAAGCTTTTTCATCACATTAGCATGCATGAAATAAATTCAAACTATTTCAAGATATTAATCATGGCAATTGAAAGTTTTCATGAATAGCATATTAACGGTAATTCTATGAAGGAAAAATAATTACCTCAAGCCATAAACAATTTTAGAACTCAATTAATGTGTAATCATCCGTATTTGTGGCATATGAAGGAGTTTTAAATGATGATACATGGTGATTTATTCTTCTCAAAAAAAATCATAAGGTCTCATACACACCCCCCAACTAAAGATGGATATTGTCCTCAATGTCGAAAGGGGCACGAGTTTATTCAAGCAAGCATCCTAGAAAGCATTTGAAAACCACACTACTGGAAAGAACAAACCGTGATCAAATGGCGGATCCCGAATATTTAATTGTGGAGGAAGTTGTTCAATTTGCTCCTTGCGCTCCTCGGCGATTATTTTTCCTCCAGAAGCTAAATTGGACCCCAGCAACGTAACTCCCAACGTCTCTATAAGATGTTCTCTGGTACCCTGTAAGAGATGAGTCACGTCAATCCATTTTAGTCTACAATTCTTCTCAATAAAAGTATTCCAAATGTAGTCGTCAAAATAGTTGAAATAAACTAAAGCAAGTTGACGACTACTCCCTGAAAGATATGCACTACTCTCGGTATGATGCTCGATCAATGGGGAAGGGGGGTAAATGATTTTGGGACAAAACTGGAGGAGTGAATGGTTCTGGCTCCATGCGATAATCTCAAAACCCTTGTCCCTAGTTGTGTCCTCCTCCTGTTCATCCAAAATTGCTAGCTCGTCCTCTCTTTTGCACACACTTCCTGCCATGTAGATATTTTTATTCGTGTCCTCAACGTGACATGGTTCGCTCGATATACCTGCAATAGAATATAAACGCGTATTAGATTCTTGAAATTGAGTTTCAAAAGCATTACTTTCTTCTAGGCAAGTGGCAATCAGAGTAAGATTTTGAAAGGATTTCTGAATCTGCCGATTCCGAGCAAGGAAATTCTCTTGAAATTGATGGGATGTGGCCTTCTGTGTCTGAATAGTCAAGTAAACATCCTCTTTCAAGGATTTCAAAGGTACGTCTATGCTTTGCTCCCCTTGATCAAGGCACGAAGGCTCCGTTGAATCGCTCTCTGAAGTCTCTTCCATGGTTTCTTCATTTTCTTGCAGAGACTCCATGTATTGCCACGCCTCTGTCGGCGTCATGCCTCCCAAGAATTCCTGCAGCTCTGGTCGTAGTCCATCTAGGAAGGACTCCATAAGCTCGTTCTTTGTGTACCCATGCTACGGATAGCTCGATATTATGTCTGTGAATCTCCTCCAGGCCTGAAAGAAAGTTTCACAGTCAGTTTGATTAAAATTAACAATTTTGAGCTTCTCCATCTTATGTTTGTGTGCATTAGCGTACTCTGCATCATGCCAATTGTTTGTGCAATAGAAATTCATATACTCCATTTTTTCCAAAAAAAATAAAAAAACAAAAGTTTATGTACAGAAAAGTGGAAAGATCTCACCGAAGGTCCTCTAAATGAAATAAACTGTGGTAACAAACCATTCCTCCCCGGTAACGGCGCCAAAAACTTGGTAGGCCCAAAATAGTGCTTCTCTCAAGCGCAAGAGTCCGTACAAGTAATATAATCTGTGAGTCCAGATGTTGAATCCTCGGGAGAAAATCTGTTGCAACCACAGCTTAAATCAAATAGAAATCCAACGAAAAGAAGCTAACCACTTATGGTGACAATGATTTTAATGGGTTTGATCGTGGTGAACAATGCGAACAAAGAAAAGTCGTGTATGAAAATATCGATGAAAAGTATGCACATGGTATTGGTTCGTTAGGGTCCATGAGTCGTATTAATTTGGTTGGCGAATATAACACAATGAATTCTCTTTTTGAGAGCAATTCACCGGAAAATACCCGATATAACTCAATGAATTCTCCTTTTGGGAGCAATTCATCGGAAAATACCCTTTTGGGGATTAAAGCACAAAATTCAATAAGATTGTCGCTAAAGTTATAATCTTCTAAAATTAAGATATGAAACTCTCTTTTGGAGAGATCAAAACTCACCCTTGTGGGGCGATCATCAACTCAATCACGCTCTTTTGGAATATGAAAAAGTTGATTTTTAAGCCAAAGATCACAACTTTACCGACATACAATTTTAGCGCAAAAGTACAACCAAACGAATACGAATCACATCTCCTAACTATGCCATACCATGCACAATAGAAATTTAGCTACTCATACTGAAAATAAACAGAGAATTCATCATATAAATCATGGTTCTAAGCAATACAATCAAAAAGAGTTCAAAATACGCTAAAGAGTTCAAGAATATCACCAAATACGCTAGCAAATAGACTAATAAAACCCTTCTTCTTCCTCCTGAAAGCCTCTGAAAATTCCCTCAGATTGATCTCTGTAATGTCAGGGATTTTCTCTAAAAATCGGCTCCAAAATCGCCCAAAACACCAAGAATACGCTCAAAAACCCTAGAATACGCTTAAATAATAGGCTTGCGGGTTTACTGCTGCTAACGGGTCTAAACCCGCTTCGAAATCCAATATCAACGAGCGCCTCAATTCTCCGCCGTTGATCCTAGGCGGGATCGCCCCAGGATACGCCACGTGGCCAGCAGATTGGATCCGCGCCCGCTCGCTGCGCCCTCTGAATTCATTTTGATCTTCGATTATAGCCGTCGGATGAAGTGCGGACGAACTAGATGAAGACACGTCGACCCCAATTCGCCCGCTCTTCGAATGTGAGGCGGAATCGAGCCGGGCCATTGGATCTTAATCGGATGGCTTCGAGATAGCCACGATGCCAGTTCGCTGCGTTCGTTGGCGGGTTTGATTAGAACCGTTAGATCATCATCGTGTGCACGAAACTTTGCCATGTTGCATGAAGGTTTCGCCCTAAATCGCCACCGTCGGATCAAAATCCGACGCTGCTCATCAAGCCACGTCGCCCAAAAATTCCGCCTGCGCTTCGCCCGTTGGATTGAGATCCAACGGATGATAATTGTCCCAGTTGCCCGCATCTCGCCATCGAGCTGGACCGTCGGATCAGCATCCGATAGTTGAAATTTCGCCGCGTCGCTGAAGATGAGAGCCGCTCGATCTGGCGGGAAACAGTGGATGAGAGCCACGTCATGCGCCAAGATTCGTGCATATTTCATTTTATTGGTATTCTGTATTCAATAAATCACAGAAATTAGTATAGATCTCAGAAAAATACAAATAAATAGTCGTTGGAATCGTGAGATCGAGACCAAGCTAGAAAAAATATAAAAAGTGCAGAAATACTCAGTTAATTGCTGTTTTGTGCTCAAATAGAGTGTTTTCTCTAATAAATGATTGTGTACAAAATACGAATGTATTAAAGAACAATATAGCATCACATGAGCACAAAATAGGGCTAAATGGGGGGTTAAATATGTAATATTGAACCCGAATCACCCGCTAATGAATGAAATTAGGTGTTCTTGGTCTCGTTGGAAATCTAATAGATAGGCCTACAACTTTTATCTCTGGACATGTTTTGTGATTCTGCCTGCATTATGTCGAAAATCATCAATCTTTACAGCTCTAAAATCCTGCCAGAAAACTGTTTTGATAGACTTTGCCAACTAAATCACTATAAATCAACCGATTAGTTTGGGTGCATGAAATTTCAAATGTGAGTCCAGGACTATCATGTCTACAACTCTTAAGAGAAGAACAATTGATGTTAGTACAAATATTTGGAGCATTATGCCTCTGTTTGGGACTGTCCTGTTATTTCCAGAAACTGGGTTGCATGAATGTGTCGTTTTGTCTTCGATTATGGATCTCCATGTTTAGTGGCTTCAATATATTATTGTTACATGATTCATCAGATATTTATTTGTCCACCTCATGTTTCATAAAGTTGTTAATTTTCACGTATGTCCAATGTCTAGGTGATTTTATTGTTGTTAATAATGTATGCCTTCAAGTGGTATTGATGTTGGAAAATAAAGCAAGTTTGGATATGATCATACTAGGGTCACGAGAGGAGTGCACCGGCTTGGATTGTTGTGTCGCGGTAGGAGGCGGGGAAAACAACGTTGGTCACTTCTCGATCCATGGGTGGCTCCCCATGATATCGGAGTAGTCACGATACACTTGCATGCCGACACATTCATGAGATCCCATTGCATTGCATTGCATCTCATAGCAATTGCATTGTGTTTCATATGCATCATGGCATCATTGATCATTATGTGTGACTTGTGGTTATAGATATGATTGTTACCTTATATGTATGATTGTTGCCATGAATGCATGAGTTGCTTAAAATGGTTGTATGTAGGAAAAATGAGGTGGTTTGCTTTCATTTGTGGAGCTTAAGTAAGTGGAAATGTGATGGATGGTCTTGCTATTATTGCCTTAATTATGATGGCACCGTGGAAATGAGGTTGAAAATGCTATTTGATGTTGTAAGAAATGAATGGGTGAGATGATGTCCATGTTACTAGTTTCTATTGTTTTACTATTAATACTTAGTTGCTCATTATAAATGTTGTACTTGTTACTTGTTGTAGTTGCTCCTTATAAATGTTGCACTTGTTACTTGTTGCCTCTAGTACATTATGCTAGTATGTACACATTGCATGTTACACGTGCACGCTCCCATATGTTCATAACTATAGTTGTTACTTTCTTTACTGCAGTAGATGTTTATACCATGTCAAACACTCTGCCTGCTCACGTGCACCCTTTACACACTTTTAGTCTTCCTGCCATAGTATACGTACGTGTATATGTAATTGCATCAGGTTAGGGGCTAGTTGGGGTATGGAATTCCTACTGGGTCATGCTTTGATGTGCCCTACCTTTGACTTTTTAGATGCTAGCTGGAGTTGGTGGTAGAAGCTGGAGAGTTGGGCCTAGATCTGGTTGAGTTGAGTGTTAGTCGGGTGGCGAGGGGAGAGTAGAGTGAGTTCTTGTACCTTTGGGTTCTCTTTTGGGGGGAGATGTGAATGTATAAGCTGATGTACATAATCGTGATGTATGTATAATGGTTGATGATGTATATTGGATATGAGTAAAATAGTTAGTGTTTCTTCTGTCTTTCAGTGTTGGTCATTGTCTTTATTTTTCGGTGCTGGTTGTTGGTTGCTTCTGGCTTGGGAATACTACAGGTACTACCCCAGCAATGCGCAATGGACCAGCATGAGCCACTAACTGTAACGCCCCACTCCCTAGGATATTTGCCTCTTCGGGAATACCTGGGAGGATTCGTACTTTTCGGGTATCCTTAGGGAGCGGGACATTACATCTGTCCACTTTTAGTAGTGATGGCCTTGTAATTAATTTTCCCTTATAGCAAGGGATGCAAGGGAATTCTCCCTTCTGAAGAATCTTCTGGTTCTTCAAGTCCTACCCATATGATTGGGCTAAGATGCGGTGCATCATAACCGATCCAGGGTGGCTAAGTCTATCATGCAAAAGTAGAAACTTGGCTGATATCATGCACTTCAGGTGCTCTGTCAGATTTGCTTCCTCTCTCTGAATCTTTGTATGGTATATGCCTAATGAAAGGCTCTCAAAACGTTCAAGTATGGATTTAGTTCCTTATTCTTGAGATGTTACATATAGAATTCTTTTTTGTTCACACTTGCAGTTTTTAGGTGGAACCCGTTTAAACGGATGTCCTTGAAACTTAATAAGTTTCTTTTTGAATTCGGAGAGAATAATGCATTCTTTATTTTTATTTCTGTTCCATTTGGGAGCAACAATGTTGCATTTTCGAAACCTTCAATAATTTTTGATGGCTCTGCTATTGTATTTATTGGGCTTTCATATGGTATAATGCTATGAAAATAGCATTTGTATTGAAGGATCGTATGTGTTGATCCATTATTTACTAAGCAGCCATGAGAGCAGTCCATCTTTTAAAAGATGGAGCATATATGCACATTTAATTTTCAAAAAATTATAACTAATTTATTCATACTTCATTGAAAAACATAAATAGCTCTCATGACAATGTTTCTCAAACAAAGATAAAATAGCTAATCAAACAAGTCATCTTTTTCGAAGTCTTCAGCAGTGAACTGGACTGGAGCAGGGGTGGTCACTAGATTTGTTCAGCTTTCTTTTTCAAGCTTTCTCTGTACAAATCTTGGAGGTGCCACAGAGTTCTGCACACTATAGACCAGTGTCCTTTCATGCTACAGCTATGGCACTGGTCTTCCCAATCCTTTCTAGGTGGGGTATATTATTTCTGTTGTTGTCATTTCTAAGCCAAGTGAACTTTTACATCCCTTCATTTCTTTGTTGGTGGACTTGTCCTCTGGCCTTTTTATTTGGTCCCTGTTTGGAAATTTTCTTTCCTTTTATTGTCTTTCATCTTTTTGGAAGAAGATGCATTGTGGGCTTCTGGGAGGGGGCCATGCCAGGCGGCGTATGTTATGAGTGTCAAGTAGACGATATCAATTTTGTTCAGCCATGAGTAAATATGACAGTAGCTCAGAATACTTGGTGAACTATTGTTCACGATATTGTTGCATCAGTAGCGCATCTTTTTCATGAAAAGACGTGTAAGTCTTTTCCAGCATGCGATCTTCTAAGACCTTATCATCACACAACTTCATACGTTAGGTGATGCTGAACAGAGCTGAATTATACTCAGGTATTGACTTAAAGCACTGAAGTCTCAGGTTCTGTAACGACTGCTTTTTATGTATCTGGATTTATTATAATATAATATTTGTTTTGGTGGATTTTCTCCTCATGTGTGGTTTTCATCTCCGTAGCTTTCATTTTCGATCGATTCGTCGTATTTTCTCGTTTCTTCCTTAGGATTGTTGATTTCGAAGTATGTCACTCGTGACGGACTTCATAACGGTCGTATCTAACTATTAGATCAAGCCTAGGAGTCTTAGGATTCGATCCCGGGGCTCCGCGCTCCGTATCGGAACTTTTGGTGCTCATTAGCCGGTATGAGAAGGGCCACCGACCGACTAGATGACGATCCAGTCGGTCGGCAATCCTTCTTGGACCGACTAGTTAGCTTTCTAAATTTCTCAGGAGTTACTGTTTATCGTTAGTCGGTCTAAGAACGTTGGTTGACCGACTAGGTTGCAAACTAGTCGGTCAGCAATGCTTCTTGAACCGACTAACTCATCATCTTATTTTTGTATCAGTTACTGTTTACTCTTAGTCGGTCTAAGAACGTTCATCGATCGACTAGATGCTAAACTAGTCGGTCAGTACTTGTTCATGGACCGACTAACTCTAAATCCTATTTTCGTTCAGGAGTTACTGTTTGCACTTAGTCGGTCTGCGTTGGTCGACCGACCGACTAGTTGCCAAACTAGTCGGTCAGTGGTTGTTCTTTGACCGACTAACCAGTGTTAAAACCCTAATTTCTGGGCAGCCGCCAGCCTAGCCTATAAATACCCAACCCAAACGTTTTCTTCTCCCTCAACACGATCCAAAACCCTAAAATCTTCCCCTCCAAGCCCCCATCTCCCTCCAAGCTTCAATCCTTCATTCCAAGTCATAAATCCATCATCCAATCCATCCATTCACTCATTCCACCTCTCAACTTCCCCAAATCTCCATCGAAATCCATCAAAACCCCCAAATCACCCAAAACCCTAGTTTCTCCAACTTCCCCCAATCTTTTCCAGATCTGGTCCTAGGGTTCCCCGGAGTGTTTCTTCCGCCTCCTCTCGGTAAGAAATCGATCTACCGTTGTTTTCTTATCCTATTGTAATTTTTATGAAACCCTAATAAAATACTTGTGTTTTGATGATTGTTCCCCATAACAGCGATTCCCCGTAGGCTAGCATTCGCGGAAACGAACTTTCGTAACAGTCATCCCCGGTGATAAGCAAGTGAAACTTGCGTTTCTTGGTTGGGGCCATGTCTTAGGCCATTTCCCTTGTTTTAGCGTAAAAGAGACTAAACGGTGAAAGGATAGCCGTTTAGACGCCATTGACCTAGCTTGACAACGAAGCTTGGTCCGTCACCCTCATCATGCTCATATGTCACGTTTAAATTCCATTAACGGTACGTAATTATCTGTTCATGGCATTGCATAGTGATTATTTATCGTGATTGCGTAGCACACGCTACAATCCCATGTTTCCTGGCTCGTGTTCCAGAAGCGAGCCCTGTAGTTGCTAACCCCAACGCTCGGAAGTCAACACACACTTATTTTCCTGGCTCGTGACCAGAAGCGAGCATAATGAGTTGGAAACCCCAACGCTCGACACATGTGGGTGGGGTAAGAGATAAGCGGACTGAGCCCGAGTGGCTTGATCCGCCACTCCGGCCAGCAGGTGAAATCTCTAGTGTTTAAGTGATTGATAGTGATAGAGATAAACGAGCAGGCCAGCAAGTGGACTCTCTATGCACTAAGTGTTAAGTGTTAAGTGTTAAGTGATAAGTGATAAGTGACAAGTGTTAAATGATAAGTGATTAGTGAATTGGTAGCTTTTGCTACATCATGCATGCTTGCCTCTCTTTTAAACTGTTGCATCATATTCAACTGCCATGCCATTGTTTAACAATTAAATGCTAGGTTGTTAGTCACTTTCAGTTTCCTTGCCCAAGTCTTTTTAGACTTGCTGACATGTGCCCCTTTCTCTTTTGGGTGACGCATGTTAGACCTTGAGCCTGAGTTGCTCGCTGAGGGTGAGGTGTTTGCGGACGCCGAGCTTGCGCCCGTGTTGGTCAGGGAGTACTTGGACACTGGGGACCAGTCCTAGTGTCTCCGTGTGTTTTACTTTTGTTAGACAGTTGTTTGTTATCGGTGCGTGGCACCCATACTTTTATGTCGTTGCTTTTGTTTGGCCTTGTTCTGGGCCCTTAGACTCTTTCTTTTAGCCTGGTGGCTTTTCTGTGATGTTGAATATTTTGTGGACAAACTTTGGGATTGGTATTTCATATCTGTCTTATATTATTATTGTTGTTGTTTCGATTGCAATTACAGGGACCTGCTTATACTAAATTGACGCTTATCGGGTTTGGGGCTTCATCGCTCCACTCCCGTGCGGACCTTTTCACGTCTCGCCTCCATTTTAGGGAAGCGGGTCGTGACAGGTTCTCCCACTTATAACGTGTCATTGGGGGTATAACATCTTTCTGATGTTTATATTTGTCCTCAAGAGCATTCCATAGCTCTAGTAGATCCTCGACCGTAAGGTATTCAGCCTTTAGAGTCTTATCCACGTGGCGACGAATGTATATAATGACTTGCGCCTTTTCAATGTATGTCACCGTCACATCTTTTGTAATTACATAAATGAGGGATTTAGCTCGCAAGTGGTATTTAACATCAAGCTGCCAGCTTAGATAATTTTTTCCTAATGCATACATTACTTCGAAATCAACACTTGCAATTTTTGCAATTTTATCTAGAAAAGCAGAATTTTGCATGAATTAAATATATTGATAACATTTTTCATGTAGAGAAAATTTTAAATGAATAAGCTAATTGTGTGGATTGGTCAGTCACCATATAAAAATAATGTAACAAAGTCCATGTTACAGTCTATTTTACACAAATGAAAGAGAAAATGGCAACTTTGGAAACTACTTGGGTCCCATTGAAAATATTCATCTTCAAGAGTGGCCTCCGCCTCCATGAAAATGGTCATCAGACTTGGGCATTACTTATTTTTTCTCACTACAATTTCTCTCAAAAAAAGAAAAGTGCAGGAAAAGTAAAATGTGGGACTAAACAACAGATCCAAAATCACAATTAGCCATTCATGCAAAATTTTGTGCTTATAAAATATGTTTATAACGCATCACATGCATCATAAATTCAGAATAGGATAAATACATCAAATTTAATACTTAATAATTATTCAAACCACGTGACGATGTCATACACCGTTAGGTTAGATAACTCACGACAGAGCAGTTGCATGATCTTTATAATTATTAAGCTAATGCTCGCATAATATAGCATAAATTTATCCCAGAAAATGTGGCAGTAATATGTGATGCAAAACATAGAATATGATCCTAGACATGCATCATATATAATAATATGCTTATAAATTAGTTGTGCGTATATGGGGTCAACTCAAATAAAATTAAATGGTGCCCCCATATAATTTGATTTGTAAAAGGAAAAATTTTCTTTTTTATGCCCCCCCCCCCCCCCCCCAATCCCCATGAGACCCCATATGATCTCTTTCAAATCCCCAATTTTTTTTTAATTTTACCATATTTTTATTTTATTTTTTAGGCCCTAACCCCCTCCCCCCAAATTTATTATTTTGTTTTGTTTTTTTGGTAAAAAAACTCGTCATGCGGGCCTGAAAGCCCGCAGTCTGGGCTGCGAGCCTGAAGCTTGCAGCCGTGATGTTTTTTCTTCATGAAAGGAAAATGGCCTGCTGGCCTGAAGCCCGCAGCCTAGGCTGCGAGCTTCAGGCCTGCAGCATTGGTTTTTTCGCCTTGTGTGTCAGAGCCCACAGGCCGCAGTGTGCTTTTGGCCCGCGGCTTTTTCCATTTTTTCCGATGTTAATTTGGCCAAAGCCCAACTTTTTGTTTGGGGGGTAGCGGGGATTAGCCGCTGCCACTCCCTGACGGTTGTTTTCAACGGGTTTGTGGTCGTCGTACTACCGTGCGACAACGATGGTGCCAGCGATGAGGGGATGCTGTCGGTGAGGGTTGGAAAAGAGTTTTTTTTGTAAGGATCACGTGAGGGATCGCCACTACAAAACGACGTCGTGCCATTGTCGCAGTGAGAACGACAGTGGGAGGGAGGCATCCGGCGGCGAGAGTTGTCGTCGGTGATAAGGTTTATAGGAAATATTTTATGAATATCACAGCCGCTCTCGGCGGCGGCATGTCACAGCCAAGGCGAGGGTGCTGAGGCCCAGGGGGGATCCACGGCGGCCGGCGGCTAGGGTGCCGCCAGCGGGGCCGTGGGATTCGGATTTTAGTTTTTTTTTGTTTTTATGAACCCTAAAATAAGGGTTTTGATGTTCTTCCCTAGGGTCGACAGTAGAAAACCGTCGTCTTTGATCTAGGGAGAATAAAAAATCGATTTTTTTTCGATCTTATGTTATCGATGTTGTAGGCATCATGATCATGAAAATATAAGATTTTATTGATTTGTAGAAATACTTATAGATCCAACCTTCAGATCTAGCGACAGTTGAGATGCATATGCGAGATTTGGATCCAATTTCTCAATGTCCGAGCAGCTACGATCATTCAATCCTCCGTCGTCCGCCAATGCTTCTACAACGATCCACTCTCTCTCTCTCTCTCTCTCTCTCTCTCTCTCTCTCTCTCTCTCTCTCTCTCTTGGTAGAACGTGCTGATAACGTGTTATGAAATGTAGCCTCTGAAAGAGCCCACATGCCTTTATTTATAGAGAGTGGAAGAGTACATATATGGATGAGATACAATCTCTCAAACAGATACAGCCTTATCCATTCACATCTTTATCTATTTACAATAAAACCTCATTCTTAGGTTTATTTTCTTCTTCCCCCACACAAAACTAAAAGATTGTTTCTCTGTACGATTTAACTACCTATCGCATTGCACAAGGACGTGTCCATTAGATAGGGACATTCATGTTAAATGATTGTGACCAACTCCATAACATTATATCTCTATAAAACTTAGCTTGCACTTCGACGTCTTTTACATTTCTTCTCTTTTTGGAGGACCTCAAAATAGGGATGGCAAACGGGTCAGGTCAGGTTCTGATCGGGTCAGATATGGATAAACCTTAACCCGACCCGAATAGGGGTAAACCCAAACCTGACCCGAATTGAATTCGGGTTGGCTTCGGGTGACCCAGAAAATTCCCGAGTCGAGTTTGGGTTAACCCATTGGGTTAAAATTTGAATTATATGCAACTGCTCATTTTCGATCGCCGGATATTTATTAAGAGCCACCGGTAACTTATTAGGTGTTGCATAATTTACAGCAGCTCGTCATTTAAACCGCATTGATGACATCGAGGAAGTGTAATTAACTTTACCATTTTATTAACGAAAGTAATAAAATTAACTAAAAAAGTATAGGTAAAGTGAATTGAATCCAAGACCTCTTAAAGAAGAGGACATCAATTCAAACCGTATAAGCACAACTCCCCTTGCAACACACAAAACTCCCCTTGCAACTGTGTTAAAGTTATTATATAAATTTTTATATATATAGAAAAAATAAATCGGGATGAATTCGGATCATCCGGGTTGACAGGCCAAACCCATATCCGACCCAGATTTTATCCAGGTCGGGTTGGGTCAACCCAGATCCTACTTGACCCGAATTGACCCCTACCCATATCCGGTTAAGAAGGCCGGATTTGGATTGAGTCGAGCTCATTGTACCAACCCTCCCTCCAATACGAATAGCAGAAGTTGTACGTGCCCAGATGACATCTCGCTATAGGCAGTGACAAAATCTGACTGCAGAAACAGGAAATTATAAAGACTCGATCTTGTGTAATTAACATGGCGATTCGGATCTGACACTATACAACCACCTGACAGTTCATATCTAATGACAAGTCCGTAAAATATACAATTAAAACATTAACATTCTAATTAGAATGTAAGATAAACTTTATACTTTCAACATCCTACGGTTAAGACTAGTTCCTTTGTGTTTTTCCTGCTTTCTTTTCTTCTCTTTTCCTTTCCGTTTTTTTTAGTTGACAATACATCGCAGTTGCATTTTAAAGTAAAACAGAATCCAATACATCTTTTTGAAGTAACACAGGCTTTCGGCAGGGAAATCCTCAACAGACAATTTCACCCGACAACATGGGAAATTCAACGTATATCCACCTGAGCTTGCAATCGGTCACAAATGACAGTCATCCTGCAATGACTGCGTACTTAATGCATTTATAACAGCTTTCTAGTTATCCTTCTGACAATCCGTTAAACCATAATCGGTTAGCTTCCCCTCTTTTCATTACCCAACACAATCCCTTCCCCTCGGTGCAGCAAGCAGATTTCCCGTATCAGTGCAGATGACAAAGCCGTCACCTGCAGCTTCAGTATTGTTACCGAACACTCCTCCAAAATTAAGCTTGATCCAAAGACAAACACCGTGCAAAGAGCATCATATGCTCTGGAACTTGGCAAGGAACCCCAATCTTCCCGAAGGTTCAGGTCACTTGGCACAGAAGCAAATTAGAGAGTTAATCGAATTTCATCGATGGCCCGAGCTTCCCTGCAATCTCCAGAGTAGCCTCTGAACGGCCACGGAATATGACATTATATCTCTCCATCAAATTATACCAAGCCAGGGAGGCCCCAACACGTCCAGTGCCCGTAAATTCACCCACCACACCATCAGTGGTAGGAAATCATCCGGTTAGACGATTATCCAATCCAATTGGCAGGTCTGCTCAGATTTATAACAAATCCATGTCAAGTGTATTGTAATCACTTCATGTGGCATACATCCTGGAAATTCCAGTGTCACTTAGAGTGATCTAGACCTCGAAAAGACCAATAAAAATATGTGCCAACGACCAAGTCCAGGCATGCACATTAGTCGAGGCATTAGGGCTCTATATCCAAACTCAGCAATGCATTAAGGCTTCATATCCAACCTCGAACAGCTAGTAATAGTTAGTTATGACAGGATCTTTTTGCCAACAAACCTGTTGGTCACAAAGAAACAAGATTAGATTCGACGTCATAAAAAAGAAATTTTAACACCCCCTAGACATTTGATTGATATATAGCAGTTCAACTCACAGAATACGCAATCCTGGAGATTGACTCCCTTTACTGATATCCAAAAATATGATCATCATTTTCCCATGAATGACAGGAAGTCTTTGTACGTAAGGCAATGTTTATCGTCGCTGGGTATCATTTGTAATCTGAGAGCTCTGGGAACCCATAATAAGAAATGCTTCCAATTGCTGGGTCTGCACTATTACAGACATTAAATAGTATCAAATAGTGTTATCGTGCCAGCCAAGTAACGATATCTGACCTGAATTAAATAGAGGAGAAAATGACGACAATAAATTTTATCTGGTAATTACCATTGCTCCGACTGCCTGACATTAGTCTTTGCTGCATTTGGCTTGAACTAGGAGTTGTGCTGCCACCTACAGAGCGTAGGATGCCACAGTGTTAAGTGAGAATTTACCGTTAGAATTGTTCAACTGTCAACGAAAAGAGCCCTTACATTTCTCCTTTTTGATCTGGGGGCACCAATGTATTCGGAAGATGATTCCGCCCTTAGCTAGCACCATTGAAATCTATTCCACTGTAATCCCTCTTTGACAAGCTCCTCCAGCCTGGCGTACAACATTTGCTTAAATTGAAGCCAAGCCGGTCTATAGTTGCTTTAAACCCAACCTTGTGGTCACTTGTATTTGCTTGAGGCTCAAAGGACCTAACTAGTTCTATGTGCTTGAATGAAGGTTTGAGGTTTGCAAACAAGTAACATTTTGAGTTTCAAAGCGAGACAAGGGAAGTGGTGATATTTGATATCTGAATGCAAAAATTAAAGAGTAATTATAATTTTTTGGAACAGAGATGAACAGAATTTGGCGATTTCAACTGGGTATGCATTTAGGGACAAGGATAATTCGGTCATTTCAAGTATGCACTTACAATGTAAGGGGGTTTAACACGTGATAATTTCATGAAATTATCCAGAATTTTTGATGGAATATTACAACAAGATCTCAAATTCAATAAAGCAGCTATCAGAATGAATTCAAGCCAATTGTCTTAAGCCATAAAGGCCCTTTAATAGAAAAGAGTAAACTTGATCGCCAACAAAAAAAAAACTTAACTCAAACTAGACTCGAAGTACATTGGAAGAACGAATAAGACTCAATCATTACAGACAAGGATTCTGCTCGGAAAAAATTAATTATATTAACTGGCCCGAATTCACTCCAGTGGTTAAGAGGAGGCATGACAAAGGAAATGTGTTAGGTTTATTAGTCCTATACCAAATAGAAAGAGAGATGCTTCAGTGATAGTTTGAACCCAATTCTTGGATTGTAGATTCCCTTCAAACAGGGAAGAATGTTATAGTGCGGATTAACCAGCATACATGGAAAGTTTGACAAAAGTTAATAATTAGCTATCTTCTAGAAGCTTAATAGCATGATTATCAACATTAAAAACACTTAACCACAGGCTGATTACAAGTTAGAATAGCTAGAACATACCATCTTCATAGCACGTAAACTATATACCAAGATGCCAAATCCGATAGTAGTTATTCTTCTTTGCCCACTTCACAATCCATATGAAAATGATCAAAAAATCACAAGACTAGTCAATTTTGTGTGTGCAAGACTCCTCTTTTATAACTCCATCATGAAGTTTTATAACAACATATGCAGTTAATTTAACTAATTGTATTTTTTTTGCTATTATCATGTCTTAAAACATTAATAGGTATTTATAGTCACATTCTTACATTCTCATATTTGACTCAAATATCATATTAATGTTATAATGACATAACTTATTACAATTGTCCTTTATGATAAATCAGTTAGTTGCATTAGGATAATTAGTTGCTTTAGGATGAGCAAAATAATTTTATCTTTAAAACGCTTCATTATATACTTACATATGTACATATGATTTTCTGAGTCAAATTTTATATGCTTCAATAACAATAAATACATTGCTTAACCACAATATACACACTTTATTAGTCAATAACAAATATGCTAACATCAAACCAAGTCTAGACATAACATAAAACAAATATAGGTTTTACAATAAATTTCCAAAAACACTTAAACAATAATAAGCCACATGTTTCTTACATGACCCTTAAATGAAATGACTGGTATAGCTTTAGTTAGAAAATTAGTAATTGTGAACTCTAATATGTTCAATCTCCATTATGTGATTACGAACTCAACATTTAGCCTTAAGGAGCTTGATGTCGATGTATCGTAATTGACATCCGCTTTTATTGGGGGTCACCAAATGCAACCGCAAAGATATTATCACAAAAATAAGTAGTGGTTTTAGTAGAATAGTAATAATTTTTCGGAACAGATATGAACAGAAATTAAAGAGTAATTATAATTTTTGGGATAATATCTTAGTGGTTGCAGTATACGCTATACTTAAACCGCTATACTTAAACCACGCTAAATTAACCCCACTTACAATATATGTTATACTTTAAAAGGTTGAAGTATAGCTTTGAGCAATTTGGAAGCTTAAGATTTTCTTGAGCATATTCTACTAGTTCTTCATGAAAACTTTATAGTATTTTTCAAAGTTTATCTATTAGCTTTTGTTATTCTTTAACTATTACGCATGGAGTAGGAAACGAACCATTGATGTGCTATATCTCTGTGAAATCGGTAGTATAAGCTTGTGGTCTTATTATGTGAGTTGTTGCCTAACCCGGCCAGAAAGCCATGGTATGACTAGCCGCTGGGAATATGGTCAAAATTAGTTAAGGAAAAATAAAGGTTGGCAAATTTAAATCTTGAAGATGCTATAAAATTTTCATGAAGAACTAGTAGAATATGCTCAAGAAAATCGTAAGCTTCCATTAAAGTAAAAGAAGATCTTGCATAAGTTTGCAAGAGAATCTCAAAACATGACTTTGTACAACTGGCTTTAATACCATATTACAATCTCCGGGCTTCTACAAGAAATTTTACAAGACTCTCATAAACCAGCGGCAAGTGGTGAAACACAACATAAAAAAGACAGAATTACTCTGATCCTCTTTACAAAGTTTCATCTTTCTTATTTATAAAGGCGAGGGAAAGATCATAAGGAATCTTTTGCAGTGGCTGATGAAGATGAGTCGTCCTTAGCAATATCAGGCAAAGGTATGTGGATAATTATTTTTCTCGTCTTTTGTGGCGGTGTTTGTCCTTTAGCGGCGGTACTACAGTACTGCATCGTCATTGCTACAGTGCTAAGTAAGGCCTTGGTGTATGCTTTGCTTAGTCAAGTCTAAGTAAGGCCAAAATGTTAGAATCAACTGACTGGACTCCATCTCCAATGTCTCGTTGGGAATCGTCATGCTCTTTTCAGTATTCTTCTAGTATTGTTGTCTCGATTCTCTCAAATTTTAGAGTGTCTAGGAAATCTTTAACTTTTTTAATTCTCTTATGAGGGTTCAAATGATGATAATCTGTCAATTAGCAGAATGGTTCTTTCCTTATGAACAGAATATGCTCCGAAGCTAGTCAAATTCATAGCTTCTCGGAAGAATTCTCCAGCAGCTTGTAATCTTTCATTCTCTTCATTGAAATCTTTTTTGTTGAACTTGACTAATTAATGCTTAGGGTCGTTGGAGACTTTATGTAGTTCTCATACCTGAACAGTAGGGTAGAGTAATATACTGATTTTCCTCCTATATGCTCAAGATTCTAAACATGAATAGGGAGTGGAATCTGTTGGCATATTCTGCAAGTTTTTCTTTACAAAAATTGGGGATGCAGTCTGTATATGGTTGGTGTTAACATAGACTTTATGATCCAACCTCTTTTGAATGTGTGTTTTGTATTTGGGAATTTCCCCAATGCATGCTAATAGTCATGGCCTTTTATTTTTGTTTAAAATCAATTCTTTGTATACGAACTTACTAATTTCAGTGTCTTCCAGTAGTTAGAAGAATTGGAGGAGTTGTGACTCGTCCAGTATATGTTGGTACATCGCAATCATGCTATGTACCGTAAGTTCTCCTTCAAACTCTTTAGTTTTTTCATTATTTATTTCTACGATGTGAAGCAGCTCCAAAAAGTCTTGTAGTCGCAAGTTGACTAGATCTGAAGTGTCTAGCTGTGAGAAAATATTTCTGAGCTTCGGTGTTCTTATGTGTTCTTCTGAAGTCCAGGAAAATAGTTCATATTTCTTGGTGCCTAAGGCTTCTGATCTGATCTTATTGTAAAATAATATTGTGACAATTTTGTCACTATATTCTCTATTGTTTGTAACTTTGTAGTTTGCAGAAGGAGATGTCTCATTTCCATATATGTTTTCGCAATCTGTGTGGGCAATAGTTTACGGCTCGAAGGTCTGTAGATTGTATGGCTTTGAAACAGCCATTAATCCTGTTATAAGTCTCAGGGTCTGATTCCCTGAGTTGAAGATTGTACCAATCATTTACTACTGTGGCAACAAAGGGTTTGTTCTGAGCAATGAGTTTTTTGTTTCAGTAGAAAATGGCCCAGCTGTAGCTTTGCCTTTTGCTTGTGGGGTTTTTCGAGTATGTTGACCCTGTTGGGCCAATTGTACTGAAGTAGCTTGTTGGACTATTATTATTTGTAGTAGCTGGAATGTTTCTCATGTAGGAGATGTAGTTTCTGTGGAAACTTAGTCTTTTTCAGGCCCACCTGATGCTAGTCTGTTTGGCACTTCATCTGGTCGAGAAGCTTGACAGCTTGCGACTGAGATCATCTTCACTCATGGTCTGGAAAGTATATCAGGAGCAATATTAGTATGTCCAGGAATATATTTCAACATAATTAAAATTTTCGAGATACATAGCAAGTCTAATTCATCGAAGATTTTCTTCAGGATTAGTGATGGATTTCTTTTTCAAAAATTGGACAACTGATTTATTATCTGTTCCTATTATGAAATGTCTATCGAATAGATAAACTCTTAAACTTCTTGTGGGACATTTTATAGCTAGTAATTCTTTGTCATACACAGTAAATTTTACCTGGGTTTTATCCCATTTTCCAGATGTATATGCAATAATCTCATTTTTTTTGTTTTACTAAAAGAATCCCTAACCAAAAATGTTCAGAAGCATCTGTTTGTAATGTATTTTGTCTTCGTCTATAGGATAGTATACTATTTTTGGTCCTTTATTATATTTTTCATTTTTTTTCTATTTCCTCTTTTTCTGTGAGAGATAAGGTGATTGAAACTTTACCGGTGTTCCATCTTCTAGGTTGTTCACATGTATCTTGTTTACATTTGCTTGTTCGGTTGTAAGCCTTTTTTTTGAAAATTTTGTATTCTAGCTGACAAGTTGGGAATAAATTTGCTGCCATAATTTAGTAAACCTAAAAAGCTTTGTTACATTTGAAGCATTAACAAACCCTTTTAAACCTTTTATTTTTAATAAATTTCTTTTTAGAGAATGATTTCTCCATAGTATATTTCTTTTTAAACTCTGGTTTCCATTTTTTATTTTGGTTTTTTGGGGTTCTTAAAAATTCTTTTCTTCTTACATAATGACTTATATTTTTTCTGTTTTTTCCATCCTCCATATTTTGGGGGACAACAAAATTGTATATTTATTTCTGATGAATATTTAGATCAACATGAAGGATCAAGTTTAAAATATTTTATTCTTTTTTCCATTTGTTTTTTGTTTTTGTACTTTATTATTTTCATAGACTTGTTGTATAGTTTCCATACAGACTTTCTTTAAATATCATGTGTTATGTGCATCTACCATTTTTCCATCAGGACCGACAGCCTGTATTAAATATTCATATTTTTGTTTTATTAAATTTTCCAATGGAAAAGAGAGTTTAGAAAAAAAGTTTGTGAAAGATAAAACTGATGTATGGGCATCAAATTCTTCTAATTGGCATATATCACATAGCATCATTTTTAACAGCAATTCTTTATATTTTTTTCATCCTTAAATGTGTGCCCAGTAATATCGCTATATAGTAATGATACTAAAGAGGAGATTGCTTCGGCCAATGTTGGTTTGGATGTTATAATTTGCATTTCTGTAGGATTAATTTTTTCTAGGTTTTGACGCCATGCTAAAGTTGTGCCTTCCCTTAGGTTAGCGTAGTGTAGAAAGTCTGCTACATTCAATTCGATTGGCAAAAGATATATCATTCCTGAAATATGTTGAGTCCATTCATTTAAATATTACTTTATTTGTCTATGGGGTATATAATCTATATTTAATGTTAGTCCGATCGAGATTTTATTCCATTCTGATTTAAAGTTTAACTTGGATTTATTTATTGTTTGAGCCTTATGATAGCAAAGCCAATCAGTTCGCCTACCGTATTTTGACATTTCTGGATATGGATCTATGTTTTTTGCTTGAGATTTCGATTGTAGGTTGGCTTCATGCATAGGTGTATCTTTGGTGGTGACCGGGTTTTGAATTCTAGAATCCGTATCAGGTGTAGGAAGGTTGAGCATAGAGCTACTAGATTCTCATTGCTCTCTCCTGTGTAAATTCGTTCTAGGGCTAGTGACAAGACTATCGATGTTATAGTTGGAATTGTCTGATCCTGTGGAATCTACAGAAACTGTGTTTGATATTATGTCAGAATTAGTTGTGTTTTTATATCTAAAAAGTCTATAGCTGCCTGATGTTTCACATAGTAATCATAGACAGCCGAACTATCTATTTCTCTTGAAAGTTATTTTAGTTGTAGTTTACGGAGAGTATCGAAGTTATAGTTGGATGTGTCTGATCCTGTGGAATCTACAGAGACTGTGTTTGACACTATGTCAAAATTAGTTACGTTTTTACATCTAAAAAGTCTATAGTTGCCTGATGTTTCACATGGTAATCACTAATCATAAACAGTCAAACTATCTATTTCTCCTGAAAGTTCTTTTAGTTGTAGTGCACGGAATTCATCGTAATATATATGGCTGATATCTTCCATTTGAATTTTGTTCTTTTCTTCAGATGAATATTTAACCATGTTTATGCTATTCTACCAATGTACTTTTGGGTTAGATTTATTTGGCGATAACTTTGTATCTTTTTTATTATCATTTGATTTTAGTATATCTAGAATATTTGTAATTTCTGAACTTACTTTGTTTAAGGTATCTAATATGTAGTCGTATAAACCAGTCTTTGATGCTGATGTGACTCTTACATATGTTGGAAGATGAATGTTATGTTCAAATTGGTCCTTTTGAAGACCATGACGACACTTGTATGTCTCTTCAACAGTCACTACCATGCGATTAGCCATGAAAGTTCAACATATTCTACTTGTACTTCGTTCCAATTTTATAGCATCTTCAAGATTTAAATTTGCTAAACTTTATTTTTCCTTAACTAATTTTGACCATATTCCCTGCGGCTAGTCATAGTAGGCAGAAACTCACATCCACAAACTTATAGTACCGCTTCACAGAGATAGAGCACAAAAAGGTTAGCAATTTTAACCTTGAAGATGCTACAAAGCTTCCAAATTCCAAATTGCGTAAATTTTCATTCTGGCATTTATAATCTTGTGGTCTTATTTTGGTTAAAAGCTAACAAATAAACTTTCGAAAATGCGCTATACTTTAATCTATACTTAAATCGTTTAAAGTATTACGCTATACTCCATTTGGTTAAAAGATTTAAGTATAGAATTAAGTATAGATTTACGCAATTTGGAATTGGGAGTATAGATTTATGTACAAATTAAAGAGTAATTAATTTTTTGGAACAGAAATGAACAGAAATTGGCGGTTCCGACTGGTTATGCATCTTAGGTAAAAGGATAATATAGTAATTTCAAGTCTGCACTTACAGTGTGAGGGGGTTTAATACGTGATAATTTCATGAAATTATCCAGAATTTTTGATGGAATATTACAACAAGATCTCAAATTCAATAAAGCAGCTATCAGAATGAATTTAAGCCAATTGTCTTGAGCCATAAAGGCCCTTTAATAGAAAAGAGTAAACTTGATCGCCAACAAACAAAACTCAACTCAAACTAGACTCGAAGTACAGTGGACGAACGAATAAGACTCAATCATTACAGACAAGGATTCTGCTCGGAAAAAATTAATTATATTAACTGGCCCGAATTCACTCCAGTGGTTAAGAGGAGGCATGACAAAGGAAATGTGTTAGGTTTATTAGTCCTATACCAAATAGAAAGATAGATGCTTCAGTGATGGTTTGAACCAAATGCTTGGATTGGAGATTCCCTTCAAACAGGAAAGAATGTTATAGTGCGAATTAACAAGCATACATGGAAAATTTGACACAAGTTAATAATTGGCTATCTTCTAGAAGCTTAAAAAACTTGAACACATGCTAATTACAAGGTAGAATAGCTAGAACATACCATCTTTAAACTATACCAAGATGCCAAATACGATAATTGTTATTCTTCGTTGCCCACTTCACAATCCATATAAAAATGATCAAAGAACCACAAGACTTGTCAACTGTGTGTGTGTGTGCAAGACTCCTCTTTTATAACTCCATCATGAAGTTATAATAACTACATAAGTAGTTAATATAACTAATTGTATTTTTTGCTACTATCATGTCTTAATGTCACATTAATAGGTATTTATAGTCACATTCGTACATTCTCATATCTGACTCAAATATCCTATTAATGTTATAATGACAACTTATTACAATTGTCCTTTATGATAAATCGGTTAGTTGCATTAGGATAATTAGTTGCATTAGGATAAGCAAAATAATTTATCTTTAAAAAGCTTCATTATATACTTATATATGTACATATAATTTTAGTAGTCAAATTTTATATGCTTCAATAACAATAAATACATGACTTAACCATAATATACAGACTTTATTAGTCATGAACAAATATGCTAACATCAAACCAAGTCTAGACATAACATAAAACAAATATAGGTTTTACAATAAATTTCAAATAACACTTAAACAATAATAAGCCACATGCTTCTTACATGACCCTTAAATGGAATAACTAGTATAGCTTTAGTTAATAAATTAGCAATTGTGAACTCTTATGTGTCCAATCTCCATAATGTGATTACGAACTCAACATTTAGCCTTAAGGAACTCGATGTCGATGTATCGTAATCGACGTCCGCTTTTATTGGGGTTAGCAAATGCAACCGCAAAGATATAATCACAAAATTAAGTAGTGGTTTTAATAGAAGTTCTTCACTTTAACCTTCGTAACAAAATCCCTCAACCATAATGCTTGTGATGACGCCTCGTAGCAACTTATAAATTCTGCTTCCATCAGTCACTGAAATACCTAAATTTTGTTTCATGTTTTTCCAGGATACCACACCTCCAACAAGTAAAAATATCTAAAATGGATTTTCTCGTATCCTCACAACTGACACAATCATAACTGGAATATCCAATTAATTCCAAACGATCAGAATGAATGTAAGTGAACCTATAGATTTTAATCCTTTTTATGTATCTCGTTATTCTTTTAGTAGCGCTCTAATAAGCCATTCCAAGATTATTTTGATACCTTCCTAACATTCCTAAAAAAACTACAGGTTCACTAGTAATTATGATATGTATAAATATCAAAGTCAAGCGGTCATTCTATACTGAAGAAACAAGAAATATTGTCCATTTCCTTTAACTCTGAAAAATAGAAGTAAGATATCATCAACATATAGAACTAATATAATAATGTTTTCCCATTGACTTTGAGATATATATACACACACACACATTCATTCATTCACAATATTCTCTATCCAAATTGAAGAATTATATTGTGAAATTTTATGTCATTGTCAGGAGATTTGATTGAGCCCATATAATGATTTATTTAACTTGCAATATAATTGATTTTTTGATTAAATGTAACTTCAAGATGTCTCATGTATTCTTCCTTAAGATCACTTTTTAGAAAATCCATCGTATTCAGTTGATATGTAACTCAAAATCCATAAGAGCCCTTAAAGCCATAACTATTCTTAATGAATTTTTCGATTGAACCAAATAATATGTTTCATGAAAATAAGTACATTCCTTTTAGGTAAGCCTTTTGCTACAAGCCTAATTTTATATCGTTCCACGTTACTAAATGAGTATCGTTTGGTTTTGAATATCCATTTACTATCAACAACGGACAATGTTTTTGACATGACAATCCAATGGACGATGTTTTTGACAATCCAATGAGATTCCATACTTTATTCTTTTCCGTGTATTTCATTTCTTCTTTCGTAGCATCATATCATATATTATAATTTTCTTTATTCATGACTTTTGAAAATAACTTAGGATCATTTTTAGATCTGACATTAATGCCAAATTCTTGAAGACAAAATACAAACTTACTAAGTATTGCTGGTCTTCTGATGGAAGCATCACCTATCAGCGGCGACGCAAGAGGATTAGGGCGACAAATTAGCTTCAGGTGCATTTCCGTAATTTCAGGTGGGTTTCTGTAATTTTGAGAAAATCTAATTACTATGTGGAGTTTAGGAAGATATGGGATTATGCTGAAATTTTGTGAGAAAAACTCATAAGAGGTTGATTTGATCGCTCTTTTATGGAGAGTGCAGCCATCCTGTCAAATTGATGGCTTGGTAGAGCAGTCCACCTCTCGAACGTGGCCAAATATCTCTGTTTTCCTCTCTCTCTCTCTCTCTCTCTCTCTCTCTCTCTCTCTCCCTCTCTTCCAATAAAAGTCAACCTTTACTTTTCAAATTTTGAGGAATGGCTTCTCTCCTATGCAGATTTGGACTCTGAAGAGGCGACGGAAGAACCCACGGGAGGCGGCGACCCCCACACCCTCGCCAGGGGCACCACGGCCCCTCGTCAGGCCGCCTAGGCACCGACAGCCCTAGGGCAGCACACCCGAGTGTCGGAGGCCCCGGGGCGGGTCGCCCAAGGGCTCATGGCCCCGGGGGGCCAGTCGTGCCCTTGCTGGGCTGCTTGGAGCCCTACGGCTTCCAGGCGGCCCACCAGGGCTGCAGGCAACTGCATCAAGGCCGCCAAGGCGGCTGAGCCTAGTGCGGCCCGCCAGAGAGCGGATGAGCATCGACATGGTTTGGTGATGACTTCGACTACTCTCGATGATCCCACAGCCCTCAGATCATTGGAGAGAGGCCCCGACAACATGTTCCGACCTACGAGGAATATTAAGATGACTATAACGATGACCCAAACTATAAGGATGGTGGTAACTTTGTGTGGGTCGAGGATGATTGGGGGATTGATGATGGAGCAGGTGGCACCCCATTGAGGGGTTATGAGTGGCCCAGTGATACACAACGGAATACTTATCATCCTCACCACTACAGACAAGCCGAAGGGAGAGCGAATCAAGGGAGCCTCGGTGTTGATGGAAAGATTAGAAAGCTGAAAATGTCGATGTTCGAGGGGGATAACCCTTATGGCTGGACTTACCGGGCTGAGAGATTTTTTGCAGTGACCTGCTTGACGAAGGAGCAGAAGTTGGAGGCGGCTGGCATATGCTTTGAAGGAAAGGTGCTCTCTTGGTTTCAATGGAGTGAGCAGAGACGACCTATGTGATCATGGGAGGAACTGAAGGATTGATTGGTAGATCGACTTCGGGTCACCCAGGGAGAAGACTTACAGGAACAGCTTCTAGCACTCAGGTAAAAGGGCTCCTCATGGAGTACAAAGAGAAGTTTGAGACGCTCTCAGAACGAGTGAGGGGGATACCATAGGAGACATTGGATGGGAGCTTCATGAAGGTGCTCAAGGCAAACATTCACGCTAAGCTTTGTTACAGAGGCATATGGGGTTGATGGACACGATAGATCTACCCAGATGATCGAAGATTGTCTTACAAAGGAGTGAAGGTCAAGGGAGCATATAGCAGATCCACTTTTCGCAGATCCACTTTTCGCAGCCAGGTACAGGCAGGAAGACTGAAGGCATCGATGAGGGAGATCAGCATAGTAGGGAGAAGCGCAGTGATCCACAGTCGGGGGCATTTCAGCACATGACAGATGCGAAGATGATGGATAAAAGAATGATTGGGTTGTACTTCCAATGTGATGAAAATTTACCCTATGGCATCGCTATCGAGACTGCAAGCGCTAGCTGTTGATAGTGGATGAGAAGGATGATGCCGTTGTGGAGGTAGAGAGAGGGGAGACAGATGATTAGGAGCATCACCATTTGGATGAGATTTCATTAAACTTTGTATTAAGGTTCACCCCGAACCACACCATGAAATTGATGGAAATGATTTTTGATAAGGCTGTGACAGTGATCATTGATAGTGGGCACCTACAACTTCATCTCCAATAAGGTTGTGATGCAACAGTACCTGCAGTTGGTGGACATTGTGAAATTTTGGGGTGATGATGGGGACTGGAAAGGTGGAGCTTAGCCGAAGGTGTGTCAGAGACTTGTTCTGATGCTTCAGTGTATTCGAGTTGTGAATGATTTCTTGTCGTTGGACTTGAACAGCATCGTCGTGATATTGGGGATAAGGTGGTTACAGTCATTGAAGGATGTGAGAGTCAATTGGAAGATATCGCGGATGGAGTTCCAGGACGAGTGGAGGGCAGTCACACTTCAGGGGGATCCTAGCATATACCGAGCCATGGTTTCCTTGAAAACCATGGCAAAGGCAATTCAGTCTGGTGGTGGATTTTTAGTAAAGTTACAGGGTTTAGTGGGGAAGGAAGCTGAGAATGAGCATATCATTCCCGCCGAGGTGCAGCAGCTACTGGTCCAATTTGAGGGAGTTTTCCGAACTCCCCATGGTCTTCCTCGACCACGAGACCATGAGCATGTTATAGTTCTGGACGATGGAGTCTCACCTATCAGCGTGAGACTGTACCGTTACCACGGGTGCAGAAGGACAACATAGAGCGTATAGTTAGGGAGATGGTTCATACTAGGGTTATTTAGCCCAGTGTGATCCTATTTTCAAGCCTAGTCTTGCTGATAAATAAGAAAGATGGTAGCTGGAAGTTCTGTATTGACTAACGTGCATTGAATAATGAGACTGTCCTTGATAAATTTCATATCCCAGTGATTAACGAGCTAGTTGATGAGCTACATGGATCGTTGATCTTTACCAAGAATAATTTGAAGTCCGGGTACCACCAGATCTAAATGCATGCAGAGGATGTTGTCAAGACAGCTTTCAGGACTCATGAGTGCCATTATGAGTTTTTGGTCATGCCTTTTGGCTTGACCAACCCCCTGTCACTTTACAAGCTCTTATGAACAAGTTAGTATGTCTTTCCCTGAGGCATTTTTTGTTAGTCTTCTTTGATGACATTTTGGTGTACAATCGGTCCTTCGAGAAGCATGTGAAACACTTAGAGTAAGTGCTACAGGAGCTTTAGAGCCACCAATTATATGCAAACAAGAAGAAATGCATATTCGCACAGAGAATAGTGTAATATTTGGTACATGTGTCAGCAGAGGGAGTATCGACATATAGATCAAAAATTGCGGTGATGGTTGATTGGCAACGCCCTACTACATTGCGGGGGCTGAGAGGATTCTTGGGGCTAACATGTTATTATATGAAGTTTGAGTAGGGGTACAACACAATTACTTGGCCTCTGACAGAACAGCACAAGAAAGACAATTTCCAATGGAGTAATGATACGACGAGCGCTTTCAAAGGCCTAAAAATGTCCATGACTAGTGTTCTGGTGCTGGCTCCCCCTGATTTCAGCAGACCAGTTGTGGTAAAGACGGATGCCTCAGGGCATGGATTGGGTGATGTGCTGACGCAAGACTCAGTGGCTGGTGTCTTACGTTAGTCAGATGTTGACGGCAAGGACGCGGCTAAAGTTTGCACATGAGCGTGAGCTGATGGCCATTGTGTTCGCAGTGCAGAAGTAGGCAATATACTTGCTTGGCGGCCGTTTCATTATGCGCGTAGATTAGAAGAGCCTTAAGTACTTATTAGAGCAGCGCATGGTGACCGAGGAGCATCAGAGGCGGCTCACGAAACTGTTGAAAAACGATTTTGAGATTCAATACAGACCATGCCTAGAGAACAAGGCGACTGCTGCATTATCATGACGTGAGGAGGATTTGCAGTTGGCTCACGTGCCAGTGTTGCATGATTATGAGCACTTGCTTCAGGAGATTGAGACAGATGAGGAGTTGGCCAAGTTTAGGACCATACTATTACAGGGTCAACCGAATATCCAGGGTATTCATTGCATGGGCAGCGATTATTATATCAGTGACAGTTGGTTCTGCTTAAGATTTACACACATTTCGAACGTCTTGCCGAAGTTCCATGGCAGTGCGGTTGGGGGGCCATTCTGGAATCTTCAAGACTTCCAGATGCTTAGGGATGTGTTCCGAAGGAAAATGAATAAGGATGTAGCAGAGATGGTGTCTAAGTGGGACGTAAGTCAACGTCATAAGTATATTATGATGGCTCCTGGAGGGTTACTGCCGCCACTATCTCTGCTAAATTGAGTTGGCAGGTGACAATGGACTTCATCGAGGGGTTGTCGAATTCAGTTGGATTTTGTCACTTTTGTTGTAATAGACCCGCCTCAGCAAGTATGCACACTTTGTAGCTCTTCGACATACATATACCATTGTGTTAGTTGCGAAGGAATTTCTACGAGAGGTGGTACGGCTGCATGGGGTATCCGATTCCATCGTGTCAGATAGAGATCGGGTTTTCTTGAGTCATTTTTTGGAGGAAGCTATTGAGAATGCAATGGACATAACTAAAGCAGAGCACAGCTTATCATGCCCAGACTCATGTCGTCAACAGGAGCATTGAAACGTATCTGCACTGCTTCGTTTTAGAGACACCGAGACAGTGTGCGAGGTGGTTGGCTTGAGCAGCATATTGATACACCTCTTACCACACCACAGCTCAGACCACGCCGTTCAAGATTTTGTATGGATGAGATCCTACATATATGCTGCACTATGACCATAGTTCCACACCAGTTTCTCAGGTGGAGCAGTATTTGAAGGAGAGGGACATGGTGTTGTTGGAGCTGAAGCGACATCTGACCAGAGCTCAGCAGATCATGAAGACACATGCAAATGCGCATAAGAGGGAGGTTCAGTTTGCGGTTGAAGACAATGTGTATTGGAATATGTGACCGAGCCGTCAGAGATCCTTGGTGCATAGGAGAAACGAGAAACTGTCACCTCGATACTTTGAACCATATGAGATTGAGGCGAGAATTGGCCAGGTCACCAACAAATTAAAGTTACCACCGGATCCACCATACACCCAGTTTTTCACGTATCACAGCTTCATCAGACTATTGGAGACCACATACCTTCTCCATCGCTACCACTAACCTTTACTAAGGACATAGAGGGTAACTTGGAGCCGCTGAGGGGAATTCGACGGGGGCATTCAGGGGCTCTGAGGTGTTGATCCAATGAAAGGATCTTCCTGACCATGAGGCTACTTGGGAGCCATATGGAGTTATTGAGTAACGATTCTCAGATTTCCACCTTAAGAACAATGTGGCTCTTTTGGAAAGAGTAATGATGGAATCATCACATATCAGCGGCGACGCAAGAGGATTGGGGCAGCAAATTAGCTTCAGGGGCAGCAAATTAGCTTCAGGGGCATTTTCATAATTTTTGGGGTTAAGATTGTTTTTGTAATTTTGGGGAAAAACTGATTATTATATTTGGGACTTAGGAAGCAGGGATTATGCTGAAATTTTGTGAGAAAACCCCATAGAATGTTGATTTGATTATGGAGAGTGCGGCTATCTTCTCGAATTGACGGCTCAAGCGAGCGGTCCACCTCTCGACGTGGCCAAATATCTTTATTTTCCTCTTTTCCAAATAAATCAAACCTTTACTTTCTAAACCCCTATTTTTACTTCTATGATTTTTTGAAAAAAGCAAAAAATTATATAATATTGGCAAAATAGACCAACTTCAAAACTATTTGGGGAAATAAACCAAGTTTTGGCCACGACAGCGTCCAACGCATGTGTGGGTGCTGACTAGAATTGGCTAGCTTTTGGCCGCGATTGGCAACCACGGACAAAATTCATAAGATGTAGCCAGCAGCATATCTCATTTGCACTACGAAAAAACACATCTTCAATAACCCAGCGCGACCGACCCAAATTTTCCCAAAAAAAAGCTTGGATCAAGCCATTGCCTTCAAAGATCATCCGATCCGACGCTCTTGGGCACTAGATAACAAATAAACAACCGGATCTAGCTTGATTACACATCATTAAATTTTTTAAACAATCTAAAGAATTGTTTTTGAGTTTGAGTTGAAATTTTTTATATAAATGAGTTCTTTGAAGTGCAAAATATATGAAAGAAAAAATTGACTTAAAATTTTTCGTATAGATGATTATAATTAGTCCATAATTATAAAGGTGTTTGTGCAAGGTTATGATAATGGCCAGTATACGAATTTTCGTCACATGCTATTTTGATGGAGATTTATGATGACAATAACGAACCAAGGTATATCGAGAGGAACCGTGCGACCAATCATTGTGAGACGACCGTCAACGTATTCCAAGCTAGTAGATCAGATATACCAGTGCACAAGAATAAGCCGTCATAGGTATGCATTGAATCTGGTGTGCAAATGACCGATAACGGATCACATGTTTACAGTTTTGAAGATATCAGATGACGATGATATGGAGATTCTATTCAGCTTAGGGGAAGTTCAACAGTCAGTTGAAATTTACGTGGAAAAAAAAGAAATAATCAAGAGTACACGGCACATTTTCTTGTGTGTTAGGATCCAATTAGTCCCACATCGGAAAGAATAAGAAAATAAAAATGTTTAAGTATTAGAGAGCCTCTCCACCTAATACCAATTGGTTTTAGGCTGGATAATGTCTAATGCTTAACAATTAGGCTAGTGTTAGAGGCCTAGTATGGGATGAGTCTCTAACAAATGGTATTAGAACAAGCCTCATGCTACAAACCACGTTATGAAAGGGGCCACCAGGGAAAGAGCGACCTAAGAGGGGGACGACCTGGTAAAGGCCAGAGTGGGCCACTTAGAATGGGCACCCCAGAGTGGGCCGTCGTAGATGGTGGTTGTTGAAAGCAGAATAGGCGACCTAGGGAAGGAGCGACCTAAGAGGATGCGACCTGGTAAAAGTCAAAGTTGGCCACTTAGAGTGGGCACCCCAGAGTGGGCCGCCATGGACGGCGGTTGTCGGAAACGTGGTGATATTGTAGGATCTCAATTAGTCCCACATTGGAAAGAATAAGAAAAAAAAGAAATGTTAAAATATTTGAGAGCCATCCACCTAATACCAATTGGTTTTAGGTTGGATGCTAGCTAATGCTTAACAATCGGGCTAGTGTTATAGGCCTAGTATGGGATGAGTCTCTAACAGTATGCTGGATATGGGTATTAACTCGATAGACTTTATGTCATCTTTCCAAATCAAGAGTACCAGCCTATAGAGAATATGATGAAAGAAGTGTGTGCGTGCTACCAACAAGAGGATGCACAAGTATTGACATTGTTGAAGTAATACATAAGTTTATGTGATATCCATATAAAGTAAATTTGATATTCTAAAAATTTCACTTTTTCGTATGACATTAGCAGGTGGACTGTTGCGTGATAGAAATGTCATGCAACCTACTCAACTTATATGCAAGACACATATGTACCGGAGTCGATGACCAATCAAGCGAATGTGCTTACTGAAGATATTAGTAGACCCACAAATATTGGAGCATCGACATCTATGGCGAGATAAGTGGACGAAAAAAGTGATCGCACAGATAACAATGAACATGTTGTAAAGGAGGATAGCATGCAGTATGTTGCTGATCTGAATGCAGTTGATACAAAATGGTACATCAATCTGTTGCTGACAATACATATTTACCATTTGAAGTCATTGCCAGATGAATAGGAGCAATGGGTCAATGCTACAATTATGAGAAATACTCAATAAAGACATGGAAGAGCCAATGATTCCCAGCAGTAGTGGAGTGTTCAACGTCGATGATCTATATGATACAAAGACCGACTTGATGAAAACAATTACAAAATGGAACATAATGCACAATGGATCATTCAGACCAATCAAGTAAAACAAGACATGCTATTCAATGACATGTGGCCTAAATTCTGAGGTGAATCCACAAACTCAAGATGAGTCGAGTAGGAATTGTCCTTGGAGGATTCATGCAGCGGTGGAAAAAGAACAAATGGGAGGTTCAAGATAACAAAAGTAGGTGAGGAAGATACCTGCAATAATCCGGTGCTAAATACTGATCATAATCAAGTCGGAATTTGTTCGCCATGGTATAATGTGAGACCATGTCTTTCATATATGCCATATATGCCAGAATTTCACCCAAAACCTGATTCACATTACTGGAAGTATTGGGATGGTCCCAGGATAACTCCCCCGATAAAAGACCTCCCAGTCGACCAAGATCGACTCGGATTCGTGGATCAATGGATCTTCCTTGTGAGGGAAGCCGGCAAAATAGACATAGCATCTGTCATCGGCTCGAGCATAAGAAATCATGTTGCCGAAATCCTCCCCACATATTAGCGTATGTTCTTTTTACATTTCATGTATAGTACTTGTGAACTTGTGTTCTAACTTCATCCAATATTTAAGGGCTTCATCCCATGGAGGAGTCGGTTCACGTGCCTGCAATGAAGATAACCGTCCAAGATATATGTTTACACATGAAGAAACCCGCCAAAGCCACATTCACTCCATGCAATGAAGATAGGTGTGTTCACATGAAGAAACCAGCCGTACCAAAATTTTGAGAATTTTATGTATATTATATGAGCTCTTTATGGGAATGTAAAATTTGAAATATATGGGATGTTATATAATGTGTCATAGTTTATATTATTACGATGAAATCAATTTCTCGGCCCGATGTTGAAATAAATTGTTTTCAACTTATTTAATGTGGTATATATGATAAATGTGATATATGAGATATATATATATGATATAAGTGATTGGGATATTTTGATGTGTGATTAGCATGTGATGTGTGCTTGGGAGAAGCTCGCAAGAGCATGTTGGGTTGACATTAGCAGCATCAAGAAGAAAATGGCAGCAGATCTGTGATGCTGCCTAGAACTAGAAAACCCAGTTCATTTTCATTTTGGCCCCAGTTCGGTTCATTTTGGGTGTGGTTGCCACCCGCAGCAAAAATGAACTGGGTTTTTCCCGTTTTAGGCAGCAGCACAGAGCTGCTGACATTTTCTTCTTGATGCCCTTGTTGCCATCAACTAAAAAAATCCATCATGTCTCAAACTCCATCCACCCACACAAGCCATAATCTTATGAACATTAATCCTTCGTTTGCACTACACCCACGTAACTCCAAAATTTAGTGCGCTTGTAAATAAAGAACCAAATGTTATAAAGAACTCGTACTTATTACATAGGAGTTGATTTAACAAACACCACTTGGGTGTGTGATCACTCTCCATAAAACAGATATCACACACCTTGTATCACAGATATCGCATATATCACATATCTCATACATATATCACATATATCATAAATCTCAAACATATCACACATATCTCATATATCACATTCAAACACATATATATGAAATATATCAACCCATTGAAAATTCCAATTTCATATCGAAGTTTAAACTTTGATAATATTCAAATATATCAAATTCAATTACATTCACAATCGATTACATTCATAATCGGCCCATCGATGATCATATTCATTGCCGCCTACATAAAAATATTTATATGACTGACCGACGGCTATATGTTAGCACACATGCTTGTTGTGTTGATGTGTCACCTTCCATTTCTGGTTCGGTGTGTTGAGACTGAGAAGGGCCGGCGTCATCAACTTGAGTCTGTTGCTGCTGAGACGATCCCGCATAATACTCTTCAACTTGATACTAATGAGATGGGTCAGATTCATCCCCGGTAGTCTGATACTAATGAGTTGGGCCGGCTTCATCCCTGGTAGTCTGATACTGATGAGTTGGGCCAGCTTCATCCCTGACAGTCTATGGCCTTCTTGCGTGAAATCGGTGAGCATGACCCATCTTCGAACCTTCTGGAATATGTCACATATACTTTAGAGCACATGTGTGATCCTACTCCTAATTGAAATGTAGTATAATGGGTCATGTTCTTCGAAACCACGTGACGTCATATCATGAATGTTAATTAATGGGTCGGCCTGCAAAACCAAGGGATAAAAATATATTAGATACAACAAGCATAATATAATCACACAAATTTGATCGTTAAGAAACTATTTGCTAATTGCCGCTTGATGGGACCACGGGGCATGTACGCATAGGGGGTATCCTGTCAACTATATATCCACCGCCTTGTAATCCTCCAATACCACTCCATATAATCTTCTAAATCTACGACATTTCCCTGCCCACCACGATTCACTCTGGTCATCCATTCCATAAGAGGCATCACAGTGGCAGCCTCCCATTGTCGATGGTTCATACCGCCCTCACCGACATGACTGGAACTGCTTCTGGAATATGCTGAGTGATACCAAATTGTCGCAAAACACGGTCTGGGACATGCAGCTCTACAGTATCCCAGCAAAATAAAGGTACGCCGCACGCCAGTTCATGGGATTTTTTACACATAAATCAGGAAGATTCTCAAATTGCTCAGTATATGGCTCCCAGATCACCCGAATGGGAATATCACCTGATGGAAATGAAAAACATAAATAAACCATAACTCTCCATAAAATGAATATATCATTAATACACATCACTATATAAAATTTACAAATTCAAACATGTGTACGCTCTAACATGCTAAGCTTATTTCTATAATAATCGAGGTTTCGCTGAGGAGTTGCCCAGAATGTTCTTGGCACATTCCACCTGCACCTTAAAGAGAAGGTGACATCCAATATATTTTATGAGTATGACGGACTTCGTATATGCTATCTCTCGCATGACCATACCTATAAATATGAATTTGTCAGTGACTTTACTATATGGGAATAATGGTGACATCCAATATATTTTATGAGTATGACGGACTTCGTATATGCTATCTCTCGCATGACCATACCTATAAATATGAATTTGTCAATGACTTTACTATATGGGAATAATGGCTATCATACGCCATATGAGATGGGCTCTCATACGCCCTCTCACATAAAGCAACCAAGTACAACCAAGTACAAGCCCATGTGGGCTTGTACTTGGTTGCTTTATGTGAGAGGGCGTATGAGAGCATATCTCATATGGCGTATGATAGCCATTATTCTCTTACTATATATATATATATCACAATGTTGTGTAAGACAAATTGTATACCTGCAATAAGGTGGAGCATACGTATAAACCAGATGTTTTCATTCGTGCAACCTTAGTTAGCTCTGAGTACATGTGTGCAAGCACAGCACTTCCCTGGGAATACCCTCAAATGTCATCCATATTCTCCAGCTTCGCCAACCACCAAAGGTGCACCAAACCTTTACTTGAATCTGAAACCAATAAGGCTCCCATCATAAGTAGAATATATGTCCGAGTATATTGTTGCATCTGCAACGATTGGGATCCTACAGGTAAATCAAGAAAAGTTTCTTGCAGCCAACTAAATTTTACCTTAGCTCATTGGTTTTCTGAATATGCCTACCCAAGGATCCGCTCCATCAACTCTGCCCAATTTGCACGGCTTGGACCTCTCCATACGGGGATCCCCTCGATAGGTAGGCCTGTGATAACTCCCACGTCTTGCAACGTGATCATCCTCTCACCTTGGCGAAGATGGAAGGCATTTGTCTCGAGCCTCCATCTCTCAACCAACGCAGTAAGTAGTGCATAGTCCAACCTTGTCCACTTCAATCTAGCACATACGTGTAGCCTGGCCATTTCCATATACTGCGCCGCACGCAACTAAAATACTATCTGCATGCAACCAATAAATGTGAAATTTTACTTCATACAAGATTATGAATATTTCAACCGTTTATATCACGAAGATCACGAAGATTGTTCATACCTGCCCAAGCTGTATATATGAAGAACGATGTCGATCTTGGTCTTGTAAGACCGAATTAGATATAGGTCACGCCTCCTCCATGAGATCTAATCCTATAATTTGTAAACAAACTTGATCAATACTAAACTTGAAAAAGAATTATCTTGTGCTCGAAACCCATTCTAGAGACTATAGATACTTGAAAGAAATAAGATTGATTAAGCACAATGCTTTGGAAAAAACCCCCAATTTATAATTGGCTTACTCAATTGTATCATGTATGCCAACAATCTTTGTTGACTTAAAAATTTACATTTGTGATACCCAATGACTAGAGCAACCCTTAAAAATTATTTGCAAGTATATACTTTTCAAGATTATCTAAGCAAATCAAAACATGATCTAAAGTGTGAAATAAAAACATTTGGACTCACATTAACTATAACATTGATTCTAACCCTACAACATCATCTGGGGTCAAAAAACAATAACTTTCTATATGCAATAAAGAACTCTATAATGCGATCCTCTAGGGTTTCCTCTAGGGTTTTGATGGTAAAAGGGGATTTTTTATTGCACAAATCAGATCTGAAATTCTAAAAGCCCTACTACAGAACAACTACTTGCTGAATAACTACACAAATTGATAGAACGACAACCTAGGAATAATCTAGGAATCCTAATACAACTTATATAATAAATAAACTAATAAAAGGATTTCTTCAACAATTTCCGCATCCTCATTAGGGCCGACTCCTCTATAAACAGAGAAAATTTACATCATTTGTCCAATTACGATAATGCCACTGGCCAACAAATCTCAGCCGCATCATTACTCCGCCCTGAAAAATCCACCTTGTCCTCAAGGTGGTGCATCTAGTCCATGGGCAGTGCTACTCAGAATGAACGTACTCATCTACTCCCGGGTCAAAAGGCCACCCGAGGTCTTCGTCATCTCCCGTGAACCCACCAGAAGATCGGTCGTGCCCAAAACACCGTATCCCAGGTCCAGTAAGGCCCCAACTGCAAACTAGTGACTGCGGCCCCCTTAAAAGTTTCTCGGGGCCCATAGACCTCAAAGCGGCCAACCCGAGGGAACGGCCGACTCGGGACGGCCCTCCGGGGGACTCAGGTGGACGCCCGAGCCCAAGCGGCCCTCTGATGAACCTCATGCGTCGCCATCTTCAGATCTGTGACGTCGCTCGCCTTCTTCTCTGGAGCTGGTCGATCTACACTTGAAATCTTCATATCTGGCTCCGGATCTGGAAATATACGCTTGAAATCTTCAGACCTGGTGCTGGATCGCAGTGGCAATGGAGCTCCTCGCCGAAAAGTATCGCCTTTAGCTGCGGATCTGGTAGATCTACGCTCGAACTCTACAGCTCTGGCTCCGGATCTGGTAGATCTAAGCTCCAACTCTTCAGATCTGGCTCCGACTCTGATAGATCTACGCTTGAAACCTTCATATCTGGATCCGGATCGTCGTAGGGTTGGGGCTTCTCGCCAAAAGGTGTCTCCTTTAGCTCAGGATCTGGTAGATTTAGGCTTGAAAACTTCAGATCTAGAGCCGGATCTCCTTGAGAATGGAGCTTCTTGCCCGAAGGCGACGCCTTTCGCTTTAGATATAAGGCTTCTATTTTTTTGGGCAATTGCCGCGACGATGGAGAGATTCGATTATCTGATAGCTTCCAAGCGTGCTTCCAACTTTTCGTACGACGCTGAGAACAAATTTGATGCCATCAGGATCTTGTGCTCTGATACTAATTTGATGCGATCCGCTAGGGTTTTGTTGGTAAAAGGGGATTTTTATTGCACAAATTAGATCTGAAATTCTAGAAGCCCTACTACCAAACAACTACTTGCTAAATAACTACTACAAAGTGATAGAACGATAACCTAGGAATTAATCTAGGAATCCTAATACAACTTATCTAATAAATAAACTAATAAAAGGATTTATTCAACAATTTCTGCATTCCCCAATTAGGGATGGCTCCTCTCTATAAATAGAGAAAAGTTACATCATTTGTCCAATTGCGATAATGCCCCTGGCCCACAAATCCCAACCGCATCACTCTAATCTTTAACCCTAACTTCATAATAATATTCATATTCAAACTCCAAACCAATAAAATTATGAAGAGGACGGATCCTTACCAAGTTGATATCAAAGTGGGTCTCTTCGATTGGCTTCTCTTGCGGCTTGGGGATCTTGGCATCGAAATTGGCAGCGGAGCAGCGAATGTAAAATGGGGCTGCTTCGCTGCCAGCCCGATATTTGGGGCAAAATGCTTTTGGCCGCAGTTGCCAACCGCGACGAAATGGGGGGCCCTACAACTAAATGTTTTGGCTACAGTTACAAACCACAGCCAAAAGAGGGGGCCCGCGACTTAACGTTCGATCCTAGTCAGCGCACAAGCACGCGTTGTGCACTGCCGTGGCCTAAACTTGGTCTATTTCCATAAATAGTTTTGAACTTGGTCTATTTTGCCAATATTTTATAATGTTTGGCTTTTTTGCAAAAAAAATCATCCTTTTTACTTCATAACCCATAGAAAACCCTAACATCTTCTTAGTCTTGAGGATCTTCATAACTCAACTTGTTCATCCAAATTTTCTTGATTTTAGATAACTGTTTTGTCATAAATATCTGCATTATAAGTGGCTTAACATTTTGAATTTCATTCTAAATTTTTGTTTATTAATTTGTTTGGGTGGTGTTCCTATTATAGGCATAATTTTCCTTAAGCCAAGTAATTCATTAACCACAGATAATAAACTAGTATCATTTAGTTCCTCAACCTAACTTTACGAGGAACATCATTAAAAGTTAAATAATCAAGAAACTTAGCATTCTTGGCTTCTACAATATTTAATGTGTCTGATGGACAATAGAACCTATATCCTTTCAACTTTAGTGCATATCTATTAAAGAAACCACTTTTGATTCTTAGATCAAGTACCTTTTTATCCGGATTACAAAATCTCATTTTAACTTAACAACATGAATATAACTTAGACTAGGTTTCCATCCTTGTCAAATTTCAAAAGATGTTTTAGGAATTGTTTTTAATAAAACTCAACTAAGTATATACAAAGATGTCTTTAGTGCTTCCCTTTAAATGGATACTTGTAATTTAGCATAACCATGCTTCTAACCATATCCATTAATATCATATTCCTTCCTTCAACCACACCATTCTGTTATGATGTTCCTCGTATTATGCATTATGCTACAATACCTTCACTTTTAAGGAATTGGGTAAATTGATATGCATTTGTTCTTTTTGATAAATTTTCCATAATACTCTACGCACATACTATATATCACATACTATATATCACGATCTTTTTTTCTTATCCATTAGATTTCCTACCCCAGCTTTTATAAGTCTTAAAAGCATCAAATGCTTTCAACTTTTCATTTAAAAGGTATAGATACATGTAGCTAGAACGATCATCATTAAAAGATATGAAGCAGTTTAACCAATTAAACAAGGAATCAAAGATGGTTCTCATATATTCATTTTAATAACTAGACATTTTGTACTCCTCTTAGAAATTTTTTAGTAATGTTAGTTTCATTTCCCTTTATGCAATCCAAACATGTATCAAAATCGGTAAAATTTAGATTCATACGAATCCCTTCATTTATCTACATTTTAACTCCATTAACTGATGGCTAATTTTGTAAAACTACCTGGAACGTTGGTATGTTTTCATAAAATCTATCATGAATCTAGGAAAAACACACAAAACTATCCTTAACTTTTGAAATTTTAAAAAAAAACTACCATATATTAAATTTTATAAAACTGCCTTAAACTTGGCCTAATTTATAAAATTATCCTGAACATTAGCCTAATTTCATAAAACTAACATGAAGTTTGAAAAAAAATATGAAACTACTATTAAACTAAGCCTAAGTTCATGATAGTATTGAAACATAAAAGGTTTAAGATAGATTTTCTGTTTTTTCAAGGTTCAGGAATACATGCTAAAGTTCATAGTAGGTTTACAAAATTTAACCATTAACTGAGATATGACATAATTTCTTATGCCATAATACAAAGATATTTTCCTTAATAATACATACATCTTTTATCGCCAACATTATCAATATTTAAATAAAGTTGATTATAAAGTTTGTATCTAAATCAAGTTTGAAAAGATTTTCAGATATTATTCTAGAACCAACACAGACTTCATCTTTATATATGAGAAATCTATTGACATTGAAATGAAGAACAAAACTACAAATATTTAATTTGGATATAGAAATTAAATTTCTAAAAATGAAGGTACATAAAACATAATTCAAATCAATTGTATAACCAGATTTTAAAACAAGTCGATATGTATTAACGATCTTTAAAAGTGATTGCATCTCATTTCCTGAATAGATACCAAACTCACTTCCCATCAGCCTCCGCTAGGTTGAAAAATCATGAATGGTATTGGCAACTGAATTGGCAAACCAGTATCAATCCACTAAGTATTATTAAGAACATGATTAAAATTAGATTCATAACAAACATACGATACAATAGTATCTTTCTTTTCAAGTCATTTCTTGTATTTCAAGCAATCCTTATTGGCATGTCCTCGCTTTTGGAAAAGAAGTACTTGTATCTCTTGCACTTTATTTTTGTAGGTTGTTTTTTTACTTTTACCTTGGACAAATCAACCCCTTTTGTACATTTAAATGCATTGCTCTTGTCATAATCGTCATATTAACACTTTCTATGACCTCATGTTCAAGTCTTTTCTTCTTGAAAATGTTCTTTTTGTGTGTATTTAAGAGTTTTTGAAATGTTCATATTCTATTGGAAGTGAAGAAAGTATAAAATGCACCGGAAATGATTCAGATATATCAATCTTTAAAAGTTTAAGTTAGCTGCATAATGTGCATGTGCACACCTTTACAAGTATCATATTTTATATTTGTGTTCTCGTGAATCAAGATAGTTGATAAAGCCTTGTCACAAAAGATAAATTACTCGATTGTTTTTATGAAATCTTTCATCTTATCAAGCTTAAAAATTGATCCACAAATACTCCTATTGATATATGATTTCATAAGCATATGAAACAATTTACACACTCCCATTTTTCAAATTCAATTTCGTTACTTAGTCTACAAGGATATTCTTTATAAAAAGCCAAGTCTAGATCTAAGTAGTCTAACTTTAGAAAGATTGTATTTCCAATCAGAAAAATTATTACCATTTAGTAAAGCAAAATCATTAACTACAAAAATAGAAATACTGCATTCATATGAAACAAAAATTAACACTACTAATACAACTTTATCTAAAAGTAATGACTCAACCTTCATACATGTGAAGACTACCATACCTCGATAATAATGAAAGAAAATTCCTGAGGGTATAATAATCACTAAAATCTAAGATATTTTCTTGACCCAATTAATATATATATATATATATAACCATTTATCTATGGATAGAGTAATAATTTACATAAATTGCTTGCAATATTAAATGCCTAGAATAATGTAATAGCGATATTTTTAATTATATTTATTACTTAACTTATAAATGTTGTATCTATTCTACAAGTGTAGTAGTTCTTAAAATAATCTCAAAATGAATATTAGCATTTACATCTAATCATGTAATGTGGTAAATATAAGCTAATCTTTATATAGTATGACAATAACACCAATTTCATATAGAGTAAAGCACATGTATGAAGAATCTAGTCTATATAGAGTACAGCATCATAACCAATCTCATATAAAGTAGAACACATTTATTAGGAATCTAGTCTCTATAAACTACAGCATTAAAGTCAATATTGTATAGAGTATAGCATGTTTAATTCATTATTACTTATAAAGACAATCTTTTAGAATTTTCTTAATGTTATTGATTTTCAGGAAATCATATGCAAGTTTGAAAAATCTGAAATCATCAATGACCAACTGACATGGATAATTCAATTTTAAACAACAACAAAAAGGTCTAGTTCTAATCCTTTTAATTTAATTTCATCAAAAAACTTACGTGAGAATGAAATTTTGAATTAGCTAGGATACCAATTATTAGAATCTTAATAACATGATTATCAACAACAAAAAACGTGTCCACAAGCTACATACACTTTAGAATCAATTAAAATTATGCCTTCTTACCTAGCATGTAAACCATAGTTTTAGGTTTCGGCCGAAACCGACCGGTTTCGGCCGTTTCGGATCGGTTTCGGAGGGGACCGGTCCGAAACCACACGTCAGTTCTCGGTTTCGGCCGTTTCGGCCGTATCGGCCGGGGTTTCGTCGGTATCGGCCGGGGTTTCGGCCGTATCGGTCGGGGTTTCGGCCGTATCGGCCGGGGTTTCGGCCGTATCGGCCGGGGTTTCGGCCGTATTGGCCAATACCGGCCGAAACTTGTCCGATACCGACTGAAACTTAAAAAAATGAAAACAAAAAGAAAGAGGAGGAGGAAACATCACCAAAATCCAAAAAAGAAGAAGAAACGAAGAGATGGACGTACCTCATGGCCACTAAAGGCTTTCCATTTAATTACAAGCTTGACATTCAGCCACTAAAGGTTTTCCATTTATTTACAAAGTTATCATTTTCAGCCACCAAACCCTTCCATTTATTCAAAAGCTTGCCATTCTCATTTATTTTCAATCATGTTGATCAAAAAAATGTAATATATTTAGCATAATACTTTTAACAAAATGTGTAACTAGTAAAAAAGTATTTGTGCTAATATTTGATAATATTTGATAGTATTTAATAGAGTTTTAAGTATCTGAAATTACCGATACCGATGAAACGAAACCACCGTCCGAAACCACCGAAACGGACGATACCGATACCGAAACCTAAATTTTGGGAAGAGCGATACCGAGACCGAAACCGAGACCTAAAACCTTGATGTAAACTATACCAAGATGCGAAACCTATTATTCTTTTTTCCTTGTCCACTTCACAATTATATAAAAACGATTGAAAAATCACATTACTTGTCAACTGTATGTAGGCAAGACTCCCTTTTCATAACTTGAACAATCATATAGTTATAGTAACTACCCATGTAGTTAATTTAACTAATTGTATTTTTTGCTATTATCGTATCTATGTCACATTAATAGGTATTTGCAGTCATATTCTTACTCTATCCACCAGAATTGACCCTCTAGATTGGTGCCAAATCATTAGTTAAGAGCATGATTGGCCTCGCTTTTGGAAAGCTGCTCTTAAAGTAAATACATGATTTTTTTTCCCCTTTTAATGTTTAAACCAGTTTCAGAAGGAACTTTGTAAATAAGCACAAGTCGATAAGCTGCAATTTTGTAAAGGCTAGATTTTATGGCTTCTCTTAATTGCAAAAACAAAAGGCCCACTTATGTCTCTACCTCTTTATGCCTCTCACTAACTCTCGTATAAAACTCTCTCTCATACATCGATTAGATCGTCTCCTATAAACCTATATCATAAACTAATCTATACAATGAGCATTTACAATTCAAAAAATTTCAAAAAGAATACCGAAAAAATCTAACCAGATAAAATTTCTCTTGAGAATCCCTTCTGGATAAGTCATTCCTTAAAAGGACTTGCCCATAGAGCAAAAGCAACAATGAACACACCTACAAATAACAGAAGATATTACAATCATCTAAACATCCATAATGACTAGTCCTAACAAGTTTTCGCTACAGAATGAAGTGAATAATAATTTTGACTAATCCACCAAAATACACACACATAGAAACTGTCAGCTATGCCAACTCCTAAAGATTATTGGGAGTCTAGGACAATACATGTCCAAACAGTAACGTTAAAGAAATAATAAATTACCAGAAAATGGCATATGGCCTCCCTATAAAGTGATGCTAAATTAAATTACTTCATGCCTTCAGTAACAAGTATGTGGAAATGTGTTCAGTTCAAAATTCACAAGACTCCAAAGATAACCCTAATAAAAACACTAGGAATCAAAACAATATGGTTCTCTACCTCTATAATAATACTACTCTTGCTGAAATCATAAAAAGGAATTTAAATGGGGAAAATGCCATCTAACTATGATTAGGTCTCAAACAATCAAACAAGAACTTAAGGTAGTAATCGCTGAATTTCGCTATCAAGATGTTGATAAATGCTAGAATCACAGTTTAAATTACTATATCATTCGACCTAGATATAGAAGAGTCTTCGTATATCTTGGATATATTCTTGGATATATTGTCTTGCATTTCAACCACTATAATATGTGCACTTACATTTACTCTTACTTACCTTGCTAAGCATTTCAATCTTGTCAAGGTATAGCCATATCTTAACAAAATTGTCGTGGTAAAAAAAAAACAAAACTCTTGTTATAGCTGTGCTTATTTTGCATAAGCCATTCATTTCATATGAATTTTTTAAGATAAAGTTATATATCTTGGCTTTAATGCTTAAGAATACAAAATTCAAAGCAGTAAAAGAACCAACTGCAAGATTGTGTGAAATAACTTTATGAAAGAAAATGATTATAATGTATGGTATGTTCAGTTTTCATATATGGTCAAATTTTATTATTGGTGAGCTTGGTAGTTGATTGTGCTTATAATCTCACATTGTATAATATCAATTTCTCAAAAGGCAACACAAAATTTTTTTAAAAAAAACAAATAAATATTAGTGATAACCATATAGTACTAGTGAAATTATAGGTATAGATGGATTAACAATTCCCAAAATACTATTCACATTACATCAATATCACTGGGTAAATTTTAGTTTATAATGAATCCAAACAACTATTAGGCCATCATTTTAATAATGTTGTTTTTCGCGATGACAAGAGATCATATATGTAAATGGATTCGGATAATTTGAATCAGATCCGTTTCCGTATCATGTTGGATGAGAACATGGATCGGAATGTCATATCTGACCGGATTCCGATACAAATTCAGATAATGAAACTTTATTTCTTTTGTATACGAATTCGAATATATCTGATACTTCTGATAATATAATATGGGTATCTGATTGATATTGCTAATAATATACTATTCCAACGGCTCATTTTTAGTTAGTCACCGCTATTTCTGATCATATGTCCATATACATTTTCTCATTCCTTAACCCAAATACGATGACATAGTATAATTGTTCTTTTTTTGTAATATTTTATCCATACTCTACATTCGATGTGCATTACGTGTACCAAATATGATCATTGTTCATATCTAATACATGTATGTTTTATAGAAACTGATACGAAGTTTCTTCCACGCATTGTCTGTATCCAAATCCATATACAGAAAATGATTCCGGATACGGATACGGTAAAACAAATATCCGAATGGACCACATCCTTACAAGGGAATGGTTGATTTAGATAGAAGGCATTGAAATGATTTAGCGATACTACAAATAAATGGAAACATTAGCGTGTCTGCAACACAAGCATAAGCAATCAATAACAGAAGTACAAGTGAGAAGAACTGACAAACAGAAATGAACTGAATATGATAAACACATGTAACACAAATGTAAACTTGCACATGTTTTGATAGTTAGAACTTATATGTCATGAATTCCTTTGTAAGCTTTTAACAATTTCAGGAACATTAAGTTTGATGACTAATAAAATATCAAATGAAGCACATAATAGCCATCAATAAGAGCAATTATATTCCAACAAACAAGCAACCACATATGAGCATGCTTGAGATCCATTTTGGCCTCACTATAGTATGCGTATTATCACTTTCACTAGTCAACTCTATGTTAAAATACACATAACACATAATAAGTTAATAACTATATATATGTATATCTTAAACAACACAATCAGATGTTGTACTTTATCCATTTTTTTTTCCATTTCCGGCTTCACAAACTAGAACCAGCAAATTTCACAACTATCCTGCTAGAAGTCTAATACTATACTTGGCCTAGATTGTATGATAATACCCAAGTACAAAATTTTTCGTTCTATACGCGCATTTCCTGTCAACTTTTATGGCAAGAAGCATGTGCTTCCCTCCAGCCTCATAACATGTCCTACTAATGGCTTAACAAATTATAGCTTGGTATTTTCCGAATGGACACCATGATGAAATGTGACAGTGAAGAAGTCAAAAAATGAGAACTAGTTACATGTGAGACTTTGGCAAAGGCAATACAGATTGCATATTAAATTACCCAAGCACAACTAAGGAAATAGATGCTCAAACATACTTAGCAAGCATCAGAATGCTACTCACCAAGCATGTTATTCAGGAGCATTGTCATATGATGCTTTGTTACCAACTACAGATGCACGACGTCTCTCCTTTCCCGGAATGTCGCTCTTCCTCTCTTATCTTAGCATGCTTCACTCATTCTCCCTGTTCTGTTCTCCCTCTTTTTGCCTAGATTACTTCCAAGATATACTACTGGCCAAGAGACAAGTTCTCAATGAAAAAGAAGAGGATGTAGATCCATCTATTTATATTAAAAAGAAGATATAAATTTTAAATTTTCAGTATAATTTAATCTGATTTAATATTGTTTAAGTGGATGTCGCTGTCTTCCAACAAGTCCGGTATTATAGATCCCAACTTTTTTTGTTCCTTTTCCTCATAATACTGCATATGAGGAATTATTTAAGGTTAGATCCCAACTTATAGATCCCAACTTTTTTTGTTCCTTTTCCTCTTCCAACAAGTCCGGTTAAAATATTTTTCTTAAATAAGTTCAAGTTAATCAACATCAAAATTAACATACACTTTTATTGAGCTTTATCTACAGTAAACCAAAAATAATCGAAAACTCCTACAAAGTAAGCCAATCGAATTAAACTAAAGGAGATACAAATTAAGTTAAGATGTGAGAGAATGAGATATGGAAACAAAAACTGCAAGCGGGAAAGAAAAATCCCACAAAAAAGTGAAAAAAAAACAAAAGAGAATTTGTTTTTTTTTTCACTTTTTTGTGGGATTTTCTTTCTCGCTTGCAGTTTTTGTTTCCATATCTCATTCTCTCTCACATCTTAACTTAATTTGTATCTCCTTTAGTTTAATTCATATTATCTTTCTTTCTCTCATCCTAATTTAATATCCCCCCACTCCTTTTTTTTTAATTCAAAAAAAAAAATACTTTACATAATTATGATATTGTACTTAAGCTATGGATATCATATTTAAACAAAGCACTTACATAGCATAAAAGGGGAGAAAGTTTAGAAAACATAAGACAAAGAAAAAAACTCTTTTATAAATTGGAACATATTATATATCTGTGTTCTTACTTTTTCTTCACCTACGTTGCTTTTTTCATGTTCTTTTCATTCTTCTTATTTTGCAAAAATAACAATAATTCTGTACATTTTGTGAATCCAAAAACAATCATAGGTACTATATTTATCCTAATTAGATCTTTTTCAAAAAATTTGTAGCTTTATAAGTTGATTATTTAAGGTTTCTGTAATTTTATTTTAAATTCTACAACGTTCATGTTAAAATTTATGTGGTTTCATCCCATCAACTTGAATACTACATAGCATATTGAAGTGCAGAAAACAAAAATGCAAGTGGAACTTGTAAATTTCATATTCAATCAAATGATAACAATAGTATCTTTTTAAATAGTAGCAACTATTTAAGAATCCCAAACATCATCTGAATTAACATACCTTAACAAGGATTTTCTCCCATGTAGCGTGTGTCCGCTAATCTTTATTAAGTCTAAAATTTCTACGGTAATCTTATAAGGAAATTATATCGCCCCTGGTTTTTCTCTTCCTAAGAACACCTTTAGCATTAAATAATTGTTTCAGAGGAGATCTAACAAATCGATTTAAAAGCAATCCTCTAATATCTTTGGAGTTAATATCTATAGTAAGTCTATCTACTGACCGAACCTAGCAAAACCCCATTTGTTTCAACTCTTGCTATATGCAAACATATCATCTAATATTAATTTCCTTGAAATAGTTATTCAAATTAATAATCTATAATCTATCTGTTACGACCTAAAGATCGTAAGAGTCCGACTCACGCCTGGACCCGCTGGGGTACCCCATTGACTCTCCCCTTGGTGAAAGAGCCTCCACCCCAGAAGACCGAGGCTATGCAGGAACGGGCGTGCCTCGGGGCACTCCCCCTGCCCGGTCGAGGCGCGCAACCGCAGTTGCTCGGCCCGCCGGAAGCAAAGCGCTTGGGGAACCCCCGGACAGTACCGCCGGACAGGCCGAAACGGTCATATGCGTGTTCTACCGTCCTAACGACCCATAACCCACGACCGACAGGGAGGCGCGGCCGGGCCGAACAGCCCTCGAGCCGGTCGTCCCGAACGGCCCCCACGAACCGCGGCGCCGAGGATAACAAAGTCAGACCTGTGGGTCGCCGCCAACGACAAACGACCAAGGATAAGGACACGACTGACACATACGTCACCCGACCGTCTGACAAAGCACCCCCTGACGGAAGAGCCGCCTGACAGTTAACGCTTTCGGCCCTGACCTCCCGACAACAGCACCCCCTGGCTGTCGCGCCGCCTGACAAAGGCAGGTCAGACACTCCTGTTCCCAACGTCCTTGTCTGAAGCTTCCGCTGACGACCGAGCCAGCTCAGCGCGTCTAGTCAGCATGCCAGATCAGCCCCCATCTAGTCATCTCCCGTCAGGTATAAATACCCCCTCTCCACCTACGGTGGAGGGGGTTGGAAAATTCTCTCTTAATCTACAATTCACACACGAGAACAAGGGTCTTCCATATCTTTGTTCTCCCACCCATAGCTCGCCACGTGCGGTCGACACACAGTTAGTCCGGCCGGCGTGTCTAGCCCCCATTTTAAGCCCTATTACTGACTTAGGCATCGGAGGGGCTAAGGGTTGAACCCCAACCCTGCCCTTCTGACGAGTTGTTCGTGCTGCATGAGAGCTCGCCCCTTGACCAAAGTCAGCTTCGGCCTCCGGACGTCCAACCTTCCTCAGCTGCATCCGGTGAGATTCGACCCCGTGATCACCACAGGCAACGGGTCCAACTTCTTCACCCCACTAATCACTTGTAAAACAGCCTACCTAAACCTTCTTCTCCATATAACCACCATGCCCTTGGTTCCCCATAATACAAATTCATTGTACGCGAGTTCCACCTCGTAACACTATCCATAACCACTCTTAAAAGCAACTGGTTTGGAGCATTTCCCCATCCACGGTCTGTCTCTTTTCTTCCCATAAGAGCATCTTGTCACTACGATATTCATTTGATATTTAAAATTTGTATTAAAATTTGATTAGTCTAATAAAGTTATATAAGAAAACTAACTAAATTAGAAATTTACAAATTGATTGTATCTTTGTTGATTAAATTGATCAAACTCAAACATACAAAATAGAAATTTAAATAAATAGATTCTAAAATTTAGATAAACTAAAAATGTAATTTAAATAAATAAAATAAAAATAGATATTAATATCAATATAGAATTCCAATTTGTTTGAAAACTAACCATAAAATTAGATAGAAATTTAATGTAGATGGAAATTCAAGTTAAACTTGAATTCAGTCCACTTAAAAACATTAGAACAAAATCTTACTTACTCAATGTTGTGAGAAAAGTCATATAAATTTTAAAATCTAGTATACAAAAGAGGGATGTTGATTTGATGTTTGGCCTACTAGGACAAACCGGTTGATAGAGAGATGACCTATATTTGGCCACCTCATTATGGTGGGGCCGGGGGTAGGTGGGGAGTTGGGTGTGGTTTGGAGTGTTGCTCTGGAACCCCAAAGGAAAGCCCACCATTCCCATGAATTACAAGCTTGCCATTGCCAAATAAACCTCTCTCACCCACCTATTATTTTACGGGTATGCTATTGGGATTTATGCACTTTGTAAGAATATAAAATCAGTTGTTTATATGGGTAGATAATGCTTCTTTTCACGTGCCAAAACTAGTTAATGTGACGTATGACGGAAGCGGGAAGGAATGCAGTAAGAATTTGGAAAAGTAGATTAGAAATTTGATAAATTTTCGGATCTAGCACCCTGAAAATCTTTCGATCACCGACTCATACATCTCCCACGTGAAGATTCTTCAGACCTCTAGCCCAGGCAACCATGTCCACTCTTGCACACCAATGCAAAAGATTTAATTCGTGAAGAAACTAAAAGTTTACACTAAAACTAAAATTTTCATTGAATTCTTCATAAAAACTAATAGGTTTGCAGCCTTTTATATATGCTTACAACTTGACTCTCTGAATCTGATTAGGACTAGAAATTGTAAGTCAACTAAAACACTGAAATAACAAAAAGACTTAAATAATAAATACTCAAATAACTAAAACTCTCAAAATAACAAAAATACTCAAACTAATAAGAATTCTTCAAGGACTCAAACTCTCACTAATAAAAGACTCCTTGTCTAATTGAACTACTTCTCGAATTCGATCTCATCATTCTTCCCGGCTTAAGAACTTCATCACCCGGTGGACGGCGATAAGAATAGCATGGCCAGGTAGAAATCAGTAATCCCTTATAGCTAGAGAAGATGTGTGCATGAACTTTGAAGTATAATATGATGTGAATCTGCGAACGAATATCTTCTGTAAAACTCTCCTAAATAGCAAAAGAAATAAAAGCATATAGAATCTTTTTGGGATGTAGAGAATCTGCAATGACGAAGTCAATGTAATGTGCTCAATCTCATCAAGCTTCTATGAAATAATCAACTAAGTCACATCAGGATTGTCACTAAATAGAGCTCATCAAGAACCTGTATGATGCATGCAAAGCTTCTTCGCTGGTTCTAGTACGAAACCTTCTAGGAAAACTCGAATCCCATCATCATCTAAATTCCTAAAAATTTCTATTTGATTCTGCAACAGACTTGTGAGTATCATTGTTCATTGCAAAAATTTCATAAGTCTTGAAATGCAAGGCACTCAAATCATATGCAAGATGTCCATGGAATGCAGAAGGAATATGGTTAAATCTAGACTCTAAGAAACTGAATCTCCTATAATTAGATATTTGAATTAGTGGCTTTCTAAGGATCAGTGTTCTAAATATCAGATATCGGTCACATATCGGCCTAGGAAATTTGATATCGGATATCGGATATCGGGGATATATCAGGGATATTGACTAAATATCAGAGTGTCGTATCGGATGCTTAAATGATGACATATACAAATATAGATGTATCTAAGAAGATATGAACTATATTAACTCAAATAAAAGTATGTTTTGGTTATACTTCTCTTGTTAAACATGAATATCTGAGATATTGACCAAATATCGGGATCAAAGTGCATTCATATCAGAGGTTAATATGATGACAAATAAAAGCATATATGTGTCTAAGATAATATAAATTATAGAAACTCAAATAAAAATATGTATTCAGTATACTTACCTCATTAAACGTGAATACCAGCCATCCACTTGGTAGAATATTTCTTTAAGTGATACGAACCAAGCGAGTTAAATACCTACAAAATATGATAATAAAATCAGTAGGCAACTGGGCATGCGTTAAAAATTAATAAACAATAAACATGAATAATTTAACATTTACGATATGAATCATATGATTAGGCCAAACCTGCTTCAATGACAAACAAATTCAAATTGTTATATAATAAAAGTAAACAAACAAACAAACATCATATTAAAAGCAGAAGATAATATCAGTCCATAGATTTAAAACATGTCCAATTCTCTCAAACATCAAAGTGATCAATAATCATCTCCATGATCGGAATCATCATTGCCCTCATCTAGCTCGTCCTCTGATGATGATTCTGATGATGATTCGAACTCTTCTTCTTCCATGGCCGGTCCCTTTCCTTTGGATGATGAAGATGCTCCTTTCTTTGTTCTTTTATATGTCTCCATTTTTTAGCTCTTCTTTCTTTTAGGATTAGCTCACATAGCTTTGGCAACTTGTCTCCAAGTCAACTGCTCACTGGAAACACTTCATCATCGCTATCAGAAACTAAAGCACCCTCATTTTTTGATACCAACCAATCGGAGACCTTTTCATTATCATTATAGGCAGCCAAAGGATCCCTATCTTTATTCTCATGCTTATTTTTCAGCTCGGCATTGAACTTGACGAAGACTAAGTCACGTAGCTTGCTGTGACTTAGTCTATTTCTCTTCTTGGTATGAGTCTACAAAAGATAAACAAATTATCATAAACCGACTATTTTTCAATGAATTAAAAGTTTTAGAATATAAATATATGATGAAAATATTATACTATTTACCATCTCAAATGTGCTCCAGTTTCTTTTGCACCTATAAGAGCTAGTTGCCAAATTAAAGACTCTCAATGTCATTTGTTTCAATTCTGAAGCATCGGTTCCATAGAAACTCCACCATGTGACTGCCAAATTAACAAATATAAAAATCATCGCGTTACATGTGTTAATTCAAAAAAATTGGTAAATAATGAAAATTATACCTGGGTTAATTTTTGGATTTTTTTGCAGCATTCTTTGCAAAATCCCAACCAAATGAACCCTTTTGGTTTTGATAGAGGTAGAGCTGCTCCCCAATCTTCTCAATAATATCATGGTCATTCCCATACATAATATGCATGCACTCCACAAAACCATCAAAAATATTACCCTTTTCAATAGATTCCTTCTTAAGGTAATAGTAATAAGGGTTCAAATAATACCCAGTCTTATGCAAAGGCAACTTGAGCTTCTCATCCCATCTTTTATCTATTATCTTCCAAATTGGAAGATACATCTCCTTTTGGGCAAGGGCCGATGCAATTTCAACTTTGATTTCAACCAAATCACCATAAACAAAGCCCATCAACTGGATTTTATCACCATCCACTCTCCTCAAAACTTTCACCAAAGGAGAGAAACTCTTTAAAGCCAGATCAACATAATCCCAAAACTTGTTACTCAGAACAATCTCTTGAACCTACAAAGTAAGGATTAATAATTCAGTTATGATTAAACAATTAATAAAATAATCTTATATTAATATAAATAAATTTTCATTATGATTACTTTTCTTCCTACAGGCTTGTTGGAAAGTTCACACGCTTCCCATTGTTCAGAACTAAACATATGTTTCAATTCTTTTTTCTTATCTCTTAATGAACTCAAAGATAAGAAGGCAATGGCAAATCTAGTCGCGTCGGGCCTAACTATGTCTCCTTTTGTAAAGTCTCTCATCAAGCTCAGACTGATGGTGTGACTGTAAATAAAAACGGAGACATCTCTGCCCATTGTAATGGCACTCCTAATAGACTTGATTTTGGCGATGTCCACGAGCATCAAATTAACGGTGTGTGCAGCACAACTCGTCCAAAAGATTCTTGGCCTCTTCACTGCCAGTATCTTTGCCGCTGCCATATTATTAGATGCATTGTCTGTAATTATCTGAAGAACATTATCCTCTCTCAGCTTCTCAATTGTCCTATTAAAAAAAGCATGAATAAACATCCCATTATGACGCTCGGCCGAAACATCCTCCGAGTCAAAGAAAGCAATCCCTGCCAGGCAGTGCACCACTATGTTCATGATGCTGTGTTGCTTTCGATCAGACCAAGCATCGGTCATAATGGAGCATCCATGAATGCTACAGCTCTCTCTGAAAGATTTCAGTCTTTCAGTAGTCTCCTCCACCTCCTTCTCAAGACACATCTCTCCTAGCTCATAAGAAGTGAGAGCCTCCAAGCCTGGCCTAAATTGACCGACAGCCTGCAACATTTGCTGAAATGATCCAAATGTTGCAGCATTAAAAGAAATTCCGACTTCGAAGAACCACCTCGCAATATATCGGATCGTGTTCTCCCGTCTCTTCTTTCTCTCCTTCGAATCAAGTGTAGTCTGCTTCGTCTTTCTTATTGCAACATCCAAATCTGCTGGAGCTTGAGTGGCATACCTATCCATTGGCCCTATCTTCTTAAATGTAGGAAAAGAACTCGATCTTGATGAAGACTCCTGGCGGGTCTCACTCTCATATTCCTCTTGAACATGTTCCTCTCCACCAATGTTAACGTCATCCATTAAAGCTTGCACCCCCGTCGCCTTGCGCTCCTTTTCCTTGTCAAGCTTGATAAGAATTTCTAACACCTTGCTCTTCACATCATCCGGTACACTACAGCATGGCCTCACATTTCCCCTTCTTCCTGCACGATGCGCCTTGAACCGGATAATACCTCCATTAACAATTTAATTGCAATAGTTGCATGGGATCTTAGCCGTACTATGGCTATCCACTTGTTTTCCATATGCCCAGCAAGGGTCCCCTTTTGGAACACTTTTGCTAGAAGCTCCAAATGACGCCATCATCACACTCTATAAATCTTATACCTTAAGAATCATATGACAAAAAAGACATCGAAAAATATTAATAAATGAAATAAAACAAGACAACAATACAACAAATAAATAGTAATTGAATATTGTCAAAATAATGCAAGTCTACATTGATCATAGAGGTTTGCATTCTTAACATTCTACAAAAAAGACATCAAAAAATATTAATAAATGAAATAAAACAAGACAACAATGCAACAAATAAATAGTAATTGAATATTGTCAAAATAATGCAAGCTACATTGATCATAGAGGTTTGCATTCTTAACATTCTATTATGTATTTTTCAAATAATTTAGACTCATGGAATGTAATTTATCGATGTATTTACAATTTACTTATGTGTTCTCCTTGAATTTTTTTGCAGGCTTGCAGCAACGATAATTATCCATGGCCATGATCACGCAAAAGAATTGGAATATAGCAAATCAAGAGCAGCAAAAAAAAGCAACATGAAAGTTTATTCATATCTATGGCTCAGCAAATGTATGATGTATTGATGTATCATTAAAAGGGCATTGATTTGTATATGTGTGAATGAATGTGATGTGTCCACCAGTCGGCAGTCGGTTTTGGACCCTTAACTGACCCACAATCTTTACCTATTCTTCTCTTTGATCTCTTTTTTGTGAATTTTTTTCTCCCATCTATTTTCATTCTCTTTCTCGCACTCAAACCAACACAAAAGAATGGAATATCGGCAATAAACTAACAACGTAATTAACATTACTCAATAAACAATTAATTAATATTACCCAATAAACTAACAACTTTATTAACATTACTCAATAAATTAACAAGTAACAACTAACATGCTTCCCTAATTGAGCTCCAAATATAATTTGATTCAAGTATTTCTCCCCAAAAGTATTGCTTCCTTACTTAATAAACAACTTAATAACACAAAAGAATACAAAAGAATGGAATATCGGCAATAAACTAACAACGTAATTAACATTACTCAACAAACAACTTAGTTAACATTACTCAATAAACTAACAACTTTATAACATTACTCAAACTTAATTTTGTATTTGGAAGACAAGCTGTGGACAAGGTGCAGCTACAATGGTCCATAGTTTGCCATGTATGCACCTTTGATTTTGTTGAATTAATTAATTAAACAATGGGGGAAAAGAAAATGTATTAAATGCGCAATGTGTGATTACGCTGCATATTAAAGAAGTCATTTTTAGGCAGCGATGCAATATGACTATAAGCTTAAAAGGCTGTCCAGAAAACGTCAGAAAAAACACCTTCAAGCTTCAAGCAGACAATGACGAAATCAAGCTTCAAGCAAAAAAATCACCTCAAAAGGCATTGATCACCTGAGGGATGAGAGGAGAAGACAATCACGAAAAATCAATCAGCTTCAAGCTTCGATCAATCAAATAAAAATAGAAAATTGAAGGAAAAAACAGAAGAGGGCGGGAAAAAGAACAGAAAAATGAAAAAAACATCGGAAAAAATCAAAAAACGAAAAAAATACATGTTCGCGCCTAGCGTCGATCAGCTCCACCGGCGAGAGTCACACCTCCGATGGGTTCGAACGGAGGAGGAAAGTCGACGACGGCACACCTCCGATGGGTTCGAACGGAGGATGAAAGTCGACGACGGCGTCGTTGGGTCGAAGGGGGAAGAGCGCTGCAATTTTAGGGTTCTTTTCGATGAATTTCTCTATCGTCAAGCATCCAATGGGTTTTAAGAGGAACCGGGTAACGGGTCATTGGGTAACGGGTCGGGTCCCAAAAAAAATCTGGCCGATATCGGCCAATATTTCCAACTGAAATATCGGCCGAAATCTCGGCCGAGATATTGGATAGCAGCCGATATGGCCACGAATATCGGAAAACGCAATGAAGGGGCCTATATCGTATCGGCCATGTAATTTTTCCGGTATAGCTGCCGCAATATCGAATTGTGGACCGATATTTAGAACACCGCTAAGGATTAACACAATCTTTTGATTTTCACTTGTATTTGTAGCTTTACAATGAGTCGTAACAATTTTCTTTCCTTTAAACATGAATGTAAATGTGTTGGATCTCCCAGAATGTGTAATATCTAAGTCATACAGCCAAAGTCTACCTAGCAAAATATGTGAAGCATCCGTATGTATAACATCTCACCAAATACCATCGTGATAGCTCAAAAACTGGATATGCACTAAACAACGTTGGGTAACAGAATGTGATTAATCATCAACTCATGTAATTTTATATGAAATTTTATAAGGTTGTAGATAAGGTTCAGCTTTTAGTCACATCTTTTCAATAGCTGAGTTGGCAACTAAATTGGTACAACTACCTCCGTCAATTGTCACTTTAAAACATCTCTCTAATTTTGACGTAGGTAAAGAAGACATTAATCATTCGCCAATCAACCTCACCCCTAAGTATAGCAACCAGACACCTAATGACGTGTAATCGGGCACTAAAATCATCTTCTGTTAGACTCGACGGTCCCCTTCCCGCAATCCGCGCGCGCATTGAGAGCCGACCTTCCTTAGGGGCGTTTTCGTCCTTTCCTTTCTCTAATTAATTTTAATGGCATTTTTGTAATTAGATTAGAGGTGAGTTTTCTATTAAATTAGGCCTAGCCGTCATTGGTGAGGCTTATGCTTATTTTGATCAATTGAGAGATTTCTTCAAGAGTTCTTCAAAGGATATTAGGAGAGTGCAGATGTCATCGCTTATGGCGTCTTGGAAGGGTGGTTGCCCCTTTATTGTAGCCAAAACCTATTTTTATTCGCTGTTTTTATTCAAGTTTAGTTCAGATTTGGGTGATTTCTATCAATTTGGTATCAGAGCACGTAACGATCCATGGCGGCTTCGACGAGATCGCAAGACAAAATTGAGGCTTTGGAGGCGAAATTTACAAGCGGGATCGACGGGATCAAGAAATCGTTGGCCGGAAACGATGAATCCATAACAAAGTTGACGGCTTCCATCGAAAAATTAACGACGAATCGAGCGAAGCACGAAGAGCAATTCTCGCAATTGATCTTACAATTGGCGGCGAACAACAAAGGAGATGGGAACCCTATATCCGCGGAAAAGTCGCCACACCTTTAGGCAAGGGGAAGGGGAAAGAAAAAGTTGAGATTTTTGACGCGGAAAACATCCATGTGAAGGAGAAATTCGTCGAGGATGAGGAAGGGGAGCCATGAAAGATCGATTACCGGGAGGAAGTGCGGCGGAAAGCAGTGGAAGCACAAAGGGGGGGCGGCCCCAGCCACCCCCTCCATGAGGCGCGCACCAAGGCGGGGGGCGCGGGATACCATCTTGGGTCCCGCCGCCTCCCAGGACCACCGCAAGGGAGGCGACGGCCTCCCCTGGGTTTGCCCAGGGGTGGCAAAGGCCCCTGGGGGACCGGCAACCCCCCCCCCCCCCCCCCCCCCGACCCACGGGGGGGGGGGGCGTTGGGGCCCCCGGAAGTTCCAGGCGGAGCCGGCGGCCCTGTCTCAGGCAGGCCGCGAGGCCCCAGGCCACAGAGAGCCTGGGAGGGGTTTTTTCGAGGCGGGAGGAGATGATTTTTAGCGTATCCACGACGACCAGCCCCATCGGGAGGTTCCGACGCGTGGTTTTGAGGAGGAATTGGACCCCGGAGAATTTCAGGAGTACGGAGACTACGGCAAAGGTTATCGGGACCCTCTCGACCCTCGATTTGACGACGGTAGGTGGCAGCCTCTACCACACCACCAGGAGAGACGCACAGTGGGCGGGAGAGGAGGTTACAGAGACTTCCAGGAGAGGCCAGAGGGCAGGTTTAGAGGCGACGAATGGGGTGGATATGGGGACAGAGGAGGAGGCCCCCATGGGGGTTACGAGCGACACCATGAGAGATGGCAGTACTACCACCAGCCTAGGGGAGCCATGAAATTCGTCGAGGATGAGGAAGGGGAGCCATGAAAGATCGTTTACCGGGAGGAAGTGCGGCGGAAAGCAGTGGAAGCACAAAGGGGGGCGGCGGCCCCAGCCACCCCCTCCATGAGGCGCGCACCAAGGCGGGGGGGCGCGGGATACCATCTTAGGTCCCGCCGCCTCCCAGGACCACCGCAAGGGAGGCGACGGCCTCCCCTGGGTTTGCCCAGGGGTGGCAAAGGCCCCTGGGGGGCCGGCAACCCCCCCCCCGACCCACGGGGGGCGTTGGGGCCCCCGAAAGTTCCAGGCGGGGCCGGCGGCCCTGTCTCAGGCAGGCCGCGAGGCCCCAGGCCACAGAGAGCCTGGGAGGGGTTTTTTCGAGGCGGGAGGAGGTGATTTTTAGCGTATCCACGACGACCAGCCCCATCGGGAGGTTCCGACGCGTGGTTTTGAGGAGGAATTGGACCCCGGAGAATTTCAGGAGTACGGAGACTACGGCAAAGGTTATCGGGACCCTCTCGACCCTCGATTTGGCGACGGTAGGTGGCAGCCTCTACCACACCACCAGGAGAGACGCACAGTGGGCGGGAGAGGAGGTTACAAAGACTTCCAGGAGAGGCCAGAGGGCAGGTTTAGAGTCGATGAATGGGGTGGATATGGGGACAGAGGAGGAGGCCCCATGGGGGTTACGAGCGACACCATGAGAGATGGCAGTACTACCACCAGCCTAGACACTGTGGAGGACGCGGGGACCAGGGGGATTCAATATGGACCGACTGAGGAAGTTGAAGATGCGTATATTCGATGGAGCGGACCCGGTCTCATGGATCTATAGAGCAGAGAGATTCTTTAGAGTCTCTCTCATGACTGAGGAGCAGAAGCTGGAAGTAGCGGGCATCTGTCTGGATGGGAAGGCCCTCACCTGATTTCAGTGGAAGGATGTGAGGCGTCATTTTCGCTTATGGGAGGAGATCAGGGATCAGATGGTGGAGAGGTTTAGGGATCCCCATCTGGGGAACGTACGGGAGCAGCTGCTATCCCCCAGGCAGGACGGCACCGTGAGAGATTATCTAGAGAGGTTTGAGGCCCTATCAGGGCAGGTGCACGGGGTGTCAAACGAGACGATGGAGAGCACCTTCATGAAGGGGCTGAAGACCACGGTTCGAGCAGCGATTCGCATGGAGAAGGCTCAGAGCCTGATGGAGGCCATGGAGTATGCTCAGATGGCGGAAGACTGGCAGATGGAGGAGAGAAAGGCAAGAGGTGGTTGGAGTGGACCAGTTTCGCGGAGTGTCCCGACCGCGGCAGGAGAACAGAAGGCAGCTACAGGGACAGATAAAGCAAGTATTGAGAAGACTGGAGAGCAGCGCAGCGCACCGCCAGCGGGGGTAAGTTTAGGAAGATGAATGACGCAGAGATGAGGGAGAAGCGGCAGAAGGGGCTCTGTTTCAGATGCGATAAGAGGTTCATCCCATAACACCACTGTGAGGGTCGCAAGCTGCAAGTGTTGATAACGGGGACAGAGGGGAATGATGATGTGGAGGATGAAAGGGTCGGAGTGGAAGACGACTCCCACTCGGAGTAGCACCGCCGGTAACTTCATGCACCACCATGAGAACAATGTGGATTTTCAGGGACAGAGTACTGTTAGACTCGGCGGCCCCCTTCCCACAACCTGCGCGCGCATTAAGAGCCAGCCTTCCTTAGGGGCGTTTTCGTCCTTTCATTTCTCTAATTAATTTTAATGGCATTTTTGTAATTAGATTAGAGGTGGTTTTCTATTAAATTAGGGCTAGCCGTCATTGATGAGGCTTATGCTTATTTTGATTAATTGAGAGATTTCTTCGAGAGTTCTTCGATGGATATTAGGAGAGTGCGGACGTCCTCGCTAACCGACGTCTTGGAAGGGTGGTTGCCCCTTTATTGTAGCCAAACCCTATCTTTATTCGCTGTTTTTATTCAAGTTTAGTTCAAATTTGGGTGATTTCTATCATCTTCCTCATTATATGTAATTTCAATAACATCGGGAGTATATTCTTCTCATTATCATTATTGACTTCTCTCTCAAGTAAGGTTTTATTATGGCACTGACAAGCAAAATGACCAAAGCCATGACCGTCGAAACATAGCACCCCTTTAGGTTTTTGTTGTGATGACTCTCCAAGCTTAGCTTTAACATTCATCTCTTTAGCGGCATTCGTTTCTGATTTAGTCATGTTGTCGGTAAGCCGCTTAAATTGATCGTCTTTAAATGTAAGCTCTTTTCTATGGAGGCTTTTTTCTATGGAGGCTATCATAGATTCCAACCTTAAGGTTAGATTAAATGCTTGTTGCATGTTTTCTTCAATGTGAGGAAACGTCTCGCCTAATTTCTGATCTCAATCCAGAACGTAACCTAGCACGGGTATATCATGTCTTCTAGAAGCTCATTCTGAACAAATAAATCATTGAATTTAATTATGCATTCCTCAACAGACTCCTAACAAATAAATCATTGAATTTAATCATGCATTCCTCAACAGCCATGCTCCATTGACATATATCATTTAGTTTTTTAAGTAGGCGATCTCTATAGGTAGGAGGCAAGTATTTTTTGAGCTTGATTTTATCTAATTCCATTTCTGTATATGTATAGGTATCAGAAGCTCTCTCATTGTCTATTTATGGATGTCTAGAAAATTTTAGCAGACCCTACCAGTTTTATTTTATCAAATTAGACCTTTCGCTCATTTAATAACTGTTACCACTCAAACAAATGTTAATCCATCGTGCAATATTATCTCGCCCAAGATTATCCTCAATATTCTCATCATGTCGACTATTATTTCACGTGTTTTCATTTCTTATCCTTCTATATCTCATCAAATGCACTAAGTACATCATCCTCCAAATTATGTTCTTTGTGCATCTTATTTTCTATGGCTTCTAGACAAGCTCTTGTTCCATTTATGTCGACTTTTAGTGCTAGAATATCAGTTTTTAGTTCTCGATATATCTTTTGGAGCTGATTTTCTAGCCTCTGAGTAGCATTATTATTCATGTCTGATCCTAAGGTTTTGCCACCATGCAATAACATGCAATGCCAACCAATCACACACATACCTATGCAAGATCCTAAACTCCGACTAAATGCGTGCGCTAATTATGCAAATAAAATAAAATAATAATGTCCAAATCTATACGATACTCGATAGAAAGTAAACCTAAATATGCTAATGCAACACATAGATCGAGACTAGAAAATTATGCAATTCCAATAAGAATTTTTGGAATTAAACAGTTAATGATTAAAAATGATTTAATCAGATTAGATGTTACCAAGAGTGTAAATGGGTTTTGTTGTATCGTGCAAAGCCTCTAGAACTTGTAGAGCTTTAATCCAAACGATCAAACAGAAAATTTCATATGAAAGGCTTGAAAAATTACAAAAATGCACTGAGAATACGCTTGAAATATGCTAAAATACGACTGAAAAATCCTCTGAAATTTGCAAAAGATACTTTGACTTTGTACTCGTATTTTTATACTCTGCATGGTACGAATTCTGTATTCTACAGGGTATCTGATGCACCCCTGGTGGGGATTCAATGATGCAATCGTGATGCACAGTCATGACCATCAAATACTTGGCAATATCAGCAAAAGCAGTTGGAGAAACCAGTTGTCGATACCGGAAGTCAGTGGACAGATGTAGTAAGATGATGCCATTGCGGGGGTGAAGGAGTCTCTTGGATTTACCAGGGTTTCAAAGGGATGTTAGGGTGAGCCGATGGGTGCGGGTGAGGCACCGAAGACATCGGACTCCCTTTGAAGACTGGCAGTGGTGTTGGGATCCGAAGATGCATTCCGACGAGTTGGATCTAAGCCTGAATAGGGGTCAAGTCACTGGTAGAATATGAGGCAACAGGCTGTAGTTGATGATACAGAGGCGTTGATCTCTATCGAAGAAGACTCAGAACTGATCGGAGAGCCTTCGAATTCGTTGGGAGGCCCTCGATTTCGTTAGATTTCCTTCGATCTCTTGTCGTAAACATCGATTGATGATGATTAGCTGCCAGTTTCAAAGTGGGTGGGGACACATGCTCATGTGGCTCAGGTGGCTCAAGTGATCCACGTCTTCTCTCTCGTTCTACTTCTCTCTTTTTATTGGGAAAATCTAGTGTGAGGAGAGAGGGAAGGGGCGGGGGCGTGTTGCGTTCGCTGGAGGATGGAGAGAAAACAAAGGGGTCAGTGGGTGTAGGGTTAGTAGTTCGTTGTTTTCTATTTTCTTTTTTCCTCTTTTTCTCTCCCTTTTCTCTGTTTATTCCACACAAAAAGTTCCTTTTTTGCTTTTTTGACTCTCTTTCTCTCTCTCTCTTTTTAATCTAACTAAAAGGAAAAAAATTGATGGCAGAAAAGAGAAGAAATGGCAAGAAAACAAACCAGTTTCTTCGCTCTGATACTAACCAGTTTCTTCGCTCTGATACTAATTTGACGCACGATGGAAGCGAAAGGGGCGTGGTGGGAATTTGAAGAATTAGATTATGAACTTGATAAATTGTCAGATCTCGCACCACAAAAATCTTTCGATCACCGACTTGCACGCCTCGCACGTGGAGATTCTTCGGACCTCTCGCCCAAACAACCAATCATACTCTCGCACACCAATGCAAAAAATTTAATTCATAGGAAACTAAAATTTTACCCAGAAACTAAACTTTTCATTGAATTCTTCCTAAAAACTAATAGGTTTATGGCCTTTTTAGACTTACAACTTGACTCTTTGAATCTGATTAGGATTAGAAATTCTAAATCAACCAAAACACTCAAATAACAAAAGGGCTTAAATAATAAAAAGACTCAAATAACTAAAACAATTAAAATAACAAAAAGACTCAAACTAATAAAAATTCTTAAAGGTATCAAACTCTATCTAATAAAAGACTCCTCAAATTGAACTCCTCGAATTAGATCTCTATTATAATGCCATAAGTAAAACAAAAGGTGAATTTCTCAACTAAGTCAGCATTTTATTAAGCATAAACTTTGGATTTACTAAGTTAATTCTTTGGCAATGAAATGAAACGGGAAGCTTTATTGTTATGTTTAGATAAGTCAACCATTTTAATAAAGAAATAGCATGTTTTAGTAACCATGGCAACATCATAATGTGCAAAATAGTATGTAGAAAAACAAAAGGAGAAATTGGAAGATCAAAAGGCCATTAAGCTCGTTAACTTGTGAACTTTATGGAAAAGAATTGGATTCAAGTCATCTTCCTTAAAAGCCAAATGCAGATTTAATTATGCTTGAAAAGCATTTAATATTAATTTAAGCTTGAAAAGCATGTAAACAACGGGATGCATCGGAGCAAAAACAGCAACAGCAAAAGGAAAGAGTTCTTCTGCTGGAGTCTCGCAATCAATGAAGCAGAAAACATCATTCATGAAGAACAACAAATAATATAACTGTGTGTAGATATAAAAGCCTGAAAACAATCTCACATAAAGGTTCTAGAACTTGCCTTTAATGTGGTTTTTTCTATGTCAAAAATAAAGATTCCAAATAATCGTCGACATAAGCAAGGCATGGCCAATGATCTGTTCTGATTCGAACTAATGTCGTAGCTTCACCTATTTCCATCTGGAAAAGGAGATGGAACCTCGGTGGAAGGAAAATCAAAACAAGAATGACTCCCATGTTCTTTTTTGTACTGGGAGTGCTATGTCCATCTTGAACACACTGAAGCTGAAGAGATGCATTCTCTGAATATAGTACCTGAGCATCAGCTTCTGAATATGGTACTAAAGCATCAGCACTGGGAGTGTCAGAATCATCTTCCCAAATAACGTCTCTGATAATCCCATTATTCTTTATTATATTCGTAAGTGGTGATCCGATGACACTGACAACATAGGGAGCTAGATATCGCTCAATAGAATTGATCAAAGAACCTGGGGTTACTTCAAGAAACTTAACAGATCTCGTACCACTGATTGCTGCAGCCCCCTTTCCTCCACTAAGTGAAAATACTTCTCGCCCAGTATTCACAGAATTTCCACAAGCTTCCCATAAAGCATGAAACAGATCCAAATAGTAGTCCGAAACCTCATCTTCTGTCACACCAGAAGGTACATTAGCCTTGAGAAACATATCTTCAAAACCCACAGAAACACTTTGAAGTGAACCAGAAATAATTTGCCCATTTTCAACATTTGCTTTTATTGCAACATCAACGAGACCAGGCATTGGTTCTCGAGGTGCCAATTCTATGGTCACCAATGCTCGAAAACTCGAAATCTCTTCCAAGTCAGTTCCCCCCACCACCATCTCTGATCCGGTCTTTGGAGGCTCACCAAGAAGAAAAGGAACTCGACAGGGTGGAATCGACCCATACTTTGCACTGGATGAGAAGGTGAGCATAGTTGCGTATAAGGCAGGCAACTCATCCACCCCATCTGAACCCAAGGCAGTCAAATCAGTTCCCCATACACGATTAAATGGTTCTGACATGAATCTTAGTATGCAGGGTATTCTAATTTTAATGGGAGGCATATGCCTATAATCAGGTATACATGCAAAATGCCTTCTTAGGATCCCTACTATCTCTGCAACATTTGAATCCATCACCCTTAGTGGTTCTGGAGGCAGACTGATTCTGTGACTACTGGCTTCACTCTCTTCTGCAGGTTCTGTACAAGGTGAAACTGTGATTTCTCCAGACTGCATAGGAGGAACGGTGATGTCTCCTACACCATCATAATAACTGCATTCGCCACTTCCAGTGTCCACATTGGGCAATGTTAATGACCATGACTGTGTAACCATTAATGGAATGACCCTCTCAAGATGAATGTACGTCGACAGACCTGACGATTTCTTAAGAGCTTGTGAGGGTTGAGGTGAAGGCACTTGGAAGAACGAACCAGGGTGAGGAGCTGCAACTCCTGGACTCTGTTCACCAATACTCAGCATGTGCCTCAACTTCTTCCCCGGAATACAAAGAAGCATCCTCAAGTAAATCCTGAATTAGTTTTTAATGGATAAGATAAGATGAATCAACAAACTATATAGAAGTTTTAAGGCAAAGTAAGTACTATCAAGTATCAAGTATTACCTTGCATTGTCTCGGACCTCCAAGTCAGGAAAATATTGGCAGGTGAAGGTAAGGAGACTAGACAAACCAAGAAAAACTCGAGAACTATGATGATGCATCAGCATCAACCTGCAAATGCCTAAAACTTTGCTTCCTTGAGACCACGACCTCAACCCGGTATCAGGACCATGCTTCTTTGTAAGAGAAACTATATGCCTCATAAGTAGCTCAAGCAAACCACAAGGCGGCACGGCATCACTCCTGGCAATCCTCTCAAAAATTGGAAAATACGAAGTCAAGTGGTAGTCGGTACCAAGCTTAGGAAGCAAATGCTCGTCAAACGTCTGCAGCAACCGCTCGCCAAGCTCCTTGTGTGCCTTACATAGCAACAACCTGTCAACAAAAATGGCAATCACCAGAACCAATCCACGGTGCTCCAATGCCAGCTCCACCAACATGCTCTGCAAATAGTTAACAATGATAAACATCCTAACTAAGACTACATGCACGCACGCACACAATGCCAGATAAAGTTATCCAACTAACAATGTAGTACCTTTAAAGCACGAAAAATGATAGATTGTTCAAGTTTACCAAATCCATTGTAGCTCAAACTATTATTCCGATGCGGTGCTACTCCAATCAAGAACTTGTGAAGGGTTCGAAACGCCACAGCAGTCTCTGTGCTCCACGGTGGTAACCACTTAAAAGCCGAGACGCAAACCAACCCATCCTCAAAAAGTTTTGCCACATGGCTTTTGTCTTCTCCAACTTTCTCTTTCTCAACTTTCTCCCCTTTTTCGCCTGAAGCATCACGGCAAGCAGCAACACAAGCAATCGCATCCAATTTAGCAGCCTTGAGCGCAAGCGGATCAAACACAGTGGCATAAAAGCTTGGTGCCAAAGCAGTGAGATATCCTTCATTAGCAAGCCGTGGCGAACCCAGAAGCCAATGGAGTGCGAGAAGCCGAAACACAAGTCCATGGTGGGAGTCTCTCGGTATCAAAGCCAGCCTCCTAGCTATCCCTGTCTCGTCTTCCCCAGTAAAAGAATCTGCAAACCTCGAGTACAGCATAAGCACCATATGGCAGAGCATAGGGTCGTACGATGAGATCAGCCCAGAGAACTGCACCTTCAACAAAGCCGCCACCGCCGGGATGTGCTGCTCCAATGCACCGGCAATTTCAACCAGCATCGAAACCAACTCCATTGTCCCATGTGGCGTCAGCCCCTGCGGTCGCTCAAGCAAGAACGCCATCACCCGCCGAATCTCCCTCAGATTCTGCTCCGTGGGATTCGCCTCCGAGTCCGCCTCCTTCTCAAACAAGCATCTTGGCACATTGAAGGGAACAAGAGTCATTTTTGATGATAGAACAGAATTCGATGAAGATAGCAGTCCATGGCTAACGATGTTCTTGACAACGGAAGCAAGGAGGAGGACGTATGATTGGGAGGCGTGGGTCCGCTCGCTCTGGGCAAGGCTCCATAGATGGCCGGCGATGCCGGAGAGCAGCAACGGGCAGGCGAGCTCGAGCTCACGGAGGCACTCGCAGGCCACGGCGCGGGTCTGGCGGTCGGGCCCGTGGTTAGGCCGGTTCGCCACCGCCAGCAGAAGCTCCACCAGCGGCTCGATCATCGATACATTCGCTTCATCGACATCAATCAGAACCGATGTTATGAAGATGGAGGTCGTCGAGATCAAGAACTGATCTTTTAGGGCAGAATCGCCGGCGGCGGGGGGCGTCGTGATAAGAGAATGGAGGGATTCGAGAAGGGATGGGAGCGCAGTGGGGCCCGCGAGGAGAGGGGATGAGGGGTCTTGTCCTTCTTCTTCTAGGAGGAGGAGGAGGTTGACCTTGAGAGGGGTAGAAATGTCTTTTCGGGCGAGGGAGTGGAGGGCGAGGTCGATGAGTGGGAGAGGAAGGGAGAGGTGGCGGGAACGGCGGGAGGGGATCTGAGAGCGGAGGTCATCGATTAGGGTTTCCAAGTCCTGAGGGGAGAGATTAGGTAAAGGGTGGGGCTTGCTGGATGCCTGCCTTTCCATTTGGGAAAACTGAGTTAAGATTTGGGGGCAATCTCAAATGTTTCTTCGTCGTGTGATTAAATTCTTTTTTTAAAGTTAATAATAATAAAATAATTTGCTGATTGGGTCTATCTGTTATACATGGGGAACTGCTTCGCGCACGTACCTCTTTGCACCACTGCCCTTTTGAACTGAACATCAACGAAATTGATTTTTTGAAAACCCCATACCCACATGTAATGAACGGTTGTAAGCGTTGAGTAATTTTGCTTTTCAATGTGTCTTTTTACTCAACGCGTATAACTGTACAAATTTTGATAGCGCACAAACGGCAAAAGTTTTGCCAGTTGTACGCGCTGAGTGATTTTATTGATAGTGAGAAAAATTACTCAGCGCGCACAACGGGCAAAACTTTTGTCGATTTGTGCGCGCTGAGTAATTTTTCTAATAGAAAACAAAATTAATCAGCACGCACAACGGGCAAAACTTTTGTCGGCTGTGCGCGCTGAGTAATTTTTCTCGTAGTAAACAAAATTAATCAGCGCGCCAACGGGCAAAACTTTTGCCGGTTGTGCGCGCCGAGTAATTTTTCTCCACTTTCAACATTTTTACTCAAACCCGAATGCGAACAGACCTGAATGCGAACAGACCCGAATGCGAACAGTCTTGTGTCTGTCCAAAGGCGGGAAAAGCTAACGATATATAGAGTAGATGATTTACTGCATAGGTCATCCTTGTCGGTCTTGTTTAGGATTTAACCATGTCACCCCGCAACTGCAAACGAGCTAGAAATTCTACGATCAACCTCGCTGATGATATAGTGTCACGCCCCGCTTCCCTAAAATGGAGACGAGACGTGAAAAGGTCCGCACGAGAGTGGAGCTGTGAAGCCCCAAACCCGATAAGCGTCAATAAAAACAGAAGCAGGTCCCTGTAACCACAAACGGAGCAACAATAATAATAAAAGAAGAGACAGAAATAGAATTCTCATATCTCATAAATTGTCCAACTGCGAAAATACGTCCAACATCCAGAAAAGCCACCAGGCTAAAAGAAAGAGTCTAAGGCCCAGAACAAGGCCAACAAAAGCAACAACATAACAAGGTATAGGTGCTACGCACCGACAACAAAACAACTGTCTAAACAAAAGTAAAACACACCGAAGACACTAGGACTGGTCCCCAGTGTCCACGTACTCCCCGTCAAACACAAGCTCAGGCTCGGCGTCAGCAAACACCTCGTCCTCAACTAGGTACTCAGGCTCAGGATCTAACATGTGTCACCCAAAAGAGTAAAGGGCACATGTCAGCAAGTCTAAAAGACTTGGGCAAGGAAACTGAAAGTAAAGCTCTAGCAACCTAGCAGTTATAGTATGCATGACATGGCAATTATAACATGAGTGTATAAACAAGACATGACAAGACAATTTGTACAAGAGAACAATTATCGGGACAAGACAAGAGTAGCCACGCTACTAATCAATCTCAATCAATTCACTAGTCACGTTTCACGTTGTTTTGTAGATGTTTACGCCCTTAAGCTGAATGGTACAACATTCACACCGATCGGCACTAAACACTAACCCACCCCAGAGTTTACGCCTTACAACTGCAGTTGCTGATCAGGCAGACCCCCAGTTGAATGACCGCTTAACTCTTACCACATCCCACACGTAAACAAGCCATGGTCCCTGCACATGAGCCCAGCAAGTGAGCCAGGGTTGCCCCGCACGGGAGCTTGTTTTCCAAGTTAACAATTCAATATCGAGCGTTGGGGTTAGCAACTCATTATGCTCGCTTCTGGTCACGAGTCAGGAAACACAAGTATTGTAGCGATGCTACGCAATCACGGGATCACTTAAAGAATGCAATGACATGACAAATAATTTGTGTACCGTTAATGGAAAGTAAACATGACATGGTAATTGTGCAACATGCTAAATGTCGGGACTAGCTTCGTTGTCAAGCTAGTTCCTCAATTTGCGCCTAGGCGAGTATCATTTCGTCGCCTAGCCTCTTTTACGCCTACAACAAGCAAAATGGCCTAAAACATGACCTAAACCCTAAGTGGCAAGTTTCACTTGCCTAGCACCGGGGGTGACGATCAACGAGGGTTCGTCTCGCGGATGCTATTCTACGGGGAAATCGCTGTTATGGGGAGACAATCATCAAACAACATGAAATTTATTAGGGTTTCATAAAAATACAAATAGGTTATGAAAACACCAAGAGATCGATTTCTTGCCGAGAGGAAGCGGAAGAAACACTCCGGAGAACCCTAGGACCAGATCTGGAAACGAAATGTGAAGTTGGGAGAACTAGGGTTTTTGGGGGATTTGATGAGATTTTGGGGAAGATGAGAGGTTGAATGAGTTGAGGGATGGTTTGGATGATGGATTTAGGGCTTGGAATGAAGGAATAAGGGTTGGAGGTGGAAGGGGGCTCAATGGAGGAGATTTTAGGGTTTTGGGTCGAGTGGAGGAAGAAGAAAACGTTTGGGGGGGTTTAAATAGGATGGGCTGGCGGCTGCCCAGAAATTAGGGTTTTAACACAGATTAGTCGGTCAAAGAGCAACCACTGACCGACTAGTTTGAGATCTAGTCGGTCGGTCGACCAACGCAGACCGACTAAGTGTAAACAGTAACTTCTGAACGAAAATAGGATTTAGATTTAGTCGGTCGATGAACAACTACTGACCGACTAGTTTAACATCTAGTCAGTCGGTGAACGTTCTTAGACCGACTAAGAGTAAACAGTAACTCGACTGTACATGAGAACTAAGAATTAGTCGGTCTGAGTACAAAACTTAACCGACTAGTTTAACAACTAGTCGGTCGAAAGATGAACTTAGACCGACTAAGCATGAACAGTATTGATACTAAAAATAAGATGATGAGTTAGTTAGTTAAAAAAGCATTACTAACCGACTAGTTTGCAACCTAGTCGGTCAACCAACGTTCTTAGACCGACTAACGATAAACAGTAACTCCTGAATAATTTAGAAAGCCAACTAGTCGGTCCAAGAAGAATTGCCGACCGACTGGATCGTCATCTAGTCGGTCGGTGCCCCTTCTTACACCGGCTAATAAGCACCAAAAGTTCCGATACGGAGCGCGGAGCTCCGGGATCGATTCCTAAGACTCCTAGGCTTGATCTATTAGTAAGATACGACCGTTATGAAGTCCGTCACGAATGACATACTTCGAAATCGACGATCCTAATGAAGAAACGAGAAAACACGACGAAACGATCGAAAATGAAAGTCACGGAGACGGAAATCACACAAAAGGAGAAAATCCACCAAAACACATATTATAATATAATAAATCCAGATACAAGGAAACCAGTCGTTACATCCTCCCCAACTTAAGAAAAATTCCGTCCTCGGAATTTCCAAACAGTCACGTGTCCGGAAACAAAAGTGGGAAACGCTCTCGCATCTCATCTTCATTCTCCCAAGTAGACTCTCCAGGTGAGCCGTGTCGCCACATCACCCTCACAAGATTGACAATCTTGTTCCGAAGCGACTTCTGACGCATGTCCAGAATCTGCACTGGATGCTGGTAATACGTCATATCGGGGCGAACGGTAATCTCCGAAAAATCCACAGCATGAGATGGATCGCCAATGTATCGACGAAGCTGCGATACATGGAAAACATTGTGAACTCCTTCCAAAGATGGCGGCAAGGCCAAGCGATAAGCTAACTCGCCAACCCTCTCCAAAATGTCAAACGGTCCAATGTATCGCGGGCTCAACTTCCCTCGCTTCCCGAAACGAATCACACCGCGATTCGGGGAAATCTTCAAGAACACATGGTCGCCCGGCTGAAACTCCAAAGGACGACGTTTTGCATCCGCCCAATGCTTAAAACGGTCCTGAGCAATCCTCAACCTCTCCCGAATATTCCTGACAATATCCACGGCCTCCACGATCATCTCAGGTCCCAACAACTCCCGATCACCAACGTCATCCCAACTCAATGGCGATCGACATTTTCTCCCATAAAGAGCGGCGAAAGGCACCATGCCAATAGTCGCCTGGAAGCTGTTGTTGTAAGAGAACTCCACCAAATGTAGATGGTCCTCCCACGAACCCTTGAAATCCAACATGCACGCCCTCAGCATGTCTTCCAAAATCTGAATCGTCCTCTCGGACTGGCCATCCGTCTGCGGATGGTACGCCGTGCTAAAACTCAGACGCGTACCCAAGCTCTTCTGCAAACTCTGCCAGAACTGAGATGTGAACCTCGTGTCCTTATCCGACACGATACTCACGGGGACTACGTGAAGTCGCACGACCTCCTGCACGATTCACGTTACATCACCATCCAAACTAGGAAAAGGAAATAAAACGGAGAGTAAAAGAATTTTACCTCCATATATCTCCTTGCTAGCGCCTCAGTGGACTGTCCCACTCGGAACGGAATAAAGTGCGCAGATTTGGTCAATCAATCTACGATCACCCAAATCGCGTCATTCAGCTTCGGACTCCGAGGTAGTCCAGTCACGAAATCCATAGTGATGTGTTGCCACTTCCACTCCGGAATCGGAAGCGGTTGTAGCAACCCGGCCGTACGCTGATGCTCCACCTTCACTTGCTGGCAAACCAAGCACTTGGCTACACTCCGAGCCACACTTCTCTTCATAACATGCCACCAATAATTCAGACGAAGATCCTGGTACATCTTGGTGCCACCAGGATGCACAGAATACGGCGAACTGTGTGCCTCCACCATCAACTCCTCTCTGATATCCCCAGAGGGCACACACAACCTGGCTCCAAACCTCAGCGAGCTATCCTCATGAATCAAAAAGTCAGTCCGCAGACCGGCTTCCACCTGCTCCCGAATCTTCACCAGCTTCGGATCCTCAGCCTGGCCAGCCTTAATCCGATCCACGATCGTCGACTGTACCTGCATGTACATCAACGATGAATCCTCCCCAGGAAGAACAATCTCCACACCAGACTCGCAAAAATCCTGCTACAATATCCACTGCGAGGTCAACATCATCACCGCGGGAAGCCTACTCAAAGCATCTGGAACCACATTCACCTTGCCAGGGTGATACTGCAAATCAATCTCATAATCCGCCATAAGCTCCAACCATCGACGCTGTCGCATGTTGAGCTCCTTCTGAGTAAAGATATACTTCAAGCTTTTGTGATCGGTGAAAATCTTCACTTTCTCACTCAGCAGGAAGTGCCTCCAAATCTTAAGAGCAAACACAACGGCAGCCAACTCCAAATCATGCGTCGGGTAATTCTTCTCATGAACCTTAAGCTGACGAGACGCATACGCCACAACATGCCCATGCTGATGCAACACACAACCGAGACCCTTGCCAGAAGCATCGCAAAAGATCTCAAATCCACCGCTGCGATCAGGCACAACAAGAACAGGGGCCGTCGTCAACCTCTCCTTCAGAACGCCAAAAGCATCCTCACAATCATCCGACCAAACAAAAGCAACATCCTTCCGCGTCAACATGGTCATCGGCTCAGCAATACGGGAAAAGTCCTTAATGAATCGTCGATAGTAACCAGCAAGCCCAAGGAAACTCCGAATCTCAGACGCAGACGACGGAACGGGCCACTCTCTGATGGCCCTAATCTTCTCGGGATCCACTGAAATACCATCTCCAGTCACCACATGCCCGAGAAAAGCAACTCGATCCAGCCAAAACTCGCACTTCAAAAACTTAGCATACAAACGATGCTTCCTCAAAATCTCCAATACCATCCTCAAGTGCAATGCATGCTCTTCCTCCGACTTCGAATAGATCAGAATGTCGTCGATAAAGATAACGACAAACTTATCCAAAAAGTCGTAGAAAATCAGGTTCATTAGATTCATGAAAACTGCGGGTGCGTTAGTTACGCCGAAAGGCATAACCACGAACTCATAGTGTCCATACTTCGTCCTGAGTGCTGTCTTCGGAACATCATCCTTCTTCACCTTCAACTGATGGTAACCACTCCTCAAATCCAATTTAGAAAACACCCTCGAACCTCCAAGCTGATCAAAAATATCATCGATGCGAGACAACGGGTATTTATTCTTAATGGTCACCGCATTCAACTCCCGATAGTCCACGCACATGCGACGCGAACCATCCTTCTTCTTCACCAACAGCACCGGTGCTCCCCACGGAGACACACTAGGATTAATATAACCCTTCTGCAAGAGCTCATCCAACTGCTTCCGCAACTCCTCCAATTCTACAGGTGCCATACGATACGGCGCCTTCGAAATCGGCTGCGCACCTGGAATAAGATCAATAGAAAATTCTAGAGCTCGATCAGGTGGCAAACCAGACATCTCCTCGGGGAAGACGTCGCCAAAATCACGCACCACAGCTGGCCACTTCAGCTACATCTGCATAGCCACAACCTCCACCGGCCTGGCCCGAAACCTGACAGGACCAAGCGAACTGCTACCACGACTGAACTCAAATACTGGATGTCCGGGAATCTCGAACACCACCTTCTTCCTTCGACAGTCGATCGTAGTATAGAAGCTCGCAAGCCAGTCCATCCCAAGAACTGCATCATAGTTGATGATGTCGTGGACAATGAAATCAGCGTAAAGCTCATGTCCACAGACCACCAACGAGCAAGAATTGCAACCACGATGCACCGAGACCACGCCATTCCCCGTAACGATGTTCCAACTCTTGGGAAGAGGGGACGTCGACAAGGAATGCCTCTCCACGAAGCTCCGAGAAATAATGCACATCGACGCACCAGAGTCAAAGAGGACTCGTGCAGGAAACGTGCAAACCAAAACCACACCTAACAATCAATTAACAATCAAACCCTAGTCTAGTAAACAACCATGTTCAAGCAAACAACACAATCTAACAATCAAACCAGCTAGGAAAGTAACAGCTAGATTGAGGATTACCTGCGATAACCTCATCCATAGCCTCGCTCTCCACCGCGGTCATCAGAAAGGCCTGCCTCCTCGGCGGAACAGCCTGCTGAAAAGCCTGCCTCTGCGGAACAAGAACCGCTCCACGTCCAGCAGGAACAGACGCTTGTTGCTGCAACGGCTGTGCTGTAACAGGTGCCCTCTACAGCGGACCCGCATGCCGACAATCCTTCGCGACATGGGAAGCATCACCACAAACTAGACACTGGCCCAAAAACTTCCGACACTGATCCTTGACGTGGCCAGGCTTGTCGCAGAAATGGCAAGTCTTCAGAATAGGCCCTCCTGGCCTCTTAAACTGAGCTGACTGATTAGGCTTGAAACCAGGCCTAACCACAGCTCTCGCCTGTTCCACAGGCCTCTTCCCAGCACCAACCATAGACCCCCTCCTCTGGTTCACGAGCAGCTCCTGCCTCTTGGCTGCTACCAGAACCTTCTGATAAGACTCCCGGTCAGAAGAGGTCACAAAACTCTGGAGCTCCGAAGCAAGTCCCTGCAGGAACCTCTGAGCTCTCTCCTCAGCGTCCTGCACCATCTTTGGTGCAAACCGACTCAGCCTCATGAACTCTTGGTGATATAGGTCCACCGACGAGCTTCCTTGCTTCAAATCGATAAAACGCTGCAGCATCTCTTCCCTAGCAGCTTTCGGGAAGAACTCACCATCAAATCTGGCCTTAAAGGTAGCCCAAGCTATCGGCTCCACCAGCATCTTTTCTTCCGCATCCCACTAATTCCGAGCATTATCCTTGAGTTGCCTCTTCGCCAAATCGACCCACCCAGCCGGGGTGATCTTGGCCATCTTCAGATTGTCCTCGACGTTCCGAATCCACTCATCGGCAGCCAGAGGACCCTCAGAACCATCAAAATACGTGGGACCCAGCTCCCGAAATTGCTTTGCTCCTGGCTCAGAGCGAGGGGCATCCAGAAGAGCCCGGGCAGCTCGAGCAAGTGGAGCATTCTGGACTTGCAGGAGCACGCCCTGCTGCACTTGCATCATCTGGAGCATCATCCGCATCATCTCACCGTTGGTGGGTTCCCGCTCAGGCTCCTCATCATGAGGGAGCGCACCACTACCCCCACCACGGGTGAATCGTCTTCCTGCCATCTAGTGACACAGAGAACGAATCAGATTAGACTCATAGCTTATGACTCGGACGTCGAACTTAGTTTATTGGGCATCTAATATTATTATCGCTATTCCGATAATCGCAGTTACAGAAGGACCTGCATGGGCCACCAACAAAACCTGTCACGCCCCGCTTCCCTAAAATGGAGGCGAGACGTGCAAAGGTCCGCACGAGAGTGGAGCTGTGAAGCCCCAAACCCGATAAGCGTCAATAAAAACATAAGCAGGTCCCTGTAACCACAAACGGAGCAACAATAATAATAAAAGGAGAGACAGAAATAGAATTCTCATATCTCATAAATTGTCCAACTGCGAAAATACGTCCAACATCCAGAAAAGCCACCAGGCTAAAAGAAAGAGTCTAAGGCCCAGAACAAGGCCAACAAAAGCAACAACATAACAAGGTATAGGTGCTACGCACCGACAACAAAACAACTGTCTAAACAAAAGTAAAACACACCGAAGACACTAGGACTGGTCCCCAGTGTCCACGTACTCCCCGTCAAACACAAGCTCAGGCTCGGCGTCAGCAAACACCTCGTCCTCAACTAGGTACTCAGGCTCAGGATCTAACACGTGTCACCCAAAAGAGTAAAGGGCACATGTCAGCAAGTCTAAAAGACTTGGGCAAGGAAACTGAAAGTAAGGCTCTAGCAACCTAGCAGTTATAGTATGCATGACATGGCAATTATAACATGAGTGTATAAACAAGACATGGCAAGACAATTTGTACAAGAGAACAATTATCGGGACAAGACAAGAGTAGCCACGCTACTAATCAATCTCAATCAATTCACTAGTCACGTTTCACGTTGTTTTGTAGATGTTTACGCCCTTCAGCTGAATGGTACAACATTCACACCGATCGGCACTAAACACTACCCCACCCCAGAGTTTATGCCTTACAACTGCAGTTGCTGATCAGGCAGACCCCCAGTTGAATGACCGCTTAACTCTTACCCCATCCCACACGTAAACAAGCCAGGGTCCCTGCACATGAGCCCAGCAAGTGAGCCAGGGTTGCCCCGCACGGGAGCTTGTTTTCCAAGTTAACAATTCAATATCGAGCATTGGGGTTAGCAACTCATTATGCTCGCTTCTAGTCACGAGCCAGGAAACACAAGTATTGTAGCGATGCTACGCAATCACGGGATCACTTAAAGAATGCAATGACATGACAAATAATTTGCGTACCGTTAATGGAAAGTAAACATGACATGGTAATTGTGCAACATGCTAAATGTCGGGACTAGCTTCGTTGTCAAGCTAGTTCCTCAATTTGCGCCTAGGCGAGTATCATTTCGTCGCCTAGCCTCTTTTACGCCTACAACAAGCAAAATGGCCTAAAACATGGCCTAAACCCTAAGTGGCAAGTTTCACTTGCCTAGCACCGGGGGTGACGATCAACGAGGGTTCGTCTCGCGGATGCTATTCTACGGGGAAATCGCTGTTATGGGGAGACAATCATCAAACAACATGAAATTTCATTAGGGTTTCATAAAAATACAAATAGGTTATGAAAACACCAAGAGATCGATTTCTTACAGAGAGGAAGCGGAAGAAACACTTCGGAGAACCCTAGGACCATATCTGGAAACGAAAGGTGAAGTTGGGAGAACTAGGGTTTTTGGGGGATTTTGGGGATTTGATGAGATTTTGGGGAAGATGAGAGGTTGAATGAGTTGAGGGATGGTTTGGATGATGGATTTAGGGCTTGGAATGAAGGAATAAGGGTTGGAGGTGGAAGGGGGCTCAATGGAGGAGATTTTAGGGTTTTAGGTCGAGTGGAGGAAGAAGAAAACGTTTGGGGGGGTTTAAATAGGATGGGCTGGTGGCTGCCCAGAAATTAGGGTTTTAACACAGATTAGTCGGTCAAAGAGCAACCACTGACCGACTTGTTTGACATCTAGTCGGTCGGTCGACCAACGCAGACCGACTAAGTGTAAACAGTAACTTCTGAACGAAAATAGGATTTAGATTTAGTCGGTCGATGAACAACTACTGACCGACTAGTTTAACATCTAGTCGGTCGGTGAACGTTCTTAGACCGACTAAGAGTAAACAGTAACTCGACTGTACAGGAGAACTAAGAATTAGTCGGTCTGAGTACAAAACTTAACCGACTAGTTTAACAACTAGTCGGTCGAAAGATGAACTTAGACCGACTAAGCATGAACAGTATTGATACTAAAAATAAGATGATGAGTTAGTCGGTTAAAGAAGCATTGCTGACCGACTAGTTTGCAACCTAGTCGGTCAACCAACGTTCTTAGACCGACTAACGATAAACAGTAACTCCTGAATAATTTAGAAAGCCAACTAGTCGGTCCAAGAAGGATTGCCGACCGACTGGATCGTCATCTAGTCGGTCGGTGCCCCTTCTTACACCGGCTAATAAGCACCAAAAGTTCCGATACGGAGCGCGGAGCTCCGGGATCGATTCCTAAGACTCCTAGGCTTGATCTATTAGTAAGATACGACCGTTATGAAGTCCGTCACGAATGACATACTTCGAAATCGACGATCCTAATGAAGAAACGAGAAAACACGACGAAACGATCGAAAATGAAAGTCACGGAGACGGAAATCACACAAAAGGAGAAAATCCACCAAAACACATATTATAATATAATAAATCCAGATACAAGGAAACCAGTCGTTACATTTAGCTTTTTCGAGAGATCGAGAAGATACTCCTCCGACCGAAGACCAACCAGAGTCATCGACTCAGCCACCATCATCTTCTCAATATATGTCGATTCATGTTTCGTCTCCTCAACTGTCTGTCAACCCATCATCCTCTAATCACCCTCCAGCTCATGATGAGCCCCCCCTACTCATTCGACTCTCTAGCTCCTGAAGACCCCGTCGAGGCCGTCATTAATAGGGTTGATTTTCAGATCAATGGTTATATGCGTCTGGATGGTCGTCAGATTTCCTTCTGTGATGACCTTGAGAGAGTTGAGTCTACTGTCTTTGGACTTGGTCGTGATCATGTCCAGATCATGGATTATCTCCGTCGTATCCAGGATAGCCTGTGTCTTCCCTTTGATATGTCATCCTCCTCGGAGCCTCCTGAGGATTTGACTCAACGTACGTTAGAATTTGAGTTCAATCTCTCCGACATCTGGAATGCAGTTACGATGATACGTAACGAGCTCAACGTTGTGAATGGCCTGGTTAAAAATATCAAGGATAAATTAGACACACTCCTGCCCACGCCCAAAGATATTACTGCTTTTGAACCTCCAGAACCTGGTATATATCGTTCACCACCTCCTCCACCTTCAGCTTGATGGCATCTAGGACAGTACCACAAGCTTTTCTCTGTCTAAGAAATGTATTTTTGAGCTCTGTCTGATAGAGTCGAAAGGATAGGTTGTCTTGTATTTTGGGAGTATGTGTGTATTTGGGGATATGGATGGTATACTTTTGTTAGGGTATACGTATGTCACATTTTGCTCTATGTGACCGATACTTTTGGATGGCATCACATGATATGTTCTTCCATGTGACCTCTGATGACATTTTTGTTAGCACTGATGTTTTATTTTATAACATCTGTGTGTGTGTGTGTGGATTAATGGGTATCATACGCCATATGAGAGGGTGTCTCATATGCCCTATCTAGGGGTGGGCATCGGACAAATCCGATTTTTTTTGGGGAAATCCGAATCCGAAACCGAAATAATTCGGATGGGAGGGAACAACCCGTTTTCCGATTCAGAACTATCGGACCCCGATTCATTAAATACGATTTCAAATCGGGAAGACAACAAAAAATCTGAAGGCCGATTCCGACAAGACAAACGTTTCCCAACAGCGCAACCCGACTCGGAGTCAGCACAAGGTACCCCGATAATCAAATTCGGTAAGCATCGTTCGAAAAGCTATTATAAAGTACATTGTAGTCCTAGTGTGGCCGATGTGGGATTAAAGGAGGTGATGACTGATGAGGGACGTTGGGACTTGGGAAAGGAAAGAGCATGGAAGGTAAGTCCCACAGTGGTTAGATTGCAAAATATTGGGTTCTTTAAATTGGTTGTTGTGCAAACGTTCGGTGTAATTAATGATGTTGAAGCGCAGCAGGCCAGCCAATTGTTATGCACTGTGGACACATTTCAAATGACGTTGTGGCCAAAAAATGTTGGCTATGGTTCGGAATCGGGTCGGTATCCTTCTACGAAGATAAGTTCCGGTTTCGATCCGATTTCAAATCGGATGTAACTTTTTGGAACCGAATCCGAATCCGAATCTAACTTGTCCGAATATTCGGAATCGGATTCAGGTTCGAAACCGAGTTCGGAAACGGAACCGGGTTTTTTGCCCATCCCTAGCCCTATCACATAAAAGGGGTCAAGTACAACAAATATAAGCCCATGTGGGCTTGTACTTGCCCCTTTTATGTGAGAGGGCGTATGAGACACCCTCTCATATGGCGTATGATAGCCATTATTCGCATATATATACATATGTTGAGTATTGGACTTCTCCTTACTTGGTGTTAATGATGAGCAAACATAAATACTTGTGACTAATCCTCTATTTTGCAGTTAATCCATTGCCTAAGCTTATTATGAAGATCAACTAGCAATGGATGACTCACATACGTCATTAAAGGCAAATGACATGAATTAGATGATCGTAGATTGTTGATGGAAGCTCCGTAAAGACTTCAAGCTCATACGATGGAAAGAAGAGATTATTCGTCAATATAATTTTTCTTTTGTCTCTTCTAGTATGTAGCTTAGAAGTAGAACTTTGATGGAGCACTCACACACATCTACATTCTATCATAGGACTTCATTAGACCTTTGTCCTTTAATCCCAATTCAATTCTCTTTTGTTTGTGCTAGGATTGTTTATAACAGCCGACTGCTTAACAGTTTACAGTCGCATGTCTCAAAAACAGTTGACTGTGTTTTGTTCTACAGTCGCCTGTTATGCACAGACTATTACAATATAGTTTTGGGCCTTCTCTGATTATTTCTTACAGGCTACTGTTGAACGATTCACAGGCGCCTGTCCTAGTGACAGTCGACTGTGTATTATAAACCAGTCGCCTGTCTATCCTTGCCCAAACTCTGTTTGATCTGACTTCTACGGCCAGTCGACTAATGCTGAATATACAGTCGACTATCTATTAGATAGGGGAGAGCACGGTCTCAAACCGGCGGTTTGGGACCTAAACCGAACCAGACCGTATAAGTATCGGTTTTTCACAGGCCAGACCAAACCAGACCGTCAGACCGACGGTTTCTGAGCCGACGAAAACCGCTTAGAGCGGTTTGGTTCGGTTTGGAACCGCGGTTCAGATATATGATGACAGAAGATCCCCTCGCATACACAATTTTGCTAAATATAGACTTTGTCTTTAAAATAATTTCATGACATGGCTTTATTAAACCCCAACCAGCAGATCTGATATCCGAATCAGTAGCTTAAACGACTCATTACCTCAGTTCCTCGTTCCCCAGCGAACCCACTGCGACCACCGAAGACGGGTTGCGCGACTGCGTCGGACAGCTTCTCAATGCCGGCGTCGGACTGCTTCTCAGCTGAAAGAGAAGAATAAATAAGAAGATGAATACGAAGAAAAACAACAAGAAGAAGAAAGAATAAGAACGAGGAGTTGGGGTTTACCTGGTCATGGTGTTGGCGATGGCTGATGGACTGGCCGCTTATGGAGAATTAGCGATGCTCAAACGAGAAAAAAACGAATGCAGTCTGAACTCTGAAGAGTGAAGACTGTAGATTGAAGAAGGCAGATAGCCAAATAGGGCCGGCACGGCACTGTTCAGTCTAAAGGCCTTAGGCTAGGGTTCCTAGGGACTCGGGTTAAAATCCAACAGATTTCCAGCACAATATATAATATATGTTAGGAGTCGGTTCGGTTCGGTTTAAGTGGTTTCGACAGGGTGAAACCAAACCAGACCATATAAATGGCGGTTTCCAACGATTGAGACCAAACCAGACCGATGGAGAGCGGTTCGGTTCGGTTTTTGGCTCGGTCTGGTTCGGTCCGGTTCGGTTCGGGCGGTTTGAGCAAACCGTGCTCACCCCTACTATTAGATCAGTCGACTGTCTATGCTGCAACAGTCGCCTGTCTGTAAGTCATTTCTTTGACTCAACTCTCTGGAAATTTCTCTTGCTTTTGACAGTCGTCTGTTTAAGGTTTTACAGTCGCCTGTTCTGATTTACAGTCGACTGTATCACTTGAACCAGTCGTCTGTCATGTATCTTGTGAGATTTCCAATTTTTTGTCTAACTTACTCTTCTTTCGGCCAGTCGCCTGTCGAAGAAATTACAGTCGCCTGTTGTTTTAACAGATGACTGTCTTTGCTTCATCAGTCGACTATCCACGTGGTAAGTTACCATTATGAATTCTCACCTACCCTTGCTGACTGTGCAACAGTCGACTGTGGATTGTTCAACAGTCGATTGTCGCGAGTTCAGATTATATCCGTTGAGATTTTTCTCACGGATTCCAACTGGGTTTTTGCCTAAACTGTTTTGTGAATTTGAGAAAGCTATAAATAGAGCTTCTACTGTTTCATTGGAAGGTTACTCATTCATTGCAAAATCTCTCAAGCTTTCATTTCCAAAGATCAAAGCTCTCAAATCCAAAGCCCTAAGTATTTCCAAATCTTGTTCTCTTGCTCTCCAACCTAGAACCAAAGATTGATCTTCTAGGCAATTGGTGCAGTCAAGAGAAAGGGCTTTCTCCTCTCTTTCAAGAGAGTTCTTCAACACACATCACACTCCTCCTTCAAGTTCTACTTCAAGGCATATGTGATTGTAAGTGTTGCTTTCAGATTTCATAACATTCTTTATTTGAATTGTGCTCTCGGTTGTGAGAGTGGTTTTTGCTTGCTCCCTGGTTATGGGAGTCAAGGACATCGATTGTATTCGATTGCACTTGTAGGGTTGCTACAAGTGGGCATTAAGGAAACCTCAAGTTAGGGTTCTAACTTGAGTATCCGGTGGTATCCGGGTGGTAGGGACGTATGATTACCGGGAACAAGTCGGGAGTTGACTTGGGTAATCCGAACCCTTGAAACATCTCTGCGTTTGCGTGTGTTTCTCTTTGGGTCGTTTTTCTATTCCGCACTATTTGTTGGATTGCATTTTATTTGGCGTAAATTCCTTTTAAATTTGCATAAACACTATTCAACCCCCCTTCTAGTGTTTTCCCCATAGACATGGTCCTTACAATTGGTATCAGAGCGCAAGGTTTTATCTATGGCATCCAACAACAACAACGTTCCTCCGCCGGCTACGTACAACAATCACGACCGTGATGGAGCGTCCACACTTTTCGAAGGTCAATCTACGGTACGTCCTCCACGTTTCAATGGTACTAATTTTGGCTATTGGAAGTGTAGGATGGAGACATTCCTTAGGAGGGATTCTCTTTGGAGAACTCTCCACAAGGAGTACGTCGAGCCCGCCGAAGAGGATTTCGAGAAATGGACGACTTCCGAGAAGTCCGCCGAAGTCAACAACGCTAAAGCAATGAACGCTCTTCATTGTGCGTTGGACCCGAATGAGTTCAACAAGATATGCACATGTAAGAGTGCATATCAAATTTGGAACCATCTCATCGTTACCCATGAGGGAACGAATAAGGTAAAGCTTTCAAAGTTATATGTTGCTGTGCAAAACTTCGACTTGTTTCATATGCAGGAAAATGAGAGCATTGCATCGATGTACGGACGCTTTACCGACATCACAAATGAATTGGAAGCTCTTGGCCAAATCTACACCGAACCTGAAAAGGTAAGGAAGATCATCATGGGGATGACCTCCAAATGGGAAAGACGAGCAATCGCCATCGAGGAGGTCAATGACTTGAAGAACTACACCGTGGTGAATCTCATCGAGACTCTTATGTCTTACGAAGTAAGACGGGATAACCGATTGAAGATTCGAGCCATGATGAATCCCTCGGAGGCCAAGAAGAAAGCTTTGGCATTCAACGCCAATTCGTCATCCTCCGAAAGTGATGAATCCGAGAACGAGATGGATTTGGGTGAAATGGCCCAAATGGCGAAGAAGTTCCAACGCTTCTTCCGCAAAGGTAAATTTCCCTCAAACAAACGTTTTGAGTCTACTAATGCTACTTCCTCTCTTTGTTATAAGTGTAATAAGCCAGGGCACATCAAGAGGGATTGCCCAATGCTAAACAACAAAGAAAAGTGGAAGGCACCAAAGTACCACAAGTCCGACAAGAACAAGAGAGACAAGAAGAAAGGACTCGTCGGTACCTTTGATGACTCAAGTGATGACTCATCAAGCGATTCTGATGATGAGAAGGGTGAGAGCGCCCACATGTGTTTCATGGCACTTGAAGACCCACTCTCGGATAAGAGTGATTCCGACACGGATGATACCGAGGTAACAATGGATGAACTTCGCATTGCTAATGAAGAACTATTTGCTAAATACCAATCTTTAATGCTTAGATACACTAGCTTAAAGAAATCAAATGTTAGAAAGTCATCCATTCCATGCATTATCAACAATGGCACCATTGTTGATATTTTAACTCTTGAGAAAGCAAACTTAGCTTCTCAAAATGTCACATTGAGAGATGAGGTGAACTCCCTCAAATCTCAACTAGATCAAACACATCTTAAGGATAATAGTGATCTAGTTACACGTCACACACAATTGGGTTTAGAGAATGATTCTCTTAAAACCCAAGTGCACGTGCTCAAAGCACAGGTGTCCACCTTGGATACCAACATTTCTTCTTTAAAGGAGAAATATGAGTTCATGTCCTCCCGTACCGTGAGATTCAATAAGGGAAAAGGACAATTGGATGATTTGCTTGCAAACCAATTTCCGGCCACACATCGTGTTGGCCTTGGATTTGTAAAAGCGAATGCATCTAATGCTCGCACCTCCTATAGTGGTGTCACTATAGATTTTGTGAGGCCTTCCTCCGGTGCATCCACAAGTGGTGTCAAAGACACTATAGGTAGCAATCCTACCAAGAATGTTATCACATCACCTTCTCTTCCTTTTGGCAAAAACCCACTAAGGGTGGAAACCAAAAGTAAGGACATGCTTATATGTACACTAACACTCATCCACGCAGGAAACATCCTACTTCATAAGTGGAAAATCATGACACATTCTATGCTACGCACCCACGAACACGTACACAACCACACATGAGAAATACTCATGTACGTGCGCCTATACACCTGTATGCTTATACGCATCATTCTTTCATGTATGATCATCCTCCTCATGTCATGCATGATCAATATGCTTCATATAATATGCATGTTCCCAAGCATACATATCATCCTAGAATGTACAATGCATATCCACCACCACATCTCTATGCTAGACATCATGTTCCTAAGAAGCATGCACCACATAGAAATCCAACACATATGCATGCAACTAGGAATATGACTCCCAAGATGTACACTATTTGGGGTCCTAAGAACACTAGTCTAAATGTTAGGAATGCTTGTGTTGATTCCTATTTTCATGATGTGATTAGAAATAGTAACTATGTTGGGAAGCGGAAGTCCACTTGGACTTGGCTTCCAAAGGGCTAATCCCCTTGGACCCAACAAACATTGAGTACCATAAGCTTATGGTATATTATATAGGTACCCAAGAGAAAGAAGAAGAGCAATAAATGTCTTATTAGCTCTAAAGGGAAAGGATGGATTCTTAATAGCGGTTGCTCCAAACACATGACGGGAGATCCATCATTGCTCTCCGAAGTGATTAGCATCAAGGATGGTGCAACGGTCACTTTTGGAGGTAATCAAAAGGGAACCATCATTGGAGTAGGTATCGTTGGTAATCCTTCCAAACCTTTAATTACTAATGGTTATCTTGTTAGTGGTTTATGTCACAATCTCATTTCCATTAGTCAACTTTGTGACAAAGGTTACAAGGTTAACTTTGGAGAAGGATTGTGTACACTTGTTGATTGTGATTCTAATGTTTTATTTTCCGGTATTAGGCGTAAAAATATTTATTATTTGAGCTTGCCTAGAACCGTAGAACCTTGCTTAGTTGCTAACATAAGTGAACAACTATTATGGCATCGCCATTTTGGTCATGTTCACTTCAAGCACTTATATAAGTTAGCTAAGCATGATCTAGTCAAAGGTTTTTCTAAGATTGTTTTTAATAAGAAAAACTTTTGTGATTCATCTCAAAGAGGTAAACTAAGTAAATCTTCATTTAAGCTTAAAAAAGGGATTACTTCTAAGAAGCCCTTAGAACTTCTTCATCTAGATTTATTTGGGCCAACTAGAGCCGCTTCTTTAGGTAATGCTCATTATGGACTAGTTGTCGTTGACGACTTTTCTAGATTTACTTGGGTCGCATTCTTAACTAATAAGAATGAAGCTCATGAAGAGTTTACCAAATTTGCAAAGAAGATTCATAATCTTTTAGGATCCACCATTATCACTATTCGTAGTGATCATGGAGGGGAATTTGAGAAAGAGTCTTTTACTAAGTTTTGTGATGACTCCGGGATAACTCATAACTTTTCCTTTCCTCGTGCACCACCACAAAATGGCGTTGTAGAAAGAAAGAATGGGACTCTTATTGAGTGTGCTCGCACTATGCTCCATGATAGTCATTTAGGACTACAATTTTATGCAGAAGCGGTGCACACGGCATGTTATGTGCTCAATAGGATCCTAGTGAGACCCCGAACAAACAAAACTTGTTTTGAGTTGTTTTATGATAAAAAGCCTCAAGTGAAATATTTTCACGTTTTTGGTTCAAAATGTTTTATAAAGAACACCTTTGGTAATTTAGACAAATTCGAGCCAAGATCCGATGAAGGAATTTTTGTTGGATATTCCACACATAGCAAAGCCTACCGGATATACAACAAAACTTCTTCAACGATTGAGGAATCACTTCACGTATCTTTTTATGAAGATTTTGATTTTCCTCATGTTGATGATGATAATCTAGATATTCTTTGTGATTCTCTTAATAATGTTAAGATTAATGATTCTATTGTTGAGACTAACACTTCTAACGAAGTTGTTGAAGTTGTTCCTAGTGATCCAGGTATACCCAAAGCTTACACGACCGTTCGCAACCATCCCCATAACCAAATTATTGGAGATATTGGTGTGGGTGTTCGAACGAGATCAAGAATTGAAGAATTCTCTCATTGCGCATTCGTCTCTACCATTGAGCCAAAGAACATCCAAGAAGCTTGTGAGGATAGCTCTTGGATAGTGGCAATGGAAGAAGCACTAATGCAATTCGAGAAAAACGAAGTTTGGGAACTAGTACCTCTTCCAAGTGGTCACCAAGTTATTCGGACCAAATGGATCTTCAAGAATAAGACGGATGAAAACGAGGTAATCACACGGAACATAGCAAGGTTAGTAGCTCAAGGCTACTGGCAAAAGGAAGGTATTGATTTCGAAGAATCTTTTACCCCCGTAGCTAGATTAGAAGCTATTAGGTTGCTTTTATCTTTTACATCGCATAAGAATTTTAAATTATTTCAAATGGATGTTAAAAGTGCATTTTTAAATGGGTTTGTCAATGAAGAAGTCTATGTTTCTCAACCTCCCGGTTTTATTCATGAAAAATTTCCAAACCATGTTTTCAAACTTAAGAATGCGTTGTATGGATTGAGACAAGCTCCTAGAGCTTGGTATGATCGACTTAAGACCTTTCTTTTGAATTTGAGTTTTAAAATGAGAGAAGTTGATTCTACACTCTTCATTAAAGATTATGAAAATGACATTCTTTTGATTCAAGTTTATGTAGACGGTATTATTTTCGGTTCTACTAACTTTAATCTTTGTCAAGAATTTTCCAAGTCTATGAAGGACGAGTTTGAGATGAGCCACATGGGAGAGCTCACCCACTTCCTTGGATTGCAAATTCGACAAATGGAGAATGGCACTTTCATACATCAGACAAAGTACACAGGGGAGCTTTTTAAGCGATTCGGGATGTAATTGTCTTCGAGCAAAAGGACTCCCATGAGTACTACTACTCATCTACACAAGGATGAAAGCGGAAAAGATGTAGACGTTCGTCTATATCGAGGTGTGATCGGTAGCTTACTTTACTAAACCGCTAGTAGGCCCGATATCATGTTTTCCGTATGCCTTTATGCTAGATATCAAGCAAGACCTAAGGAGTCACACTTGATTGCGGTTAAACGAATATTTCGTTATCTCAATCAATCTCTAGATTATGGGTTACTTTACCCTAAGTCTAGCACATATGAGTTAATCTCATATAGTGATGCCGACTTTGCCGGATGCAAGTCCGACAGGAAAAGTACTAGTGGCACATGCCATTTCTTAGGAAATTCCTTAGTTTCTTGGTTTTCTAAGAAACAGAATTGGGTGTCATTGTCCACGACTGAAGCGGAATATATTGCAGTGGGTCTTGCATGTGCACAAGTTCTTTGGATGAGACACACTCTTAGTGACTATGGTGTCAATTGTGATACTTGTCCTATCATGGTTGATAATCAAAGTGCTATTTGTCTTTCCAAGAATTTGGTACACCACTCCCGTACCAAACACATAGACGTGAGACACTATTTTATAAATGATCATATAGCTAAGAAGGACATCATCTTAGAGTACATTGAAACCCAAAAACAAATTGCCGGTATGTTCACTAAACCTCTTAAAGAAGATTCATTTGTGAGGTTGCGTGGAGAATTGGGAATTATGGGTGAATCTGAAATCTAGAAGCTCAAACTTTCATGTTATAACTCCTTTTTTTGAGCTCATATCTTTTTTGTTGTCTTTCTTCATGTGCTTTATTATATTATGAGATTAAGAAAGGCAATTGTGATTTAATTGATTTCATGAGTTTTGAGTTTGATTGGAGTGATTCGTGTTTCAATGGATTTATTGTTTATATAATGATTTTACGATGAATTTGTGATTAGAGTATATGTCCTAGGGTGAGTGTTCTTATTCTCTGGAATTCTATCTCACTGTGCACTTTTGGACCAGGACAGACGACTGTCTTTCCTTTGACAGTCGACTGCCCTACTCTATCTCCTCAATCTGAGAATTGGTATCTTTTGCACAGCCGACTGATAACTATTTTACAGTTGCCTGTTAGTTTAACAGGCGACTGCATTTTAGTCATCAGTCGACTGTACTCTCTGTCGAATTTTTACAGTATTCTCTGTTATTTTTTGATGACCTGTATTAATTCTCGGCCAGACAACTGTTGAGTATATGCCAATCGACTATCCAATAGACAGGCGACTGCATGTTACTTGCCAGTCGACTGCCCCTCTCTCTGAGCTGTATTTTTATCACTTCATCTAGTCGACTGACTTTTGTTCATCAGTCGACTGTCTTCTGCTGTGATGGTTCAAGTGATTTGATCCGAGCCGTCGATTCTTTGATCCAACAGCTCAGATTCATTCCCCAAATTTTATATTCGAGAATGCGCGATCATTTCCCCACGTCGACTCTCTCTCCTCCGATTCGACCGTTCGTCTTCCCGCTCGTCTTCCTCTCTAAAACCACTCGATTTCGCTTCCAAATCCGTCGATCTCCTCCCTTCGTGCGTCAATTTCGAGTAGTCGTTGCCTTCGTTCTGTCGATCGACTAGGTTTGGTCTCTTCCTCCTATCTCGTGATATTTCCGGTTAGGGTTCGTTCACTTTTTTGTCCTGCCCTAGCTTCGTGCTCGGCCATGGCTCTTTTCGATCAGTTCTTTCCTAATGTCTCTCTCGATTTCCTCAATGAGCCTGTCCCTTCATCTAAGCCTGATCCGACTCCCTCCTCGCCACAATCTTCTGGAGAACCTCTTCCTGTCACTGTCGGTGAACCTATCCCCTCTGTGCATGCTGCTGAACACTCTTCTCAGCCTACTGAGCATCCTTCTAGGTCCACGGAGTTCCTTCTTCGTCAGTTGGACGCTCGTGTCTCTGCTCTTGAAATTCTTTCTATTTCCCTTGATGAGAAGCTCTCGCTTTTGCTTAAGCTTCAGCTAATCTCTTTTAAGCATCATGGTTGTCCCGCACCTCCCGAGCTTCTTGTTTTGTTTGCTTCGTCCGAGGACACTTCTCTTGCTTGTGTTTCTCCTCCTCCTGGCTTCACGCCAAAACCTTATGTAGTTCAGACCTCCGATGCCCAGAATCAACTTCATGTTCCTGCTGAATCATCTGCTGTTCGTGCTTCGTCTTCTAAGAGGAAGACTCCGACTTTTCCTACTCGTCACTCTGCTCGGCTTTTGTTCCGATCTTCTGGTCGCCCATCGGACCCCTCCGTCATTCATATTGACTGAGGCTGCTGCTGCTGTTCTGTTCACTCACCTGAAGACCTTGTTTTTATTTTGTATGGTCTGCTTTTGTTTAGGTTGAGTGATTCTGATGATATTTTTTTTGATGTATGATGAATGATGTTGCCAGTAACTTTTATATATGTTTGGTGATGTACTTCGATGTCGTCATGATGATGTATTTTTTTGTCTTGATCATGATGTATCTTTTTGTGATGGTCATGTAAATGGCCATCCGCTGATGTATCTTTTGTTATACATCTATATATGATGTTGCCATTTATCTTGTGTCACACTATGCTATACTGCATATCTTATCTGTGTGATGAAATGATATGTTGTCTCCATGTATGCTTCACTCTCCTTGATGTGCTTTTGAGATAATATATGAATTTGACATTGGTTAATTCATGCTCTCTTTGATGTGATGAATTTGTGGAAATTATTTTCATTTCGTATATCTAAAATGTTGATATTGGATCTTAATTCCATTACTCACATGTGTATATGATGAGATTTTATGAGTTTTTGATTCGATATATCTTTATACTCCTTGATTGTTGTTAGTTAGTATTTAGCACTATTATTGTTGTTGTTATTTGCTCCCACCTTTTTGGATAATGCCATAGGGGGAGAGAAATAAACATACAAGATTCATAATGGATGTGCTAAGTATGTTCTAACGCTTGAATCTAAGATTTACGTTGCCTTAGATTCAGGGGGAGTAAGATTACAATGAATATGGATTTTATTTCCTATATTTCTTGTATTGAATTCATTCATATCTCACTCATTTGCTTCAACTGTTATGTAGATGCTCTAATATTTGTTGACTAACTTGATTGGCATCTATGTAGGGGGAGTAAGTTTTCATTACGCACAATTATTTATCTTTTTGTTTATGTTTGTTTGTCATCATCAAAAAGGGGGAGAATGTTGAGTATTGGACTTCTCCCTACTTGGTGTTAATGATGAGCAAACATAAATACTTGTGACTAATCCCCTATTTTGCAGTTAATCCATTGCCTAAGCTTATTATGAAGATCAACTAGCAATGGATGACTCACATACGTCATTAAAGGCAAATGCCATGAATTGGATGATCGTAGATTGTTGATGGAAGCTCCGTAAAGACTTCAAGCTCATACGATGGAAAGAAGAGATTATTCGTCAATGTAATTTTTCTTTTGTCTCTTCTAGTATGTAACTTAGAAGTAGAAATTTGATGGAGCACTCACACACATCTACATTCTATCATAGGACTTCATTAGACCTTTGTCCTTTGATTCCAATTCAATTCTCTTTTGTTTGTGCTAGGATTGTTTATAACAGCCGACTGCTTAACAGTTTACAGTCGCATGTCTCAAAAACAGTCGACTGTGTTTTGTTCTACAGTCGCCTGTTATGCACAGACTATTACAATATAGTTTTGGGCCTTCTTTGATTATTTCGCACAGGCTACCGTTGAACGATTCACAGGCGCATGTCCTAGTGACAGTCGACTGTGTATTGTAAACCAGTCGCCTGTCTATCCTTGCCCAAACTCTGTTTGATCTGACTTCTACGGCCAGTCGACTAATGCTGAATATACAGTCGACTGTCTATTAGATCAGTCGACTGTCTATGCTACAACAGTCGCCTGTCTATAAGTCATTTCTTTGACTCAACTCTATGGAAATTTCTCTTGCTTTTGACAGTCATCTGTTTAATGTTTTACAGTCGCATGTTCTGATTTACAGTCGACTGTATCACTTGAATCAGTCGTCTGTCCTGTATCTTGTGAGATTTCCAATTTTTGTCTAACTTACTCTTCTCTCGGCCAGTTGCATGTCGAAGAAATTACAGTCGCATGTTGTTTTAACAGACGTCTGTCTTTGCTTCATCAGTCGACTATCCACGTGGTAAGTTACCGTTATGAATTCTCACCTACCCTTGCTGACTGTGCAACAGTCGACTGTGGATTGTTCAACAGTCGACTGTCGCGAGTTCAGATTATATCCGTTGAGATTTTTATCATGGATTCCAACTGGGTTTTTGCCTAAACTGTTTTGTGGATTTGAGAAAGCTATAAATAGAGCTTCTACTATTTCATTGGAAGGTTACTCATTCATTGCAAAATCTCTCAAGCTTTCATTTCCAAAGATCAAAGCTCTCAAATCCAAAGCCCAAAGTATTTCCAAATCTTGTTCTCTTGCTCTCCAACCTAAAACCAAAGATTGATCTTCTAGGCAATTGGTGCAGTCAAGAGAAAGGGCTTTCTCCTCTCTTTCAAGAGAGTTATTCAACACACATCACACTCCTCCTTCAAGTTCTACTTCAAGGCATAGGTGATTGTAAGTGTTGCTTTCAGATTTCATAACATTCTTTATTTGAATTGTGCTCTCGGTTGTGAGAGTGGTTTTTGCTTGCTCCCTGGTTGTGGGAGTCAAGGACATCGATTGTATTTGATTGCACTTGTAGGGTTGCTACAAGTGGGCATTAAGGAAACCTCAAGTTAGGGTTCTAACTTGAGTATCCGGTGGTATCCGGGTAGTAGGGACGTAGGATTACCGGGAACAAGTCGGGAGTTGACTTGGGTAATCCGAACCCTTGAAACATCTCTGCGTTTGCGTGTGTTTCTCTTTGGGTCGTTTTTCTATTCCGCACTATTTGTTTGATTGCATTTTATTTGACGTATATTCCTTTTAAATTTGCATAAACACTATTCAACCCCCCTTCTAGTGTTTTCCTCATAGACAGGGTCCTTACAACATATACATATATATGTATATGTATATGTATATATATGCGAATAATGGCTATCATACGCCATATGAGAGCCTCTCTCATACGCCCTCTCACATAAAGCACCCAAGTACAAGCCCACTCTCATACACCCAAGTACATGGGCTTGTACTTGGTTGTACTTGGGGGCTTTATGTGAGAGGGCGTATGAGAGAGGCTCTCATATGGCGTATGATAGCCATTATTACACACACACACACACACACACACACACACACACACACACACACACACTATAAAACAGGGATGTTATCAAGAGAAATTGGATAAGAGAAATTGGACAAGAGAAATTAGATAAGAGAATTTGGACAAGAGAAATTGGATAAGTGATGAGATTTTGAGAGATAAGAGAAGAAGTGGGGAATTTTGTGATGAGATTTTGAGAGATAAGAGAAGAAGTGGGCAATTTTGCACATACCCCGAGTTTTGCATTTTTGCACCTAGACCCTCCACACACACCCACCCACACCTTTTATTCTTCCCCCCTTTCCCGAACATTTTTTTCCAGTCCACGTGCACGTGTGCACGGGTTATTTGCTAGTATATATATGTGTGTGTGTGTATGTGTGGAAAGGTAGTGTGTATCTTTATTGACAATAAAAAATGTATGTACAATACAAGTGATATCTAATGGGAAGTTGAGATAATTAGAGAGAGGATAGGGCACCAGCGCCGTCACTCTCTCCTAAAATTCTCTCATCCCCTTACAAAATATGAAGTTGTATATTAATGGGATTAGCCCGCATCTCTAAACTCCCAATTCCACATAGCCTGGGTGGGAATCTGCATCATCGGGTTCTTGGTCTCGCAGAATAATACGAATATCCATTGCTATGTCATCAAATAACTGAGACTTTGTCTTCTTAATATCATCAAAAATCCTTCTATTCCTCTCCTTCCATACATGCCAAACTATTGTTGCTAGGACAGCCTTGCCAAGCAAGCTCAAGGTATTTTTCCTGGTGAAATGCAACAAGAAGTAGTCTCCAACTTTGGGGAGAAGTAGGTCTGTGGGGTCTGATATACCCAATTTGAGTAGACTCCTGCTCAAAATGTAGTTCGTGTATGAACATTCAAAAAATAAGTGATTTATATTCTCATTTTCCCCCATCGCACAACACACATTGTGTGTCACAATTTAATCCCCATTTGTGCAGCAGCTCTCTCGTTATTAACTTTCCATGGAATGCTCTTAATAATGTAAGTCACAATTTAGGGACATGCTTAGCAAACCAAACTAGCTTTGTGTAGGGAAAGGGTGTACCTCTGTACCTGGTCCCTTCCCATGCATCCCTAAAGAGGAAGTCAGGCAGAGTGGCCCATTTCCAAGCATATTCGCCTGGGCAGAGCACAAAGCGCTGGAGCAATGCACAGACTGGGTGGGGAACGGCCTGGTCTACGGCCCAACTTGAAGCGGTCCAGTAGTCAATAACTCTCCAATTGGAGGCCTCGGTGGGAGCATCATGTAAGTCACTTAACGGTTCGCAAGGTAGCCAATTGTCATGCCAAAATAGGGTAGATCTCCCATCCCGAACTTCTCTCTTTATCATTTTTTTGGAAAATTGACGGCATTTGAGCATGAACTTCCAAGTTTCTGAATGAGTTGCTCTACTCTTTGCTACGAAAAAACAATTTGAGTACCTATTATTGTTCCTCATGTACTTTGACCAAAGGCCATCTGCAGATAACATCCTCCATGTTAATCGTACGTCTGCAGCCGGATTGAGATCAATTAATGATCTCATTCCCACTCCTCCTTCCTCTTTCGGGGTGCACATGTCTTTCCATGCCCAAATGTCAGAAGACCCCCAAATAAATTTCCTATAAGCGGATGTTATAGGTCTCAACACGGATTTGGGGATGCGGTATGCTTGCATCCAGAATATAATCATACCGTAAATGACGCTTCTAACCAACTCAATGCCTCCAGAGATTGATAACATAGAGGAAGTCCATCCTGTATGCCTCTTCATGCATTTGTCAATCAACCTGCTGTACATAGAAAGCTTTGGATAACTGGAAGATAGGGGCAGACCCAAGTATGTAGTAATGGCAGGCCCAAGAGAAATCCCAAGCACATTTGAAAGACTATGAGGATTCTTAGTGCCTTTGTTGAAAATAGATGTGCTTTTATCCCAATTTATTTCCAGCCCTGTCAGGTAAGTGAAATCTGCTAGCAAGCACTTTAGGCCATAGAAGGAGTGATTATTAGCTTTACAGAATATAAACAAATCATCTGCAAATAACAGGTGAGAAATAGCACCTGTACGCCTTATAGGATGGATGCTTCTGACTGCAATTGCCTTTTCAACTAACAAAGAGAATGCCTCCATTATAATGACGAAGAGAAAATGGAGAGAGGGTCTCCTAGTCTGAGGCCCTTGTTACCTTTAAAATAGCCAACTGAAGAGCCGTTTACCATAACTAAAAATGTAGGGGTTGATATACACTCCTTAATCCAACCCGTAAATTTTCTGATGAATCCCATGTGGTGAAGAATATAATAGATGAATTCACGATTTACTCTATCAAAAGCCTTTCGTAAATCTAATTTTATGCAAGCCCTGCTCTCCATAGGGTTGCTAAAGTCCCTAATCTGCTCATGGGCTAACATAGCACAATCTGACAGTAATCTCCCTTTGAGAAAAGCAGATTGGTTTGGTGAAATAGGTTCGTGGATGAAAATTTTCAATCTATTACAAATAATTTTGCTAATCACTTTATAAAGGACATTACAGCAGGCAATGGGTCTGTAGTCCCCCAGCCCACTTGCATTTGCATTCTTAGGCACCAGAGTAAGGTTTGTATGGTTTATAGGATGCATGAGAGAACCAGAACAGAAAAAAGATAGAATTGCATCAGTGATGTCTGTACCTATTATGTCACAGCCATGTTGATAAAAATAGCCATTGAATCCAGTTGGACCAGGGGATTTATCCACCCCTATTTGGAAGACCGCATCCTTAATTTCTTCTTTAGAGACACTTCTCTCCAGCCAGGCCGTAGCTTCTGGGGACAATATTCTCTTCGTAAAAAGCGTGGGAAATACATTCCAATAGCTAGATTGATTATATAATGCTTCGTAGAAATGAGAAGCTTGATTCCGGAGTTCTTCATATGTGTTATTATGATTACCTTCAACATCTACCAGGTGACCCAAGTTGTTATGGCTTTGCCTAGACCTCATAGCAGAGTAGACGAACTTTGAGTTTCTATCCCCTAAGCTTAGCCAATCCTGTCTGCTTTTTTGCCTCAGCATCTCCTCCTCCAGATCCATTAATTTAGCTAGATTATTAGAGAGATCCTTCTCTTGATCTTGCACATCAATATCTGTATGAATGGATAGTATCTCTCGAACTCCCTCCAGATTAATACGGCAATTCGTAATGTCATTCATAGCATTATGCTTTTTCGCCCAGGCCCTTAGTACCTCCTTTGCATTTCGCAATTTGATAAACTCTGTGCATTGGAGACCCTACCACATGCTGTCCCCAACCCGAATTCAGCATCTCCATATATCCACGAAGTTTGACCCAAGCATTGAAAAACCCGAATTCATAGCATTATGCTTTTTCGCCCAGGCCCTTAGTACCTCCTTTGCATTTCGCAATTTGATAAATGCTCTGTGCATTGGAGACCCTACCACATGCTGTCCCCAACCCGAATTCAGCATCTCCATATATCCAGGAAGTTTAACCAAGCATTGAAAAACCTAAAAGGTTTTGGATATGATTTCACTTTTGTTTGCAGTTTAACCAACATTGGGGAATGGTCACTTGTTAGGGGGGTCGAGATACTCAACGAACGACTCCGGCAACAAACTAAGCCACTGAGGATTGCAGAGACTTCTGTCTAATTTTGCAGCTATTCTTCCTCTACCGACCCTCCTATTGCACCAGCTCAATGATTTCCCAATGCATTTCAAGTCCGACATCGAACATTTGCGTAAGCAGTTGTTAAATTCCTCCAGGACCATTGCATCACAAATTCTCCCCCCGTTTTCCTTGTAGAATCTAATACAATTAAAATCTCCCTAAGCAGCCAAGCCCATCCTCCAATAACCCTCGCATTAGCTTCAAGGTTAGTCCAAAGAACAGACCTCTCAGACCGCAAGTTGGATCTATAAACCGCTGATATGAAAACTGAAAGACCTCCTTTGTTATTGCATAACATTGTTATATGTTATGCAGAGATAGTTATCACTGTCGCTTGCCAAATTTAGTTGTCCAAGCCAACAAGGATACGCCCCCCCAAATGCGTAGAGAAGTTATTAATCATAATCTAATCCTTAGGGAACCAGGATCTCCACTTATTATTTCCCTTCTTCAAATTTGTTTCAATAAGAACTACAACTGACGGCTTAATTTTCTTTAATCTATCACGCATGTCCCTTCTTCTGATGGAGTTATTGAGACCATGTGTGTTCCAAATAAAAATACACATTAGTTAAGATTTTGTGTTGGCCTACTCGAGGCCCAATCCCTTATATGGAATGATTTATTGGAAATGTGGCATTATGTCTCTCTATATTCTTTTTGCACTTCAAATATGAATGTTGATATTATTATCCATATTTATGTTTCAGTATCAGTGAGATGCATTGATGCTACATTGAAGCAAAGTCCAAGATTGACATATCTGATTGATGCTGCCATGAACTAAAACCAAAATTGACATATCTGGTACATTGATGCCAAAGCAGATACCACCATTGCTATATTTGGTACATTGAAGCCAAAGCAAAGTCCAAATTTGACATATCTACTGCATTGCAGCTAAATTGAAGCACAGTCGAAAATTGAGATATCTGATACACATTGATGCTACCTGAAAGCAAAGTACAACATTGACATCTCTGTTACATTACTATCCAACATTGACATATCTGAAACATACATTGATGTTACCGAGAAGAGAATTCCAAAATATAGATATCTGATATAATGATATTTAGCAAAGTCCACAAATGATGAAGTTTCATGATGTGAATTCCAAAATGTGAAAGTTTCAGTTTGCATGTATCATTTTGGATTAGAATAATATAATTTGGTGTATTAGTTAGCAATATTGGGTAGAATTGACACTGATACATGCAAATATTGAAGGAAATGTACTGGAAACTGAGGGTGATGAAAAAATGAGCAGTTTTGCCGGTGATACTGATGCAAAAAATGAGCAGTTTTGCCTATTGTGGTGCTTGTTAAGCAAATTTGTTAGACAATAATAAAATTGCCCAACGCGCACAATGGGCATAAGTTTTGCCAATTGTGAGTGTTGAGCAAATTTGATAGCAGAGAACAAAATTGGTCAACGTGCACAACCAGCAAAAGTTTTGCTCGTTGTGCGCGTTGTGTAATTTTGTTATTGGCTATCAAATTTGCTCAATGCGCATAACTGGCAAAACGTATTCCCGTTGTTCGCATTGAGGAATTCAAGTGGTTGGTGCTTCACTGATTATTTTTTATAAGTAATTTGCAATTAGTAACTCTGCTCATTGAGTAATTTGAAATAGTAATGGGTGGTGTGCGATTAGTAATTATGTTGAAATAGAACAAAATTACCCAGCACGCACAACGGACAAAAGTTTTGCCCATTGTGCGAGCTGTGTAATTTTTCTACTCAGGCATAATTTTTACTCAGCACGCACAACTTTGCCCGTTGTGCGCGCTGAGTAATTTTTCTTAACCGTCAACATTTTTACTCAGCGCGCACAATGGACAAAACTTTTTCCCATTGTGCACATTGAGAAATTTGTCTACAATGTCAACATTTTTACTCAACGCGCAAAACGGGTAAAACTTTTGCTCGTTGTGCGTGCAGAGAAATTTGTCTACGATGTCGCCATTTTTACTCAACGGGGTAAAAATTTTGCTCGTTGTGCACGAAGAGTAATTTTTATACATTGTCACCATTTTTACTCTGCGCGCACAACAACGACAACAAAACCATTCTATGGTCGAACAGACCTGAATACGAACAGTCTTGTGTCCAAAGCGAACAGTCTTGTGTCCAAATGCACGAAAAGATACCGAGCTAGGGTTTGATTTTGGCCAAAGAAATTCAGCTATTTCATTGATAAATAGTGACTAAAATATTTTCTGCATAGATCAAAATAACTTATACGGTAGAGCATCAGCTTTTTTGGATTTTGTTGCCCTAAAATTGTCGATAGACTACTAAGTGCATCGTAAAGTCGGTAAGAAATTAATTGATGCTAATTACTTGGGTATTTATTACTATTTTCAGAAATTGATTGATGAAATATACTGTTGGTATATGAATGCAGATAAATTACGAAGATTAAGATGGACTTATTAAAAATTGAGCGGATTGTGGACGAAGAGAATCTACAATCAAATGTATGTAATTTTTGTGATATGTTAAATGAAAAATTGACTGTAAAATAAAGTAAAAAAATAATTGATTAATTTTGTATGTAATAATTTAGGTTAATGTAGAACGCTCAGAAGTTAAAGAAGATTTTACAAAGTAGTTCACAACAAAGAAAATTTTCAACAGTAAAGAAGATCTTGTTAAGTGGATAAAGTCGGTCGATAGTACACTTGGGATTGTGGTTGTGAAAAAATCATCGAATATGAGTAGATCGAGAAATAGAATCCCAACGCATTACTTTTGTTGTGAACGAAGCGGAAAGTACAAGCCACACAAGAGGGAGAAAAAGTCCAAAAAAGAAATTGGAAACAAGAAGTGTAACTGTCCCTTCTCCTTGAGGGCTAATGGGTTGACCAAAGATAAGTGGAGTTTGACAGTTGTCTGTGGCATTCACATCCATACAACCGCGAAGTACTTATAGGGACATTCATATGCCGGAAGGTTAAGCGGGGTGGAGATGGACACATTGAGAAACATGTCTAATAGCTTGGTGAGGCCAATAGAAATCTTGAAATATCTGAAAGAAAAGGATATGGCTACTTCCACTACTATTAAAATATATGACTATATATAATTCCAGACAGAGGATGAAAGCATTGGAAATGCCGGGAGAACTCAAATGCAGCACCTACTGAAGTGGTTGAATGAGCATACTTACATTGAGTATCATGAAGTGGATGAAGGGACAATTGTTGTGAGGAATTTGTTTTGGGCATATTGGCAGTCGATTGATTTATTATGGAGATTTCCAAAAATTCTGATTATGGACTGCATGTATAAAACCAATCGATACCGGCTACCATTGTTGGAGATTGTTGGGGTTACCTCAACAGATGTCATTCACATCTGCATTTTGTTATATAGAGGACGAACTGGAGGAGTGCTACGCGTGGGATTAGAGAAGTTGAGATCATTGCTAGTTGGATACACGATGCCACATGTTATTTTGACGGATCGACAGCTTGAACTTATGAATAACATTGGCCATGTATTTCCCTCTGCATAGCACCAATTATGTAGATGGCATATATCGAAAAATATCTTGGCTAAGTGCAGGAAATTCTTTGAAGATAATTAAAAATGGGAAGCATTCATCTCTAGCTGGAGTTTATTGGTCATGGCACATACTTAGGAGGAATATAATGGGAAACTGAATGAAATGGAGAAAAGTTTCAGCGCTTACCCAAAGGCCTTAAACTATGTGAAGACATCTTGGCTGGAAAAGTACAATGAGAAGTTCATTTCTATATGAACTGATACCAATCTTCACTTTGGCAATGTCACTACCAATAGAGCGGAGAGCGCACATGCTAAGCTTAAACGGCACTTGGGTTCCTCGGCATGCAGTTTTTCCTCTTTATGGTCAACCATGCACGCTTTATTAGAGTTATCGAGATCAAGTCCTCATTCGAGAAATCTAAGATCTCGGTGCAATATAAGATGACAGGTCACTTATTCAGAGAACTGATAGAGTTTACAACCTCTACGAAGATGAAGATTATTTTAAGCAAGCTGAAAAGGCTGACTCTATTTGGGCAGACCAAAGCTTGTGTGATTTTCTAGCACGAAGAATATATAGAGTATCATGTGCCTATGAGATTGGCCAATACAAAATGTAAAATCACCACATTCCTTTATAGGCCTTATTTTTTATTGGAAGAAGCTATACATGGAGCCAAAAGAAGGAGCTATTTACCCCGAAGACAAATTTGATTACGGAGTCGGAAGTTAATGTCAATGTGAGGGGTAGGAGGAAAAGGTTGAAGAAGTTGAAATCTGAAAATACATCCATCACTCGGGACCCGCCTCATTTTGAGCATGTCTTTGCATTTGAACTTATTTGCTCCGCACCACTCCAGTTGAAGGCTAATTGCACAAAGAAAGATTGGTACGCATCCATCATAGATAGTCACAAAGGGTCAAAAGGTCACATGCAGCTTCAGCCTCAGATTCAGTTACATCCTTGACTCTAGCTCCACCTCCACCTGCGAGACAGAAACAAATTTTCAAACGGTCATCTACAAAATTAGCAGCAGTAGCCGTTGTAGCTGCAGCTGCAGCTACAGAATCTTCAGCTGTAGAGGGAGGCATACCTTTTACTGGGGAATTTCCAGAAGCCATCACCAAACTTATAAGGAACAACATCGACGTTAAGGCAGATAGTAATTGTGGTTACAGGGCTGTAGCTACTCTGCTTGGTATGGGAGAGGACAATTGGAAGAGGGTCAGATCAGATTTGTTACAAGAGTTGAATACACAATATGATCTGTACAAATGAGTTATGGGGGCAGAAGATGCACAAGTAACTAAAGTGACGGTTTCATATATGGAGGACAACCCCCGAGCAAATATTAGATGACAATGCCAGAAGTAGGTTATCTCATATCAAGTTGTTATAACTACGTGTTACACTTCTGTCCACGTTACATTGTCTAACATTTTGTCGTTAAAAACGGCTCCAAACCCATGTAAGCCACGAGGCCATATAACGATATGATTTGTAAATAATAATCACTTTGGACAAATTCAACTTGTCTAATGATGCCCTCTCCCACCAATTGCAAGTATGTGGGTTAAATACTATTTTCCCGAGGCAAATGGATGGATGGAAGGGTATGCCAAGAGGATGATTAAGTTCAAGGAAATAGTCAATGGCACTATAAGCTTAATGGATGCTATAAATCTATGTGATGATTAAATGTAAATTTTTGTAATAGTGAAATGTTTGAGTTTATACTTTTATTGGAGATCGTAATAGTGAAATGTAAATTTTTTGTAATACTGAAATGTTTTAGTTTATACTTTTGTAATAGATCCGGAGGATGATTAAATGTAAATTTTTTGTAATAGTAAATGTACTAGTGAAATTTTTTGGAGATTGTTCACTTGTATTGTTTGAGTTTATACTTTCATTTTATATTGAAATGTTTTTTAATTTGGATGTTATGTATATATGTACAAATGTTTGTAATAGTAAAGGCAAATCTTAATGTATCAGTTTGAATGTATCATTTTAAATATGTATCATTTTGTTTATGTATCAGTTTGAATATGTACCCTTCTGTATATGTATTAGTTTGTATATGTATCAGTTTGAATGTATCAAATTGAATATATATCAGGTTTTATATGTTTCAGTTAGAATATGTAGAATGTAGAATGTATCAATTTGAATATGTATCAATTTGTATATGTATCAGTTTGTAAGCAACATTTTAGATATGTTTCAGTGTGACAGTATCATTTTGAATATGCATCAGTGTGAATGTATCATTTTGACTATGTATCAGTTGGTATATGTATTAGTTGGTATATGTATCAGTTTGCATGTGGTGATTTGTATTTGCATATATATACCATTATGCATGTATATCAGCTTGAAGGCATTTTGCATGTTTTAGCATTGCATGTTTCAGCTTGTGAAAGAAATGAAATAGTGACTGTTGTGGGGTTTGTTGAGCAATTTTGTTATATAATAACAGAATTGCTCCACGCACACAACCGGCCAAACTTTTGCCCATTATGTGCATTGAGCAATTTTTTTATTTACTAACAGAATTGTTTAACGCACACAACTGGCCAAACTTTTGTCCGTTGTGCGCGTTGAGCAATTTTGTTCTGAGCAAATAGAATGGCTCAATGCACACAACTGGCAGAAGTTTACGAGTTGTGCCCATTGAGTAATTCAGTTCGCATTGAGTAATTCATTTATATAATAACAGAATTGCTCAACGCGCACAACTGGGAAAAAAATTTCTGGTTGTGCACGTTAACCAATTTTTTTATGTGCTAATAGAATTTCTCAATGCACACGACAGGCAGACGTTTGCCAGTTGTGTGTGTTGAACAATTTTGTTAATTTTGGGAAATCTTCTGTACACTCACGAGCACTTGTAGACTCACTGGCTCTCACGATTAGTCTTCTGGAGAATCTTGGGCTTTCTTATGTAGACTCACTGGTTCTCATCTGTAGACTCAAAAGCACAGCCGCCATCTCCCACGAGCATCCATGGCCAATTTTTCTATAAATGGCTGCCCACGATCCCTCCGCAACTCACAACTAAATCTGCTCTTCTTATGATACTAACACAATATTTATGCTAAATTCTTTGTCACATTATCATGGTCATCAGGGATGTAACCTCGCTTTTTTTCTGCAAATAGTGTTTATCATGTGTGGGTACATGGTAGGAGTTTGATTGTGATGTTTGAAAGCGAGGTGGGCATACCCGATGTCTATGATAATGTTGTACTGCCCTACGTAGCTACTGCACAAGTACTAGAGGGGGGGGGGGGGGGTGAATAGTACTTTAAAATAATTAAGAAGATAATTCCTAACTATCTTGCAAACTCAACCAATAATGCGGAAATGCGGAAATGTAAATAATGACAACAAGGAAAACAATCCCAAACACACAATTTAACGGGTTCGGATCCACCCAAGTCTCCCCGACTTGTTCCCGGTGATCATACGTCCCAAACACCCGGATCCCCTCCGGATACTTGAGTTAGAAACTTCTAACTCAAATTTGCACTATGAAATACTTGTAGAAAACATCTACAAAGTCAAATCATACACAAATCGAAATGTGACTCCCACAACCCGTGATCACAAACAAACTCTCACAACCGAGAGTACAACACTTACAATATCAATGTAAATTGAAATAGAAATGCTTACCACAAAATACCTATGCCTTGAGTAAACTTACGAATTAGGGCAAAGATGATTTTGGGGAAGATGAAGGCACCAAACCCTAGCTCCAAGATAATGACCAGCAATGGAGTCCTAGGTGGATGTTGGTGACCTTGGATCAAGCTCTTGGCTTAGAAGGCTCACAATCAATGAATCTCTATTTTGAAATAAGAGTGAGGGAGAGATTCAAGTTGAGAAATGAATGAGCTTTGAATGAGATTAAATGCTTTCTCTTTGATCTCTAAATATCAATTAATATCAGCCTTGAATGCTATGAATGCAGCACTCCAAGTATATATAGGATAGAGGAAAGAGAGAGCAAAAATCGTGGCATTTAATGCTCCAACGGCTCTATTCTGAAGCAAACTAGTCGGTCAAAGAAGGACCACTGACCGACTAGTTCATCAACTAGTCGGTCGGTCAATCAACATGAACCGACTAAGAGGTGAACAATGAATAGATGAAGTTCAGACTTGAAGAACTAGTCGGTCTAAGAAGACTTGCCAACCGACTAGTTTCAAAACTAGTCGGTCGGTGAGTGTTCTTTGACCGACTAACAGAAGAAATAGAAAAGTCTGAATACAAGTTGAGTTAGTCGGTCTAAGAGCAAATACTGACCGACTAGTTCATCAACTAGTCGGTCGACAAATGTACATAGACTGACTAACGATAAACAATAACTTAGGATGTACAGTAGAAGCTCAACTAGTCGGTCTAAGAAGAATTCCTAACCGACTAGTTTCACAACTAGTCGGTCGGTGAAACTTCTTTGACCGACTAACTGTAAACAGTAAGTGAGCTAGAATTGAAGGAGGCAAACTAGTCGGTTCAAGAAGCTTTACCGATCGACTAGATTGCCATCTAGTCGGTTGGTTCTTCTTCTTGAACCAACTAGCATGCACAAGAAGTCGCGAATCGAAGCGCGAAGCTTCGGGAAAGTTTGTATGGACTTCTACTAAGATCCTAGCTCTAAGATATGAGCGTTATGAAGATAAAAACGTAAGACCTACTCAAGGCTTAACATTCTACGAAACGAAGCTAGAAGACTATAAAATAAACTTGACGAACCGTCTTCAAAAGCTTCGATCGAATCTTCAGGACTTCTATAATGGTCCTTGAGCTTCAACGAAGCTCCAAGCACACGATCACGCGTATTGAGAAGTCTTGAGACGTCGCTTTAGATGTTCATATAAATTTGGCGACGATCTCCATAACTGCGCTCACAAAGAGTTAGTTCACAATATATTTATGTTTGTTCATCATCCAAAACCAAATCCGGGGAGTCCAATATCCAACATTCTCCCCCTTTTTGGTGATGACAAAACAACATAAATAATAATCAAAAATAATGATTCAAATGAAATTTACTTACTCCCCCTGTATTGATGACACGTTAATTTCAAATTAAGTAATAATCATAAGCATCAAGTAGACGAGTAAAGTAAAAATTGAGAATTCAATTATTGAAATATCGGAATGGAAATCCATTTTTATATCTTAACTCCACCTGAATCTAACATATCAAATTAGATTCTTGGAAAAATTGCTTTGAATTATCATGTAGCGCAACGCCATTATTAATTCTCTCCCCCTTTGTCATTAGCAAAAAGAGCGGGAGGAGATCAACGACAACAACAATGGCTTCAAATAAAAGCACGGGAGTCGTAGAATGCGACCATGGTCCAAATGACACCTAAGGAAAATACGAAGTAAATCAAAGCGTGTCAATGAGACCAAAGTCGAAAATCGATAAATAAAATCATCAAAACTCAAATTAATTTTATGAATTGAGTTATGGAATATACTCTCCAATATCAACATTCTTGGTTAATTTAGTGCATGGAAAACAATTCTATGTTTTCATTAGAAGAATTCTATTTAACCAAGTTATTATCGTCGAACGACGAAATCAATTATCAGAGACACAAAAAGAATATAATTGCACAAGAGAATGAATGTCAACATCGATGTATATATATATGAAACATGATACAACAAAATTATACATCCGCCAACATACATATAAGCGATCCTCAGATCGAAGCACAAAATACAACATGTATCACAAAAGATATCAGAGTATCACATACATACATAAGATCTCAAAACTCCATAAGAGATACATCAAAATACATCAAAATATCATAAATCCACAACCACCATCTATCCTACCCAACACTCTCACTACAAGATCTATCATCCAAAATGCACTAGGAGAGTCCTCCAAAGAAGCTCAGGAGGCAGCGGGAGGATCTGCAACAGCAGCAGGCTCTACAGAAGGAGTGGTGGTCCCCGGGTCAGTAGGAGTGTCCACAGATGTCGCAACGGGAGTGGCCTCGGGAGCACCAGTCAAAGTATCCACCGTAGGTATGGTGGCACCAGGTGTGCTCTCGAGGTCACAGGCAGAAGTAGCAACAGCTCCAGAAGACGTACCCTCAGGGGCACGAGCAGCAGCAGATCCAATAAGCTCCTCGAGCTCAGCATCATCCATCTCCTCGTCGTCAGAAACCGACGGAGGAATCTCAATCCCCAAGTGAGATGCGATGCGAGCGAGAATCTCCTCAGATCGAGCACAACGAGACTCTACACGTTTTAACGAACGTGCAAGCTCAGCAAGAGTAGGAGAGGGAGCAGGAGCAGCTGAGGTAGAGGCTGAAGCTGAAGGGGTCGTCCTCTGAATATGATGAAGCGCCGCAAGAGACTTCTTGACGGCCGTCACATTCAGAGGGGGACCGAGGGGACGCTCATCGTCGGGAGGAAGAGGGACACGGAAGTGACGGAATACGAGAGTCAACAGGCACGGGTACGGAATGTGGGCTGACTTGGTGGACTTTCGAATACATTCGAAGGAGTCCATCTTGTCAAGAATGATCCGTGCCCAATTGATCTCACTCCCCATGAAAATGGCGTAAATGAGTTTGAGGAATGGCTGGGAAGGCAAGGAAGATGAGCCGTACTTCGGAAGGAGGCACGACTTCAGAATAAGGTTAAGCACCCAAGCATTCGGCTTGAAGGACTTCGAAGGGACGCCAATCATGGCAGGAGGGATGACATGGAAAATCTCGGTGAGCATCACCTGATCAAGCTCAGAAATATCGTCGACAGAAATATCAGAAGGGAGAAGGCCAGACAAGGAGACACCTATCAAATCCCCTAAGATTTCTGCCGTGAGGACTATTGGGGTCCCCAAGACAGTCGTCTCAATGGAATGGGTCTCGTCGTATTGAACCCGGACACGGTTTGCATAAAATAGCTTGACAAGGAGAGGGTATGGATGTGGATTCGCCTTAGGGTCAAAGCGAAGATAATCGATAAGGCCACTAGACGAAAGAAGATCGGCTAGGTGAGGGAAGTCAGAGAACTAAACAAAATGCTCCAACAGCAGAGGACAATGCTCGATACGGTTGTAAGCCACGAGACACAACGGGTCATCGCGATACAACGAAATATCGACACCGCCAACTGGCATCGGAGCCTTCCCCTTAGGCTGACGAGTGCTAGACCGGGGAGGAGGAGTAGGATCCCTATCGGTATGCTCGGTCTCCGGAATATATTCCGTGTCGGAATCAGAGGGAGGAGTGGGTGCACGGAATGAAGCTGAAGACACGGGCTGTTTCCTAGGCTTAGGTTGAGATCTAGGCTTGGCGGTCGCCGTCCTCTTCTTCTTAAGAGGAGGCAAATACGACGAAGGATGGGTGGTCTTGGAACGGCGTTTGGGTTGCGGCGGGTCCGTAGATGGAGATTCGACGGTCAATGGTGACGGACGCAAGGGATCGATCGGGATGCGTGTCTTTTCCATAAGCGAGACAAGACACACGCAATCAAGCGATATTGAAATCTAAACCCTAAAAATCACACCCTAGGCCGAACCCTAGAAACTGAAAAGCAAAGAAACCCTAACTCTACAAGCTGAAATCTAACCCTATACGTTGAGAGAGGGGATATACCTAGGAGGAGGAGAGGGGTCGATGGCCGGAGTTGATCAAGATGGCCGAAAAACGATGAGATCGACGGAGAAGATGAAGAGGCACGGGGGATTTTTGAGCTGGAGAAGGAATTCGCACCGACTAGAATAGGAGATAGTCGGTCGGGGGAGCATAAGTCGACTAGGAATGCGAAAAGACGCAGCAGTCCCTGTGTAATTAGTCAATCACAGTTCAAGCGCTGACCGACTAGATGACGATCTAGTCGGTCGGCCAATGAGCTTGAACCGACTTAGTGCAAACAGTAACTGAAGCCAAATTTAGGGCTTGAGTTAGTCGGTCTGAGTTCATTCACTGACCGACTAGATGATGATCTAGTCGGTCGGTCAATAAACATGAACCGACTAACAGAGTACAAAAATTTTAGAATTTGAAATTTTGAGTTCTCTCCGAATCGCACGTGGACGAAACATCGTAATACTCTGATTAATCATTATACTACCCCATTAAACATCGAAAATCTTAAATTTGACGTTCATGAATAAATCGAGCATAAATTCCGAAAATTCAAACAAAAATCTAGAAAATTCCAATAAATCTAGCATGTGCAAATATAACGAAATTTAATAGCATGCAAGATCATTGAACAAAATGAATCCTAAATCTCGGATTCACCCATAATCCCCAATTCTCGACGCAACCGCACAAAGGAGTCTTCCTTGAGTGGTTTCGTGAAAATATCGGCTATTTGCTTCTGGGTTTCAACGAACACTAAAATGATGTCCTTTTTAGCAACATGATCATCTAAGAAATGGTGATGGACATCTATGTGTTTAGAACGGGAATGGTGTACCGGATTCTTAGAGAGACATATTGCATTTTGGTTGTCCACCATGATAGGGCAAGTATCACAGTTTATACCAAAGTCTTTAAGAGTGTGTCTCATCTAAAGAACCTGAGCACACGCGGCACCGGCGGCAATATATTCCGCCTCAGTGGTTGAAAGTGATACGGAATTCTGCTTCTTGGAAAACCAAGAGACAAGAGAATTTCCTATAAAATGGCAAGTGCCACTAGTACTTTTCCTGTCGGATTTGCATCCCGCATAATCTGCGTCACTATATGAGATTAACTCATATGTGCCAAACTTTGGATAAAGTAATCCAAAATCAAGTGTGTAACTTAAATAACGGAAAATACGTTTTACCGCTACTAAGTGAGATTCCTTAGGTTGAGACTGATAACGAGCACATACATATACGGCAAACATAATATCGGGCCTACTTGCGGTAAGATATAGTAAACTACCTATCATACCTCGATATAGACGAATGTCTACATCTTTACCGCCCGTATCCTTATCAAGATGTGTAGTCGTGCTCATTGGAGTCTTCTTCCCGGAGGCATTCTCCATTCCAAATCGCTTTAGCAACTCCACCATGTACTTGGTTTGGTGGATGAAGATTGCATCGTTCATTTGGCGAATTTGGAGACCTAAGAAATATTTGAGCTCACCCATGTGGCTCATCTCAAATTGATCCTTCATCACATTAGAAAACTCTTCGCAAAGAGTGAAGTTAGTAGCACCGAAAATGATATCATAAACGTATATTTGAACTAAAATTATATCATTATTCGAATACTTAACAAATAATGTAGAATCAACTTCTCCCATTTTAAAACCTAAATCCAAAAGAAAATTCTTTAAACGTCATACCAAGCTCGAGGAGCTTGTCTCAAATCGTAAAGTGCTTTCTTAAGTTTGAAAACATGATTTGGAAAATTTTCATTTATAAAACCCGGATGTTGAGAAACATAAACTTCCTCAACAACATCTCCGTTTAAAAACGCACTTTTTACATCCATTTGAAAGAGTTTAAAATCTTTATGGCATGCAAAAGAAAACAATAATTTAATAGATTCTAATCTAGCTACCGGAGCAAAGGATTCTTCGAAATCAATACCTTCCTCTTACCGATAGCCTTGAGCTACTAACCGAGCTTTGTTCCGGATGACGATTTGGTTTTTGTCGGTCTTGTTCTTGAAAATCCACTTCGTTCCTATAACGGTGTGGTTCTTCGAAGGCAATGGAACAAGCTCCCAAACTTCATTCCTCTCGAATTGAATGAGTTCCTCCTCCATGGCAAGGATCCAAGCACTATCTTCGCATGCTTCGTTAATGTTCTTTGGCTCTATCAAGGAGGCAAAGGCACAATGAGCGAAGTAGTTGACTTGAGATCTCGTCTTGACACTATCATGGATATTGCCAATGACTTGCTCATGAGGATGGTCACGAACGGTATGAAGCCGTTTGGGAATTCCCTGATTACTAGGAACATTCTGAAAAGATTCATTAGTAGGGTTAGTATCAATAGAATCAATAGAATTAGAATTACCAATTGAATCACATAGGACATCCATGGAGTCATCATCATTAGTAATTCTAGTAGGGACAAAGCCTTCATTAAATGAAACATGAAGTGATTCATCGATCGTTGAGGTTCGTTTGTTGTATATCCGGTAGGCTTTGCTACGGGAGGAATATCCAACAAATATCCCCTCATCGGATCTTGGATCAAATTTTTCCAAACTACCATACGTGTTTTTAATAAAACATTTTGCACCGAAAACTCGAAAATGTTTAACTTGAGGCAATCTACCAAACAACAATTCATAACAAGTTTGTTTAGTGCCGGGCCTCAAAAGTATTCTATTAAACACATAGCAAGCGGTATGTACCGCTTCCGCCCAAAATTGATGGCCAAGTTGGCTATCATCAAGCATAGTGTGAGCACATTCCACTAGCGTCCTATTCTTTCTCTCAACAACACCATTTTGAGGAGGTGCGCGAGGGAATGAAAAGGTGTGAGTAATACCAACTTCATCACAAAAATTTAAGAAAGATTCATTCTCAAATTTCCCTCCATGATCACTACGAATAGTGACAATGGTGGTTCCAATGAGATTTTGTACTTTCTTAACAAAAATTGTGAAGTTTTCAAAAGCATCATTTTTATTACTTAAGGAAAATACACAAGTAAATCTAGAAAAGTCATCAACGATGACAAGTCCATAACGTGCATTTCCTAATGAAGCAACTCTAGTTGGCCTAAAAAGATCTAGATGTAAAAGCTCTAGAGGCCGCTTAGAAGAAATGCTTTTCTTATGTTTAAATGACGATTTTGGAAGCTTGCCTCGTTGACACGAGTCACAAAAGCTTTTATTTTGAAAGACAAGTTTAGGGAAGCCTCTAAAAGAATTTAACTTGGAAAGCTTAAAAAGTGCTCCAAAGTTCACATGATCAAAACGTCGATGCCATCTGCCCGGACCAAGTGCGTAGCTGCTCGGTCGAGTATGCATCTGCTCAGTCGAGCAATCAACTGCTCGGTCGGGCAACCTGATGTTTAGCCGAATAGGACGTCAAATACACATTTCAGCACCCTGCTCGGCCGAGCAGTCAACTGCTCGGTCGAGCAGTTAACTGTTCAGCCATATAGGAGGTCAAAAACAAATTTCAGCAGGATTTTTCACCCTACTCGATCGAGTAGAGTCCTCTGCTCGGTCGAATAGGTGTCAAACAGATTTCAGCAGAATTTCAGCACTGCAACATCAGCTTGCAGAAATTCTTCAGGGCTCATCCGACCTCCGATTGGAGCATTCTTGGTGGTGTTGGAACCATCTTAAAGTTTACTATCTGAGAAAAATATCAGAAAAATAGTGAAAAATCCCAGGTGATAGTAGATTTGGAAATAGTGCACGGCTATCCTGTTTCCAGCACTTCGGGTCTCCCGATTCCTTCGTCGCATCATAGTTCGATCGAGCAACCATCTCTCTTGCCCCTTCCTTGCTCCAGTATTCTTCTTTGGCATCTCAAGCATGTCATCATGAGTCTCATTGGTTCTCTCACGTCGTCGATCGTCTTATTGACTCCAAATTGCTCCAATATCGCCCCAAATCCCTGAAATGGATATAAACGCCCTGAAAGTCATATTGTTCCAAATAATAGCACAAAAGCTTATAAAATGGGAGTTTGGAGGGTGAAACATGTCATGAAAATATGCGATAAAACATGTAAAATAGGAGCATATCACTGGTCGAAGATGTCATCAATGCGGGGCAACGGGTACTTGTTCTTCACTGTGACCTTGTTCAGCTCCGATAGTCAATGCACAATTTTCCTCGACCCGTCCTTCTTCTTCACCTACAAGATAGGTGCACCCCAGGGAGAAACACTGGGATGAATGAAACCCTTCTGCAATATCTCATCCAACTGCTTCTTAGCTCTTCTAGCTCTGCATGAGTCATACGGTAAGGCGTCTTCGAAATCGGTTGAGCTCCTGGCATAAGATCAATGTCGAACTCCAATGCTTGATCGGGCGACAGTCCAGAAATGTCTTCTGGGAAGACGTCTTCAAAATCTCTCACCACTGCAGGCTTTTCAGGTTTAGCCAACAAAGATGCAACAATCAAATCACTCGGCTGGGCCTAGAATTTGACAGGCCCAAATGAAGACTTTTACTAATGAACTCAAACACCGGGTGATTAGGAATTTCGAATACCACCTTCTTCCTGTGATAGTCGATCGTGGCATAGAAAGCTCCTAACCAATCAATGCCGAGAACAACATCAAAGTTGGATAGATCGTGGACAATGAAGTTGGCATATAACTCATGTCCACTAATCACTAACGGACAGGGTCTGCATCCCAATGCTACTTTCACTAAACCATTCCCAGTAATGATGTTCCAACACTTGGGGAGAGTGATAGTAGGAATCGAATGCTCAACTACAAACTTCCAGGATAAGATGCACACAAAAGCCCCCGAACCAAACAGGGTCAGGGCTGGGTGAGATGATACTAAGATGACACCTAAGATATAATATAACTAAGTTAAGCATGGTAATCTAATCAAGCATGAATATAAAGAAAAGGGTAAAGACTAGGTCTAGATGTTACCTGCGATCACATCATCCTCAGTCGCAGCCTCTACAGCTGTCATGGTGAAAGTCTGGCACTTTGGCTGGTTGGCCTGCTGAAAATCTCGATTCTGCAAAACCAGATACGGTCCACGCTGTCCAGGTGCAGGTATCATCCGCTGAGCAGGTCCAGGTGATCCAGCGGGTCCAGGTAGAGTGCCGCAGGGGTTGTCCCTCGTAGTATGATCAGGCGATCCACAAACAAGGCACTGGGTCAACAGCCTCCTGCAATCCTTCTTCACATGTCCAGACTTGCTGCAGTAATGACAATTCAGCTGAGCTCGGCTGGAGACGGGTGCAGTTGGCCTCTTGAACTGAGTAGTCTGAACTGGACGAACCATGGGCCTGGGTACACTCCTCTGCAACTCCATCGGGTGCTTCCCTGCCTGACGCGCCTTCTTCTGATTCACGATCAGCTCGTACTTCTTTACCGCCACCAGGACTTCCTCATGAGTAGTAAAAGTGGCCGAGGACATTGAAGCTTGAATGTCCAGATCTAAGCCCTATAAGAAGAGGTGGGCATAGTCCTCTGCGTCCGCCACCAGGGTAGGTGCAAAGGGACTCAGCATGGCGAACTCGGCCTCATATTCATCAACAGTCATGATGTACTGGAACAAGTTTTTGAATCGCTGCTGCATCTCCCTCTTTACAGTCTTGGGAAAGTACTGAGCGTCAAACCTCTGTCGAAAGGTAGTCCATGGAATTGGCTTGATCAGCCTGGTCTCCTTTGCATCCCACTAGTTGCAGGCATTATCCGTCAGCTGCTTCTTTGCTAGCTCCACCCACTCAATCGGATTGACTCGGGAAAGACCCAAGTCATCTTCAGTGCTACGAATCCACTCCTCGGCCCCCCCAGTGGACCCTCTCTTCTAAAGAATCTCTTCAGATGCATTTCTCGAAATTGCTTGGCTCCAGGCTCAAAGTGAGGGTGATATGGTGCAACTGGTGTAGCCTTCTGTCCCTGCTGAACCAGATGGTGTTGAATCTCAAGCATCTCTCTTATGACTCTAAGCATCTAGTGGATATCACCATCTCTGACTCCGACAGCACCGGCTCCAGGTCGAGCATTACGTCTTCCTGCCATTTTGAGACAAGAAAACCCCGAAATAATCTCGTGTATGTGATTACTCTAGATGTTTGGCTAATAATAACATTCTTATTGTTCTGAATTTCTGCAAATGCAGGACCTGTATGGGCCACCACTAAAACCTGTAACGCCCCGCTTCCAAAAAAATGATGGAAGCGAGAACGCTACGAAGGTCCACATGAACTGGAGCGGTGAAGCTCGAGTTCACTAAGCGTTTGTGATAACAATCTTGCATGATTCTTGCATGCATTTCAGAACAATAAAAACATTCATTAATTTCAAGCCACACCCAGAAGTTAGCCGATCATAACCGATTAAACTAACAACTTCTAATACTAACATTTATAACAACTTATGTTTATGAATTAACTTACCAGCTTTAATAGACCCAACCCAAATAACCGATTAACTTGATTAAATTCATTCCATTGGATTAATAATCTCATACCCAATTCTCAATTAAATTCATTTGAACCCATACCCAATAAGCTATACTTCAGCTAAACCCAATAAACCCATACCCAAATAGCATGTTTTAAACCCAATACCCATACCCATTAAGTATAACTTAAAACCCAAAAACCCACACCAAACTAACTTCATACCCAATAGCATAATACCCAAACCCAATAACTAAACTTAAACCAAATAAGAATTTTACCTCTTCTTCTTCTCTTCTAATCTTTTATTCTTTCTGTTTCTTCATTCTCCTTACTTTTCTTTTCCTTTTTTTCCTTGCAGGTGGCTCACGGCAGGGCAAGCGGTAAGGGGGCGTCGGCCTGCACGGGGGGCGATGTTGGCCAGCATGGGGAGCGGCGGCCTGGGCTAGCAAGGGAGGCGGCGGCAACATGCATCTATGGCGGCGACGACCTGCAAGGGCGGTGACGACAGCCTACAAGGGAAGGGGCAGTAGCCTGCTGCTGGTGGCGTGCGCAGTGAGGAGGGGCACGAGAGAGAGGATGGGGTTTTGATTTGTATTTGTTTTGATCTGAAATTGATCTCAGATCTCAATCTCTCCTCTTTCTTCCCTCTAATTTCTGATTTCAGTTTCAATCTTGATTTGGTGACTGTTTTGGTTTGAAATTGGCTCTGTAATTGAAATTTGTAAGGGAATTGGGTTGAATTTCAAAATGATTGTTGCTGAATTGATTTGGGTTTGATTTGATTTGGTCTGTGGTTTGATTGCGATGTGGGTTGGCTGATTTCGATTTGGGTTTGGTTTGAATTGAAATTGTTGATCGGAGAGAGTGGAGGATAAATTGCAAGGAGATAGAAATCTGCAGGAAGATGGAAATTTTGCTGTTGATGCTTGCTGTTATTGTTTGCTGATGTTATAATACGAACAGTGAAGGGGGCAACTTGATGAGGGATAGCTGGATGTGGAGGAGGAACAAAATGAAGATGGTTGCTGGATCTCACCGATATATATCGGTGGGATTCAATCTGGTAGGGTTAGCTTAGTTAATAATTTAGTTAGGAGCAGTTAATGTAACGGCCGCTTTCTGATCGATCGTAGTTTCTGCGTGCACGTGCTTTATCGTGCACGTATTTTATTTGATTATTTCTGGATTCCGAATTTAGCGACACGATGTGCCATTGCAATCGTTTTGGGGTGTAGGATTTTATTGTAAATTTTGGGAACGTCGTCTCATGGCTCGTTTTCTCGCAAAACGACTTTGAATGATAGGGGCGTTTTAGTTATTTGACTCAAAATGCCGTTTTCAATTTTATGTAAATTCTTGGTAGGTGTCACTCATGATCGGGCTCCGTAGATTTGTGCGTCTCGTCTCCATGATCGCCCCGGTATTTTCGGATTATTTTTCTGACGCTCGGATTGCGAGTTATCACCCGGATTAACCCCGACCGTCAATTTTACCCCAATCTGTTTCAAATTTCGAAATTTGATAGCCAAATCTGGATAAATCGCTTTTTAAAATCGTTTTAAAATCTTTCCTAAACTGTTCCGCTAAACCCCACTAGACCTACCGCAACCCGTACACTCTCCACCACTATACCTCTCTCTCTTCTAACCCTTAACATAGGTCTATTTAGCAAACCCATAGTATTATATAATATAATAACCCTAGATTTAACCCTAAATCAAAACCCTAACCTCAAATTTGCTTGCAGCCGCCGCCCCTTCAATCTTTTCCCCCCTTTCTCTCTCAACCCGATCTCTCCTTCCCATCTCCCTCTCGCACTCACCCTGGCCCGCCGTTGCCCCCTCTTCCTCCGACGGCCAGCTCATCGCGCCACCCCCGCCGTCCCCATTGCACGACCCGCTGCACCGGCCGCCGTGACCGACCAACTCGCTGCCACAGTCGTGACGCTCCCGCTTCTCCGCCCGCACACCGTCGCAGCAGTCTCGAGCGACGCCGGCCTCCCCTCGCCCTCGATTTTTCCCCCGCATAGCGCCGCCACCGGCAGTCATAAGCATCGCCCTCCGGTGATCTCGCCGCCGCATGCGCCTTCTCGCATCCCCCGCTCCGCCGCCGTCGCTGAGCCCCGCGTCCCCTCTCCCGATCTCCCACCGGACCTCCTCTAAGCTGTAGCCGCCGCCGGCAACAGCTCCGGCCTCCCTTCCCTCAGACATGCCGGCCACCTAGCCACCGTCCAGCCACCTCGATTCCCCGCGCGTCCATCTTCCCCACGCAAGCATAGGTCAGAGCTCCTCTTCTTCAAGCCCCTCGCGATCTGCCCCTCTGCCATTCATAGCAAACATCCGGTCACCGTTACCTTTGATCCGGCTGCCGTCCACCCCTACTGTCGGAGTTCTCTTTGCTCCGGCCTCCATCGGCAGCACTTGGCGGCCATCTTCTGGCGTAACGCAGCCGTGCAACCCCCTTTTCTCCCCGCGCCGCCTACATCCAGCCATCACCCCGACGTTTCTCCGGCCAAGATCTCCCCGGGGCAGCGAGATAATTGTTGAGAAGGAACATGTTTGGTTATGACATTAACAAGAACGGGACTTCTCGTAGTTCAATCAAGTTCCTGAATCACTGGGTATTGTTGTAGAAACCATCTAATTGGTCATCGCCATACTTTTTAAGCACTTTGAATTCACATCAGACTCGAATTGGCTTGTGGAATATAATGCAGCTGTAGCATCTATCTGTTTCAGGTTTCTGCTTGGATTCGTTGATGGTGTTCTTGACCTCCCATGGCGAGTAAAAATTGGTGTAACCATCGTTCGCCGCCTTTTCCTTATTTATGGCTTATGCTGGACTTACTACAATTATCATACCAAAGCCGCTAGTTCAGTACGTCGGGTAGCCGTTCTGGACTTTGGTAGACTCATCCTCGTTCGATCATCGGAACACCCCGACGACCTCTTCCAGTTACGCCACGCGCAGTCACACATCGATCATCAGCCACTTCGCTGCATTACCCGCAGCCGTTACAATCCTGAGGCGATCCCAAGACGACCTCCACTGCGCTACCCGCAGTCAGGGACACGAGCACCGCCACCGTCTCCAGACCCGACGCCAGATTAAATGCATGTTCCTCACACCAGGTTGGTCCCCCTGACTCGTAGCTCAAACCCACACCGTAGCAAAACTGAAACCTAACTAAAATCGGACAACTGTAACTAAATTTATTTTCTACGCTCTTAAAACGTTTTGAAATAGTAGATTCGACGATTGGACTTTTGAACTGTGCACATAGGATAGAATCGTCGAATAGGACTGAACATCAAAATGTGATGATTGACAAATAGGATAGCCCCGATAACTTAGAAACAAACCCTAATAGGTGTAACGACTGCTTTTCATGTATCTGGATTTATTATAATATAATATATGTTTTGGTGGATTTTCTCCTCATGTGTGGTTTTCGTCCCCGTAGCTTTCATTTTCGATCGATTCGTCGTATTTTCTCGTTTCTTCCTTAGGATTGTCGATTTCGAAGTATGTCATTCGTGACGGACTTCATAACGGTCGCATCTTACTGTTAGATCAAGCCTAGGAGTCTTAGGAATCGATCCCGGGGCCCCGCGCTCCGTATCGGAACTTTTGGTGCTCATTAGCCGGTGTAAGAAGGGGCACCGACCGACTAGATGACGATCCAGTCGGTCGGCAATCCTTCTTGGACCGACTAGTTGGCTTTCTAAATTATTCAGGAGTTACTGTTTATCGTTAGTCGGTCTAAGAACGTTGGTTGACCGACTAGGTTGCAAACTAGTCGGTCAGCAATGCTTCTTTAACCGACTAACTCTTCAACTAAATTTTAGTATCAAGACTGTTCACGCTTAGTCGGTCTAAGAACGTTCATCGACCGACTAGATGCTAAACTAGTCGGTCAGTATTTGTTCTTCGACCGACTAAATCTAAATCCTATTTTCGTTCAGAAGTTACTGTTTACACTTAGTCGGTCTGCGTTGGTCGACCGACCGACTAGTTTCCAAACTAGTCGGTCAGTGGTTGCTCTTTGACCGACTAATCTGTGTTAAAACCCTAATTTCTGGGCAGCCGCCAGCCTAACCTATTTATACCCCTCCCAAACGATTCATCTTCCTCCACTCGACCCAAAACCCTAAAATCTCCCCCATTGAGCCCCCACCTTCCTCCAAGCCTTAATCCTTCATTCCAAGCCCTAAATCCATCATCCAATCCATCCATCAACTCTATCTACCTCTCATTTTCCCCAAATCTCCATCAAATCCCCAAAATCCCCCAAAAACCCTAATTCTCCAAACTTCTCCATTGGTTCCCAGATCTGATCCTAGGGTTCTCCGGAGTGTTTCTTCCGCCTCCTCTCGGTAAGAAATCGATCCCTTGGTGTTTTCATAACCTATTTGTATTTTTATAAAACCCTAATGAAATTTCATGTTGTTTGATGATTGTTTCCCCATAACAGCGATTTCCCCGTAGATTAGCATCCGCGAGACGAACCCTCGTTGATCGTCATCCCCGGTGCTAGGCAAGTGAAACTTGCCACTTAGGGTTTAGGCCATGTTTTAGGTCATTTGCTTGTTTTAGGCGTAAAAGAGGCTAGGCGACGAAATGATACTCGCCTAGGCGCAAATTGGGGAACTAGCTTGACAACGAAGCTAGTTCTGACATTTAGCATGTTGCACAATTACCATGTCACGTTTACTTTCCATTATCGGTACGCAATTTAATTGTCATGTCATTGCATCCTTCATGTATTTCAGTGATTGCGTAGCTTCGCTACAATGTTTGTGTTCCTGGCTCGTGTTCCAGAAGCGGGCCATGTGTTGGTTGATAGCCAATGCCCGAATTGCTTGTTTCCCGGCTAGGTGCACCCCTATGCCAAATGTTTAAGAATGCGAGCTCATGTGCGGGGCAACCCCGGCTCACTTGCTGAGCTCATGTGCGGGGACCCTGGCTCCATTACGTGTGGGTATTAGGGGTAAGAGTTAAGCGGCCAATCAACTGGGAGTCTGCCCGATCAGCAACTGCAGTGGTAAGGCGTAAACTCTGGGTTTTGGGGGTAGTGTTAAGCGGCCAATCGGCGTGAATGTTATACCATTCAGCCGTAAGGCGTAAACCTCTACAACCAACAGTGAAACGTGATTAGTGAATTGATTGAGATTGTTAGTAGCTTGGCAACTCTTGTCTTGTCTTGTCCCGATAATTGTTCTCTTGTACAAATTGTCTTGCCATGTCTTGATTGTGCACTCATGTTATAACTGCCATGTCATGCATACTATAACTGCTAGGTTGCTAGTTGCCTCACTTTCAGTTTCCTTGCCCAAGTCTTTTAGACTTGCTGACATGTGCCCCTTTACTCTTTTGGGTGACACATGTTAGATCCCGAGCCTGAGTACCTTGTTGAGGACGAGGTGTTTGCTGACGTCGAGATCGAGCTTGTGTTTGACGGGGAGTACGTGGACACTGGGGACCAGTCCTAGTGTTTTCGTTGTGTTTCCCTTTTGTTTAGACAGTTGTTTGTTATCGGTGTGTGGCACCTATACTTTGTTAAGTTGTTGGTTTTGTTGGCCTTGTTCTGGGCCTTTAGACTCTTTCTTTTAGCCTGGTGGCTTTTCTGGATGTTAGACTTATTTTCTTGTTGGACAATTTTTGAGATATGAGATTTTTATTCCAGTCTCTCCTTGTGTTATTATTGTTGTTCCGTTGTGGTTACATGGACCTGCTTATGTTTTATTGACGCTTATCGGGTTTGGGGCTTCACAGCTCCACTCTCGTGCGGACCTTTTCACGTCTCGCCTCCATTTTAGGGAAGCGGGTCGTGACAGGTTTTGTTGGTGGCCCATGCAGGTCATTCTGTAACTGCGATTATCGGAATAGCGATAATGATATTAGAATGTCCAATAAACTAAGTTCGACGTCCGAGTCATAAGCTATGAGTCTAATCTGATTCGTTTTCTGTGTCAATAGATGGCAGGAAGACGATTCACCCGTGGTGGGGGCAGCGGTGCGCTCCCTCATGATGAGGAGCCTGAGCGGGAACCCACCAATGGGGAGATGATGCGGATGATGCTCCAGATGATGCAAGTGCAGCAGGGCGTGCTCCTGCAAGTCCAGAATGCTCCACTTGCTCGAGCTGCCCAGGCTCTTTCGGATGCCCCTTGCTCTGAGCCAGGAGCGAAGCAATTTCGGGAGCTGGGTCCCGCATATTTTGATGGTTCTGAGGGTCCTCTGGCTACCGATGAGTGGATTCGGAACATCGAGGACAATCTGAAGATGGCCAAGATCACCCCGGCTGGATGGGTTGATTTGGCGAAGAGGCAACTCAAGGATAATGCTCGGAATTGGTGGGATGCGGAAGAGAAGATGCTAGTGGAGCCGATAGCTTGGGCTACCTTTAAGGCCAGATTTGATGGTGAGTTCTTCCCGAAAGCTGCCAGGGAAGAGATGCTGCAGCGTTTTATCGATGTGAAGCAAGGGAGCTCGTCGGTGGACATGTATCACCAAGAGTTCATGAGGCTGAGTCGGTTTGCACCAAAGATGGTGCAGGACGCTGAGGAGAGAGCTCAGAGGTTCCTACAGGGACTTGCTTCGGAGCTCCAGATTTTTGTGACCTCTTCTGACCGGGAGTCTTATCAGAAGGTTCTAGTAGCAGCCAAGAGGCAGGAGCTGCTCGTGAACCAGAGGAGGGGGTCTATTGTTGGTGCTGGGAAGAGGCCTGTGGAACAGGCGAGAGCTGTGGTTAGACATGGATTCAGGCCTAACCAGCCAGCTCAGTTTAAGAGGCCAGGAGGGCCTATTCTGAAGACTTGCCATTTCTGCGGCAAGCCTGGCCACATCAAGGAACAGTGTCGGAAGTTTTTGGGCCAGTGTCTGGTTTGTGGTGATGCTTCCCATGCCGCGAAGGATTGTCGGCATGCAAATCAGCTGCGGAGGGCGCCTGTTGCAGCACAGCCGTTGCAGCAGCGAGCGTCTGTTCCTGCTGGACGTTGAGCGGCTCTTGTTCCACAGGGGCAGGCTTTTCGGCAGGCTGTTCCGCCGAGGAGGCAGGCTTTTCTGATGACCGTTGTGGAGAGCGAGGCTGTGGATGAGGTTATCGCAGGTAATCCTCAATCTAGCTGTTACTTTCCTAGCTGGTTTTGATTGTTAGATTGTGTTGTTTGCTTGAACATGGTTGTTTGTTAGACTAGGATTTGATTGTTAATTGATTGTTAGGTGTGATTTTGGTTTGCACATTTCCTGCACGAGTCCTCTTTGACTCTGGTGCGTCGATGTGCATCATTTCTCGGAGCTTCGTGGAGAGGCGTTCCTTGTCGACGTCCCCTCTTCCCAAGAGTTGGAATATCGTTACAGGGAATGGCGTGGTCTCGGTGCATCGTGGTTGCAATTCTTGCTCGTTGGTGGTCTGTGGACATGAGCTTTTCGCTGATTTCATTGTCCACGACATCATCAACTATGATGCAGTTCTGGGGATGGACTGGCTTGCGAGCTTCTATGCTACGATCGACTGTCGGAGGAAGAAGGTGGTGTTCGTGATTCCTGGACATCCAGTATTTGAGTTCAGCCGTGGTAGCAGTTCGCTTGGTCCTGTCAGATTTCGGGCCAGGCCGGTGGAGGCTGTGGCATGCAGATGGAGATGGAGTGGCCAGCTGTGGTGCATGATTTTGGCGACGTCTTCCCCGAGGAGATGTCGGGTTTGCCACCTGATCGAGCTTTGGAATTTTCTATTGATCTGGTTTCAGGTGCGCAGCCGATTTCGAAGGCGCCGTATCGTATGGCACCCGCTGAGTTGGAGGAGTTGCGGAAGCAGTTGGATGAGCTCTTGCAGAAGGGTTATATTAATCCTAGCGTGTCTCCGTGGGGAGCACCGGTGTTGCTGGTGAAGAAGAAGGATGGTTCGCGTCGCATGTGCGTGGACTATCAGGAGTTGAATGCGGTGACCATTAAGAATAAATACCCGTTGCCTCGCATCGATGATATTTTTGATCAGCTTGGAGGTTCGAGGGTGTTTTCTAAATTGGATTTGAGGAGTGGTTACCATCAGTTGAAGGTGAAGAAGGATGATGTTCCGAAGACAGCGTTCAGGACGAAGTATGGACACTATGAGTTCGTGGTTATGCCTTTCGGCGTAACTAACGCGCCCGCAGTTTTCATGAATCTGATGAACCTGATTTTCTACGACTTTTTGGATAAGTTTGTCGTTATCTTTATTGACGACATTCTGATATATTCAAAGTCGGAGGAAGAGCATGCATCACACTTGAGGACGGTGTTGGAGATCTTGAGGAAGCATCGTCTGTATGCTAAGTTTTCGAAGTGCGAGTTTTGGCTGGATCGGGTTGCTTTTCTCGGGCATGTGGTGACTGGAGATGGTATTTCTGTGGATCCTGAGAAGATTAGGGCCATCAGAGAGTGGCCTGTTCCGTCGTCTGCGTCTGAGATTCGGAGTTTCCTTGGACTTGCTGGTTACTATCGGCGTTTCATTAAGGACTTTTCCCGTATTGCTGAGCCGATGACCAGGTTGACGCGGAAGGATGTTGCTTTTGTTTGGTCGGGTGATTGCGAGAGTGCTTTTGGTGTTCTGAAGGAGAGGTTGACGACTGCCCCTATTCTTGTTGTGCCTGATCGCAGCGGTGGATTTGAGATCTTTTGCGATGCTTCTGGCAAGGGTCTCGGTTGTGTGTTGCATCAGCACGGGCATATTGTGGCTTATGCGTCCCGTCAGCTTAAGGTTCATGAGAAGAATTACCCGACGCATGATTTGGAGTTGGCTGTCGTTGTGTTTGCTCTTAAGATTTGGAGGCACTTCCTGCTGAGTGAGAAAGTGAAGATTTTCACCGATCACAAAAGCTTGAAGTACATTTTCACTCAGAAGGAGCTCAACATGCGACAGCGTCGATGGTTGGAGCTTATGGTAGATTATGATATTGATTTGCAGTTTCACCCTGGCAAGGTGAATCTGGTTCCAGATGCTTTGAGTAGGCTTCCCGCGGTGATGATTTTGACCTCGCAGTGGAGATTGCAGCAGGATTTTTGTGAGTCTGGCGTGGAGATTGTTCTTCCTGGGGAGGCTTCGTCGTTGATGTACATGCAGGTACAGTCGACGATCGTGGATCGGATTAAGGCTGGCCAGGCTAAGGATCTGAAGCTGGTGAAGATTCGGGAGCAGGTGGAAGCCGGTCTGCGGACTGACTTTTTGATTCATGAGGATGGCTCGCTGAGGTTTGGGGCCAGGTTGTGTGTGCCAGCTGGGGATATCAGAGAGGAATTGATGGTGGAGGCACACAGTTCGCCGTATTCTGTGCATCCTGGTGGCACCAAGATGTACCAGGATCTTCGTCTGAATTATTGGTGGCATGGTATGAAGAGAAGCGTGGCTCGGAGTGTAGCCAAGTGCTTGGTTTGCCAGCAAGTGAAGGCGGAGCATCAGCGTTCGGCCGGGTTGCTACAACCGCTTCCGATTCCGGAGTGGAAATGGCAACACATCACTATGGATTTCGTGACTGGACTACCTCGGAGTCCGAAGCAGAATGACGCGATTTGGGTGATCGTAGATCGATTGACCAAATCCGCGCACTTTATTCCGTTCCGAGTGGGACAGTCCACTGAGGCGCTAGCGAGGAGATATATGGAGGTAAAATTCTTTTACTCTCCGTTTTTATTTCCTTTTCCCTAGTGTGGATAGTGATGTAACGTGAATCGTGCAGGAGGTTGTGCGACTTCACGGAGTCCCCGTGAGTATAGTGTCGGACAGGGACACGAGGTTCACATCTCAGTTCTGGCAGAGTTTGCAGAAGAGTTTGGGTACGCGTCTGAGTTTCAGCACGGCGTACCATCCGCAGACGGATGGCCAGTCCGAGAGGACGATTCAGATTTTGGAAGACATGCTGAGGGCGTGCATGTTGGATTTCAAGGGTTCGTGGGAGGACCATCTGCATTTGGTGGAGTTCTCTTACAACAACAGCTTCCAGGCGAGTATTGGCATGGCGCCTTTCGCCGCTCTTTATGGGAGGAAATGTCGATCGCCATTAAGTTGGGATGACGTCGGTGATCGGGAGTTGTTGGGACCTGAGATGATCGTGGAGGCAGTGGATATCGTCAGGAATATTCGGGAGAGGTTGAGAATTGCTCAGGACCGTTTTAAGCATTGGGCGGATGCTAAACGTCGACCTTTGGAGTTTCAGCCGGGCGATCATGTGTTCTTGAAGATTTCCCCGAATCGGGGTGTGATCCGTTTCGGGAAGCGAGGGAAGTTGAGCCCGCGATACATTGGACCATTTGATGTTCTGGAGAGGGTTGGCGAGGTAGCTTAGCGCTTGGCCTTGCCGCCATCTTTGGAAGGAGTTCACAATGTTTTCCATGTGTCGCAGCTTCGTCGTTACATTAGCGACCCATCTCATGCGGTAGATTTTTCGGAGATTACCGTTCGCCCCGATATGACGTATGACCAGCATCCAGTGCAGATTCTGGACATGCGTCAGAAATCGCTTCGGAACAAGATTGTCAATCTTGTGAGGGTGATGTGGCGACACGGCTCACCTGGAGAGTCTACTTGGGAGAATGAGGATGAGATGCGAGAGCGTTTCCCACTTTTGTTTCCGGACTCGTGAGTATTCGGAAATTCCGAGGACGGAATTTTTCTTAAGTTGGGGAGGATGTAACGACTGCTTTTCATGTATCTGGATTTATTATAATATAATATATGTTTTGGTGGATTTTCTCCTCATGTGTGGTTTTCGTCCCCGTAGCTTTCATTTTCGATCGATTCGTCGTATTTTCTCGTTTCTTCCTTAGGATTGTCGATTTCGAAGTATGTCATTCGTGACGGAATTCATAACGGTCGTATCTTACTGTTAGATCAAGCCTAGGAGTCTTAGGAATCGATCCCGGGGCCCCGCGCTCCGTATCGGAACTTTTGGTGCTCATTAGCCTGTGTAAGAAGGGGCACCGACCGACTAGATGACGATCCAGTCGGTCGGCAATCCTTCTTGGACCGACTAGTTGGCTTTCTAAATTATTCAGGAGTTACTGTTTATCGTTAGTCGGTCTAAGAACGTTGGTTGACCGACTAGGTTGCAAACTAGTCGGTCAGCAATGCTTCTTTAACCGACTAACTCTTCAACTAAATTTTAGTATCAAGACTGTTCACGCTTAGTCGGTCTAAGAACGTTCATCGACCGACTAGATACTAAACTAGTCGGTCAGTATTTGTTCTTCGACCGACTAAATCTAAATCCTATTTTCGTTCAGAAGTTACTGTTTACACTTAGTCGGTCTGCGTTGGTCGACTGACCGACTAGTTTCCAAACTAGTCGGTCAGTGGTTGCTCTTTGACCGACTAATCTGTGTTAAAACCCTAATTTCTGGGCAGCCGCCAGCCTAACCTATTTATACCCCTCCCAAACGATTTCATCTTCCTCCACTCGACCCAAAACCCTAAAATCTCCCCCATTGAGCCCCCACCTTCCTCCAAGCCTTAATCCTTCATTCCAAGCCCTAAATCCATCATCCAATCCATCCATCAACTCTATCTACCTCTCATTTTCCCCAAATCTCCATCAAATCCCCAAAATCCCCCCAAAACCCTAATTCTCCAAACTTCTCCATTGGTTCCCAGATCTGATCCTAGGGTTCTCCGGAGTGTTTCTTCCGCCTCCTCTCGGTAAGAAATCGATCCCTTGGTGTTTTCATAACCTATTTGTATTTTTATAAAACCCTAATGAAATTTCATGTTGTTTGATGATTGTTTCCCCATAACAGCGATTTCCCCGTAGATTAGCATCCGCGAGACGAACCCTCGTTGATCGTCATCCCCGGTGCTAGGCAAGTGAAACTTGCCACTTAGGGTTTAGGCCATGTTTTAGGCCATTTGCTTGTTTTAGGGGTAAAAGAGGCTAGGCGACGAAATGATACTCGCCTAGGCGCAAATTGGGGAACTAGCTTGACAACGAAGCTAGTTCTGACATTTAGCATGTTGCACAATTACCATGTCACGTTTACTTTCCATTATCGGTACGCAATTTAATTGTCATGTCATTGCATCCTTCATGTATTTTAGTGATTGCGTAGCTTCGCTACAATGTTTGTGTTCCTGGCTCGTGTTCCAGAAGCGGGCCATGTGTTGGTTGATAGCCAATGCCCGAATTGCTTGTTTCCCGGCTAGGTGCACCCCTATGCCAAATGTTTAAGAATGCGAGCTCATGTGCGGGGCAACCCCGGCTCACTTGCTGAGCTCATGTGCGGGGACCCTGGCTCCATTACGTGTGGGTATTGGGGGTAAGAGTTAAGCGGCCAATCAACTGGGAGTCTGCCCGATCAGCAACTGCAGTGGTAAGGTGTAAACTCTGGGTTTTAGGGTAGTGTTAAGCGGCCAATCGGCGTGAATGTTATACCATTCAGCCGTAAGGCGTAAACATCTACTAACAACAGTGAAACGTGATTAGTGAATTGATTGAGATTGTTAGTAGCTTGGCTACTCTTGTCTTGTCTTGTCCCGATAATTGTTCTCTTGTACAAATTGTCTTGCCATGTCTTGATTGTGCACTCATGTTATAACTGCCATGTCATGCATACTATAACTGCTAGGTTGCTAGTTACCTCACTTTCAGTTTCCTTGCCCAAGTCTTTTAGACTTGCTGACATGTGCCCCTTTACTCTTTTGGGTGACACATGTTAGATCCCGAGCCTGAGTACCTTGTTGAGGACGAGGTGTTTGCTGACGTCGAGCCCGAGCTTGTGTTTGACGGGGAGTACGTGGACACTGGGACCAGTCCTAGTGTTTTCGTTGTGTTTCCCTTTTGTTTAGACAGTTGTTTATTATCGGTGCGTGGCACCTATACTTTGTTAAGTTGTTGGTTTTGTTGGCCTTGTTCTGGGCCTTTAGACTCTTTCTTTTAGCCTGGTGGCTTTTCTGGATGTTGGACTTATTTTCTTGTTGGACAATTTTTGAGATATGAGATTTTTATTCCAGTCTCTCCTTGTGTTATTATTGTTGTTCCGTTGTGGTTACAGGGACCTGCTTATGTTTTATTGACGCTTATAGGGTTTGGGGCTTCACAGCTCCACTCTCGTGCGGACCTTTTCACGTCTCGCCTCCATTTTAGGGAAGCGGGTCGTGACAATAGGACTTGATAAAAATCGCGACTTGACACCATCGCCGTGACACTGTTTCAGACGGACTACCGTGGACGCGAAGCTTGGAAGAGACGCTTTGAGAGGACGACACGCTCGCCATCGCAGGCAAGTGTATCCACTTACACTTTTGGCCGTGCTTAGGCCTTAGTTGGTTAGAACTGATAACTGTGAACAAATAGAACCGGACGTGAAATGATAGCGTCCGGGACGACTCCTGACGGCTCAGACTTGACGACGAAGTGTGAGCCTGACAACAACAACTTTTGATATTGTAGGGCTATCATGTGTGTGCGTGTGTATGGACACCCTAGAATAACCATTCCCGTCTTGTTACGTCCCGTCCCTTCTTGCACAGCCTGCGGGCAATAGGGCACTCTTCGAGTGATCCCTTATACAGATTCACAGCCTGCGGGCAATATGGCACTCTTTGAGTGATCCCTTGTACAGATTCACAGCCTGCGGGAAATAGTGCACTCTCCAAGCTAGAGAGAGTGATCCCTTGTATGGATACACAGCCTGCAGGCAATAGGGCACTCGCCAAGCTAGAGCGAGTGATCCCTTGTACTGTTGTCTTGTCTTCCTTGGGGTTTGGGGTTGGGTTGAGCGTGCGCACGGCAAGAGGGTCTGATTCCCCTCGAACCGTAAGGCGTGAACCCTTTCGTGTCTCACTTGTCTTGTCTTGTCTTGTCCTGTCACGTCCCGTCTTGTCATGACACCTGTAGGTTAGTCCCGTAGTTGGTAGCACACGCTACGACTACTACCTATCCCGTTTTACTTTCCTGCTGCATTACTTCCTGTTGTGTTACTCTGTTGTAACCACTGCATGCTAATCAACCAGTAAACTGTTATGTAATAGAACCTCAGCATGCTAATCAACCAGTAAACCGTTGTTTAAAGTTCGGTGCACTTGAAATAAAGTCTAACCCTTCTTGTAGACTTTACCTGATGTACAGTTCCTTTCTCCTGGTGCTGTACGTCAGGTGCTCAGCCAGAGTTCGTGGACGATGCAGATTCACTGGAGTACGAGGAGCCGAGGACGTCGACCCAGAGTACGTGCCTGACGAGGACCAGACCTAGAGGTCTTTTTAGTCGTCAATTTCAGAGGTTACTCCTTTTAGTTTACTTTTAAATATTTCGTTGCCATGCTTAGGCTTCTTCTTAGACTTTGTACTCGTTGGATATTATATCTCTAATTTAATGAATGCAACTTCCTTTCTGTACTTTCTATTGTTTTGAACTTTATTAATGCAAGAACCTAAAATTTTAAAATGGTACCCCTACAGACGCTTATTGGGTCCGAGCTCCTCAGCTCTGGCCTAAGCGGGCCTTAGTCACGCTTCACCTCCGTATTTTTGGGAAGCGGGACGTGACATGTTTTAGTGGTGGCCCATGCAGGTCATGCAAAAGTTCGGAACAATAAAAGAACCGCATTCATTTAATATCCACGTACAAGTCTGAATTAGGTTCCCAGTCTTAAATGGTAGGAAGACTTAGATAGACACCCAGGTTGACAGTCTGACGCCTTGGTTAGGAATTAGTCATCCTCGTCCTAGGATACCTTAGTGGCCGCACTTGACTCTGACCGTGTTAGTTTTCTAGAGCCCTTCTCTTTTAGTCGCTCGCTCGGGTCCATCGACTTCGGGCCCAGCAGAATGTGACCTTGATTCTTTTAGGAACCATCCCTTAGATCCAAATTATAGTCTAGCTCATTAGGATGTCTTAAAGCTGAATTATCCTGATTTTAGACGACCCGATGACTAAAACCCCTGACTTCTAGTGTCCCTCTGATCATTACACTTTTGTGTTATCGACCGTAATGTTCCATCGTAACTCTTCACGATTCGTATCCTGCACATATTCTTCGAGCGATCATTTTCCTGTCTCCCGATTCACGTGATCGTTTCCTGACGATTATCGTCGATCATTCGAATCCCTTCATTGACCAATTCTGCTTCCTCTAAAAGTATTTTCGAAATTTATTATTAAGTCTTTCGCTCAACTTAACTTCTTTGAAAACCCCTATATTATATACTTCTGTAACGGCCTGTTTCTATCGTACCTTCTTCGTGCACGTGCTTTCGATCGTGCACGTGTTTATTTTAGACTTTATTTGTATTTGAACGTTTTTGTGTGGTATGTCGTCGTGATCGTCTCTGAAAGTATTAGATTGTGGAACAACTTTGGAACGATATATCTCGAGTCGTTCTTCCGCGATTCTAACTTATTTGACGTGACGTCGCGACTTTCTGTTTTGACGCGAGACGTTTCTATTTTTAGTTTCGTCTCTCGACATCGAAATTTAGATCCGTCTTCTCCACCCTCTTTCTTTAGTCGTCCCGAACACCCCAGAATTATTTTACAATTTTTGGACTTAATTTGACCTATTTTCCATTTTTTGGAAGTTTTAAATAATTTTAAAACCTATTTTTATAAGAGTTTTAATTACAATAAAATTCCTATATTATAATAACGCTTTAAAGAATTTTCTGACCAAATTTCAGAATTTTTGGCCGCACCCATCTCGTGTGAGGGAGCGAAGAGTAAATCTATTTTTAATTAATTATTTTAATTATTTAATTACGTTTTTATTAAACCCTAACCCTAACCCTAGCTCTAACCTATTTATATTAGCCCTAGGATAAATTATTTTCGCATTACAAAAACCCTAGCCGTCAAAAACACCCTTCCGACGTTCGTCGCAACGTTGCGACGATCGTCCAATGCACGACCGGAGCTCACCCCCGCAAATCCAAGTGCACGACCGGTGCTCCGCTCCGCATCGCCGCTGCATCGGTCCGCTGCATCGCCCCCTGCTGTCGCCCCGCTCCGACCGAGGCCGTCGCTCGGTCTGACCGAGAGAACAGCCCGCACCCGCTTAGTTGCCGTCCGCTCCGCTCCGCTCCGCATCGCCAAGCGCCCGACCGACCCGCTTTGTCGGTCTGACCGAGAGGCCGCTCCGCATCGCCCAAGCGCTGCACGCCCGCACCCCCACAGCGCCCGACCGACGGGATCCATCGGTCAGACCGAAGGATTCCCTCGCACAGCACGAGCCCCCGCCTCCGCGGCACTGCTCAGCGTCCGACCGAGAGGAACCACCGCACCGACCAAGCCCGACCGACCGAACTTCGTCGCAAGTTGGTTTCTCCCACACCAACTTCTGTGGTGGGCCCCCCAAGTTCTCCTGAGGTGTTGTGGGCCCCCTTGGACCCCTAGCACTGCTGTGGGCCCCACTTGGACGTGCCACTTCGCGGATTTGCCGGCTACGACGTTGCGACACGTCGTAGGCCTTCGTCGCAAGTTTCGAATTTTGGAGAATCGTGCGAGGACCAGATCTGAAGCGGAGGAGTTCTCCGATCAGACACGACATCCATTCCACGACAAACTCCGGTTCATGTTGGTTCCCCGAAACTCGTAGAAACCCCCACAATAGCTGATTGAACCCTAAACTAAAAACCGTCAACTTGAACTAAATTTATTTTTCCAGCACCTGTAAAACGTTGTACGAACATAGAAAATCGACGAACGGACTTTGTTGACTGTGCACATAGGATAGATCGTCGATTAGGCTGAAACATCAAAAAGTTACTTTTGACGAATAGGATAGTCCCGAAAACCTAGAAATGAAACCTAATAGGATTTGATGAATTTGAGACCTGACATCGTCGTCGTGGCGATATTTCGGACGAGACGCTTGGACGAGACGCTTCGAGTGGACGACACACTCGCCATTTCAGGCAAGTGTACCCACTTGCGTTTTTTGACTGTGCTTTGGTCTTAGGTTGCTAGAACTGTTAGACTGTGAATGTATAGAACCGGACGTGAAATGATAGCGTCCGGGACGACTCCTGACGGCTCAGACTTGACGACGAAGTCTGAGCCTGACAACAACAACTTTTGATGCTGTAGGGCTATCATGTGTGTGCGTGTGTGTGGACACCCTAGAATAACCCTTCCTGTCGTGTCACGACACGTCCTGTCTTGCACAGCCCGCTGGGCAATAGGGCACTCGCCGAGTGATCCCTTGTACTGATTCACAGCCTGCGGGCAATAGGGCACTCTCCAAGTTAGAGAGAGTGATCCCTTGTACTGATACACAGCCCGAGGGCAATAGGGCACTCTCCAAGCTAGAGAGAGTGATCCCTTGTACTGATTCTCAGCCTGCGGGCAATAGGGCACTCGCCAAGCTAGAGCGAGTGATCCCTTGTACTGGTGTCATGTCTTGTCTTGTCTTGGGGTTTGGGTTTGGGTTGAGCGTGCGCACGGTAAGAGGGTCTGATCCCCCTCGAACCGTAAGGTGTGAACCCTTTCGTGTCTCACTTGTCTTGTCCTGCCTTGTTTCCGTCACGTCACGTCTTGTCTTGACACCTGTAGGTTAGTCCCGTAGTTGGTAGCACACGCTACGACTACTACTTGTCCCGTTTTACTTTCCTGCTGCGTTACTTCCTGTCGTGTTACTCTGTTATAACCACAGCATGCTAATCAACAAGTAAACTGTTGTGTAAAAGAACCTCAGCATGCTAATCAACCAGTAAACCGTTGTTTAAAGTTCGGTGCACTTGCAGTAAAGTCTAACCCTTCTTGTAGACTTTACCTGACGTACAGTTCCTTTTTCTTGGGTGCTGTACGTCAGGTGTTCAGCCATAGATCGTGGACGAGGCAGACTCGCTGGAGTACGTGGAGCCGAGGACGTCGTCATCAGAGTACGTACCTGACAAGGACCAGACCTTGAGGTCTTTTTAGTCGACACTTTCAGAGGTTACTGCTTTTAGTTTTGTCTTTTTGGTAGTTGTTGCCATGCTTAGGCTTCTTTTAGACTTTGTACTTGTTGGATATCATATCTCTAATTTAATGAATGCAATATCTTTTCCGTACTTTTGTTGTTCCTAAACTTTATAAATGCAAGAACCTGAAATTCTTTAATATGGTACCTCTACAGACGCTTATTGGGTCCGAGCTTCTAAAGCTCTGGCCTAAGCGGGCCTCGTCACGTTTCGCTTCTGTCCATTTTGGGAAGCGGGGCGTGACAGGTTTTAGTGGTGGCCCATGCAGGTCTTGCAACAGTTCGGAATAATAAAAGTACCGCATTCATTTGATATCCACGTACAAGTCTGAATTAGTTTCCCCGTCTTAGATAGTAGGAAGACTTAGGTAGACGTCCCAGGTTGATAGTCGGATGCCTTGGTTAAGATTTAGTCGTCCTCGTCCTAGACTATTTTAGCATCCCCATTTGATCCTGATCATATTAGATACTTAGAGTCCTTCTTTTAGTTAGTCTCTCGTCCAGCTCCATCGACTTCGGGCCCAGCAGAACGTAACCTCGATTCTCTTAGGAACCTTCTCTTTAGATCCTGATTATATTCTAGCTCATTAGGAAGTCTTAGAGCTGAGTTATCCTAATCTTTAGACGACCCGATGATTAGAATCCTTGTCCTCTAGCATCCCTCTGATCCTTACAAATTTTGTGCTATCGACCATAGAGTCCCATCGTAGCTCTTCACGATTCATATCTTACGCGTAATCTTCATGCGATCATTTTTCCTTTCTCTCGATTCTCGTGATCGTTTCCTGACGATCATCATCGATCATTCGAATCCCCTCCTTGACCAATTCTACCTCCTCTAAAATTATTTTCGACCTTCCTTATTAAGTTTTCGCTCTGGCTTGATTTCTTTGAAAACCCCTATATTATATATTTAAAATTTGTTGTTTTGGATCGAGTTAAAACTTTTAATTGACTTGGAGCTTTGTTGGACGTAAATGTTTTAAGTCAATATCTCGCATTATTTGCATTATTTCCAAAATATATATATTACTTTTAGAAACTACACAATTTATTTCTACTATCTGGTACATATTTTCGAATTTTTCCCTTTCTCAAAACCTGCTTCCTTTAAAAGTATTTTCGAAATTCATTATTAAGTTCTCCGCCCAATTTGGCTTCTTTGAAAACTTTTATTAATTATTTAAAATTTCTTACTTTCGGTTGAGTTAAAATTCTTTCGCAAATTTTGAAACCTTTCGGTCGTAAAAGTTTTAAGTTACGGCCTCGTACTTATTATCCATCGTATTTAGTTTTAAAACTTTGTTACCATTTCGGAAATTCAATATATCATTTTTTTTCTAACCTACGAAATTTATTTTTAACCATTTACTTACGTACCTTAGAATACTTTTCTAAAACAAAGGGGGATTTTAAATTTCTTACATATAAACATCTCTATGTTCATCGTGCTCATACTTCAAGAATGTTTGTTTAAATTTATTTCATTTGCAAAACAATCGCTACATTATCCTACTTTTATTCCTTCATCTAACTTTTTCCAAATAGTAATAATTTTACTATCTACTCCTTTTCCCCACTTATTTTTATAAAAGTATAAAGTATACGATATCATATTTTACTCGTAAATTTCCTTCATCTATCTAGTTATTCTGAGAAATATTTTTGTCTCATCCAACCAACTATCTCTTTTCTCCTTCTTATTTGAGCTCGCTCTTTCCGATCTTATTTCGTTTCGTTTTTGTTCTAGTTTTCTTTTCCTTCTATTATTTAGACATTAGACCTTGTAGTTATTCATGCTATCTTCAGTTTAAGAGTAGGCCCTTTGGTAGGTGATGTCGTTGCAGTGCCTGAGTATAGGTAGAGTGTGTAGACCTGTATGAATGTGTGTTCTTTAGGATCCCGATGATTGCCTTTTGTGTCTTGAATGTGTCCTCAGTGTTAACCATGGTATGCAGGAAGTTGTCTGAATGACGGTATTCATACTTATATGAATGGTGTCATCGCAGGCAGATCCTTAGACTTAGTTTTAGTTTTAATGGATGGTTTATCTTGGTTGTATGTGACTGTATCAAAAACTTTGTTTTCTTTAAACCAAATCTTTAAAGTTTTCAAACTAGCTCACAAGATCAAAAATCACTTAACCTCCCTCATCCATTACCGCAACACCACACGTTTTTCCAAATGTTTTAAAATATTTCTTTGGCCTTAAGTCCCTCTTTTTCTCTTCTCTTTTCTCCCTTAAACGAAAGTTTTCGTGTTTATGGTTGTTATATTAGTTGGGACTAGCTATCATCGTTATAGGATTTTGTTTGCAAGTAGGCTTGGAGTGAGATAAGTTTTATTATGTCAATGATTGATTGACTTTAGGAATGCAAGGATGATGGATTAGAATATCTTTTGGATGAAAAGAATGAACTGTCTCAGACTTATTTATAAAACCGAAGTGTGGTGGACTCAATGGAGAATTCTGGTTGAATGAGAATATATGCGAGGAGATGAGAACTTATCAGACTTGAGGCTTAGACGGGTGGTAGATATGAGTAACTGCGGAGAATAATATGAGTTAGGGTGATCATGAGATTGAGTAGAGTTTTTATTAGCATCGAGACTTGATTGATGAGTTGATGTGAGAAGACTTTGAGAATAACACGACTTGTTGAGATTAATGGATGATTAGACAGTCGGACTTAATTTTGGTTGGGATTAGTTATAATGAGTAGGATAAGATGTGGTTCTGACAGATCAAATTATTTGGTGGACGAATTTATAGGGAGATATGACGAGAGTGTATTGAAGACTCGACGATTGCTGAATGGTGAAGGTATTATAGGATAGACAAATGTTTTTGTCTTGGATTGGTAGTTGACTAGAATCTCATTTTTCTTGGAGATTGATTAATCTTGGGGAGAGATTTAGAAATTTAAAAGATATTAATGAGTGATGATGATGTTTAGTGAAGTGGTACGATATCAGAAGATGATTATTATTTTTATGAGAACTTGGAGATTGGAATTTGGAACGGTAGTGATGGATCTATATTATTAGGAGGTGAGTTTAGTCGTGGCTTTGCCTAGTGAAAAGATGGATTATGAGGGATTATTAAGGAACGTTGTTCGAAGTTACAGGATTAGAAATCTTTATGGGTAGATATGATAGTTGCGGGTATAAGGTTATATGGGTAATATTATTACTAGTGTGAGTGATTCCGAGGGCGGAATCATTTCTAAGGTGGGTAGAATGTAACGGCCTGTTTCTATCGTACCTTCTTCGTGCACGTGCTTTCGATCGTGCACGTGTTTATTTTAGACTTTATTTGTATTTGAACGTTTTTGTGTGGTATGTCGTCGTGATCGTCTCTGAAAGTATTAGATTGTGGAACAACTTTGGAACGACATATCTCGAGTCGTTCTTCCGCGATTCTAACTTATTTGACGTGACGTCGCGACTTTCTGTTTTGACGCGAGACGTTTCTATTTTTAGTTTCGTCTCTCGATATCGAAATTTAGATCCGTCTTCTCCACCCTCTTTCTTTAGTCGTCCCGAACACCCCAGAATTATTTTACAATTTTTGGACTTAATTTGACCTATTTTCCATTTTTTTGGAAGTTTTAAATAATTTTAAAACCTATTTTTATAAGAGTTTTAATTACAATAAAATTCCTATATTATAATAACATTTTAAAGAATTTTCTGACCAAATTTCAGAATTTTTGGCCGCACCCATCTCGTGTGAGGGAGAGAAGAGTAAATCTATTTTTAATTAATTATTTTAATTATTTAATTATGTTTTTATTAAACCCTAACCCTAACCCTAGCTCTAACCTATTTATATTAGCCCAAGGATAAATTATTTTCGCATTACAAAAACCCTAGCCGTCAAAAACACCATCCCGACGTTCATCGCAACGTTGCGACGATCGTCCAATGCACGACCGGAGCTCACCCCCGCAAATCCAAGTGCACGACCGGCGCTCCGCTCCGCATCGCCGCTGCATCGCTCCGCTGCATCGCCCCCCCGCTGTCGCCCCGCTCCGACTGAGGCCGTCGCTCGGTCTGACCGAGAGAACAGCCCGCACCCGCTTCGTTGCCGTCCGCTCCGCTCCGCTCCGCTCCGCATCGCCAAGCGCCCGACCGACCCGCTTTGTCGGTCTGACCGAGAGGCCGCTCCGCATCGCCCAAGCGCTGCACGCCCGCACCCCCACAGCGCCCGACCGACGGGATCCATCGGTCAGACCGAAGGATTCCCTCGCACAGCACGAGCCCCCGCCTCCGCTGCACTGCTCTGCGTCCGACCGAGAGCCCCTCTTGGTCTGACCGAGAGGAACCACCGCACCGACCAAGCCCGACCGACCGAACTTCGTCGCAAGTTGGTTTCTCCCACACCAACTTCTGTGGTGGGCCCCCCAAGTTCTCCTGAGGTGTTGTGGGCCCCCTTGGACCCCTAGCACTGCTGTGGGCCCCACTTGGACGTGCCACTTCGCGGATTTGCCGTCTGCGACGTTGCGACATGTCGTAGGCCTTCGTCGCAAGTTTCGACTTTTGGAGAATCGTGCGAGGACCAGATCTGAAGCTGAGGAGTTCTCCGATCAGACACGACATCCATTCCACGACAAACTCCGGTTCAGGTTGGTTCCCCGAAACTCGTAGAAACCCCCACAATAGCTTATTGAACCCTAAACTAAAAACCGTCAACTTGAACTAAATTTATTTTTCCAGCACCTGTAAAACGTTGTACGAACATAGAAAATCGACGAACGGACTTTGTTGACTGTGCACATAGGATAGATCGTCGATTAGGTTGAAACATCAAAAAGTGACTTTTGACGAATAGGATAGTCCCGAAAACCTAGAAATGAAACCTAATAGGATTTGATGAATTTGAGACCTGACATCGTCGCCGTGGCGATATTTCGGACGAGACGCTTGGACGAGACGCTTCGAGAGGACGACACACTCGCCATTTCAGGCAAGTGTACCCACTTGCGTTTTTTGACCGTGCTTTGGTCTTAGGTTGCTAGAACTGTTAGACTGTGAATGTATAGAACCGGACGTGAAATGATAGCGTCCGGGACGACTCCTGACGGCTCAGACTTGACGACGAAGTCTGAGCCTGACAACAACAACTTTTGATGCTGTAGGGCTATCATGTGTGTGCGTGTGTGTGGACACCCTAGAATAACCCTTCCTGTCATGTCACGACACGTCCCGTCTTGCACAGCCCGCTGGGCAATAGGGCACTCGCCGAGTGATCCCTTGTACTGATTCACAGCCTGCGGGCAATAGGGCACTCTCCAAGTTAGAGAGAGTGATCCCTTGTACTGATACACAGCCCGAGGGCAATAGGACACTCTCCAAGCTAGAGAGAGTGATCCCTTGTATTGATTCTCAGCCTGCGGGCAATAGGGCACTCGCCAAGCTAGAGCGAGTGATCCCTTGTACTGGTGTCATGTCTTGTCTTGTCTTGGGGTTTGGGGTTGGGTTGAGCGTGCGCACGGCAAGAGGGTCTGATCCCCCTCGAACCGTAAGGCGTGAACCCTTTCGTGTCTCACTTGTCTTGTCCTGCCTTGTTTCCGTCACGTCACGTCTTGTCTTGACACCTGTAGGTTAGTCCCGTAGTTGGTAGCACACGCTACGACTACTACTTGTCCCGTTTTACTTTCCTGCTGCGTTACTTCCTGTCGTGTTACTCTGTTATAACCACAGCATGCTAATCAACAAGTAAACTGTTGTGTAAAAGAACCTCAGCATGCTAATCAACCAGTAAACCGTTGTTTAAAGTTCTGTGCACTTGCAGTAAAGTCTAACCCTTCTTGTAGACTTTACCTGACGTACAGTTCCTTTTTCTTGGGTGCTGTACGTCAGGTGTTCAGCCATAGATCGTGGACGAGGCAGACTCGCTGGAGTACGTGGAGCCGAGGACGTCGTCATCAGAGTACGTACCTGACAAGGACCAGACCTTGAGGTCTTTTTAGTCGACACTTTCAGAGGTTACTGCTTTTAGTTTTGTCTTTTTGGTAGTTGTTGCCATGCTTAGGCTTCTTTTAGACTTTGTACTTGTTAGATATCATATCTCTAATTTAATGAATGCAATATCTTTTCCGTACTTTTGTTGTTCCTAAACTTTATAAATGCAAGAACCTGAAATTCTTTAATATGGTACCTCTACAGACGCTTATTGGGTCCAAGCTTCTAAAGCTCTGGCCTAAGCGGGCCTCGTCACGTTTCGCTTCCGTCCATTTTGGGAAGCGGGGCGTAACAACTTCAAATTTTTTTTTCGGTTGAGTTAAAATTCTTTCGCTGATCTTGAAACCTCTCTGGTCGTAAAATTATTTTACTATATCGTACCTATTTTCAAATCGACATCTTTCGTGTTTCAGTTTTAAAATTCTATAATCAAATATATATATATATATATTACTCTTCTAAACTACGAAATTTTACCATGCGTACTTTTAGAATATTTTCTAAACCAAAGAGAACTTTAAATTTCTTCTCGTATATGTATAAACAGCCCTATGTTCATCGTGCTCATACTTCAAGAATTCTTGTTTAAACTTACTTTCATTTACAAAACAATCGCTATCTCATTCTACTTTTATTTCTTCATTCAACTCTTTTCCAAATTGTAATAATTTTACTGTCACGCCCCGCTTCCCGAAAGATTGAGCAGCGAGGCATGGCCAGCCCGCATGGACTAGAGCCGTTGAGGCTCGGGGTCCAATAAGCGTCCATGACAAGTTATGATGCGGAGGGGAAGGTCCGATCAAATGATTTAGCATGAAACAACAGAAATAGCAGTAAAAAATATTATTCAAACGCAGAAGGTAACCAACAAAGAGTTTAACATAAAGACTAAAACTGTACGTACCGGAGGCAACTAAAGAGGAAAGAGTCTGCTGGGGTCCTCAGAGTGTGACAGCTCGGACAAGTCTGAGACATGTGTAAAACACATGTCAGCAACGAACTAATGAGACCATAAGTTAAAGCAGTTATACAATTCTAGCAGTTCTAAATGGAATTTAAAAGACAACTACACAGGCAGTTCTAGAAAGCAGGAAACAAGTAATGGTTATTCTAATCGATCTGCTAGGGGTGTCCATCTAGTCAGATCGTCTAAGAGTTGTTCATGTAGTTCTCTCAATCTGCCAGGGGTGTCCATCTGGTCAGATTGTCCAAGTCTAGAAAAGGTCAAACAACAGGAATGCATCCCTGCGAAGCAGGCAGGAGTGCACCAACTGCGATACAAATATAAAGCCTAAGGACTCAAGCTGCGCAGGCGGAAGGGAGCTACCCCCCAGGCCCAGCTAGACTCTTTTGTCCTACCCCACCAGCGAGTCGTTTGTGTTATGGACACGAGCCAACAAACGCTCCATCTAGATACGAGACAAGACAAGGATCACGAATGATACAGCATATCATACCGGAGCGCACCAGTCACGGGTGAGCCAAAGCTGGGGAGCACCAGTTCTCAATGGTCACCCCCGTCGTCGATCCGAAACAAATCATTAATCATGAATGATACTACGTATCATACCGGAGCGCACCAGTCACGGGTGAGCCAAAGCTGGGGAGCAACAGTTCTCAATGGTCACCCCCCGTCATCGATTAACTATCCATAAGTGAGACATTCCTGGACGAGCCAACAAACGTTCCACAAGTCCGTAAGTGAGCCGTCTCTGGGCTAGCCAGCAGATGCTCCACAAGAGTAGTGCCAACCTCCGTATAGGAGAGGCCCACGCCTGTGATCTTCTACAAAGATCCACATAATTATAATGTCTGGCTTATTAATTAGCATGTGAGGTTCAAGTTGCATTTTAAAAGTGGGTTCGAGCAGAAAGTAACATGTGATCATTTTCAAGTATTTTGCAGAAATAAATCTAGCAGTTCTAACATCAATTCTAGAAAAGTATAAAAGCAGTAACTAAAGTCTCATTCCTTGCCTGAAAGATTCCAGCAAGGATGTAGTCCAGCAGGGTCTGGGTCAACCAACGGATCTACGGAACCTCAACAAGACGCGAGAGCTACTCTGACGTCAGGTAGCGACGTCAGGGGTTGAATTTCGGCATCGTACCGGGTACGACGGCGTCGACTCGGAAACGGTAACGGGTCGCGGAGGAAACGTATCATATCTGCGTTAACGGATTTATAGTCAAGCTAAAGAATTTAAACATCATTAAGGTTAACATTCATATACACTGTTTACTAACTTACTTGCTAACATATAATAACTAACCTATATATCATGAAAGTTATGATAGTTCCCATAAACTTGTATGCTACAACTTTCCATATACTGCATTTCGCAAGCACTGTTATATTATGCTATACTAGTATTATGAGCATTATAAGTACTGTGAGGTTTAGAAGTAACATGTTATAATCGGAAGTTTAGCATCATGATGAATATGTATATAACACCAAAGCATATAGTTATATACCCACCGTTGGAATGAAGTTAACAGTTCTCAAAGCCCATCTATTCCTATTAGTTCATAGGGTATAGGGTACTGATCATGTGGTACTGCTTTGGAACTTTAACTTGATTTTAAGGAAACTCACCAACTTAACTCATGTCTGCTGCTTCTCCTATACTTCTTTGTTTCTCTCCTTCATTCTCTTTCCCCCCGTTTTCCCCTTCTTGCATGAGAAATCGAGGCAGCCACGGGGAGGAGCCCGGCTCGACGGGGCTAGGGATGGCGTGCGGCGGTACAGCGCAGATCAGATCCGGCGGCGGTTGGGTTCGCAGGTGGGCTGTGGTCAGAGGAAGGCACAGTTGTCGGAGATTGGGAGGCGATGGCTCTTCAAAGAGGTGACATGAGGTGTGTGACTTCGGCTCAGGGCGGAGGACACCGAGTTTGGGGCGGTGCCGAGCGGTTGGGCTCGGAGGTGGGCTGTGGTGGTGTTTCGAAGGGGGATGGCCGCAGAGATGGCGAGGGATCGCCGGAGGGCTTGGCGACATGGGCGTGGGCTGGCGAGGTGATGGCTGCCGGAGGGGATACGACGGGAGGCCAGAGTCGACGGGGAGCGCAGAGATGGGTGAGGCGAGGGGCCTGCGGTGATGGTCGGGCGGAGCTCTGTTCCGAGCAGGGGAATTGAGGGAAAACAGGGGAATTTGTGCAACAGCCGTGGCGAGGTGGTCCGACAACACAGGAGGAGGGTGCGGCCACATGAGGTTGAAGGGGGTTCGGCATGTGTGGGGGTGGAGTTCGTTGGGTGGTGGCCGTGGAGATCCGCCGGAGGTCGGCAGTCCAAGTGGGGGGTTCGGCCATCACATATGGAGGAGGGATGGCTCGGTTCTGGAAATGGCCGGAGTATGAGGAGGGGAGAGGAGCCTTGCCGAAGTATGTTGGCCGGAGGAGACAACCGAAGAGTAGCTGGGGTGCTGCAGTTCATGGGTGGCTGATCGGCATCTGAAGGGGAGTTTCACCGGAAGTATGGGTGGAGAGCGGTTTCCGGCAGTCTGAGGAGCGCCGCCGAGGTGTTTGGTCGCGATCTAGATGGGGTCATCGACAGTTGGTCACGAGAGGGGAGGAAGGCGATGGTAGGGTGTCGCGGCGTTGCGTGTTCTTCCACGTGGGGGAGAAAACATACAGGGCGGCGCTCGTTCGTTAGGCTGTGAAATTTTTCTTTGAGAAAACCTAGATATAATCTTTTAAAGGGGTAGTCACATGAGTAGGGGGAAATAGGGCAGCTGTGGTCCTAGGGTAAAAGAGCTAAGGCTGGAAGGGTTATATAAGGATAGGGGAAAGAATGGGTTGCAGCACGTGAGCCTAGGCCTAAGCTTAGGTTTCTTACTCCTATTATTATTGTTAAAAAACATTGTTGTGTGGGGTATGGAAAGGCAGCATGCGAAAAACTTAGGCCTTTGGGTCTAGGTCAAAATAATTTAAGATGTACAGTAATACAAAAATTATTAGGGAATAGAAGCAGGGTGAAACTTAGGGTTTGCATGTGCGTTACGTGCACGTGCATCGAGGCATGGGTCCGGGGCATGCACAGAGCTCCGAGACACCCAAGTGCACCTGCGTGCGGGGCTGGTTGGGTCCGGTTATGCTGATACAGTGGAAAACGCCGCGTCGGATCAATACGCGTGATACTACCGAGATACGCGTTCTGTTCGCGCACGCGGGGTCTCACTGGTCTACGGGGGTCGCCTACAGGTTCCTGTCATAAGTACGATCATGTACGTGTGGTTCTTCCCAGAATCACCCGTCGATTTGCGTGTATAGCGTGTTGTTCAAACGGTCGGTGCATAAAGCAATTCCAGTGTGAACGAGGTGTTGGCTTGGGTTGACACGTGTTCCCAAGTCGGACACGAGTCACGGAGGCTATCTATAGGTTCAAGCAAGGTTCCAGGGTCCTATTGCGTGCACAGATGACATCTGCTATGCACACAGACCAAATCACTTTACGTACAGACCTAATTGCTGTGCACACACACAAAATTCAAATTGGCCCGAAAACAGGCCGTTACATTTACCATCTGCTCACTTTTCCCTACATATCTTTGTAAGTATAAAAGTATATGATATCATATCGTACACGTAATTCTCCTTTCATCTGTCTAATTATTTTGAGAAATATTTCTGTCCCATCCAACCAACTATCTCCATATCCCGCCTTATTTGAACTCGTTCCCTCCGATACTTTTCGTTACACTCCTGGTTTCTGTTTTTTTCTTAGGTTATGTAGACATTAGTCCCTGTAGTTTTCCATGCTACCTCCAGTATAGGAGTAGGCCCTTGGTAGATGATGTTGTCGTGATGCATGAGTATAGGTAGAGTGTGTAGACCTGTATGAGTGTGTCATCTTTAGGATCCTGATAATTGCCTTTTGTGTCTTGAATGTGTACTCAGTGTTAACCATGATATGATTGAAGTTGTCTGAATGACGGTATTTATACATATATTAATAGGGTCATAGCAGGCAATTTCCTTATACGTAGTTTTTTGCGATTATAGAATAGCTTATCTTTGACTGCATATGATTGTATCAAAACTTTGTTTTTCTTTTAAACCAAATCTTTAAAGTTTTGAAACTAGCCACGAGATCATAACCCACCTATCCTCCCTCATCCATTATACCGACTTCACACGTTTTTCCCCATGTCTTTTTTTAAAGAAAAAAAATGTGTGTTTGGCCTTAAAATTTCTTTGCACTTCTCCCCTCTTTGAAGTGTTATTTTCATTATTGTTATATTATTAGGATTGGTTAGTATTGCTATAGGGTTATGTTTGCGGGTAGGCTTAGAGTGAGGTGTGATAGGTTGTAGCGATGATTAATTGATTTTTGAAACATAAGGGATATTAGATTAGATTTCCTTCGGTTGAATGGAACGAGGTGTTCAAGACTTATCTATAATACAAATGCTTGAGGAACTCAATGGAAATGATAGTTGGATGAAATTATACGTAGGGAGGTGAGTGCTTATCAGAACGGAAAAATTAGACGAGTGGTAGACGAGAGTAGCTAGGACGGGATGGTATGAGTTAGGATGATCGTGAGAATGAGTAGAACATTGTAAGCATCAAGACTTCGTGGTCGAGTTGACGTGAGAAGGCTTCGAGAATGATATGACGTGTAGAGAATAAATGGATGGTTAGATAGTCGGACTTGTTATTGGTTGGGATTAGCCATAGTGAGTAGGATAAGATGTGATTTTGATAGTTCAATTAGTTGGCGGATAGACTTATCGGAAGATATGACAAGTAATGTATTGATCACACGGCGATTATTGATTTACGAAAGGTATGATGAGATAGGCAAATGTTCGCCTTGGATTGGTGATCGACTAGAACATAAGTTTAGCAATTGATTAATATGGGGAAGAGATTGAGAAATATATAAATGTTATGGAGCAATGATGTTTAATAGAGTGGTATGGTATGAGGAGATGATTATTAATCTTTCATGAGAACTTGGGTTGGAAGTTTGACGGTAGTGATGGGTCTATAGCTAAGTATTAGGAGGCGAGTTTAGTCGTGGCATTGTCCAGTGATAAGATGGGTTATGAAGGATTATTTAAAGAACATTGTTTGAAGTTATAAGATTAGCGATCTATATGTGTAGATATGAGAGTTTCGGGTATAGGGTTATGTAGATGAGTGATTCCGAGGACGGAATCATTTCTAAGGTGGGTAGAATGTAACGGCCGCTTTCTAACCGATCGTAGTTTCTGCGTGCACGTGCTTTATCGTGCACGTATTTTATTTGATTATTTCTGGATTTCGAATTTAGCGACGCGATGTGCCATTGCGATCGTTTTGGGGTATTGGATTTTATTGTAAATTTTGGGAACGTCGTCTCATGGCTCGTTTTCTCACAAAACGACTTTGAATGATAGGGGCGTTTTAGTCATTTGACTCAAAACGCCGTTTTCAATTTTATGTAAATTCTCGGTAGGTGTCACGCACGATCGGGCTCCGTAAATCTGTGCGTCTTATCTCCACGATCGCCCCGGTATTTTCGATTATTTTTCTGACGCCCGGATTGCGAGTTATCACCCGGATTAACCCTGACCGTCGATTTTACCCCAATCTGTTTCAAAATTCGAAATTTGATAGCCAAACCTGGCTAAATCGCTTTTTAAAATCGTTTTAAAATCTTTCCTAAACTGTTCCGCTAAACCCCACTAGACCTACCCCAACCCGTACACTCTCCATCCCTATACCTCTCTCTCTTCTAACCCTTAACATAGGTCTATTTAGCAAACCCATAGTATTATATAATATAATAACCCTAGATTTAACCCTAAATCAAAACCCTAACCTCAAATTTGCTTGCAGCCGCCGCCCCTTCAATCTTTTCCCCCTTTCTCTCTCAACCCGATCTCTCCTTCCCATCTCCCTCTCGCACTCACCCTGGCCCACCGTTGCCCCCTCTTCCTCCGACGGCCAGCTCATCGCGCCACCCCACCGTCCCCGCTGCACGGCCTGCTGTACCGGCCGCCGTGACTGACCAACTCGCTGCCACAGCTGCGACGCCCCCGCTTCTCCGCCCGCACGCCGTCGCAGCAGTCTCGAGCGACGCCGGCCTCCCCTCGCCCTCGTTTTTTCCCCCGCACAGCGCCACCGCCAGCGGTCATCAGCGCCGCCCTCCAGTGATCTCGCCGTTGCACGTGCCCTCTCGCATCCCCCGCTCTGCTGCCGTCGCTGAGCCCCGCGTCCCCTCTCCCGATCTCCCTCTGGACCTCCTCTAAGCCGTAGCCGCCGCCGGCAATAGCTCCGGCCTCCCTTCCCTCAGACATGCCGGCCACCTAGCCGCTGTCCAGCCACCTCGATTCCCTGCGCGTCCATCTTCCCCACGCAAGCACAGATCAGAGCTCCTCTTCTTCAAGCCCCTCGCGATCTGCCCCTCTGCCATGCACAGTAAACATCCGGCCACCGTCACCTTTGATCCGGCTGCCGTCCACCTCTACTGTCAGAGTTCTCTTTGCTCCGGCCTCCATCGGCAGCACTTGGCGGCCATCTTCTGGCGCAACACAGTCATGCAACCCCCTTTTCTCCCCGCGTCGCCTACATCCGGCCATCACCCTAACGTTTCTCCGGCCAAGATCTCCCAGGGGCAGCGAGATAATTGTTGAGAAGGAACATGTTTGGTTATGACATTAACAAGAACGGGACTTCTCGCGGTTCAATCAAGTGCCTGAATCACTGGGTATTGTTGTAGAAACCATCTAATTGGTCATCGCCATACTTTTTCAGCACTTCGAATTCACATCAGACTCGAATTGGCTTGTGGAATATAATGCAGCTGTAGCATCTATCTGTTTCAGGTTTCTGCTTGGATTCGTTGATGATGTTCTTGACCTCCCATGGCGAGTAAAAATTGGTGTAACCATCGCTCGCCGCCCTTTCCTTATTGATGGCTTATGCTGGACTTACTACAATTATCATACCAAAGCCGCTAGTTCAGTACGTCGGGCAGCCGTTCTGGACTTTGGTAGACTCATCCTCGTTTGATCAACGGAACACCCCGACGACCTCTTCTAGTTACGCCACGCGCAGTCACGCATCGATCATCAGCCACTTCACTGCACTACCCGCAGCCATTACAATCCTGAGGCGATCCCGAGACGACCTCCACTGCGCTACCTGCAGTCGGGGACACGAGCACCGCGACCGTCTCCAGACCCGACGCCAGATTAAATGCATGTTCCTCACACCAGGTTGGTCCCCCTGACTCGTAGCTCAAACCCACACCGTAGCAAAACTGAACCCTAACTAAAATCGGACAACTGTAACTAAATTTATTTTCTACGCTCTTAAAATGTTGTGAAACAGTAGATTCGACGACTGGACTTTTGAACTGTGCACATAGGATAGAATCGTCGAATAGGACTGAACATCAAAATGTGATGATTGACAAATATGATAGTCCCGATAACTTAGAAACAAACCCTAATAGGACTTGATGAAAATCGCGACCTGACACCGTCGCCGTGACACTGTTTCAGACGGACTACCGCGGACGCGACGCTTGGAAGAGACGCTTCGAGAGGACGACACACTCGCCATCGCATGAAAGTGTATCCACTTGCACTTTTGGCCGTGCTTAGGCCTTAGTTGGTTAGAACTGATAACTGTGAACAAATAGAACTGGACGTGAAATGATAGCGTCCGGGACGACTCCTGACGGCTCAGACTTGACGACGAAGTCTGAGCCTGACAACAACAACTTTTGATATTGTAGGGCTATCATGTGTGTGCGTGTGTGTGGACACCCTAGAATAACCATTCCCATCTTGTCACGTCCCATCCCTTCTTGCATAGCCTGCGGGCAATAGGACACTCTTCGAGTGATCCCTTGTACAGATTCACAGCCTGCGGGTAATAGGGCACTCTTCGAGTGATCCCTTATACAGATTCACAGCCTGCGGGCAATAGGGCACTCTCCAAGCTAGAGAGAGTGATCCCTTGTATGGATACACAGCCTGCGGGTAATAGGGCACTCGCTAAGCTAGAGCGAGTGATCCCTTGTACTGTTGTCTTGTCTTGTCTTGTCTTCCTTAGGGTTTGGGGTTGGGTTGAGCGTGCGCACGGCAAGAGGGTCTGATCCCCCTCGAACCGTAAGGTGTGAACCCTTTCGTGTCTTACTTGTCTTGTCTTGTCTTGTCCCGTCACGTCCCGTCTTGTCATGACACCTGTAGGTTAGTCCCGTAGTTGGTAGCACACGCTACGACTACTACCTGTCCCGTTTTACTTTCCTGCTGCGTTACATCCTGTGGTGTTACTCTGTTATAACCACTGCATGCTAATCAACCAGTAAACTGTTGTGTAATAGAACCTCGGCATGCTAATCAACCAGTAAACCGTTGTTTATAGTTCGGTGCACTTACAGTAAAGTCTAACCCATCTTGTAGACTTTACCTGACGTACAGTTCCTTTCTCCTGGTGCTGTACGTCAGGTGCTCAGCCAGAGTTCGTGGACAAGGCAGATTCACTGGAGTATGAGGAGCCGAGGACGTCGACCTAGAGTACGTGCCTGACGAGGACCAGACCTAGAGGTCTTTTTAGTCGTCACTTTCAGAGGTTACTGCTTTTAGTTTACTTTTAAATATTTCGTTGCCATGCTTAGGCTTCTTCTTAGACTTTGTACTTGTTGGATATTATATCTCTAATTTAATGAATGCAACTTCCTTTCTGTACTTTCTGTTGTTTCGAACTTTATTAATGCAAGAACCTAAAATTTTAAAATGGTACCCCTATAGACGCTTATTGGGTCCGAGCTCCTCAGCTCTGGCCTAAGCGGGCCTTAGTCATGCTTCGCCTCCGTATTTTTGGGAAGCGGGGCGTGACAGTTAATTAGGGTTATAAGTTAATTAATCACGACATGGTAAAAATTTAAAGATAGAGACGCGCTCGCGTCAATGCGTAGAAATAGAACTTATGCACGAAAACATTCGGACGATCAAAATAAAGTACGTGTACACAACAATCAACACGCCTAGAAATACCGGTCGTTACAATGGACATGTCAGAGGATGGTGGATTCCAGCTCATATTTGGTCACCCATTCATGGCGACAGCTGGGGTGCTGATCGATGTTCGAGAGGGCACTCTTTCCCTCAATGTGGGAAACATTGAGATGGAATTTCAGCTACCCAAGCCTATGAGAGAGAGCACCTACTATGGATGTTGGCTATCTGGAGTTGATAGAAGACGAGCTCGTTGCGGAATTCACATCCGAGGAGATCTTTTCTGACCCCCTGCTGCAGGGCGAGGATGGAGGTGTAAACCCGCTATATGACAAGCCGGTGGCGGCTTACTTACAGGTGCTGGACGAGGACCCAGATGCTGGATTAATCACGCACGTGCTCGCCATGCTTGCCTTAGAGGATAACGACCCGGATGTCATGACGATTAAAGGACTGGCTGCTACACTGTCCTTAGGGCACCACAAAGAAAAGAAGGGAACGAGGGTGAAGGAGGATCAGAGGACCACTGAGGGTCCCATGGAGGCGTTTAACCAACCAGCTCCACAGGGTTGTCGACAAGAACGACGAGCGCATCTCATGTGCTCCCAACATTTAGCCTCACTAAGTATCAGGGGTCGAGCTAATGACCGTAAACAAGCGCTTGGCAGGAGGCAACCCGGCCTATTTTCTCGTTATTTTGATTCTAGTAGAATCTTTCGTGCTCTTTAGAATAAAAATCTTATAACTCAAAAATTTCTGATGCATTTCAATTCTTGCAGGAACTCGACGGTCGTGATGTCAAACAAAAGGGGGGAAGCAGCATGTTGAGCTGGAGGCGATGATCGAAGAAGAATACGACAAGATGGAGTAGCAGGCTGCCTGTAGCAGACACTTGGTCAAGCGGATGCCACGCTCGACCGAGCATGGCTTCAGCTGGAGAGCCAGAATAGAGCCAAACCATATGTCACTCGACCGAGCACCTAGCATGCTCGACCGAGCGATCAGCTCCTCTGGAGGCTGCTCGAAACGCAAAAGGGGGGCACAATCTAAGGATGCTCGACCAAGCACTTAGTCACTCGACCGAGCACCCAACTGCCAAGCACCCTATTTATAGGGCCAGGGCTGCTCACTCGAGTTCGTTTCCCCCTTTCCTCTACTTCTCCTCGAGCGAGCGCCCCCTTGGATCAATTTCCCCTTTCGATTCCGACCTCCTCCTTGGATCTCCTCCACTTCCCATCAAGCGAGCACCCCCTTGGATCTCCTCCACTTCCTCTCGAGCAAGCCCCCCGTTGATCTCCTCCCCATCTCGATTCCGACCTCCCCCGCCCCTATTCCACACCACTCCTCCCCACCGCCCCACCCTACCTCCTCCTCCCCAATTTTCAAAGCCCTAAATCCCAATTCTTCCACCAAATTGGAAAGAAATCAAAATTTTGAACCCCAAATTTGAATTACGAAGGGATTGGAGAGCTCGTAGGAGATTATCATCTGGCTTGGGTGACGTCACACGCTTGGGAGCACAGATTTCGTGACTAGGGCACGTAGAGCACGTGGATTTGGGACTCGTCTCATCGCTACTTGCGTATACTCTTTATGCACTTGCATTTATATTTATATATCATTATCATGTATGGTTTACTATTGGTTTGCTTGAGCACGCACATCATGACTCGCAGGGCACACATCCGCTCACCTTCTCACACACCACCACCCCCCCTCCAACACAACCACCTAAAAAGAAAAATGGTACCCTCCCTAGGGCATGCACCACCACATGTGATCCCACACCGTCACCACCCCCATTACCTACACACCCACCTGCTAAGAGGAAGCGCACGGCTCCTTCTTCCTCGTCTAGGACACGAGCCACCACATGAGAGACAGCTCCACCACCACCACCACCACCTCCTCCACCCCACCTGCATAGCTGGAGGGTGTGCCCCTAGAGACGTACAACATCAAATTCATGGATGACGCACATCTTCACAAATTTGCCGAACTCTCTAAGTGCCAAGTCATTTCCACTAAGTTTGCCGACTTAGGAGCCCTAGAGCAGCTAGGTCTCTTGCCAGGGGTTAGGCAGCTTTATCGAAACCTAGGCTTGGAGCACTTCTTAGGGTTGACGGCAAATACATACACTCGCCTCACCCTAGAAGCCCTCAGCTCCTTGAATTACACTGATAGAGGGATATCATTCAGGTTACTGGACAAGGAGTTAGAATTCATTTATGGATAGGGGAGAGCACGGTCCCAAACCGACGGTTTGGGACCTAAACCGAACCAGACCGTATAAGTAGCGGTTTCTCACAGGCCAGACCAAACCAGACCACTAGACCGACGGTTTTTGAGCCGACGAAAACCGCTTGGAGCGGTTTGGTTCGGTTTGGAACCGCGGTTCAGACATATGATGACGAAAGATCCCCTCGTATACCCAATTTTGCTAAATATAGACTTTGTCATTAAAATAATTTCATGGCATGGCTTCCTTTCTATGCTCATTATTAACCCAAGGAAAATTAGGCACTGCATCGCTTGCATGAGTTCTAACTGTGACTGCGACATATGCGGTTATTATTATTCTATGTATTTTCATTTTTCTATAGCAGTTAGGGTGCATTCATCACTAGATGTTGTATCAAAATGGTATTTGATGCTGAATTGATGGTCAATTGCGTTGTTGGAGTGGAAATAATGACGTCTTTTTGAGAACTATGCGTCAAAATATGAGGGTTAGTCACAACTAAATGAAAATGGAATGAAATGCATTGCTGCCTGCTCGTAATGCAGAAGAAATTAAGAGGCCAATCGATTCAAGAAAGAGAGAGAATTACAGATAACACGATAAGGAAATATTGAGCTCATAGTCAACCGTACTTGAGCATAGTAGCGCTAACCAAGATGAACTTCTCTTTTTTGAGACCGTGCTCTCCCCTACTAGGGTTAAAATCCTAACAGATTTCCAGCACAATATATAATATATGTTAGGAGTCGGTTCGGTTCGATTTGAGTGGTTTCGATAGGGTGAAACCAAACCAGACCATATAAGTGGTGGTTTCCAATGATTGAGACCAAACCAGACCGATGGAGAGCGGTTCGGTTCGTTTTTTGGCTCGGTCTGGTTCGGTCCGGTTCGGTTCGGGCGGTTTGAGCAAACCGTGCTCACCCCTACTTATGGAGGACTCTGTAAGTTATTCTGGTGGCCCGCTGTCCCAGTTGATGGTTCTTCCTATCACCCTGGCAAGGATACTCCCCTCGTCGTTCACTCCACTCACTTCTGTGAGAGGATCTCCGACCGACCCGTCTTTAGCACCAGCCACTCCAAGTCACCATCCATTATCCATCCAAGCATTCGATATGCCCAACGCCACCTTGCCACCACCATCCTTTGCATGTCTGAGGCCAGGACCATGTCTACCGTCCAACTCGTCCTCTTGTGGGCCCTTACTCTCCCCACTGAGGAGTGGCTAAATGGTACCTACCTTCCTGCATATTATATAGACCATGTCCCAAGTCTTCTATGACCACCTGATCTTCGCTGCTACCCTGCAGAAGGGCCCCGTCTGTTGTGGTGGTTTCTTTACCCTCATCGACCAGCAGACCCATCTTGCTCTCCCCGATGACTTATTAGAGGCACTGGCCCTACCACTCTATTGAAGTGTCCATATTTTACATGTTTTTATCGCATCATTTCATGTCATATTCACCTCCAAACTCCATATTTTCATATATTATCGCGCTTTTAACGCCATATTCGAGTTTTGTATAGCTAGATGGATTTTCAGGAGTTTTAGAGCAAATTGGAGATATTTTGGGACATGGAGACATCCGACACGTCCAAGACGTCATTAGCAAGGCTCCATGAGAGTTCGCCGAGGAATGGAAGAAGATTGGATGAGTGGAGGTGTAACGGCCGGTACTCACTATTCGTTATACGGCTATGCGTATAGCAATTTTGGGTACCTGATTGGTTTTGTTGCTATGTATGTGAGTCGTGTCGTTGAGTTAATGGGGCCGCAGCACCTTGGTTGCATCCTTAGCAAGCCAACCCCTGAAGTGTGCCCAACTTGGGATTACTGTCGCCTTTGGACCCCGTATCCTTTGTACGCTTTTCGTGCATGTAGTCTTGTTCGTGTACGTAATTATTTTAGACTTTGTTTGTATCCGAACCCTTTGGTGTGATATGCCATTGTGACCCTTTGGAAGAGTATTAAATTATGGAATTATTTTGGAACGTCATTTCACGGGTCGTTCTCTCACGATTTCACGGGTCGTGAGGCCATTTCATTTTTAGTTTCGTTTCTCGTCGTCGAAATCGTGATCCGTCTTCCTTGTTTTGTTTCTCTCGACGGTACGGTCACCCCAGTATTTATCTTATAATTTTTGAGCCCGTTTGACCCACTTTCACCTTTTTCCTCCGCTTAAATATTGTTTACCCCTAAGTTCACATAGTTTAAGTCCATAATAATTTTTATTAATAATAATATTCTCCTTAGTGTTGGCCCAGCCCATTTTCTTAGCCTTGGCCGCATACCCAACACATGAGAGAGAGAGGGTGTGAGATTTGGGTTTTAATAATTTATAATAACATTTCTAAACCTAAAAACAACACTACCTATAATCCTAACAACCCTAAGCTATCCCTACCCCACGTTTTCAGTCCCCTATCATCACGTGAGCCTCTCCCCTGTTAAAATAACCTTGGGCTATCAAATTTTTCCACAGCAACCCAAAACAAATAGCCGCCGGCCCTAGTTTTCTCGCACACAACCCTAACCGCGGCCTTCTTCACGCCCTTCGGCCCTTCCACCGGTCGCCGACCGGCCTTCTCCCCTCCTCTGACGTGCCCCACCCCTAGCCGCCGTGGACCGCCGCTGCGCCGCCGGAAAGCCCCGTAGCAACCGCTGTAAGCAGCAGCAGCAACACACAACAGCAGCAGCGGTGGCGACCGCCGCTGCCGCCACCGCCCGTGCCATCTGTTCATCCCTGTCGACCCTCCAGGCCCCCACTACCGTCTGGGTTCCCCCTCAGGCTGCCATTGATCTGAAACAGCGAGCCCCCTCGCTGTTACATGTTTATAATGACGTTCCGACGCGTCGTTTCGTCTTCTCGTCGCTCTCTCGCTGTTGGGTTCTTCCGACAGCCCTCTACCTCTCCTAGATGTATTTTACGACGTCACTATCATCCCCTACGATGCTTAACGTCGTAGTCTTCATGTACGTCGACCCGTTCATCCCCGTTCGTCGATATGGCTTCCCGTGAGCCGTAAAACGTCAACCGATCACTTTGCTCACTGTTTGGAATCTATTCGCTGATCTCGTCGCTGTCCAAGGATTGGTGATCGTAGGAATCTATTTTGGAATCTGGAATTAGGAGCATTTTCTTATTCCAACCCCTGGCGTCACTACCCGACGCCAGTGTAGCTCTCGCGGAGTGTAAGGGTAATTTTCTGATCACTTAGGACCCCCAACAAATGCATGCTAATCAAGATTAAAATCGGTATTTAAATTGCTTTGTAAATCACTAATGAAGATAATCTAATTTGGGACTGTAGGCTGGTGAATCCGAGCACATAGGTAGATTGGACTGATTGGACGGTGTATTCAGAACGACTGATTGCAGGTAAGTGAAACTTGCCAAACTTGTGTTTTTAGGCCATGTCTTAGGCCATTCCCCGTTTTAGCGTAAAAGAGACTAGGCGACGAAATGATACTCGCCTAGACGCAATTTTAAGATCTAGCTTGACAACGAAGCTAGATCTGGCACCCTGCCATGTCATTCATTCATTTCGCCTACCACGTTTAATTTCCATATCTGTACGCTCTTTACTTTTGCTCTGCCATGCCTGTGATGTTTAAATTCCTTATCTGTATGTACATTATTTGTAATCTTGCCATGCCATGCATCATTCCATGCTTGAATGTTTGTTTTCGTAGCACATGTTACTTGTACTTCCTTGTTCAGGCTAGGCACCTACGTTGCAGGCACAACCCTATGCCAAATACACTTCCTGGCTCGTGATCCAGAAGCGGGCTACATGTGTTGGTCAAAATCCAATGCCCGATTACATGTGGAGGGGTAGGGTTAAGCGACCACTAAGCGTAGAAGTGTGCCCGTACAGCCACTTCAGCTGTAAGGCTTAAACTCTGTGCACGACTTGTTTACTTGACTTATAAATCCATGTGAATGTGTTAGTATCTTTGCTACCCATGCCATGTCATACTTTATTACTTATTTCATTCATATCTTAAACTGCCATGTCATCGCATACTTTTAGAACTGCTAGGTTGTTTTTCTTTCTTTTTTGTTTCCTTGCACAAGTCTCTTGTAGACTTGCTGACATGCGCCCTCATCTCTTTTGGGTATCGCAAGTTAGTTGCTGAGCCAGAGTCCGTTGCTGAGGACGAGGAGTTTGTTGACAATGAGCCTGGGTCCACTGTTGACGTGGAGTACGAGGACACCGGCGACCAGTCGTAGAGACTTCTTATGATGTTACTTTCATCTTAGATCTTGTTAGGTTGTTGGTGCGTATCGCCTTTTCCTTTCTATACGTTTGTTTATTTCTGTTGGCCATGCTTGGGCCTTTTAGACTCTTTTTAGCCTGGTGGCTTTTCTGTGAAGTTGAACTTTATTTGTGGACATTCAGAGATTGAAATAATATTATTATCTCTCTTTCTATTATTTTTTTTTCTGTTTTGCAATTTGCAAGGACCTATACTTGGTTATTCCAGACGTTTTACAGACTGGAGCCTCACAGCTTCACGTCTGAGCAGACTTTTCATGCCTCGCCTTCCGTTTATGGGAAGCGGGTCGTGATTCGGAGTGAATATTGCATATTTAACCCCCTTATTAGTCCTATTTTGTGCCCATATGATGCTTAATTTATCTCTAATACATTCGTATTTTTCTCATCATCATTTATTAGAGAAATTACTCTATTTGTGCACAAAACGTGAATTTGATTGTGTATTTCTGCATTTTTATATTTTTCCTAGCATCGTCTCGATCTCACGATTCCAACGACTATTTATTTGTATTTTTCTGAGATCTGTGCTAATTTCTATGAATTTTTGAATGCAGAATACCATTTATTGGAATTAAAATAAGTTTGCACGAATCTTGGCGGCCACGTGGCGCAATCCTGTCGACTCCCGCTCGAATCCAACGCATCCTATCAAGCGGCGACGCGGCTTTTTATCGACCGTCAGATCGAGATCCGACGGCTCACGAACGCGGAGCGCTGCGTTTTCATACGCATACGGGGCGGGGCGACGTGGCGCATTCTTGGGCGTGCGATCGCGATCCAACGGTCCAGCTCCATGCGGGGATCAGCGAACGAAGCGGCGCGATCAGCACCGTTGGATTTCAATCCAACGGTCTAAACTCAATCCGAATGGAAATCGGATGCGGGCGAAAGTCGAACCCGCTAGCGTTCCACGTGGCGCATTCGGAGGAGATCGCGCCTAGATGGACGGCCAGAAATCGAAGCGGCTAGTGGGTATGGGTTTAAGTGAAATGGGTGCGGGTTTGAACCCGTTAAGCGCCCCAAACCCGCAATGCTATTATATAAGCGTATTTCTAGGGTTTTGGGGCGTATTCTGGCGTATTTTGGGACTTTTGGAGCGGCTACTGTGCGTATTTCTCCAGGGGAAAATTCTGAAAAATTCCAGAGGCTATTCTTCCTATTCTAAAGGAGTTTTGGGCTTTAAAGAGGAGATTTGGTGATAAATTCTTGAACTTATACCCCGTATTTGGTGTATTTCTTTGTATTTTGGCTATTAAAACGATGTATTTGGCTATGAAACTTGATTGTTTTTGCACCATGCGTGGCTAATCTCCTTGTGCTATGGTTGTGATGTAATTAGGAGTATTTAGTTGATGAATTTCATGTCTTTAGCCCTATTTTCATGTCAAAATCACTCGTAACATTGATTTCTACAACGTATTTGTTGGGTATTTGCTTATTGTCGATATTATCTACATCCCGTATGGCTAGGCCCTGACAAGGCTAGCCAATTTATGTTCACTAATCTGAACTTATTATTGCTTTTATCGTTTAATGAAATCAATGTTGCTAGTGATGCGTATACGGCCACTTTGACTAGTTTTCATCGTTTCATCTTCCGACGTCTTCACGCCCTGACCGGGTGAAGCGTTGAGTTATATAAAAGACATGATATTTCAGCGATTATTAACTCCTAATGAACTCACAACCGTAGCACATCCACTTTATATGTGTTGGTGTTGACGTAGTTAGGGTGTCGTGATTATTGATTTCTATATCTTTTCGCCCTATTTTAATTGTATAATTCTTTGGCACGTTTCTATATGCTTGATCGCCATACTTTCCGACGTTCTCGTGCCCTGACCGGACGAAACGTTGAGTTATAGAAAAGGTATTGATAATCATTGATTGCACACACCCTAACGAAATCAAACCCAACACAAACTCCCCATACTTGTATCCCTCTCCAAGTCACCGTAAATATCGTTTTCATTTGCTATTTGATACTCTTGATCCTATATCTTCGTGTTTGATAGGTGGTTGGCTAACATCGTATTATTACTCTTTTCAGATTGACGATCGTAGTTTTGCAGGTCAGTTGTCCCGTGGATTCGATACCTGGACTCACCAGGATATTACTTGCACGATCTCCTGCGCTTGGGAGTAGTTCTCACATCATTTGAGACGAGGCAAGTTTTTGGCGCCGTTGCCGGGGACAACAGTACTTGCGATCTACGATTTCAGTTCGTTTGGAGGAACATTCGGTGAGATCCTTCCATCTTATAGTCTAGGATTTTTTTATTTTTTTGTTTTCTCTTTTAAAAATGGAGTATATGGAATACATGAAATTCTATTGCACGAACAATTTGTATGATGCAGAATATTATAAGGCACACAAACATAGGATGGAGAAGCTCAAGATCGTTGGTTTTAATCAGACTGATTGTGAAACTTTCTTTCAGGCCTGGAGGAGGTTCACAGACATAATATCGAGCTATCCGCAGCATGGGTTTACGAAGAAAGAGCTTATGGAGTCCTTCCTAGGTGGACTACGACCACAGCTGCAGGAATTCTTGGGAGTCATGACGCCGACAGAGGCGTGGAATTATATGGAGTCTTTACAAGAGAACGAAGAAATCATGCAAGAGACTTCAGAGTGCGATTCAACGGAGCCTTCAAGCCTTGATCAAGGAGAGCAAAGCGTAGACGTACCTTTGCAACACTTGAAAGAGGAAGTTCAACTGCTTATTCAGACACAGGAGGCCACATCCCATCAATTCCAAGAGAAATTCCTCGCTCGGAGTCGGCAGATTCAGCAATCTATTGAAAATCTTAAGCTGATTACCACTTGCTTAGAAGAAAATAAATCTTTTGAAATTCAATTTCCAGAATCTAATTTGACTTCATCTTCTATTGCAGGTATATCGAGCGAGCCATGTCACGATGAAGTCACGAATGAAAACATTGACATGGCAGGAAGTGTGTGCAAAGTAGAGGATGAGCGAGCAATTTTGGATGAACAGGAGGAGGAGACGACTAGGGACATTGGTTTAAAGAATATCGCTATGGAGCCCGAACCATTCCCTTCCCCAGTTTTTTCCCAAAACCATTTACCCCTCTCCACATTGACTGAGCATCATACCGAGCGTAGTGCACATTTTTCAGGGAGTTGTCATCACCATGCTCTATTTTACTTCACCTATTTTGATGACTATATTTGGAATATGTTTATGGCGAAGAATTTTAAAATAATTTGGACTGACATAACTCATCTCTTGCAGGAAATTGGTAAACAGCTTATAGAGATGCTTGGAGTTGTGTTGCTGGGGTCCAATTTAGCTAAAGGAGGAAGATTAATCGCCGAGGAGCGCAAGGATCAAATTGAACAACTTCCTCCACCATTAAAGATTCAGGATCCGCCATTTGAACACGGTGTGTTCTTTCCAGTAGTGTAGAATTTTATTTGCTTTCTAGGATGCTTGCTTGAATAAACTCGTACCCCTTTCGACATTGAGGACAATGTCCATCTTTAGTTGGGGGGTGTGTATGAGACCTTAGGATTTTTTTTTCAAAAGCATGGCATAAGGAAAGAAATAACCACCAATCTCACCATTTTAAACTCCTTGTATACCTCAAATACGGATGATTATGCATTAACTGAGTTCTAGCTAATTGTTTATGGCTTGAATTAATTTTTTTTCCCTTCATGAATTACCGTTAATATGCTATTCATGAAAATTTTTCGATTGTCATGATTAATATCTCGAAATAGTTTGAATTTATTTCATGCATGCTAGTGTGATGAAAAAGCTTGAGTATACACGATTTTTTTTTGAAAAGTCTCAAGTTGAAGAGGAATTTGGCCTTGGTTATTAATGCTTTGTTTAAAAAAAATGACGGGTATTGAGTTGCTTAAGAAAAGAAAAATGAATGACAAAAGAATGATGAAATGAATGAATGAAGTATGTCATTAATAAATAACTTGGTTGGCTCGAGTAGTACAGTCCGAGGGGTCCTTTTTGGCCTAATGCCCTATTATCGTCTGATTTGGGAGCCATTGACCGGAAACTCACTCATTTGATGGAGCGATCCAAGTTATACATTTTTCTGCGAATGTTGCTTGATGCGCGTTACGCGGAACGAATAAAAGAAAAGGAATGGTGAATATATATTAAGCAACTTCATTTTTCCCATATCTTGAATGATTGTTTTGATAGGCCAATTCCTTGGAAACAAGAAAACTAGAGAAAAAACGACGTGTTATACTTTCGCTTGCGCAAAACGATGCTTGTATGTTATTTATTCATACTAAATTAGAGAAAACATCATGTGATTGATCTTGGTCATGGATGTGTATATTGATAGTCAAGATCATGTTGGAAAGCGTATTGTTGAGCCACGCCATAAGCGGTTGATAGAATTAATTTTTATTGATCATCCGTATTTATCGCTCTTTTTGCTAGGGACTAGCAAAACGCTAGTTGGGGGGTGTGATTCGGAATGAATATTGCATATTTAACCCCCTTATTAGTCCTATTTTGTGCCCATATGATGCTTAATTTATCTCTAATACATTCGTATTTTTCTCATCATCATTTATTAGAGAAATTACTCTATTTGTGCACAAAACGTGAATTTGATTGTGTATTTCTGCATTTTTATATTTTTCCTAGCATCGTCTCGATCTCACGATTCCAACGACTATTTATTTGTATTTTTCTGAGATCTGTGCTAATTTCTATGAATTTTTGAATGCAGAATACCATTTATTGGAATTAAAATAAGTTTGCACGAATCTTGGCGGCCACGTGGCGCAATCCTGTCGACTCCCGCTCGAATCCAACGCATCCTATCAAGCGGCGACGCGGCTTTTTATCGACCGTCAGATCGAGATCCGACGGCTCACGAACGCGGAGCGCTGCGTTTTCATACGCATACGGGGCGGGGCGACGTGGCGCATTCTTGGGCGTGCGATCGCGATCCAACGGTCCAGCTCCATGCGGGGATCAGCGAACGAAGCGGCGCGATCAGCACCGTTGGATTTCAATCCAACGGTCTAAACTCAATCCGAATGGAAATCGGATGCGGGCGAAAGTCGAACCCGCTAGCGTTCCACGTGGCGCATTCGGAGGAGATCGCGCCTAGATGGACGGCCAGAAATCGAAGCGGCTAGCGGGTATGGGTTTTAAGTGAAATGGGTGCGGGTTTGAACCCGTTAAGCGCCCCAAACCCGCAATGCTATTATATAAGCGTATTTCTAGGGTTTTGGGGCGTATTCTGGCGTATTTTGGGACTTTTGGAGCGGCTACTGTGCGTATTTCTCCAGGGGAAAATTCTGAAAAATTCCAGAGGCTATTCTTCCTATTCTAAAGGAGTTTTGGGCTTTAAAGAGGAGATTTGGTGATAAATTCTTGAACTTATACCCCGTATTTGGTGTATTTCTTTGTATTTTGGCTATTAAAACGATGTATTTGGCTATGAAACTTGATTGTTTTTGCACCATGCGTGGCTAATCTCCTTGTGCTATGGTTGTGATGTAATTAGGAGTATTTAGTTGATGAATTTCATGTCTTTAGCCCTATTTTCATGTCAAAATCACTCGTAACATTGATTTCTACAACGTATTTGTTGGGTATTTGCTTATTGTCGATATTATTTACATCCCGTATGGCTAGGCCCTGACAAGGCTAGCCAATTTATGTTCACTAATCTGAACTTATTATTGCTTTTATCGTTTAATGAAATCAATGTTGCTAGTGATGCGTATACGGCCACTTTGACTAGTTTTCATCGTTTCATCTTCCGACGTCTTCGTGCCCTGACCGGACGAAGCGTTGAGTTATATAAAAGACATGATATTTCAGCGATTATTAACTCCTAATGAACTCACAACCGTAGCACATCCACTTTATATGTGTTGGTGTTGACGTAGTTAGGGTGTCGTGATTATTGATTTCTATATCTTTTCGCCCTATTTTAATTGTATAATTCTTTGGCACGTTTCTATATGCTTGATCGCCATACTTTCCGACGTTCTCGTGCCCTGACCGGACGAAACGTTGAGTTATAGAAAAGGTATTGATATTCATTGATTGCACACACCCTAACGAAATCAAACCCAACACATACTCCCCATACTTGTATCCCTCTCCAAGTCACCGTAAATATCGTTTTCTTTTGCTATTTGATACTCTTGATCCTATATCTTCGTGTTTGATAGGTGGTTGGCTAACATCGTATTATTACTCTTTTCAGATTGACGATCGTAGTTTTGCAGGTCAGTTGTCCCGCGGATTCGATACCTGGACTCACCAGGATATTACTTGCACGATCTCCTGCGCTTGGGAGTAGTTCTCACATCATTTGAGACGAGGCAGGACGTGACAGGTTTTATTGGTGGCCCATGCAGGCCCCCTCTTGCAACTGCGAATTATCGGAACAACGATAATAAAATAGAATGTCCGTTAGATAAATTAAAACATCCAAATCATAAGCATTGAGTCTAATTTTTATCGTTTCCTATGTCTTATGTGGCTGGTAGACGTGTTGCCCGACCATCTGTCTCAGCTTTGTAGGGAATCCATTAGATCAGGACTATAGTAAGACTTAGTTAGACGTCTGTGCTTGCTAGTTAGAGGTCCATGATTGTTAGCAAGACTCCTTGCTAGAAATTGTTATAATCGTCTTAGGAGTTACCTTAGTGGTTCTTACCTAGCTCTGACGATATTAGACTTCTAGAAATTCTTTAGTCGTTTGCTTGGGTTTATCGATTTCGGGCCAAACCGGACGTAGTTCATTACAGTCTAGTTCCTTAGGAAATCTTAGCACTAAGTTTCCTAATCTGTAGTTGGTCAACCGTAGGAGTTCCCTATAAAGTTTCGTGAGTCATATCCTAGGCGTATTTTGTATAAGACCACGCAATCTTATTCTTGCTCTCGTTTCACGTGATCGCTTCATGGCGATTATCGTTTATCTTTCGATATTTTCTCCGTTGCAAATCTTGAATCCTTCAAAGTCAATTTCGATTTTTCCTTATTAAAAGTTTTCGCTCAGTTTAATTGTTGTTTTTAAAACCCCCTTCTTATATTTAATTCCTCACTATTTGATTGAGTTAAAATCCTTTCATAGATTTTGGAGTCTATTGGTTGTAACTTTTAATTACCATCTCGTAGCTATTTGCTAACCAATATTTCTCACATTTTGGGTTTAAAACTTTATTACTATTTTGATAATTCAGTATACCATCTTTTTCTAAACTACGAAATTCATTTTAGCCATTTACGATACATACTTTAGAATATCTTCCAAGATAAATAGAAATTCAATTATAAATATATATATCAGTTCTAGGTACGTCATACTCGTACTTTAAAATCTTTCTATAAAACCATTTCTTTTGGCAAATCCTGGTTCCTCTAAAAGTAGTTTCAATATTATTTATTTTAAATTTCTCCTCAGTTTAAAGACTTTGAAAGCATTTAACATGAGCTTAAATTGCTACATTTCAGTTAATCTAATTTCATTCCTTGAATTTCGAAATTTTTGTCGAAATTATGTTAAATTACAGCCGTATAATATTTTCTAACCCACGTCCCTAATGTTCGTGTGAATGTTTTATTCTTCCTTATAATGTTTTTCAATAAGCTAATAAACCATTTTTCTTATTATGTCTATACGACTCAAACTTATTTCGAACAACTCATTTTATCGACCACCAATATTTTCTATGCATAAGAGAACTCCAACTTTTGAGGTACGTCCGGTTTTCTACTCTTCGTATTTTAACTTATATCTTTTACACACTATTTTCCTGTATCCTAACAGAGCATCATTACATCTTTCTTTTCCCACCTAAACCTTCACAATTATACCCCTGATTCGCCTAACCAAGCTGTCTCCTTATCTTCGTCCTATTTGAACTCGTGCTTTTCGATCTTTCCTTCGTTACGCTTTTGGCTTCGGTTTCTTTCCTATTGTTTAGCCATTATTGCTCGTCGTTGCTTGTGTCAACTCTCGCATAGTAGCGAGCCCATTGATTTTATTGCGATGTCGTTGTGGTGCATGTATAAGTAGAGTGTGTGGACCCGTGTGTGTGAACCCCGGCGTATCACTCACGTATGAGTGTAATCCCCTGTAGTATATTAATGTTTGCCTATTGTGTGATATATACATACTCAGTGTTATTCATGATGTATATGAAGTTGTATGGGTGATATTAGTTATATATGTGTGGGTAGCTATAACACTTTAGGAATGTCTGTATATATATTGGAAATTGTATTGGAGTATAGACTAGTAGTGTATGTAGTTTGAAGATACTTGTGAATGCTTGATGTGTGTGTGTGTGTGTGTGTGTGTGTGTGTGTGTGTGTGTGTGTGTGTGTGTGTGTGTGTGTGTGTGTGTGTGTGTGTGTGTGTGTGTATTAGTAAGTCAGGTGAATATTAGGTGTAGTGATAATAGGTGTACTTATAGTTAAGTGAGTAGGCCTATTATGCGACCTATAAGTTAGTACGTGTGAGTGTGTGCTCGTGCGTAGATATGTATTGTGCTTAGACGTAAGTAGTTAGGTATTTGCTGCAGGAGTATATGTGTGATATACGTATGGTAGTAAGATTATAATTTTAACTGGTATTGCTTGCTTTTACGGGGTGTTGTGTGTGTTATTACCATGAGGTATACATGATTATTGCATATCTTAATTATGTATGGATAAGTAGATGTATAGGTATACTAATTATAGGTAGATGGATATGGTGTGAATATATATGTTACATGTGTGTGACTATACGACGAATGCATATATATTAGGGAGGGTATTATAATTATACGTGTGCTGATGTCTGTAATATTATTCTGGTATATAAGGTGATTGAACTATGTGTGTGTTACCTGACTAAATATTAAGTGTGATTGACATTATGGTATGTATATGGTTATATTGGTAGATGTGTATACAGTGGAGTGGTATTGGTATAGGTATAAATACCGTGTTACGTATATAGAGTAGTCTGATATGTGTTTTGAGTCTCACTCAAGCTTGAGTGGGTATATGTTGAGTATTGGACTCCTCGGATTTGGTTTTGGATGATGAGCAAACATAAATAAATCGTGAACTAACAATTTGTGAGCGCAGTTATGGAGATCGTCGCCAAAATACCACGTACAACAAAAGCGACGTCTCAAGACTTCTCAATATGTGTGATCGTGTGCCTGGAGCTTCGTTGAAGCTCAAGGAGCAATATTGAAGTCAAGAGGAATGAAGATTGAAGCTTTGAAAGACGGATCGTAAGGTTTATTTTATAGTCTTCTAGCTTCATAGATTAGAATGTTAAGCCTTGAGTAGGACTTACCTTATAAACTTCATTTCGCTCATATCTTAGAGCTAGGATTATCATAGAAGCCATTAGAAACTTTCCCGAAGCCTATCGCTCTTTCCCTCGGCTTCGAGTGCATGTTAGTTGGTTCATGAAGGGTCACCAACCGACTAGATGACGATCTAGTCGGTCGGCAACTCTACTTAAACCGACTAGTTTGCCTTCTCTAATTCAGCTCTTTCTATGACTACAGTTAGTCGGTCAAAGAAGAGTCACCGACCGACTAGATGACGATTTAGTCGGTCAGTAATCCTTCTTAGACCGACTAGTTGTGTTCAGTCTTTTTCAGCCTGAGCTACTGTTTCGAGTTAGTCGGTCAAAGAACGTTTACCGACCGACTAGTTGAGAAACTAGTCGGTCAGCATTTGTTCTTAAACCGACTAAGTCATCTTGAAGTCAACCTATCCTATTTCGACGTTAGTCGGTCAAAGATCATTCACCGACCGACTAGTTGGGAAACTAGTCGGTCGGCAAGTCTTCTTAGACCGACTAGTTGTCTTTGCCTGGAACTTCACCTTTTGGCTGTTCAGCTGTTAGTCGGTCCATGTTGAATCACCGACCGACTAGTTGATGAACTAGTCGGTCAGTGATCCTTCTTAGACCGACTAGTCTGCTTCAGATTTAGATCCGTTGGAGTTTTGAAAGCGACGTTTCTCTCTCCCTTTTCCCTTGATCCTTTAAATACCTGGAGGGGTTATTTCATAGGATCCAAGGGGCTGCTATTTTCAGAGTTCTATTGATTCAAAGAGAAGCTTTCAACTCTCATCTTCAAGCTCTCCCATTCTCAAGAATCTCTCCCTCACTCTTATTCCTCAAGAGAGATTCATTGGTTGTGAGCCTTCCAAGCCAAGGGCTTGATTCTAGGTCATCCATCTCATCCCTAGGCTTCCATTGCTGGTCATCTTCTTGAAGCTAGGGTTTGGTGACTCTTCCTCCATCAAAATCCTCTTTGCCCTAATTTGGTAAGAAATCTCAAGGCATAGGTATTTTGTTGGTAAGCATTTCATTTCAGTTATATTTGAATTGTATACTCTCGGTTGTGAGAGGTTTTGCGTGATCCCGGGTTGTGGGAGTCACGGTCATCGATTGTAGGTCGATTGCACTTGTGAGGTTTTCGCAAGTGTTCATATTGGAAATCTTGAGTTAGGGTTTCTAACTCAAGTATCCGGAAGGGATCCGGGTGGTTGGGACGTAGGATCACCGGGAACAAGTCGGGGAGACTTGGGTGGATCCGAACCCATTAAACCATTGTGTTTGCGTTTGCATTATTTCTTGATTGTTGTTATTCCGCATCGTTGTTTGTTAATTGCACGATAATTAGGAATAACTCTCCTTATTATTTAAACGTACTATTCACCCCCCCTCTAGTACATGTGCAGTAGCTTCCCAGGGCACTACAATTGGTATCAGAGCCAAGGTTAAAGCTACAAGTTCAAAGCTATGACGAACAACGACTACAACGTATTCAAGAACCGCGATGGAGCTTCTTCTGTTATGGAAGGACTATCCTCCGCCAGGCCTCCACACTTCAACGGTACCAACTACGGGTACTGGAAATGCCGGATGCAAATTTTCCTCCGGAGCGCTTCACTATGGAGAGCCACCATGACGGAGTATATCGAGCCTTCCGAAAATGATTTCGCAAAATGGACTCCCGCGGAGGTCGCCGCGGAAGTTGCTAATGCCAAGGCAATGAATGCCTTGAATTGTGCGTTGGAGCCTGAGGACTTCAACAAGATATGCACATGTAAGAGTGCATATCAAATATGGAACCAACTCCTCATATTGCACGAAGGATCGAGTACGGTAAAAGATTCTAAACTCGTCGTTGCTAATAAAGAATTTGAGTTGTTTCATATGGAGCAGGGCGAAACCATGAAGGAATATTACGCTCGCTTCGTGGATATATCAAACGACTTGGAAGCTCTTGGGAAGGTCTATACCCAAAAGGAGAAAGTCGCGAAGATTATCGACGGTCTTCCATCATGTTGGGAAAAGCGTACCTACGCCATCGAGGAAGGTAATGACATGAATAAATATACCGTCGTACAACTAATGGGTACCTTGTTGTCTTACGAGGTACGCAAGGATAGTAAGATCCGGATGAGGGAAAAGATGAAGGCGTACTTGAAGCAAGACGAGCCAAAGAAAAAGGGAATTGCATTCAAGGCCGCTCCATCTACCGATGATGAAGAATCGGAAGACGAATTGGACATGGAATCCATTGCCCGTATGGCAAGGAAGTTCGATCGATTCCTCCGAGAAGGTATATCTTTGAATAAATCTAAAGTTAGTTCGACTAATGCTTCTACTCCCGTGTGTTATAAATGCAACAAGCCAGGACACATCAAACCGGATTGTCCTCTCTACAAACACAAGGAGAAGGGGAAAGCATCGAAGTACGACAAGTCGAGAAAGTACAAGAAAGGACTTGTTGGCACATTCACCGACTCCGAAGAGGATTCCTCAAGTGGAGAGTCGGATGATGGAAGAGTGGAGAAAGCAAAACTTTGCTTCATGGCAAATGAGGCAAAAGATCGAAAGTCCTCCTTCGATGATAGCGAGGATGAAAGCGAGGATGGTAGCGAGGATGAAAGCGGAGAACCTACTATTGATGAAATGAGGTTAGCAAACCAAGAAATTTGGTCTAAATTTACTAAATTAGTAGATAGATATAATAAGACCAAAGGTGAACTTGTTAGCCTCCAAACCTCTCCTAAGTCTACCATCACCAACAATGACACCATTGTTGAGACACTCGCCAATGAGAAAGCAAGTTTGCTTACTCATAATGGCTTGTTGAGAAATGAGGTGAAGAACCTCAAATCTCAACTTGAGCATGTTCATTTTGAGAAATCGGATGAACACAAGATGGCGGATTTGAAGTCTCAAAACTCAACCTTGAGTTTTGAGAATAAGAATCTCAAATCTCGTGTTTATGCACTCACATCGCAAGTATCCACTTTGGATGCTTCGATGCATTCTCTCAAAGAGAAGTATGAGTGCACGTTAGGCCGTATCAATGATTTCAATAAAGGTAAGGGCCATTTGGATAATATCCTAAACGACTTACTTCCGGCCAAACACCACATTGGCTTGGGGTATAAGATGGGAGACTCATCCAAATCGCCTACCACCTTTGTTAGGCCGACATCCGATGCCTCGACGAGTGGGAGCAAACTCCCCATTGGTAGTTCTCCTACCAATAGTGCTTCCACTTCGTACACACCCCCGATTGGAAAGAAACCCACTTTGGGTAGACCTCCAAAGAGGGGTCATGCTTTTTTGTACTCACATGCTATGCCACGTAGGAACACACATCCTACTCCACCGGTGCATGCTAATATTAATGATGATTTTTATGCTCCGCATCCACGAGCACGTGCGAACACTCATATGAGACACCCACATGCACGTAATCATGCTCATGCACATCCTAATGCTTATGTTCACACATCTAATCCTCATGTGAATGCCTTCTCTCATAATCATTCTCGTGCTCATCATAATGCTATTGCTAGATCTCATGCTCCTAGGCCACATGCACCACATAGAAATCAAACTTTTGTGCATGCAACCACTAGGAAGAGGATTCCCAAAATGTACACTATTTGGGGTCCCAAGAACACTAGCGATGATTCTATGAATGTTTATGTGCAATCCTATATTAACGATGTTATTTTGAATGATGATTATGTTGGGAAGTCAAGTTCCTCTTGGACTTGGTTTCCGAAGGGTTAGTTCCTTTAACCCTTCAATGCTTGGTACCATGAGCTTATGATCATGTTATGGGTACCAAGGCATATGTTTATAAAATTGATTTTGATTATATTAATTTATGGGTTACAATAATTTTTATTTCGAATTTCAAATTAGTTGTCTAACCCATTGGATCCAAAAGGATTTTTGGATACCAAAATGAAGTTTTCTAGGTTCAATCCACCGTGGGATACCAACCCTACCAACTCCTCGGTTTGCGAAGACTTTCATTCAAACGGAGTTGATGGTGCTTAGGTATTGCACCAATGTAGGGGGAGCTTAATGTTGTAAGTATGATATTACATTTGGTATCCATGAGGGTTGAATGCATGCTTGGTTAGAATCTATTTCTTTACATTGGTATCATTTTGTTTCTCCTAGCATGATAGAATTGTGAATGCCATAAATACTTTGAAATTCATATCTATTTTTGGCATGACATGTTTTTAAAAGTTATTATGATGTTTTTCGTATTACTTTTATCACCTTGTCACTTCTCATCGTGCACTTCACTTAGTTTTGATGTGCTCTTACTTTATGTTCATTTTCGATCGATATTGTGACATTTGATATTCTTTGATGTGCACCACTCTTCTGATGGTTCATTCCTTTGTGCACATTTTATGTATGTCTCTGATATTGATTTCGTCGCTCGACGATTTATTTTGATTCAATAGCTTTAGTTATATGAAAACATAGAATTGTTTTCCATGCACTAAAATAGCTATAAATGTTGATATTGGAGAATAAATTCCTTTCATCAATAAGTGAATTTACATTTGTTATTTTGATGATTTTAATTTTTTCGATTTTCGACTATGGACTCCTTGACACGCTTTAATGTTATTCGAATTTTATTTTGATGTCATATGAAACGTGGTCGTATTCTTAGACTCCCATGCTTAATGAATTATTGTCATTGGCTTCCTCCCGCTCTTTTTGGATTATGCCAAAGGGGGAGAGATATAATAATGGCATAATAATGGCATGTGCTAAATGATAATTTACCATGAATCTAATTTGATATGTTAGATTCAGGGGGAGTTAAGATATAAAAATGGATTACAAATCCTAAATCTCAAATATTGGATTTGAATTTTTTACTTTCCTCGTCTGCTTGATGTATGTGCTTATTATTTCATATGGAACTAATGTGTCATCAATGCAAGGGGAGTAAGTATATTTCATTTAGTTCATTATTTCTGATTATTATTTATGTTGGTTTGTCATCACCAAAAAGGGGGAGAATGTTGAGTATTGGACTCCTCGGATTTGGTTTTGGATGATGAGCAAACATAAATAAATCGTGAACTAACAATTTGTGAGCGCAGTTATGGAGATCGTCGCCAAAATACCACGTACAACAAAAGCGACGTCTCAAGACTTCTCAATATGCGTGATCGTGTGCCTGGAGCTTCGTTGAAGCTCAAGGAGCAATATTGAAGTCAAGAGGAATGAAGATTGAAGCTTTGAAAGACGGATCGTAAGGTTTATTTTATAGTCTTCTAGCTTCATAGATTAGAATGTTAAGCCTTGAGTAGGACTTACCTTATAAACTTCATTTCGCTCATATCTTAGAGCTAGGATTATCATAGAAGCCATTAGAAACTTTCCCGAAGCCTATCGCTCTTTCCCTCGGCTTCGAGTGCATGTTAGTTGGTTCATGAAGGGTCACCAACCGACTAGATGACGATCTAGTCGGTCGGCAACTCTACTTAAACCGACTAGTTTGCCTTCTCTAATTCAGCTCTTTCTATGACTACAGTTAGTCGGTCAAAGAAGAGTCACCGACCGACTAGATGACGATTTAGTCGGTCAGTAATCCTTCTTAGACCGACTAGTTGTGTTCAGTCTTTTTCAGCCTGAGCTACTGTTTCGAGTTAGTCGGTCAAAGAACGTTTACCGACCGACTAGTTGAGAAACTAGTCGGTCAGCATTTGTTCTTAAACCGACTAAGTCATCTTGAAGTCAACCTATCCTATTTCGACGTTAGTCGGTCAAAGATCATTCACCGACCGACTAGTTGGGAAACTAGTCGGTCGGCAAGTCTTCTTAGACCGACTAGTTGTCTTTGCCTGGAACTTCACCTTTTGGCTGTTCAGCTGTTAGTCGGTCCATGTTGAATCACCGACCGACTAGTTGATGAACTAGTCGGTCAGTGATCCTTCTTAGACCGACTAGTCTGCTTCAGATTTAGATCCGTTGGAGTTTTGAAAGCGACGTTTCTCTCTCCCTTTTCCCTTGATCCTTTAAATACCTGGAGGGGTTATTTCATAGGATCCAAGGGGCTGCTATTTTCAGAGTTCTATTGATTCAAAGAGAAGCTTTCAACTCTCATCTTCAAGCTCTCCCATTCTCAAGAATCTCTCCCTCACTCTTATTCCTCAAGAGAGATTCATTGGTTGTGAGCCTTCCAAGCCAAGGGCTTGATTCTAGGTCATCCATCTCATCCCTAGGCTTCCATTGCTGGTCATCTTCTTGAAGCTAGGGTTTGGTGACTCTTCCTCCATCAAAATCCTCTTTGCCCTAATTTGGTAAGAAATCTCAAGGCATAGGTATTTTGTTGGTAAGCATTTCATTTCAGTTATATTTGAATTGTATACTCTCGGTTGTGAGAGGTTTTGCGTGATCCCGGGTTGTGGGAGTCACGGTCATCGATTGTAGGTCGATTGCACTTGTGAGGTTTTCGCAAGTGTTCATATTGGAAATCTTGAGTTAGGGTTTCTAACTCAAGTATCCGGAAGGGATCCGGGTGGTTGGGACGTAGGATCACCGGGAACAAGTCGGGGAGACTTGGGTGGATCCGAACCCATTAAACCATTGTGTTTGCGTTTGCATTATTTCTTGATTGTTGTTATTCCGCATCGTTGTTTGTTAATTGCACGATAATTAGGAATAACTCTCCTTATTATTTAAACGTACTATTCACCCCCCCTCTAGTACATGTGCAGTAGCTTCCCAGGGCACTACAGTATACTCTAAGTATATTGTTACATATGTCTGTGGTTGCGTGTAGTACCATGAATATAGCGATGGATGATGTATGTATAGTGATAGGATTGTTTGTGCCTGGTTGTGTTACGCACATGATTGTGGGTCGCTATACCAGTATATAGTTATTGGTGTTGTGTGGTATAATTATTTACTAAGGACTTGCCTGTGTGAACTTATGTGTGCTAGCTAAACTTGGTGTGTAGATGTGCTGAGTATATAGTGGTATGATTGGTATATGTGAATGAAATGTTAGCGTGTGTGGGTGTGCACCATGCACGGGTAAGTATGTGCTTAGTTATAGGTATTGGTGACTATGGTATGTGTGGCGTGTCGTGAATATAGTTATAGGACCGTATGTGATGTGAATATATGGTGAAATATTTGCATGCATTTGAATGACTATAAATTGTGAAATTATAGTAGTGGTAAATGTATCTTAGATATAATACATGATTTAATATTGAGTGGTGTGGTTACTTTGTTGATATGTTGGCATTAGATGTACACTAGGAGATAGAGGGAGTAGTGTATCCTTATTGTTTTGTTCATATGTAGTTATCTAAACGTGGAGAATTACGATGGTATTTGCTGGTGTGAACTATTTAATTTTTTGTGAGTATGTGCACCATTGTATGTAATAAGTGTTTAATGGTTATGTAGGGATGTACGTGATTATATGAATGATTGAAGTGCGTGTATGAATTTGACTGACTATGTTAGGTGTAAGTTTAGAATGGGCGTAAATATATTCAAGTTAGTAGAGTTCTTGTTTGACTACCTAGTGCATATATACAAGCACTTGTAATGACTATACTTGGTTGAATTATAGTGTGACGTGATTGGGATAGCTACTAGTCTGGCTAGAGTTATATTTATAGTTAGAAAGTCTGAGGACAGACTTTATTCTAAGGTGGGTAGGATGTCACGGCCGGTGCTCACTATTCGTTATACGGCTATGCGTATAGCAATTTCGGGTACCTGATTGGTTTTGTTGCTTTGTATGTGTGTCGTGTCATTGAGTCGATAGGGCCGTAGCACCTTGGTTGCATCCTTAGCAAGCCAACCCCCGACGTGTGCCCAACTTGGGATTACTGTCGCCTCTGGACCCCGTATCCTTTGTACGCTTTTCATGCACGTTGTCTTGCTCGTGCACGTAATTATTTTAGACTTTGTTTGTATCCGAACCCTTTGGTGTGATATGCCGTTGTGACCATCTCGAAGATTATTAAATTGTGGAATTATTTTGGAACATCATTTCATGGGTCGTTCTCCCACGATTTGATTTTGTTTGATGAGACGTCGCGATTTTCACCTTTGTCGTGAGGCCTTTTCTTTTTTAGTTTCGTTTCTCGTCATCAAAATCATGATCCGTCTTCCTTGTTTTGTTTCTCTCGATGGTACAGTCACCCTAGTATTTATCTTATAATTTTTGAGCCCCGTTTGACCCACTTTCACCTTTTTCCTCCGCTTAAATATTGTTTACCCCTAAGTTCACATAGTTTAAGTCCCTAATAATTTTTATTAATAATAATATTCTCCTTAGTGTTGGCCCAGCCCATTTTCTTAGCCTTCGCTACATACCCAACTCATGAGAGAGAGAGGGTGTGAGATTTGGGTTTTAATAATTTATAATAACATTTCTAAACCTAAAAACAACACTACCTATAACCCTAACAACCCTAAGATGGCCCTACCCCACATTTTCAGCCCCCTATCATCACGTGAGCCTCTCCCCTGTTAAAAATAACCTTGGGCTATCAAATTTTTCCACAGCAACCCAAAACAAACAGCCGCCGGCCCTAGTTTTCTCACACACAACCCTAACCGCGGCCTTCTTCACGCCATCCGACCCTTCCACCGGCCGCCGACCGGCCTTCTCCCCTCCTCCGACGTGCCCCCACCCTAGCCACCGTGGACCGCCGCTGCGCCGTCGAAAAGCCCCACAGCAACCGCTGTAAGTAGCAGCAGCAACACACAACAGCAGCAGCGGCCGCCGCCGCCGCCGCCGCCGCCGCCTGCGCCATCTGTTCATCCCCGTCGACCCTCCAGGCCCCCGCTGCCGTCTGGGTTCCCCCTCAGGCCGCCATTGATCTGAAACAGCGAGCCCCCTCGCTGTTACGCGTTTATAACGACGTTCCGACGCGTCGTTTCGCCTTCTCGTCGCTCTCTCGCTGTTGGGTTCTTCCGACAGCACTCTACCTCTCCTAGAGGTGTTTTACAACGTCACTATCATCCCCTACGATGCTCAATGTCGTAGTCTTTGTGTACGTCGACCCGTTCGTCCCCGTTCGTCGTTACGGCTTCCCGTGAGCCGTAAAACATCAACCGATCACTTTGCTCGCTGTTTGGAATCTATTCGCTGATCTCGTCACTATCCAAGGATTGGCGATCGTAGGAATCTATTTTGGAATATGGAATTAGGAGCATTTTCTTATTCCAACCCCTGGCGTCGCTACCCGACGCCAGTATAGCTCTCGCGGCGTGTAAGGGTAATTTTCTAATCACTTAGGACCCCCAACAAATGCATGCTAATCAAGATTAAAATCAATATTTAAATTGCTTGGTAAATCACTAATGAAGATAATCTAATTTGGGACTGTAGGCTGGTGAATCCGAGCACATAGGTAGATTGGACTGATTGGACTGTGTATTCAGAACGACTGATTGCAGGCAAGTGAAACTTGCCAAACTTGTGTTTTAGGCCATGTCTTAGGCCATTCCCCATTTTAGTGTAAAAGAGACTAGGCGACGAAATGATACTCACCTAGACGCAATTTTAAGATCTAGCTTAACAACGAAGCTAGATCTGACACCCTACCATGTCATTCATTCATTTCGCCTGCCACGTTTAATTTCCATATCTGTACGCTCATTACTTTTTCTCTGCCATGCCTGTGATGTTTAAATTCCTTATCTGTACGCACATTATTTGAAATCTTGCATCCCATGCATCATTCCATGCTTGAATGTTTGTTTTCGTAGCACACGCTACTTGTACTTCCTTGTTCAGGCTAGGCACATGCGTTGCAGGCACAACCCTATGCCAAATACACTTCCTGGCTCGTGATCCAGAAGCGGGCTACATGTGTTGGTCAAAAGCCAATGCCCGATTACACATGGAGGGGTAGGGTTAAGCGACCACTCAGCGTAGAAGTGTGCCCGTACAGCCACTTCAGCTGTAAGGCGTAACTCTGTACACGACTTGTTTACTTGACTTGTAAATCCATGTGAATGTGTTAGTATCTTTGCTACCCATGCCATGTCGTACGTGTTGTACTTTATTACTAGTTTCATTCATATCTTAAACAGCCATGTCATCGAATACTTTTAGAACTGCTAGGTTGTTTCCTTTCTATTTTGTTTCCTTGCACAAGTCTCTTGTAGACTTGCTGACATGTGCCATCGTCTCTTTTGGTTGTCGCATGTAAGTTGCTGAGCCAGAGTCCGTTGCTGAGGACGAGGAGTTTGTTGACATTGAGCCTGGGTCCACTGTTGACGTGGAGTACGAGGACACCGACGACCAGTCGTAGAGACTTCTTTTTATGTTACTTTTTGCTTAGATCTTGTTAGGTTATTGATGCATAGCGCCTTTTCCTTTCTGTACGTTTGTTTATTTCTGTTGGCCATGCTTGGGCCTTTTAGACTCTTTTAGCCTGGTGGCTTTTCTGTGATGTTGAACTTTATTTGTGGACATTCTGAGATTGGAATAATATTATTATCTCTCTTTCTATTATTATTATTTTTGTTCTGTTTCGCAATTTGCAAGGACCTATACTTGGTTATTCCAGACACTTTACAGACTGGAGCCTCACAGCTTCACGTCTGAGCGGACTTTTCACGCCTCGCCTTCCGTTTATGGGTAGCGGGTCGTGATAGGTTTTATTGGTGGCCTATGCAGGTCCCCTCTTGTAACTGCGAATTATCGAAACAACGATAATAAAATAGAATGTCCATTAGTTAAATTAAAACATCCAAATCATAAGCCTTGAGTCTAATTTTTATCGTTTCCTATGTCTTAGGTGGCTGGTAGACGTGTTGCCCGACCATCTTTCTTAGCTTAGTAGGGAATCCATTAGATCAGGACTATAGTAAGACTTAGTTAGACGTCTGTGCTTGCTAGTTAGGGGTCCCTGATTGTTAGCTAGCCTCCTTGCTAGAAATTGTTATAATCGTCTTAGGAGTTAACTTAGTGGTTCTTACCTAGCTCTGACCATATTAGACTTCTAGAAATTCTTTAGTCGTTCGCTTGGGTTTATCGATTTCGGGCCAAGCCGGAAGTAGTTCATTACAGTCTAGTTCCTTAGGAAGTCTTTGCGCTAAGTTTCCTAATCTTTAGTTGGTCGACCGTAGGAGTTTCCGATAAATTTTCGTGAGTCATATCCTAGGCGTATTTTGTATAAGACCACGCTATCTTATTCTTACCCTCGTTTCACATGATCGCTTCATGGTGATTATCGTTTATCTTTCGAATTTTCTCCGTTGCAAATCTTGAATCCTTCAAAGTCAATTTCGATTTTTCCATATTAAAAGTTTTCTCTCAGTTTAATTGTTGTTTTTAAAACCCCCCTTCTTATATATTTAATTCCTCACTATTCGATTGAGTTAAAATCCTTTCGTAGATTTTGGAGTCTATGATTGTAACTTTTAATTACCATCTCGTAGCTATTTGCTAACCAATATTTCTCGCATTTTGGTTTTAAAACTTTATTACTATTTTGATAATTCAGTATACCATCTTTTTCTAAACTACGAAATTCATTTTAGCCATTTACGATACATACTTTAGAATATCTTCCATGATAAATAGAACTTCAATTATTTTTATATATATCAGTTCTAGGTACGACGTACTCGTACTTTAAAATCTTTGTATAAAACCGTTTCTTTTGGCAAATCCTGGTTCCTCTAAAAGTAGTTTCAATATTATTTATTTTAAATTTCTCCTCAGTTTAAAGACTTTGAAAGCATTTAACATGAGATTAAATTGCTATATTTCAGTTAATCTAATTTCATTCCTTGAATTTCGAATTTTTTGCCGAAATTATGTTAAATTTTTGCCATATGATATTTTCTAACCCACGTCCCTAATGTTCGTGTGAATGTTTTATTCTTCCTTATAATGATTTTCAATAAGCTAATAAACCATTTTTCTTATTATGTCTATACGACTCAAACTTATTTCGAACAACTCATTTTATCGACCACCAATATTTTCTATGCATAAGAGAACTCCAACTTTTGAGGTACGACTGGTTTTGTACTCTTCATATTTTAACTTATATCTTTTACACACTATTTTCCTGTATACTAACAGAGCATCATTACATCTTTCTTTTCCCACCTAAACATTCACAATTATACCCCTGATTCACCTAACCAAGCTGTCTCCTTATCTTCGTCCTATTTGAACTCGTGCTTTTCGATCTTTCATTCGTTACTCTTTTGGCTTCGGTTTCTTTCCTATTGTTTAGCCATTAGTGCTCGTCGTTGCATGTGTCAACCCTAGCATAGTAGCGAGCCCATTGATTTTATTGCGATGTCGTTGTGGTGCATGTATAAGTAGAGTGTGTGGACCAGTGTGTGTGAACCCCGGCGTATCATTCACGTATGAGTGTACTCCCCTGTACTATATTAATATTTGCCTATTGTGTGATATATACATACTCAGTGTTATTCATGATGTATATGAAGTTGTATGGATGATATTAGTTATATATGTGTGGGTAGCTATAATACTTTAGGAATGTCTGTATATATATTGGAAATTGTATTGGAGTATTAACTAGTAGTGTATGTAGTTTGAAGATACTTGTGAATGCTTGATATGTATGTGTGTGTGTGTGTGTGTGTGTGTGTGTGTGTGTGTGTGTGTGTGTGTGTGTGTGTGTGTGTGTGTATAAGTAAGTCAGGTGAATGTTAGGTGTAGTGATAATAGGTGTACTTATAGTTAAGTGAGTAGGCCTATTATGTGACCTATATGTTAGTACGTGTGAGTGTGTGCTTGTGCGTAGATATGTATTGTGCTTAGACGTAAGTAGTTAGGTATTTGCTACATGAGTATATGTGTGATATACGTATTGTAGTAGGATTATAATTTTGATTGGTATTGCTTGCTTTTACGGGATGTTGTGTGCGTGTATAACATGAGGTAAACATGATTATTGCATATCTTAATTATTTATGGATACGTAGATGTATAGGTATACTAATTATAGGTAGATGGATATGGTGTGAATATATATGTTACATGAGTGTGACTATACGATGAATGCATATATATTAGGGAGGGTATTATAATTATACGTGTGCTGATGTCTGTAATATTATTCTGGTATATAAGGTGATTGAACTATGTAGGTGTTACCGGACTAAATATTAAGTGTGATTGACATTATGGTATGTATATGGTTATATTGGTAGATGTGTATACATTGGAGTGGTATTGGTATAGGTATAAATACCGTGTTACGTATATAGAGTATTCTCATATGTGTTTTGAGTCTCACTCAAGCTTGAGTGGGTATACTCTAAGTATATTGTTACATACGTCTGTGGTTGCGTGTAGTACCATGAATATAGCGATGGATGATGTATGTATAGTGATAGGATTATTTGTGCCTGGTTGTGTTACGCACATGATTGTGGGTCACTATACCAGTATATAGTTATAGGTGTTGGTCTTGTGGTATAATTATTTACTAAGGACTTGCCTGTGTGAACGTATGTGCTAGCTAAACTAAGTGTGTAGATGTGCTGAGTATATAGTGGTATGATTGGTATATGTGAATGAAATGTTAGCGTGTGTGGGTATGCACCATGCACGGGTAAGTATGTGCTTAGTTATAGGTATTGGTGACTATGGTATGTGTGGCGTGTCGTGAATATAGTTATAGGACCGTATGTGATGAGAATATATGGTGAAATATTTGCATGCATTTGAATGACTATAAATTGTGAAATTATATTAGTGGTAAATGTATCTTAGATATAATAACATGATTTAATATTGAGTGGTGTGGTTACTTTTGTTGATATGTTGGCATTAGATGTACACTAGGAGATAGAGGGAGTAGTGTATCCTTATTGTTTTGTTCATATGTAGTTATCTAAATGTGGAGAATTACGATGGTATTTGCTGGTGTGAACTATTTAATTGTTTGTGAGTATGTGCACCATGGTATGTAATAAGTGTTTAATAATTATGTAGGGATGTACGTGATTAAATGAATGATTGAAGTGCGTGTATGAATTTGACTGACTATGTTAGGTGTAAGTTTAGAATGGGCGTAAATATATTCATGTTAGTAGAGTTCTTGTTTGACTACCTAGTGCATATATATAAGCACTTGTAATGACTATACTTGGTTGAATTATAGTGTGACATGATTGGGATAGCTACTAGTCTGGCTAGAGTTATATTTACAGTTTCAAAGTCCGAGGACGGACTTTATTCTAAGGTGGGTAGGATGTAACGGCCGGTACTCACTATTCGTTATACGGCTATGCGTATAGCAATTTCAGGTACCTGATTGGTTTTGTTGCTTTGTATGTGTGTCATGTCGTTGAGTCGATAGGGCCGTAGCACCTTGGTTGCATCCTTAGCAAGCCAACCCCCGACGTGTGCCCAACTTGGGATTACTGTCGCCTCTGGACCCCGTATGCTTTGTACGCTTTTCGTGCACGTAGTCTTGTTCGTGCACGTAATTATTTTAGACTTTGTTTGTATCCGAATCCTTTGGTGTGATATGCCGTTGTGACCCTCTCGAAGAGTATAAATTGTGGAATTATTTTGGAACGTCATTTAACGGGTCGTTCTCCCACGATTTGACTTTGTTTGATGAGACGTCGCGATTTTCACTTTTTTCGTGAGGTCTTTTCCTTTTTAGTTTCGTTTCTCGTCGTCGAAATCGTGATCCGTCTTCCTTCTTTTGTTTCTCTCGACGGTACGGTCACCCCAGTATTTATCTTATAATTTTTGAGCCCCGTTTGACCCACTTTCACCTTTTTCCTCCTCTTAAATATTGTTTACCCCTAAGTTCACATAGATTAAGTCCCTAATAATTTTTATTAATAATAATATTCTCCTTAGTGTTGGCTCAACCCATTTTCTTAGCCTTGGCCACATACCCAACACATGAGAGAGAGAGGGTGTGAGATTTGGGTTTTAATAATTTATAATTACATTTCTAAACCTAAAAACAACACTACATATAACCCTAACAACCCTAAGCTGGCCCTACCCCACGTTTTCAGCCCCCTATCATCATGTGAGCCTCTCCCCTGTAAAAATAACCTTGGGCTATCAAATTTTTCCACAGTAACCCAAAACAAACAGCCGCCGGCCCTAGTTTTCTCGCACACAACCCTAACCACGGCCTTCTTCATGCCCTTCGGCCCTTCCACCGGCCGCCGACCGGCCTTCTCCCCTCCTCCGACGTGCCCCCGCCCCTAGCCGCCGTGGACCGCCGCTGCGCCGTCGAAAAGCCCCGCAGCAGCAGTTGTAAGTAGCAGCAGCAACACAGAGCAACAGCGGCCGTCGCCGCCGCTGTCGTCGCCGACCGCGCCCTCCGTTCGTCCCCGTCGACCCTCCAGGCCCCCGCTGCCGTCCGGGTTCCCCCTCAGGCCGCCATTGATCTAAAACAGCGAGCCCCCTCGCTGTTACACGTTTATAACGATGTTCCGACGCGTCGTTTCGCCTTCTAGTCGCTCTCTCGCTGTTGGGTTCTTCCGACAGCCCTCTACCTCTCCTAGAGGTGTTTTACGACGCCACTATCATCCCCTACGATGCTCAATGTTGTAGTCTTCGTGTACGTCGACCCATTCGTCCCCGTTCGTCGTTACAGCTTCCCGTGAGCCGTAAAACGTCAATCACTTTGCTCGCTGTTTGGAATCTATTCGCTGATCTCGTCACTGTCCAAGGATTGGCGATCGTAGGAATCTATTTTGGAATCTGGAATTAGGAGCATTTTCTTATTCCAACCACTGGCGTCACTACCCGACGCCAGTGTAGCTCTTACGACGTGTAAGGGTAATTTTGTGATCACTTAGGACCCCCAACCAATGCATGCTAATCAAGATTAAAATCGGTATTTAAATTGCTTGGTAAATCACTAATGAAGATAATCTAATTTGGGACTGTAGGCTGGTGAATCTGAGCACATAGGTAAATTAGACTGATTGGACGGTGTATTCAGAACGACTGATTGCAGGCAAGTGAAACTTACCAAACTTGTGTTTTAGGCCATGTCTTAGGCCATTCCCCGTTTTAGCGTAAAAGAGACTAGGCGAAGAAATGATACTCGCCTAGACGCAATTTTAAGATCTAGCTTGACAACGAAGCTAGATCTGATACCCTGCCATGTCATTCATTCATTTCGCCTGCCACGTTTAATTTCCATATCTGTACGCTCTTTACTTTTGCTCTGCCATGCTTGTGATGTTTAAATTCCTTATCTGTAAGCACATTATTTGTAATCTTGCCATGCCATGCATCATTCCATGCTTGAATGTTTGTTTTCGTAGCACACGCTACTTGTACTTCCTTGTTCAGGCTAGGCACCTACGTTGCAGGCACAACCCTATGCCAAATACACTTCCTGGCTCGTGATCCAGAAGCGGGCTACATGTGTTGGTCAAAAGCTAATGCCCGATTACACATGGAGGGGTAGGGTTAAGCGACCACTCAGTGTAGAAGTGTGCCCGTACATCCACTTCAGCTGTAAGGCGTAAACTCTGTGCACTTGTTTACTTGACTTGTAAATCCATGTGAATGTGTTAGTAGCTTTGCTACCCATGCCTGTCATACTTGTTGTACTTTATTACTAGTTTCATTCATATCTTAAACTGCCATGTATCGCATACTTTTAGAACTGCTAGGTTGTTTCCTTTCTTTTTAGTTTCCTTGCACAAGTCTCTTGTAGACTTGCTGACATGCGCCCTCGTCTCTTTTGGGTGTCGCATGTTAGTTGCTGAGCGAGAGTCCGTTGCTGAGGATGAGGAGTTTGTCGACATTTAGCCTGGGTCCACTGTTGACGTGGAGTACGAGGACACCGGCGACCAGTCGTAGAGACTTCTTTTGGTGTTACTTTCAGCTTAGATCTTATTAGGTTGTTGGTGCGTAGTGCCTTTTCCTTTCTGTACGTTTGTTTATTTCTGTTGGCCATGCTTGGGCCTTTTAGACTCTTTTTAGAATGGTGGCTTTTCTGTGATGTTGAACTTTATTTGTGGACATTCTAAGATTGGAATAATATTATTATCTCTCTTTCTTTTATTATTATTTTTGTTCTGTTTCGCAATTTGCAAGGACCTATACTTGGTTTTTCCGGACGCTTTACAGACTGGAGCCTCACAGTTTCACGTCTGGGCGGACTTTTCACGCCTCACCTTCCGTTTATGGGAAGTGGGTCGTGACAGGAGGAGAAGAGAACGCAAGATGGGAAAGATTCAGTTCAGTTTTCCAGGTGACTCGACAGAGTAGCATCAGCTATTCGGCCAAGCTGACATGCAGAAATCGCATAGGAAACGGCCTAGACCTACTCGGCCGAGCAGCCATCCGATTCAAACCGAGTCGCACCAAACAGATGAAGATTTTGAGCTTTTCTTCAAGGCACCCTAGCTCGATCGAGCAGCAAAGCAACACGACCAAGCAGCTCACCTACTCGACCCGAGTCGTCATAAAACAGAGTAGCGTTTTGGAGGAAGTTCTGATCTACTGTAGCTCAACCGAGTAGGAGGGCTACTCGACCGAGTAGCCTGTATTAGCCAGACGCAGAAGCAGTAACAAGCGGGGCCTGAAGCCGACTCGACCGAGCATGCTCCGCTACTCAATCGAGTAGCATGACGCGACCAACCTAGTTGGTGGGCCCAAGTGCCCAGATTTTTTGAGATTTTTTGGGACTTCCACCTTATCTATTTAAGCATGGTTTTAACGTTATTTTCAGGGAGGAACTTTAAAGAAACTTTTAGTTTAGTTTTAATTAGGGTTTTGGAGAGTTTGTGACGTCGCTATTTCTTGTGAATAAGGAATCTTAATTTCTTAATTATCTTTGGATTGCTATTTCTCTACGACGCGTTGGTAACAATTCTCTACACTTTCTATTGATTTTGATGTTTTCTATTGTCATGATGAATTCCATTGCTTCTCTTGAATCTTCTGTTGTTATCTCTATGATGAGTGAATAGTTCTATCTAGGGCTAATGGATTAGCCCGTAGATTTTAGGATTTAGATGCAAGGTTAGGATTTTTTAGGTTGCGTTGGTATAAAAGGGACGTATTTTGGTTGATCTTGCAAAGTTTGTAGGAGAACTCGTACTGAGATCGTGCCCAGGGTCGGTGGAATCGATTGACCTAAGAAGCATCCTATAGGCTTAATTAGGGAGTTAGCGGATTCAATTGGGACTCGTGACCATGACCGGCTCGTGTCTTGATGAGATCCACCGACGAACTATATTACTAATTGACGGCTACTGCCATTGTGTTAATGAGAGCCACCAAAATACATCGAAGCTCTAAATCACGAGATTGGCGTGTGCTAAGATCATTCCGTCCACGAGAGTGACGTGAATATTGTCGATTCTTAATGCACATACCGTGTGCGCCTGTCGCAAGAGTGGGATAATGTGATACATTAGGTTCATGGTGCTTAGAGCCTTGAATTCCACATCTTGGATGCAACAATCCCTATAAAACCAATGCAACATAAGAGTATTAACCGAGCATTGACGTCCGATGATCCTAGTGGTGAGTCCTAAAGCCCTAGTCTTTATTAATCGTTCACAATCCTAAACAAACAATCTCTCGAAACCGACTGCTACTTAAATTCTGAGATTTAAAAATAGCCCAAGACAATAACATCTTTACCTTCCCTGTGGGATCGATATCTTTTATACTATTACTTGACACCGTACGCTTGCTTAAAGTGCCGAGAATTCGCATTTGGGATACGTCTAGCACTTGGCGTTCGTGCCATTGCTAGGTGGCTTCTAGGTGTTAGTTTCAGCCACATCACCTATCACTTAGCATGCTCTCTCGTATGCATATCATTAGGGCCCAAGTGACCGTCACTGGGTATATCTCCATGGACACTATAACACCGACTACATGGTCCTTCAGAGCACCGAGCAGACTTTTATTGGCCCCCAACACGTTGATTGGATCCTACCCATGGAGCAGCGCATTCCTCCCATTTATGAGCTGGAGCCCGATGATGAGCAGGCTAACTAGCAGCCTGCTCAGCAGCCGGGCACCGCCCCACCACATATTGAGGAGCGACACCCTAGTGAGCCCTTGTTTGAGCCAGCAACAGCCCCTTTTGTCCCCCCTTCTGTTAAGGGCCCTACACTATCTGCTGAGATCCTTACTTCTGATGTGAGCATCGACCCTTCTATCCCCACATCACCATTTTTTGAGACCACGTTAGTTCCTGCCACATTATCTACATCTATCTCCAGCACTGTGTCTGCCATCCTTACGGAGAGTGTGGTGGTTTCTGTCTACATGTCTGCTACCACCACCTCTACCGTGTCAGCCCCTATTGTCTCTGCTGTTGGATCTCCTGGCACACCAAATACACTAGAGGGTGGGTGAATAGTATAAATCACGACGATATTGCAAACTAAAAGTAAATAAAAAATTGCAATAAGAGTGCGGAAATAAAAGATCACAATCCAGAATATTCCAAATGCAAACACAGAGATTTTTATCCTGGTTCGGATTCTTGTGATCCTACGTCCAGGCCTCTACCTCTCAGAGATTTGAATCCACTAAAACGCTAGCTCCTCGCAAGTAATCAACATACAAAGATTCCAATACTCTCCGTGTTGCGAACTTGTACAATCTCTTCAACAAGAGATTTACCAAAATAAAGTAAAGAAAGAGTATGAAACAATATCACCTATTGTAACGGCTGGTTTTTGTATGATGAAATTATATATATATATATACACACACACACACACACATATATATAATTGTTTGTCTTCTTTCTTCTTCTTTTCTTTACTTTTTCCCTATCAGGAGCTGAGCATGCTTCATGACGCTCTTGTCTTGGAGCCAAACTCACCTTAGAAAACCCTAGAACCCATCCCGAAGCTTCGCACTTCATTTGGAGACTTGGTGTACATTTTAGTCGGTTCAAGAACAAGGACCGACCGACTAGATGTCAATCTAGTCGGTCAGAAACTCTTCATGGACCGACTAGTTTCCGTCAGATTTTTCCACTGAATTACTGTTTACTCTTAGTCGGTCTAGGTTCATCCACCGACCGACTAGTTTCACAACTAGTCGGTCAACACTTCTTCGCAGACCGACTAAGTTAGGGATCATTTCATGCAGTCAAGTTACTGTTTATTGTTAGACGGTCAAAGAACAAATACCGACCGACTAGTTGACGAACTAGTCGGTTAGGTTTCCTTCGCTAACCGACTAATCTTCAAAATCTCTTGTCGACCACTTTTACCCTTTAGTCGGTCAATGAACACTGGCCGACCGACTAGGTTGCAAACTAGTCGGTCGACGAGCCTTCACAGACCGACTAAATCTATCAACCCTGTACCGACACTGTTCTCTATTTGCTTCTAGTCGGTCACAGTTAGACGACCGACCGACTAGTTCTCAAACTAGTCGGTCGACCGCCCTTCACCGACCAACTAATCGCTTCCGTAACCCTAGGTTTTGACCTAGCCGCCGTTTTGTTTTCTTATTTAAGCACGCGGCTGCGTTTCTTTTCTCCTCATTATTTTGAGCCATCTTCTTCCCCAACCTATCTCTTCCTCCTTCCCTACCTCTCCTTCCTCTTTCCTTGCGCCCTCCATCTCCTTCAAAGTTCTTTCCTCCTCCTTTCTCCTTTCTCTTCTTTCTCCCGTTTCTCCCTCTTCTTCCGATTTTTCCCCACAAACAGCCGACCACCCTAAACTTCCCAGATCTGAATCTTGCGGTTAAAACCCAGCCGCCATCTCGTTTCCCTTTCCGAGACCCACCTTGGCGATCTAACCTCAGTTCTAGCGACAACGACCCCGGGAGACGCTGAGATCCTCGCCACCACCAACGGAGGCCGACGACACCACCAACGAACAACGTTCCTCGCTGCGCTACCCGCGGCCTAGGAACTTCCGGACGACACAAAGCTTCCACCTTTTCTAGATCTGACGTCGAATCTCCTCTCGATCGTCAACTCAGGTTGGTTCCCTAAACTCGTAGAAACCCCCACCGTAAATGAATCAAATACAAATTAAAATCAGCAACTTTAATCAACTAAATTTATTTTTCGTTGATCCTTAAAACGTTGTACGACCGTAGATGAATCGACGAATGGACGTTATGCATGTGCACATAGGATAGATCGTCGATTAGGTTAAATGCATTAAAAATGTGACTTTGACGAATAGGATAGTCCCGATAACCTAGACACAACCCTAATAGGAATTATTGGGTCGCGATCTGACTCCGTCGCCGTGTCACGATTTTCAGACGTTCCTCCGCCGACTAGACGTTTGGACAAGGCGCTCCAGGAAGACGACGCACTTGCCATCGCAGGCAAGTGTACCACTTGCATTCTTGGCCATGTTTAGGCCTTAGTCTTGTTAGAATTGATATTTTGGAACGATAAGGACCGGACGTGAAATGATAGCGTCCGGGATGCCCTTGATGGCTCAGACTTGACAACGAAGTCTGAGTCCAACAACAACAATTTTGACATCATAGGATTGACATGCGTGTGTGTGAGTTGTGGACACCCTAGTACAACCCCTCCTGTTTTTGTCGTGTCATGTCCTTTCCGTCTTGCCATGTCCCGTTCCGTCTTGCACAGCCCGCTGGGCAATAGGGCACTCGTCAAGCCAGAGCGAGTGATCCCTTGTACTGATTCACAGCCCGATGGGCAATAGGGCACCTGTCAAGCGAGAGCAGGTGATCCCTTGTACTGATACACAGCTCAGAGAGAAATATGGCACTTGTCAAGCTAGAGCAAGTGATCCCTTGTCCTGTCACGATTCTTGGGGTTTTGGGGTAGGGTTGAGCGTGCACGCGACAAGATGGTCTGATCTCCCTCGAACCATAAAGGCGTGAACCCTTTTCGTGTCTTGTCTTGTCCTGTCTAGCTCTCCGTGTTCCGTCTTGTCTTGACACCTGTAGGCTAGTCCCGTAGTCGGTAGCACTCGTTACGACTACTACTTGTCGTGTTTACTTTCCTATTGCGCGTACTTTTGTGTTGTTCGTCTGTTATAACCTCAGCATGTTAATCAACTAGTAAAACGTTGTTAAATAATTGGTGCACTTACAGTTTGGTCTAACCCCTTCTTGTAGACCTTACCTGACGTACAGTTCCTTCTTTTGGTGCTGTACGTCAGGGATTGAGCCAGAGTACGTCGAGGAGACTGACTTGCCAGCTGACGTGGAGCCAGAGAGTGTTGATCCTGAGTACGATCCTGAGGAGGACCAGAGCTAGAGACTTCTCGTTGCAGTTCCCAGAGAAATCTATTACTTTTAGTTGGGGGCGTAGCACCTTTTGTTTCCTTGTTTAGGTCGGGTGCTTGCACCGTTAGACTTCCTTTTCTGCAGTTGTAGCCATTCGGGCGTTGAGACTTGGTACTTTTGATATATTGGAATAAAATGGATTGTCTTTTCCTTTCTCGTACTCTTATTGTTCTGTACTAACATGCAGGGACCTGTACCTTCATCTTGGTACCACACAGACGCTTATTGGGTCAGGGCTCCCTAGCTCTGGCCTAAGCGGGCCTAGTCACACTTCACCTCCGCTGTTTTGGGAAGCGGGGCGTGACAGGTTTTAGTGGTGGCCCATGCAGGTCCACGTCCCAATCTTTCTGCAAGTACAGAACCGTAAGAGTAAGGACAATCATTTTAATATTCAACCATTGTACGAGTCTGACCCGTGTTTTCGTTTCTGAACGTAGGATGGCTGGGCGACGCATTACTCGATCCTCGAATTCGAGTGATGACGGTCCGAAGGACCAGGGTGCAGAGTTCCACAAGTTCCTTGACGTGATGCGAGAGATGCTTGAGGTGCAGCATCAGCTGGTGCAGCAGTCCAACCGTGCTGCCCAGGCCCCACCTGTTGCTCCACCTCCACCTCCGCCTGCTCCGCGAGCTGCTCCAGGAGTGAAGCAGTTCAACGAGGTTCAGCCGAAGACCTTCTCTGGGAAGGAAGGACCTCTGGGTGCCGATGAGTGGATCCAGAGCACTGAGGAGAAGTTGGTTGCTGCCAAGATTCCAGATGAGACTCGAGTGGAGATCGCGAAGATGCAGCTGACTGAGATTGCCCGAAACTGGTGGCGTATTGAGGAGAGGCGCCTGCAGAAGCATGTGGAGTGGAAGACTTTTCGTCACATGTTCAAGGAGAAGTACTTCACCAAGGCAGCTAGGAGAGAGCTGATGGGCATGTTCGTGGATCTGAAGCAGGGGGACATGACTATCGACGAGTATGAGGCTGAGTTCGAGATGCTGAGCCGATTTGCCCCGCATATGGTGAAGAAGGAGGAGAACCGAGCTGAGCGGTTCCATCAAGGACTTCGTCTGAAGGTCCAGGCTTCCATGTCCTCTGCTAGTTTCTCGACTATGAGGGAGGTGTTAGATGCTGCGAAGAATCATGAGACGATTTCGCACCTGCCTGACACTCCAGGGACAGAGGAACGTGCCCTATGGAGCTGTACCAGCCACCTGCCAGGCCGACGATGAGGCCAATCCAGACTGTGCCATTCAAGAGACCTGGAGCACCAGTGCAGCAACAGAGCAAGGGTCCATGCCATTTCTACGGCAAGCCCGGACATGTTCAGACCAGCTGTAGGAGGAAGCTGGGTCTGTGCCTACTTTGTGGAGATGCTTCGCATGCTGCGAAGGATTGTCCGAGAGCCCGCAGTGCTGTTGTTGGAGCACCAGCCCCGTTGCAGATGAGGGCGCCTGCCCCAGCTCAGAGAGGACCTGCTGTTCGTGGACCACCCTTGGTGCCATAGCGGCAGATGTACCAGCGAGCAGTGCAGCCTCAGAGGCCGGCCTATACCATGACAGCTGTTGAGACTGAGGAGCTAGATGGAGTTATTGCAGGTAACTTCTTGACCTAATCTTTTCATTTCATAATTAGACTATATTGCTAGTTTTGTTAGTGTTGCTTGTTTGTTTGATTGCTAGAGTAGTGTTGTGACCTTAGACCCTTGTTTTCCCTAGGCACCATTCTTGTGTTCTCTCACCCTGCTTTGGCTTTGTTTGACTCCGGTGCATCCATGTGCATCATATCCCGAAGGTTTATAACAAAGCACTCCATTCCTACCCACACACTTCCTAAGTGTTGGGACATCACCATAGGGAACGGAGTGGTGATTGTGAGCATGGGATGTCGATCGATTCCTCTTGTGGTCAGTGGACATGAGTTGTATGCGGATTTCATCGTCCACGATCTGCCGCATTTCGATGTCCTCCTTGCCATCGATTGGCTGGGAGATTTCCACGCTTTGATCGACTGTCACAGCAAGAGAGTGGTTTTTCAGATTACAGGCCATCCGGAGTTCGAATTCCGTAGCAGAGATGAATCGCTTGGGCCCATCAGATTTCGGGCCAAGTCGGAGGTGCCAGTATTAGCAGCGTTGCAGTTGGAGATGGAGATTGACCGACCAGCGGTTGTCAGAGACTTCGACGACGTCTTTCCGGAAGATATCTCGGGTCTGCCACCCGACAGAGCTATGGAGTTTGGTATCGACCTGATGCCGGGTGCGTAGCCGATATCGAAGGTGCCGTATCGGATGGCTTCCGCAGAGCTAGAGGAGCTGCGGAAGCAGCTAGATGAGCTGTTGTAGAAGGGTTTCATCCACCCTAGTGTGTCACCGTGGGGTGCACCAGTGTTACTAGTAAAGAAGAAGGATGGGTCCCGCAGGATGTGTGTGGACTATCAAGGATTGAATGCTGTCACTGTGAAAAACAAGTATCCACTGATGCGTATCGATGACATTTTTGATCAACTGGGAGGTTCGAGAGTTTTCTCGAAGTTGGATTTGAGGAGTGGATATCATCAGTTGAAGGTGAAGAAGGATGACATTCCGAAGACAGCTTTCCGGACGAAGTACGGGCACTATGGTTTGTGGTGATGCCTTTTGGCGTGACCAATGCTCCAGCCGTGTTCATGAACCTCATGAACTTGATTTTCTACGACTTCCTGGATAAGTTCGTCGTTATCTTTATCGACGCCATTCTTATTTACTCGAAGTCTGAAGAAGAGCACAGTTGTCATCTGAGGACAGTACTGGAGACGTTGAGGCGACACAAGTTGTATGCCAAGTATGGCAAGTGCGAGTTCTGGCTGGACAGAGTCGCATTTCTGGGACATGTGGTGACCGGCGATGGCATATCAGTAGATCCGGAGAAGGTTAGAGCAGTTCGAGATTGGCCGACTCCGCAGTCAGCGTCCGACATCAGGAGCTTCCTTGGTTTAGCAGGCTATTATCGGCGGTTCATCAAGGATTTCTCGAAGATTGCTGAGCCGATGACGAAGCTGACGAGGAAAGATATGGAGTTCCAGTGGTCTGATGCTTGTGGGGAAGCTTTCAGTATCCTGAAAGCGAGGTTGACCACAACACCAGTTTTGGCAGTACCGGATCGGAGCGGAGGCTTCAAAGTATATTGTGATGCATCAGGGAAGGGCCTAGGATGCGTTTTGCATCAGCATGGGCATGTGGTCACGTATGCTTCTCGTCAGCTGAGGACGCACGAGAAGAATTACCCGACGCACGATCTGGAGTTGGCAGCGGTGATCTTTGCGTTGAAGATCTGGAGGCACTTCTTACTGAGTGAGAGCGTGAAGATTTTCACCGATCACAAAAGTTTGAAGTACATATTCACGCAGAAGGAGCTCAATATGCGGCAGAGACGATGGTTGGAGCTCATGGCTGACTATGAGATTGATTTGCAGTATCATCCGGGGAAGGTGAACGTTGTGCCGGAAGCTTTGAGTAGACTTTCTACTGCAATGATGCATACTGCTGACTGGAGGATTCCGCAGGAGCTGAAGGAGATGGATTTGGAGGTCGTCCTACCTGGTGTGGTTCTTTCATTCATGAATTTGCAGATTCAGTCCACGATCGTGGACCGGATCAAGGCAGCACAGGCAGGAGATCCGAAGTTACAGAGGATCAGGAGGCAGGTTGAAGCTGGACTGCGTGCGGAATTTGTGATTCATGAGGATGGTTCGCTGCGGTACGGCAGCAGACTCTGCGTACCTGCGGGTGATGTTCGGGAGGAGCTTTTGAGCGAGGCTCATAGCTCGCCGTATTCTATACATCCTGGTGGTACCAAGATGTATAAAGACCTCCGACTGAATTACTGGTGGATTGGCATGAAGAGGAGTGTGGCACGGAGCGTTGCCAAGTGTTTGATATGCCAACAGTTGAAGGCCGAGCACCATCGTACTGCTGGGTTGCTGCAACCACTTCCTATTCGGGAGTGGAAGTGGCAATATATTACGATGGATTTCATGACTGGGTTACCTCAGACCCCGAAACAGAACGACGCAGTCTGGGTGATCGTTGATCGGTTGACTAAGTCTGCGCATTTCATTCCCTTCCGAGTGGGCCAGTCTACGGAAGCTTTGGTGAGGAAATATCTAGAGGTAAATTTATTTATAATTCTCTTTAATTTTCCTCTTCGAGTTAGTTGTGACGTGGACCGTGTACGTGCAGGAGATTGTACGCTTACACAGAGTCCCTGTGAGCATCGTGTCTGACAGAGACTCGAGGTTCACATCTCAGTTCTGGAGAAGTCTGCAGGAGAATTTGGGTACGAGTCTGAGTTTCAGCACGGCGTACCACCCGCAGACCGACGTCCAGTCCGAGAGGACTATTCAGATACTAGAGGATATGCTGTGAGCTTATACGCTCGATTTGAAGGGATCTTGGGAGGACCATCTCCATTTGGTGGAGTTTTCTTATAACAACAGCTACCAGGCGAGCATTGGCATGGTGTCGTTTGTTGATTTATATGGGAGGAAATGTCGATCGCCACTGAGCTGGGATGACATTGGAGATCGGGAGCTGTTGGGTCCGGAGATGATAGTTGAAGCTATGGATGTCGTGAGAGACATCAGGGAGAAGCTCAGAGTTGCACAAGATCGCTTCAAGCATTGGGCGGATGCCAAGAGGAGACCGTTGGAGTTTCATCCTGGAGACCACGTGTTTTTGAAGATTTCTCTGAACCACGGAGTCATTCATTTCGGGAAGAAGGGGAAGCTGAGCCTGAGGTTTATTGGACTATTCGATGTGCTGGAACGTATGGGGGAAGTGGCCTACCGCCTTGCTCTGCCACCATCTTTGGTGGGGGTTCACGACGTTTTCCACGTATCTCAGTTGTGTCGGTACGTCCGTGATCCGTCACACACGGTGGATTTCTCGGAGATCACGGTCCGTCCGGACCTGACCTATGACCATCAGCCTGTGCAGATTTTGGACCGTCGACAGAAGCAGTTGAGGAATAAGATAGTCGACCTGGTGAGAGTGATGTGGCGTCACGGATCACCTGGAGAGTCCACTTGGGAGAGAGAGGATGAGATGAGAGAGCGTTACCCTCACCTATTCTGATAGAAATTCCGAGGGCGGAATTTTCTTAAGGTGGGTAGGATGTAACGGCTGGTTTTTGTATGATGAAATTATTTATAAATATATATAATTGTATGTCTTCTTTCTTCTTCTTTTCTTTACTTTTTCCCTATCTGGAGCTGAGCGTGCTTCATGACGCTCTTGTCTTGGAGCCAGACTCATCTTAGAAAACCCTAGAACCCATCCCGAAGCTTCGCAATTCATTTGGAGACTTGGTGTACATTTTAGTCGGTTCAAGAACAAGGACCGACCGACTAGATGTCGGTCAGAAACTCTTCATGGACCGACTAGTTTCCGTCAGATTTTTCCACTGAGTTACTGTTTACTCTTAGTCGGTCTAGGTTCATCCACCGACCGACTAGTTTCACAACTAGTCAGTCAACACTTCTTCATAGACCGACTAAGTTAGGGATCATTTCATGCAGTCAAGTTACTGTTTATTGTTAGTCGGTCAAAGAACGAATATCGACCGACTAGTTGACGAACTAGTCGGTTAGGTTTCCTTCGCTGACCGAATAATCTTCAAAATCTCTTGTCGACCACTTTTACCCTTTAGTCGGTCAATGAACACTGGTCGACCGACTATGTTGCAAACTAGTCGGTCGACGAGCCTTCACAGACCGACTAAATCTATCAACCCTGTACCGACACTGTTCTCTGTTTGCTTCTAGTCGGTCACAGTTATACGACCGACCGACTAGTTCGCAAACTAGTCGGTCGACCGCCCTTCACCGACCGACTAATCGCTTCCGTAACCCTAGGTTTTGACCTAGCCGTCGTTTTGTTTTCTTATTTAAGCGCGCGGCTGTGTTTCTTTTCTCCTTATTATTTTGAGCCATCTTCTTCCCCAACCTATCTCTTCCTCCTTCCCTACCTCTCCTTCCTCTTTCCTTGCGCCCTCCATCTCCTTCAAAGTTCTTTCCTCCTCTTTTCTCCTTTCTCTTCTTTCTCCCGTTTCTCCCTCTTCTTTCGATTTTCCCCCACAAACAGCTGACCACCCTTAACTTCACAGATCTGAATCTTGCGGCCAAACCCCGGCCGCCATCTCGTTTCCCTTTCCGAGATCCACCTTGGCGATCCAACCTCAGTTCTAGCGACAACGACCCCGGGAGACGCTGAGATCCTTGCCACCGCCAACGGAGGCCGACGACACCACCAACGAACAACGTTCCTCGCTGCGCTACCCGCGGCCTAGGAACTTCCGGACGATGCAAAGTTTTCACCTTTTCCAGATCTGACGCCGAATCTCCTCTCGATCGTAAAATCAGGTTGGTTCCCTAAACTCGTAGAAACCCCCACCGTAAATGAATCAAAACCTAATTAAAATCAGCAAATTTAATCAACTAAATTTATTTTTCGTTGATCCTTAAAATGTTGTACGACCGTAGATGAATCGACGAATGGACGTTATGCATGTGCACATAGGATAGATCGTCGATTAGGTTAAATGCATTAAAAATTTGACTTTGACGAATAGGATAGTCCCGATAACCTAGGCACAACACTAATAGGAATTATTGGGTCGCGATCTGACTCCGTCGCCGTGTCACGATTTTCAGACGTTCCTCCGCTGACTAGACGTTTGGACAAGGCGCTCCAGGAAGACGACACACTCGCCATCGCAGGCAAGTGTACCACTTGCGTTCTTGGCCATGTTTAGGCCTTAGTCTTGTTAGAATTCATATTTTGGAACGATAAGGACCGGACGTGAAATGATAGCGTCCGGGACGCCCTTGATGGCTCAGACTTGACAACGAAGTCTGAGTCCAACAACAACAATTTTGACATCATAGGATTGACATGCGTGTGTGTGAGTTGTGGACACCCTAGTACAACCCCTCCTGTTTTTGTCGTGTCATGTCCTTTCCGTCTTGCCATGTCCCGTTCCGTCTTGCACAGCCCGCTGGGCAATAGGGCACTCGCTAAGCCAGAGCGAGTGATCCCTTGTACTGATTCACAGCCCGATGGGCAATATGGCACCTGTCAAGCTAGAGCAGGTGATCCCTTGTACTGATACACAGCTCAGAGAGCAATAGGGCACTTGTCAAGCTAGATTAAGTGATCCCTTGTCCTGTCACGTTTCTTGGGGTTTTGGGGTAGGGTTGAGCGTGCACGCGGTAAGAGGGTCTGATCCCCCTCGAACCGTAAATGCGTGAACCCTTTTCGTGTCTTGTCTTGTCCTGTCTGGCTCTCCGCGTTCCGTCTTATCTTGACACTTGTAGGCTAGTCCCGTAGTCGGTAGCACTCATTACGACTACTACTTGTCGTGTTTACTTTCCTGCTGCGCGTACTTTCGTGTTGTTCGTCTGTTATAACCTCAGCATGTTAATCAACCCGTAAAACGTTGTTAAATAATTGGTGCACTTGCAGTTTGGTCTAACCCCTTCTTGTAGACCTTACCTGACGTACAGTTCCTTCTTTTGGTGCTGTACGTCAGGGATTGAGCCAGAGTACGTCGAGGAGACTGACTTGCCAGCTGACGTGGAGCCAGAGAGTGTTGATCCTGAGTACGATCCTGAGGAGGGCCAGAGCTAGAGACTTCTCGTTGCAGTTCCCAGAGACCTCTATTACTTTTAGTTGGGTGCATAGCACCTTTTGTTTCCTTGTTTAGGTCGGGTGCTTGCACCGTTAGACTTCCTTTTCTGCAGTTGTAGCCCTTCGGGCTTTGAGACTTGGTACTTTTGATATGTTGGAATAAAATGGATTGTCTTTTCCTTTCTCGTACTCTTATTGTTCTGTACTAACATGCAGGGACCTGTACCTTCGTCTTGGTATCACACAGACGCTTATTTGGTCAGGGCTCCCTAGCTCTGGCCTAAGCGGGCCTAGTCACGCTTCGCCTCCACTGTTTTGGGAAGCGGGGCGTGACACCTATATCCTTGTTAATTGATGGAATTATTGCGTAAGGAAGGTGATTGAATCTCCAAGGTTCTAGATGGTACTTGTAGTACAACGAACATGAAGATTGGACTTTCTATGGAGGAAAAATTTCTGCAGAGGTTCCTCTAAGAAAATCTGAAAATCACTAACTTTCTAGAGAGAAAGCGAACTTCAGAAAAGAGAGAAAGAGTAAATTTTCGTAGATTGTAGGCATGGGTCTAGGGGTCTATTTATTACCCAAAGAGGTAGTTTATGACCTTTGTACAACTGCCTAAATTTTTTTTAAAAATCTGAACCATTTTTGTCCAAATTAGTCGACTAATTTTAAGTATTGGTCGACTAGTTAAAGTTGACTAGATAGAATGGAAGTTAAAGTGTCTTTTCAAGAGGTGTAACTTCCTAAAACGGTAGGAAACTGTATAAAATGGCTATAAACGGCTATTAACTACTAGAACTAGCCGTTAGTGGCAGTTCTAACTTCCACTAAATAAATATAATATTTAAATGATAAATCATTAAAATATTTGAATTTAAAAAAATTGGTAGACTAATAGGAAGTATTAGTCGACTAAATATTCGAAACTTTAGGAATTGGTGGGAAAATAATCTTAGAGACTCTAGGATCGGTCTGACAAAGTTTCAGAGTTTTCTGAATTTTTTATTATTTAAATTATTCGACTAGCACTAAGGATTGATCGACTAATTAAAGCTTTGACTGTGTTACTATTTTAATTAGTCGACTAGTACTAGGGATTGGTCGACTAATTTGACTTTTGACTTGATTTTTTGAAGATGGACCCTAAACGACTAAGAGAGATAATCATCAAGGCTTTTATATTCAAAGTATATGCAAGAGAAAAAATAAAGATTGCATCACTTATTACAAGATACAAAATATCTTCGATATGAGTCGTCTTGTAGTGAATGCTTCTTGCAACTTGTGTTCTTGATGACGGTCTCAGATGATAGTGCTATAACATCCGCATAGATAGAGTTAGTACATATAAAATGATATGTTTGTATCATCAAAACCATATGAGGAGCTATGAGTTCCAACATTCTCCACCCTTTTGATGATTTTACAAACATTTAATATTATAATAATATGTGACTAACGAATTTATAACAACAGAAAATTTGTCATGTGTTTACTGAAATACTCCCCCTAAAGATATGCCTTATATGTAAGAGAGTATGTAAACATTTCTTTTTAAAGATATAGCATTATAAGAATCATAATATAATAATATATAAGAATTTTTAGTAAAAAGTGTATAGAATAATACTGAAAATTTCGGTAGAGTCCACAAACTACTGTAGAGTATCGAAAATTATATGCATATTTTCTCCCACTGTCAAATTATCAAAAAAATGAGGGTGACAGTACTAATTAGTCGGCTAATCAGTGGCATTAGTCGGCTAATCAGTGGCATTAGTCGACCAAAAATGTAAAAAAAAAAACAGATTTTTAAAATAAAAACTGACTTCATTAATGAAAGGGAAGATACAGATACTACTTGAAACAGCAAATTTAAACAACTGAAAGTTAGATACAACCAACCATTCATAAAACAAACTAACAAACATACAATTAGCCCGAAATACTAATTAGTCGGCCAATCTGCTGCATTGGTCGACTAAACGGAGTCAGTCCAGATTCGGTTCTAATTGTCCGAGGATGATGGAGGCGGGTAACGAGAGGAGGAGGGTGTATATAGAGCCCATTGTTGGAGGGTGCTTAGGATTTTGGCTTGGGTGAGGTGTATAGCCTCGAATCCTTTGTTCATATCCTTATGAACATCTCCAATATTAGCCTCAAAGCCGCTAATATGCTCATGAATTCCTCCGAAACCGGAATTGACACTCTCGGAGTTGATCAATTTGGTCTTGGTGAGTAGGTTGTGATGGAGGCCTAGCATAGGGGTTGACAGTTTGTTTGCAGCGACGTGAAGGAGGTGTTACATTTTGGGGCTCGATTTCTTCTTCTTCTTCGTGAGGAGGAGGAGTTGGGAGAACCATACGATTGACAACGGAATGGTCGAATTGGAGAGGATTAAAAGCTGAAATTTCATTCTCCAAAGGAATACGAAAATGTTGGAGAATTTGTGTGACAACGCATGTAATAAAATGTGTTGCTTGATGGGTTTGATCTAGATGGCATAGAGTGTAACGGCCACTTTCTGATCGTTCGTATTTTGCGCGTATGTCGAGCTAATGAAGTATTTCCGTGCGTTTTTTCTTTTTGTTTTTGACTTCAGTAGGCTTAGCATGTGACCGGACCCCGTATTTGCGATCCTCTCGGAGGCGCGATCACGCCGGTATTTTCTTTCAATTTTTGGATGTCGAGAGGTAGAGTCGTAATAATCTTATTATTAATCTCTTATCTAATATTTGAAATTCAATTATTTTAATGATCCGATGTTTTAAAAAGATATAGGGATCTGAAATTATCTTTTAAAACAAAGGTTGTTATAATAAAGCTAAACTTTTTTTAACTGATTATCTATTATACAATTCATGAAGTTTGTCCTACATGGCAGTTTTGTCCCATGTGGCAGTTTTGTCCCAGTTTTTTGGTTGCTGACTGGGCCGCCATGTGGGGGTTGGGTGGGGTTCTGGACTTGGCTTTGGGATGGGGTTTTGGTGATTTTTTTTGCGTTTTAGTCCCTGCTTTTCCTCTTTTTTCCCCGGCCCCCCTCTTACGCACACCCAAGCTTTTTTCACTTTGTCGACCGCCTATCTCTGTATTTGCACCCGGGCGACGACTGATTCCGTGCCAACCGGGCACGGGTTATGCCTAGTGTGTGTGTGTATATATATATAAACCTTAAACTAACTATCCTTAAAATCCTAACTGATTGTACTCTCCTAACTGATTGCTTGAACATATCCTCTTCCCACGTTCTCTCAACCCACCCCCATTCCGTTTGTTTCCCAAGTTACAACCCATGCTTTGGGTTTCATGTACACACCCACACGATCTCTGTGCATGGGTCTCGCACAACCGCCCATGTCTCTCACCTCTCACCGCAGCGCCCTCGACCCCCTCGACGAAAGGCAATGAAACCACCCAACACCGATAAACCCAGGCATTTTCCCAAGCCGCGCCTCACGCCAGCCCATCGCCGCCCACCTCCGTTCGACGTACCGCCACCAGTGTCGCGAATTCCCACACTGCCCCCAAGCTCCGACCGCCGCCCTCAACGCAGAGTACCCGCCACGAGCTCCGCTCGTCTCTGCCGTGCATTCGACCATCTCACCTCGCCCTCCGATCCCCACGTAGTCCATGTAGGGAAATATGCCCTCAGATCATTTGTATTTGATGCAAATGATAATTTAAGCCTAGATAGGGACTAATTTGCATTTGATGCAAAAGAGATTAAATGTGTTTTAAATTGTTTAAAACAATATTTAATAATATAAACGCAAGGAAATGTACACTGGTGAGACGGATTCGTCCCGCTCTAAACACAGGTTCAAACCGCGTCAGAAACGGAGTCTAAATGAGCCCAATAAGTCTATTTAAAAGGAGTATTAAATAGAAAGCCAAAGGGCCCAATAAGATTGAGGCCCACTGTTTTTTAAAGAAAAAAAAACAACAAAAAACAGTGCAAGGGGGGGCCCGAAATGTGGGCCCCCCAACCTGGCACCCAGCTCTTGGGCGCCAGGCGGTGCCCAGCAAAAGCTGGCACACGCCAGCCTGGCGCGTGCCAGGCGCTGGGCGCGTGCCTGGCACGCGCCGGCAGGGCGCGTGCAAGGCACACGCCTTGCAGGATGGCGCGCGCCAGACTGTGGGCCCCACAGCTAGGGTTTTGAACCCTGAACCCCTTTCTGGCTGGCGGCTGTTTTGTTGTGCAAAAATACTGGTTTGGGCTGAACTTTGGACACTCAATTGGAGGGTCAAACGACCTCCGATTGACGAACGGTTTTTTCCTATGCGTTCACCGTTGAACACCCTTCGAATTGATAGGTCGTATCAATCATGAAGCTCAACGGTGAGGGAGTTAAAATTCACGGAAGTTTGCACTGTGTGAAAGACAAACTAAATTGATTTTATTAACTCTAAATTTAGTCCCACATCGGATTTTGAGTGAAGGGGAGCAGTCAGCCGCCTATATAAATAGGGGTCTGCTCTCTTTCTCAAAACTCGTCCCAAGCTCTAGATCTGAGCGGCTCTCGTATGTTGGAGCACGCTCGGATCTAGGCTTAAATTAATATATCTCCTCTCCGTATAAATTTCTGCCTTGCTCCTGAGGGCTCTAGCAAAGCCGCAAAGGAGTTCGGATTCAGATCCGAAATCTAGGCGGAGGTTTCACTCGCGTGAAACTTTCTTCGGCGCAGGGTTGGCTCGGCGACACGGGATTGATCGCCTCGGGATGCGGAGCGGTTCGAGGAGCTGCTCGGCGTGGGACGGGAGCGGCTCGGAAGACGGTGCGGAACATCTCACCTGCTCCAGGGTTGAGATTCCGGGTATGTGTTTATTAGCAGTAGTTTAATTTAATCGCAGTAGGCTAGATCCTTCTTGGGATGGTCAGACCCATCCCAAGTCGGCATAGATCTTGGATTAGGGTCTTGGACCTTAGGGTTAAACGTTAATTAGATTAACATGTTTATTTTTCCGCTGCTTTTCTGTCTATGTTCCGTCCGACTTAGGACGGACATAGAGTTTTATGCCCTAAGGGTCCCCGAAAACCCTACAGTGGTATCGGAGCCAGGTCTGTGTTACGATCTAGCCTGCGATTTCTTTAAACACTTGAAATGCTTTTAAATAATTTTAATTTTTATTAAAGTTATGAGATAAATTTTAAAAATGTTTTTGATGTTTAAAAATCTATGTGATAAATTTTTGAATATGAAAATTTTTTAAATGACATTTTAAAATTTATGTGATAATTTTTAAAACTAATTTTAAATCTTTTTAAATTTATGTGATAAGTTTAAAGTGCCTAATATTTTATATGATAAATTTTTAAGCATGAAAGTTTTTTAAAATGATGTTTTTATTTTATGAGATATTTTAAAACTGATTTTAAAGGTTAAAATTTTTATGCGATAAATTTTTTAAAGTAGCATGCAAATTTGTGATTTTAAAAACAAGTTTTTCTGAGATAAAAATATAATATTTTTAAAATCATATTTTAAATTTAAATGTTAAATTTATGTTTGCATGCTAAAATGGTTTATGTGATAGACATTGTTCTATTTAAATTGTTAAATAGTTGTACACTTTCATTTTATGCGATAAAATCGTGTAATCTTATGTTAATGGCTATGCATAACCTTGTCCCTTATTTGATAACACAAGACAACCCTTTAGGTTAGCCATTAAGAAATGATTAAAATTTATTAATTGAATTTTAAATGACATGCTATGTTTTAATAAAACATTAACAATGCTTCAAGACCTAATTCCTGATTAGGGTAGTCCTTTTAATGAAAATCTTAATTCTAATTGTTATTATTAATTCTCATTAAAGAACTTCGCTTTTAGCGTTGGTTAATAAATTTATTAAAATCCTAATAACAATTAGGATAGCACGTGAACCTTATAGTTGATAAGGACTTAATAAAAGTTATTAAACAAATCCTAAAATTTTGAACTTAAGGATTCAACTAGTTGATAGGATTAATTAGTTGTTAATAAAAGCTGTTTAGTCTATGGCACACATACAAAAATGACAAGCTTCATTCACCATGATCCAGTCAATGTGCTTGGCTAAGAGTTCTGGATCACCCTTTAAGGGATAGTGATCCTGGCTTAGTCAATTCCCTGGCTGTGTTCCGCTGGACCGCAATGTCGCGAATTATGATTGTATGACACCCTGGACTATATCTAAGTCAAATACGTTAATGATCCTTTTCAAGATTAGCCGTAGCCCTCCTTGTTTTAGGGGTTAGCAACTATAGGGCCCGTGTTACAGTTGTTGAGATACACTCAAGCTGTGACATGGCAACCCTGTAGAAACCAACTCCTTAAATACATAAGATGAAATCTTGACTGACCCAAACCGTCGTCTCGTACCCCGAGCGCCGGCGTAAGTTAAGTCAACGATGTAGTCTGACTTGATGTAAGTTTAAGACCTGACCCAAACCGACGTGTCGTGAATACACCGAGCAAAGGGGCAAGTCAGGCTAGACATGAAAACAAGGGTCCAACTAGACTAGACATTGTGATTTGGATGAGCACACTCATGATCACAAATGGCTAGGGGCAAAAACCGAATAAGAGGGTCATATCCGATATGATCGATGAAGAGTCATCTTCCGATCGCAGAGTCAAGCAATTTGTTGAGCTACACTCTAGGTAGTTAGACTCAAGGTGATTGGACCTCTTACCCATTAATTTTAATTCGATTAAATCGTTCGTTATTAAGCTTTGAAACGATCGTAAAAATAGTGGGAGGATATAGATAGATAAAAGCCATTCTACCTATATTTAATATTGAACATATGCTAAACTAGGGCAAGACTGTGTTTACCGAAGGAATCTAATTATAATATTTTAATGGAATTAGTTAACTGGTCTAATAGTTTGATTAAATGAATATCAAGTTAAATTCTAGTTGATAGAATTAAACTATATTCTCGTTGACAAATTAAATGACCTTCTAAAGAAAAAGCTTGAGAAATATGATTTCATTAAGTTCTGGGTCCAACAAATAAATTCACGCTACATGTCACTCGTCTCTATATGATGCAGCTTAAACATATAGGATATTCGAAGTATGTTTCTCCCTATAACTTGTCGAGCTACACTCAAGGTTGTATGGATAAATAATTTTGATTCACAAAGTTAGAGAATTCGATCAAACCGTTTGAGTCGAATACGAGTGCATGAGCGGTGCAAGTCTACGTATCCCAACCGGATCTTGAGACAAGCAACTTCTTGAGTTACACTCAAGATTGCAACTCTCAGGCGTTTGAATACATGAGATGCTTGCATAGCTATTTATTTATGTTGGGCTATTTATATCTAAATGTGATTTAGAAAAGGATGAAGGCACTCCGAAAAGTCAATTGAGAAAGTTAGTTAATTTTATCATTAGTAAAGGCATAAGGAGGAGGAAATGAAAATGTGACATATTTTGATGTCACGATGTCAAAATTATTGTTATACAGAAGGTTAACACATTTTGACGAATGTCGTCACATTACTTCTGAAGCAATGAGTAATATGTATAACGATAATATATATATATATATATATATATATTAAATTATTAATATATAAATACACAAGATAGTAGCAAACTTATATGACAAAATAGACTAGGCTGTATCGAGAGACTAAGCTTCACAAGTCACATAAAGAGGGGTCTGACCTCTCGTATTATGGAGTCTGCGGACACTTGTCAGTCTTACCCTCTTAGATATAATGGCCGAAACCCATCTGTAAGACAGTTGGAGAATGAGTTGTCGAACTCAGTCTGGTACATACCGATGTACCTGAGTCTAGATTAACCAAAATAAGTTATTCGTATATTTTATTAAGACACGTGTTCTTGATGAAACACAAATCTGATAAAATAAAGAACGAAATGACTAAAGTATTTAAACTGATTCAATTAGATCGAATGGTCAACTACTTAGCTACATAAAATCTTGCGTAATTAAAAGAAAATGTGATTTTCTCTCAGGTCAAGTCTGTTAACACATCCGTGTGTTAAAAGTATGAATCACACTTAGTTAGACTTGGTGTGATCCATTGTAAGTGACTCTGAGTTAAGTCCTCCCTATGGGTTAAGTCCCAGATTGTAATGCCTAGGTTTTGATAATGTTCTATCAATAAGATATTCATTAAATCAATCGTAAGGAAGTTGTAAAGTTACTCGAATCTCGTGAGACGAATTGTCGAGTTGGACATCATAACTGATGATGACTTTGTCAACTTCCGGGATGAAATTCGGAGTAGTAACTCCGATATATAACTTGATGCAATCAGAATAGGTCTGTGTGCGTGAATAAATTTTGGAATTTAGTTTACGTGCCCAAGGAAAATGTTTCCTCACTTTCTGCAAGTAAATCTTTGAGTTGAAAGATTGGTGCAGAAAGAAAATAGTGAAATACAATCATGTTGGTCGAGAACGGTTTTCATCTTAATTCCTATAAACCGGATTATAATGAAACCGTTTTCCGCCAGCAGATGTGTACGGAACTACTCAGACCAAACTCGATGTAAACGCTTAAGTTGACCATGAAAATTGGAGCATTCACTTATAAGTTCGTTTTTCTAAATATGATTTAGACGGACCGACTTAAATGAATTAGCCAGATAGTTTTCATAGTCAGTGGGAGCGTATAAACTACATGCGAGGCATCAAAGAAATGGAACATATATTTTGACAAAGTAATATAAAAGTTTGATACTTTATCAGAAATAGATATGAGCCATTTGAAATGACCATTAACAAATTTAAATGATTATCGTAAGGTACGATGAACTGGATAAGATCCAAGGAGATAAAATATTATGGATTCCGAAAGACCAAGTGAATTATTTGAATGAGATTCAAATGATTGGTCTAACATGAACATAGAAACCTCTTAAGTCTATAGTGTAGACGGTTTTAGCAGATCCACTCATGAAGGCTCTACCACATGAAGTCGGAAAAACTTACGTGCAAAAACGGTATTAGATACCGAGATAAATGGGCCTGAGTGCAAGTGGGAGATGTTGAGAGAAGATGCCTTCGAGGCAATCTATCTCTGTGTGTGAATAACACAAACATCTTGTTCGAAATAACAGTAAGCTGTTTGGTAATAAATTATCTAAGTTATGTTATAATGTAGTTAACATTAGATATTAACTTAGGTAAAGTCCTGAGACTTTATGCGAGGTCAAATAGGTATCGAGTTGAGTATCTCGATCATGGAGAAATGTTTGACCGTCTGTAGCATAAGTCTAAAAGGGTTCATGGTCGTAGATGTTTTGAGACAAGTATATCGAAACATCGGATAGACCATTGTGTCTTAGTCTTCACCGTTTAGCTGTGGTGATGATCTCATGATCTCTTGACTTGGCGAAGTCGAAGACGAGACACAGGTGCTCATTAGAGAATGAGTTCACTGAACGATCCACAAGACTTATCACATGGTTATATTGACCAATCTGTCAATGATAACTCTGAGTGATGATAGGCTAGTTGGTCTTTTGACTTGAGGTCATTCTGACGAACCTATACGTGAACGGTGCCACTTAGATCAACTGACCTAACTTCGAGGCAATACCTGTCGAAAGGTCTTTGATTGGGTGTCACTTGAAGCGTACGAGGCGAGTAATGACCAAGAGAGGATTCGTCTCTCCCGGTCAATGGGAGTTAGTGTCGTTGGGTTAGTTCGATCTTTAGTAAAATCTCTGGCCAAAGTTTGTTGGAAGAAGTCCAACATTATTTGACTAAAGATCGATAGAAACTAATCAGAGTCAAGTTATTGGGGTTGACAGTTTGACTGTACCCTAGACTTGATCTACACGACATAGTTAAGACGAAGAGACTATAACTGCGGAATTCATCACGGAAACAGTCAGGGTGGTTCTGACAATACTCATGTCAATGAGTCAACCACATAATGATGATTCCTGAAGCAGGGACGGCAACCACTGCTTGTCGTCACTGCCGTATAGGGCTTCGAGCCCAACCTGTTGTAAGGGTCAGACTGTAGGGTTTCACACAGAGTGTGATCTTCGTCTAGTAATAGGTAGAAATTAGTTAGGGAGAATAATTTGCATTTGATGCAAGGGATAAAATATTGCAAAAGATGTTTGCAATAATCTCCAGCATTCGGGATAAATGATCCTGAGTGCAAGTGGGAGATGTAGGGAAATATGCCCTCAGATCATTTGTATTTGATGTAAATGATAATTTAAGCCTAGATAAGGACTAATTTGCATTTGATGCAAAAGAGATTAAATGTGTTTTAAATTGTTTAAAACAATATTTAATAATATAAACGCAAGGAAAGGTTCACTGGTGAGATGGGTTCGTCCCGCTCTAAACACAGGTTCAAACCGCGTCAGAAACGGTGTCCAAACGAGCCCAATAAGTCTATTTAAAAGGAGTATTAAATAGAAAGCCAAAGGGCCCAATAAGATTGAGGCCCACTGTTTTTAAAAAAAAAACAGCAAAACAACAGTGTAAAGGGGGGCCCGAAATGTGGGCCCCCAACCTGGCGCCCAGCTCTTGGGCGCCAGGCGGTGCCCAGCAAAAGCTGGCATGCGCCAGCCTGCGCCCGCAAGGCGCGTGCCTTGCACGCGTCGGCAGCGCGCATGCAAGGTACACGCCTTGCAGGCTGGCACGCGCCAGACTGTGGGGCCCACTCTGTTGGGCCCACTCTGTGGGCCACACAGCTAGGGTTTTGAACCCTGAACCCCTTTCTGGCTGGCGGCTGTTTTGTTGTGCAAAAATACTGGGTTGGGCTGAACTTTGGACACTCAATTGGAGGGTCAAATGACCTCCGATTGACGAACGGTTTTTTCCTATGCGTTCACCGTTGAACACCCTTCGAATTGATAGGTCGTATCAATCATGAAGCTCAACGGTGAGGGAGTTAAAATTCACGGAAGTTTGCACTTTGTGAAAGACAAACTAAATTGATTTTATTAACTCTAAATTTAGTCCCACATCGGATTTTGAGTGAAGGGGAGCAGTCAGTCGCCTATATAAATAGGGGTCTGCTCTCTTCCTCAAAACTCGTCCCAAGCTCAAGATCTGAGCGGCTCTCGTATGTTGGAGCATGCTTGGATCTAGGCTTAAATTAATATTTCTCCTCTCCCAATAAATTTCTGCCTTGCTCCTGAGGGATCTAGCAAAGTCGCAAAGGAGTTCGGATTCAGATCCGAAATCTAGGCGGAGGTTTCACTCGTGTGAAACTTTCTTCGGCGCGGGGTTGGCTCGACGACACGGGATTGATCGCCTCGGGATGCAGAGCGGTTCGAGGAGCGGTTCGGGGAGCGGTTCGAGGAGCGGCTCGGCGTGGGACGGGAGCGGCTCGGAAGACGGTGCAGAACATCTCACCTGCTCCATGGTTGAGATTCCAGGTATGTGTTTATTAGCAGTAGTTTAATTTAATCGCAGTAGGCTAGATCCTTCTTGGGATGGTCAGACCCATCCCAAGTCGGCATAGATCTTGGATTAGGGTCTTGGACCTTAGGGTTAAATGTTAATTAGATTAACATGTTTATTTTTCCGCTGCTTTTCTGTCTATGTTCCGTCCGACTTAGGACTGGCATAGAGTTTTGTGCCCTAAGGGTCCCCGAAAACCCTACAGTCAACGCAGCCCGCCTCCTTCTCCCCGTTCGAAGCCGCCACCTCGGAGCTCCTGCTCTGCGCCTCATCCTCTCCATTCGAAACAGGGCACCCACGAGCTCATAGCACCTCCGACAACCCCGAGCAGCCCAGTCGCCATGCTTTCACACCTCACCTTGCAACCCAGGTCGACAACGCCCCTTCGTTGTCTCCAAAGCTCCCCGTGATCTGCCGGTGCCTCGTGGCTGTACTCCCTGAGCTCACAACACCGCCCAGCTCTAACCTCCGTCGACCCACTCCATCATCGCACCACAACACCGCCCAGCCTCTGCTAACTCACCGTGACCGGCATCGCCATCTCGCCCAGCACACCGTCGCATCCGGTCCCCTGCCGCCCGAGGAGCCCTCACCGCTGCAACTTTGCCACACCACCTTACGCCGCCCTGCACAACCGATCGCTCCGGCCACTACTTCCGACGACCTCGCCGCCAGTGTCCCTCCGGCGATCTTCGAAGCTACCGTCCACGCCGTCGCCAACCCTCTCACTTCAACCTTGTAGGGGACCCTGTCTATGGGGAAAACACTAGAAGGGGGGTTGAATTGTGTTTACGCAAATTTAAAAGGAATTTACGCCAAATAAAATGCAATCCAACAAATAATGCGGAAATAGAATTAAACCCAAATAAGAAACAATTGCAAACACAATAATGTTTCTAGGGTTCGGATTACCCAAGTCAACTCCCGACTTGTTCCCGGTAATCCTACGTTCCTTCCACCCGGATACCACCGGATACAAAAGTTAGAACCCTAACTTGAGGTTTCCTTAAAACCCACTTGTAGCAACCATACAAGTGCAATCGAATACAATCGATGTCCTTGACTCCCACAACTTGGGAGTAAGCAAACCACTCTCACAACCGAGAGCAAATCTCAAATAACGAAAGTTATGAAATAAAGACAACAACACTTACAATCACCTATGCCTTGAAGTAGAACTTGAAGGAGAAGTGTGATGTGTGTAGAAGAACTCTCTTGTAAGAGAGGAGAAGCCCTTTCTCTTGACTGCACCAAATGCCTAGATGATCACTCTTTGGTTCTACGTTGGAGAGCAAGAGAACAAGATTTGGAAATACTTAGGGCTTTGGATTTGAGAGCTTTGATCTTTGGAAATGAAAGCTTGAGAGCTTTTGCAATGAATGAGTAACCTTCCAATGGAACAGTAGAAGCTCTATTTATAGCTTTCTCAAATCCACAAAACAGTTTAGGCAAAAACCCAATGAAATCCGTGAGAAAAATCTCAACGGATAGAATCTGCACTCGCGACAGTCGATTGTTGCACAAACCACAGTCGACTGTTGCACAGTCAGCAAGGGTAGGTGAGAATTCATAACGGTAACTTACCACGTGGACAGTCGACTGATGAAGCAAAGACAGTCGACTGTTAAACCAACAGACGACTGTAATTTCTTCTACAGGCGACTGGCTGAGAGAAGGGTAAGTTTGAATAATACTGGAAATCTCACAAGTAACAGGACAGACGACTGATGTAACAAACACAGTCGACTGTTAATCAAAACAGGCGACTGTAGATCCTTAAACAGACGACTGTCAAAAGCCTGAGAAATTTCCAGAGAGCTGAGTCAAAGAAATGACTCACAGACATGCGAATGTTGCAGCATAGACAGTCGACTGATCTAAGAGACAGTCGACTGTATATACAGCATTAGTCGACTGGCCGTAAAAGTCAGATCAAACATAGTTAGGCCAAAGGATATACATGCGACTGATTTACAAAACACAGTCGACTGTCACTAGGACAGGCGCCTGTGAATCATACATCATAGGCCTTTGCGAAATAAACAGAGAAGACCCAAAACTATATTGTAAAAGTCTATGCATAACAGACGACTGTCGAACAATACACAGTTGACTGTTTTTCAGACAGGCGACTATAAACTGTTAAGCAGTCGACTGAAATAAACAATCCTTGCACAAACAGAAGAGAAATGAACTGGAGTCAATGGACAATAGATCTAATGAATTCCTATGACTGAATGTAGATGAAGTCCTATGACTCCATCAAAGTTCTACTTCTAAGCTACATACTAGAAGAGATAAAAGAAAATTACATTTGACGAATAATCTCTTCTTTCCATTGTATGAGCTTGAAGTCTTCACAGAGCTTCAATCATCATCTACGATCATCCAATCCATGTAATTTGCCTTCAATGAACTTTGCGAGTCATCCATTGCTAGTAGATCTTCATAATTAGCTTAGGCAATGGATTAACTGTAAAATAGGGGATTAGTCACAAGTATTTATGTTTGCTCATCATTAACACCAAGTAGGGAGAAGTCCAATACTCAACATTCTCCCCCTTTTTGATGATGACAAACAAACATAAACAAAAAGATAAATAATTGCGTGTAATGAAACTTACTCCCCCTACATAGATGCCAATCAAGTTAGTCAACAAATATTAGGGCATCTACATATCAATTGAAGCAAATGAGTGAGATATGGATGAATATAATTCAAGAAATCTAGGAATTAAAATCCCTATTCATTGTAATCTTACTCCTCCTGAATCTAAGGCAACGTAAATCTTAGATTCAAGTGTTAGAACATACTACTTAGCACATCCATTATAAATCTTGTATGTTTATTTCTCTCCCATATGGCATTATCCAAAAAGGTAGGAGCAAATAACAATAACAATAATAGTGCTAAATACGAACTAACAACAATCAAGGAGTATAAAGATATATCGAATCAAAAACTCATAAAATCACATCATAAACACATGTGAGTAGTGGAATTGAAGTCCAATATCAACATTAGATATACACATAAAAATAGTTTCAAACGAGATTTCACAAATGCATCATACCAGAGATAGCATGAAAATCGAATACCAAATTCATATATTGTCTCAAAAGCACATCAGAGAGAGTATAGCATACATGGAGACAACATATCATACATCACACAAATAAGATAAGTAGTATAGCATAGTGTGACACAAGATAAACATCAACATCATATATAGATATATATAAGATGAGTACATCAACGGATGGGCATCTACATGGCCATCACAAAAAGATACATCATGATCAAGACAAAAAATATCATCATGACAACAGCGAAGTACATCACCATACATATATAGAGTCAATATCAACATCATCCAGCATACATCAAAATACAATCATCACTAAACTAACGCCACTCAAACACCTATCTAAGAGTGAGCGTCTCTAGGGGTTGCAGAAGAAGAAGCAGTCTCTGTGACAGTAGGTGTATCCTCTGGAGGAGGGTCAGAAGGAGCAACAGTAGCAGCAACAGCGTCAGCAGCAACATCCTGAGTAGAAGCTACACCAGGAGGCTCAACGACATCAGAGGGCTAAGGAGGCACATGAAGCTGGGGAACAAACTGTCTCATATCCTCAGGGAAGGGTATTCCCTGATGGAGGAAAGAAAGAGACAACAATCTGTAAACACCAGAGACCATCTCCAAGAGAATATCACGAGATGGTGGAGCAGAGGTGGAAGGCATGTCAGCTGGAGGAACAGTCGAAGAGGACGGAGCTGAAGTAGATTTCCTCTTCTTCGAGGCAGTCTGTAGAGCCGAAGAGGATTTCGACTTTGCAGAAGTGTCTATAAGAGGACCAAAGGGCATGGGCTCGTAACGAGTCAAATCAACACCAAAATGACGAAAGACACGAGTCAGAAGTCCACCGTAAGGAATGTGAGACGAGGAGGTCGTGAACTCAACCTTGTCCATCTTATCAAGGAGGACACCGGCCCAGTTCACGGGCATGCCAGAGAAAATAGTATACATACACTTCAGGATTTCCTGAGACGGCTGATCAGATGATCCATACCTCGGCAGGATGTTGGACTTCACCACTAGGTGAACAGCCCAATCTCTCGCAGAGAACATATATGACCTGACACCCGAATCAAGGGCTAAAGGTACCTCTTGAAACATATCCCGGAGGACAGACTAGTCAAGGTCGTCAATCTCTGAGATGCAGATATCAGTGGGAAGGGAACCAACTGAGGGAATCCTAAGAATAGTCCCTAAGAGTGAGGGAGTGATCTGAATATGGGTTCCCTGAACGACAGTATCTAGGATGCCGGTAGAGGAATACTCACTACGAACGCGGTTCGCATAGAAAAGCTTCACCAGAAATGGATAGGCTCTGGGGGACTCGCTCTGAGAGAAGCAAAAAATATCGGCTAGGTGAGTAGCAGAAAGAATGTCAGAAAGCCTCTCAGCAGTGAAGGCGGGGAAAGCAATGTACCGCTCCCTAAGAAGGTTGATCCCTAGAAGAGAGTGAAATTTTGCAAAGCAGAGATCGTCTTGGCAAACGGGAACTAGGGGATCAGAGGGGGGTACGACAGGAGGCTCTTCTGAAGAGCTCGAAACAGAAGGAGACTAATGGGGAGCGTCAGCAACAGGCTCATTGATGGCAAGATCAATGCGCTTCCGCTGACGCTTGATCAGGGGCTGAGCATCAGGAGAAGATGCAGAAGGAGAATATCCATGTGAAGAAGAATGCAAGGGAGACTCGGCATGTTTGGTTCGAGCTTTGTAGGGTCCTTTCTTCTTGGCTATGGGTTTCTTGGGTGCCCTAAGAAGTTTAGGAGCAACAATTTTCTCTTTTCCCTTGGTTTTTGGTGCCATGGAATTGAGAGAAAGAGAAACAATGCAAAGTAATCGGAAGACAATGAACCGAACGAAGGGCTAGAGAGAGAGAAGCAAACCAAGTAGAGGAGATGTGAGGAAGCACGGCGTAGCAATCGATGAGCGGGGAGGCGGAGATCGACAGCAATGACAACACGAAATCGACGCACGGAAGGAAGAAGATCGATGACTTTGGAAGAGAAATCGAGCGGGAATACGAAGCGATCGAATCGGATGAGAGAGAGTTGACGTGGGTAAATGATCGGGCTTTCTCGAATATAAAAGTTGGGGAATGAATCTGGGCCATTGGATCACGGAATCGACGGCTCGGCTCAAATCACTTGAACCGTCACAACAGAAGACAGTTGACTGATGAACAAATGTCAGTAGATTGGATGAAGTGATAACAATAAAGCTCAGAAAGATGGGCAGTCGACTGGCAAGTAACATGCAGTCGCCTGTCCATTGGACAGTCGACTGACATATACTCAACAGTCGACTGGCTGAGAATTAATACAGTTCATCAAAACAACAGAGAGCACTGTAAGAATTCGACAGAGAGAACAGTCGCCTGATGACTAAAATACAGTCGCCTGTTAAAATAACAGTCGACTGTAAAACAATCATCAGTCGACTGTGCGAAAGATACCAATTCACAGACTGAGGAGATAGAGTAGGGCAGTCGACTGTCGGAGGAAAGACAGTCGTCTGTCCTGGTCCAAAAATGCACAGTGAGATAGAATTCCAGAGAATAAGAACACTCACCCTAGGACCTATACTCTAATCACAAGTACAATGTGAAAACAATGTAAAAACAATAACTCCATTGAAACACAAAACACTACAATCAATCTCAAAAACTCATGAAATCAATTAACTCACAATTTCCTTTCTTAATCACATATATATAATAAAGCACATGAAGATAGGCAACAAAATGATATGAGCTCAAAAAGAGTTATAACATGAAAGATTGAGCTTCTATATTTCAGATTCACCCATAATTCCCAATTCTCCACACAACCTCACAAATGAATCTTCTTTAAGAGCTTTAGTGAAGATATCAGCAATTTGTTTTTGGGTTTCAATGTACTCTAAGATGATGTCCTTCTTAGCTACATGATCATTTATGAAATGGTGTCTCACGTCTATGTGTTTGGTACGGGAGTGGTGTACCGGATTCTTGGAAAGACAAATAGCACTTTGATTATCAACCATGATAGGGCAAGTATCACAATTGACACCATAGTCACTAAGAGTGTGTCTCATCCAAAGAACTTGTGCACATGCAAGACCCGCAGCAATATATTCCGCTTCAGTCGTGGACAATGACACCGAATTTTATTTCTTAGAAAACCAAGAAACTAAGAAATTTCCTAGAAAATGGCAAGTGCCACTAGTACTTTTCCTGTCGGACATGCATCTAACAAAGTCGGCATCACTATATGAGATTAACTCATATGCGCTAGATTTAGGGTAAAGTAACCCATAGTCTAGAGATTGATTGAGATAACGAAATATTCGTTTAACCGCAATCAAGTGTGACTCCTTAGGTCTAGCTTGATATCTAGCACATAGACATACAAAAAACATTATATCGGGCCTACTAGAGGTTAAGTAAAGTAAGCTACCGATCATACCTCGATATAGATGAACGTCTACATCTTTTCCGCTTTCATCCTTGTGTAGATGAGTAGTAGTACTCATGGGAGTCCTTTTGCTCGAAGACGATTCCATCCCGAATCGCTTAATAAGCTCTCCTGTGTACTTTTTCTGATGTATGAATGTGTCATTCTCCATTTGTCGAATTTGCAATCCAAGGAAGTAGGTGAGCTCTCCCATGTGGCTAATCTCAAACTCATTCTTCATAGACTTGGAAATTTTTTGACAAAGATTAAAGTTGGTAGAACCGAAAATAATATCGTCTACATAAACTTGAATCAAAAGAATGTCATTTTCATAATCTTTAATGAAGAGTGTAGAATCAACTTCTCCCATTTTAAAACCTAAATTCAAAAGAAAGGTCTTAAGTCGATCATACCAAGCTCTAGGAGCTTGTCTCAACCCATACAACGCTTTCTTAAGTTTGAAGACATGGTTTGGAAATTTTTCATGAATAAAACCGGGAGGTTGAGAAACATAAACTTCTTCATTGACAAACCCATTTAAAAATGCACTTTTAACATCCATTTGATATAGTTTAAAATTCTTATGTGATGCAAAAGATAAAAGCAACCTAATAGCTTCTAATCTAGATATGGGGGCAAAAGATTCTTCGAAATCAATACCTTCCTCTTGCCGGTAGCCTTGAGCTACTAACCTTTCTTTGTTCCATGTGATTACATCGTTTTCATCTGTCTTGTTCTTGAAGATCCATTTGGTCCCAATGACTTGGTGACCACTTGAAAGAGGTACGAGTTCCCAAACTTTGTTTCTCTCGAATTGCATTAGTTCTTCTTACATTGCCACTATCCAAGAGCTATCCTCACAAGCTTCTTGGATGTTCTTTGGCTCAATGGTAGATACAAATGCGCAATGAGAGAATTCTTCAATTCTCGATCTCGTTCGTACACCCACACCTATATCTCCAATAATTTGGTTATGGGGATGGTTACGAACGGTCGGATAAGCTTTGGGTATACCTGTATCACTAGGAACAACATCAACAACTTCGTTAGAAGTGTTAGTCTCAACAATAGAATCATTAATCTTAACATTATTAAGAGAATCACAAAGAATATCTACATTATCATCATCAACATGAGGAAAATCAAAATCTTCATAAAAAGATACGTGAAGTGATTCCTCAATCGTTGAAGAAGTTTTGTTGTATATCCGGTTGGCTTTGCTACGTGTGGAATATCCAACAAAGATTCCTTCATCGGATCTTGGCTCAAACTTGTCTAAATTACCAAATGTGTTCTTTATAAAACATTTTGAACCAAAACACGAAAATATTTTACTTGAGGCTTTTTATCATAAAACAACTCAAAACAAGTTTTGTTCGTTCGGGGTCTCACTAGAATCCTATTGAGCACATAACATGCCGTGTGCACCGCTTCTGCCCAAAATTGTGGTCCTAAATGACTATCATGGAGCATAGTGCGAGCACACTCAATAAGAGTCCTATTCTTTCTTTCTACAACACCATTTTGTGGTGGTGCACTAGGAAAGGAAAAATTATGAGTTATCCTGGAGTCATCACAAAACTTAGTAAAAGACTCATTCTCAAATTCTCCTCCCCGATCACTACGAATAGTGATAATGGTGGATCCTAAAAGATTCTGAATCTTCTTTGCAAATTTGGTAAACTCTTCATGAGCTTCATTCTTATTAGTTAAGAATGAAACCCAAGTAAATCTAGAAAAGTCGTCGACGACAACTAATCCATAATGAGCATTACCTAAAGAAGCGGTTCTAGTTGGCCCAAATAAGTCTAGATGAAGAAGTTCTAGGGGCCTCTTAGAAGTAATCCCTTCTTTAAGTTTAAATGAAGATTTACTTAGTTTACCTCTTTGACATGAATCACAAAAGTTTTTCTTATTAAAAGCAATCTTAGGAAAACCTTTGACTAGATCATGCTTAGCTAACTTATATAAGTGCTTGAAGTAAACATGACCAAAACGACGATGCCATAATAGTTGTTCACTTGTGTTAGCAACTAAGCAATGTTCTACAGTTTTAGGCAAGCTCAAATAATAAATATTTTTACGCCTAATACCGGAAAATAAAACATTTGAATCACAATCAACAATAGTACACAATCCTTCTCCAAAGTTAACCTTGTAACTTTTGTCACAAAGTTGACTAATGGAAATGAGATTGTGACACAAACTACTAACTAGAAAGACATTAGTAATTAAGGGGTTTGAAGGATTACCAATGATACCTACTCCAATGATGGTTCCCTTTTGATTACCTCCAAAAGTAACCGTTGCACCATCCTCGATGCTAATCACTTCGGAGAGCAACGAGGGATCTCCCGTCATATGTTTGGAGCAACCGCTATCAAGAATCCATCCTTTCCCTTTAGAGCTAATAAGACATTTATTGCTCTTCTTCTTTCTCTTGGGTACCTATATAATATACCATAAGCTTATGGTACCCAATGTTTGTTGGGTCCAAGGGGATTAGCCCTTTGGAAGCCAAGTCCAAGTGGACTTTTGCTTCCCAACATAATTACTATTTCTAATCACATCATGAAAATAGGAATCAACATAAGCATTCCTATCATTTAGACTAGTGTTCTTAGGACCCCAAATAGTGTAAGTCTTGGGAGTCCTATTCCTAGTTGCATACATATGTGTTGGATTTCTATGTGGTGCATGCTTCTTAGGAACATGATTTCTAGCATAGAGATGTGGTGGAGGATATTTATTGTACATTCTAGGATGATATGTATGCTTGGGAACATGCATATTATATGAAGCATTTGGATCATGCATAACATGTGGAGGATGAGCATACATGAAAGAATGATGCATATGAGCATACATGAAAGAATGATGCATATGAGCATACAGGTGTATAGGAGCACGTACATGAGTATTTCTCATGTGTGGTTGTGTATGTGTCCGTGGGTGTGGAGCATAAAATGTGTCGTGACTATCCACTTGTGAAGTAGGTGGTTTCCTACGTGGATGCGTGTTAGTGTACATATAAGCATGGCCTTGCTTTTGGTTTCCACCCTTAGTGGGTTTCTTGCCAAAAGGAAGAGAAGGTGATGTGGTGACATTCTTGGTAGGATTGCTACCTATAGTGTCTTTGACACCACTTGTGGATGCACCGGAGGAAGGCCTCACAAAATCTATAGTGACACCACTATAGGAGGTGCGAGCATTAGATGCATTCGCTTTTACAAATCCAAGGCCAACACGATGTGTGGCCGGAAATTGGTTTGCAAGCAAATCATCCAATTGTCCTTTTCCCTTATTGAATCTCACAGTACGGGAGGACATGAGCTCATATTTCTCCTTTAAAGAAGAAATGTTGGTATCCAAGGTGGACACCCGTGCTTTGAGCTCGTGCACTTGTGTTTTAAGAGAATCATTCTCTAAACCCAATTGTGTGTGACGTGTAACTAGATCATTATTATCCTTAAGAAGTGTTTGATCTAGTTGAGATTTGAGGGAGTTCACCTCATCTCTCAATGTGACATTTTGAGAAGCTAAGCTTGCTTTCTCAAGAGTTAAAGTATCAACAATGGTGTCATTGTTGATAATGCATGGAATGGATGATTGGCTAATATTTGATTTCTTTAAGCTAGTGTATCTAAGCATTAAAGATTGGTATTTAGCAAATAGTTCTTCATTAGCAATACAAAGTTCATCCATTGTCACCTCGGTGTCGTTCGTGTCGGAATCACTCTCATCGGAGAGTGGGTCTTCTAGTGTCATAAAACACATGTGGGCGCTCTCACCCTTTTCATCATCGGAATCACTCGATGATTCATCACTTGAGTCGTCGAATGTACCTACAAGTCCTTTCTTCTTGTCTCTCTTGTTCTTATCGGACTTGTGGTACTTCGGTGCCTCCACTTCTCTTTGTTCTTTAGCATTGGGTAATCCCTCTTGATGTGCCCTGGCTTATTACATTTATATCAAAGAGATGAAGTAGCATTAGTAGACTCAAAAAGTTTGTTGGAGGGAAATTTACCTTTACAGAAGAAGCGTTGGAACTTCTTCGCCATTTGGGCCATTTCACCCAAATCCATCTCGTTCTCGGATTCATCACTTTCGGAGGATGATGAATTGGCGTTGAATGCCAAAGCTTTCTTCTTGGCCTCCGAAGGATTCATCATGGCTCGAATCTTCAATCGGTTGTCCCGTCTTAATTCGTAAGACATAAGAGTCCCGATGAGATTCACCACGGTGTAGTTCTTCAAGTCATTGACCTCTTCGATGACGATCGCTCTTCTTTCCCATTTGGAGGTCATTCCCATGATGATCTTCCTTACCTTATCCGGTTCAGAATATATTTGGCCAAGGGCTTCCAATTCATTGATGATGTCGGTAAAACGTCCGTACATCGATGCTGTGCTCTCATTGTCCTGCATATGAAACAAATCGAAGTTTTGCATGGCAACATATAACTTTGAAAGTTTTACCTTATTCGTTCCCTCGTGGGTAACGATGAGATGGTTCCAAATTTTATATGCACTCTTACATGTGCATATCTTGTTGAACTCATTCGGGTCCAACGTACAATGAAGAGCGTTCATTGCCTTAGCGCTGTTGACCTCAGCGGTTTTCTCGGAAGACGTCCATTTGTCAAAATCTACTTCGGTGGGCTCGATGTATTCCTTGTGGAGGGTTCTCCAAAGAGAAGCACTCCCAAGGAACGTCTCCATCCTGCATTTCCAATAGCTAAAATTTGTACCATTGAAACGTGGAGGGCGCACCGTAGATTGACCTTTAAAAAGTGTGGACGCTCCATCGCGATCGTGATTGTTGTATGAAGGCGACGGTGGAACGTTGTTGTTGTTGGATGCCATAGATGTAACCTTGCGCTTTGATACCAATTGAGGGGACCCTGTCTATGGGGAAAACACTAGAAGGGGGGTTGAATAGTGTTTATGCAAATTTAAAAGGAATTTACGCCAAATAAAATGCAATCCAACAAATAATGCGGAAATAGAATTAAACCCAAATAAGAAACAATTGCAAACACAATAATGTTTTTAGGTTCGGATTACCCAAGTCAACTCCCGACTTGTTCCCGGTAATCCTACGTCCCTTCCACCCGGATACCACCGGATACTCAAGTTAGAACCCTAACTTGAGGTTTCCTTAAAACCCACTTGTAGCAACCCTACAAGTGCAATCGAATACAATCGATGTTCTTGACTCCCACAACTTGGGAGCAAGCAAAACAATCTCACAACCGAGAGCAAATCTCAAATAACGAAAGTTATGAAATAAAGACAGCAACACTTACAATCACCTATACCTTGAAGTATAACTTGAAGGAGAAGTGTGATGTGTGTTGAAGAACTCTCTTGGAAGAGAGGAGAAGCCCTTTCTCTTGACTGCACCAAATGCCTAGATGATCACTCTTTGGTTCTAGGTTGGAGAGCAAGAGAACAAGATTTGAAAATACTTAGGGCTTTGGATTTGAGAGTTTTGATCTTTGGAAATGAAAGCTTGAGAGATTTTGCAATGAATGAGTAACCTTCCAATGGAACAGTAGAAGCTCTATTTATAGCTTTCTCAAATCCACAAAACAGTTTAGGCAAAAACCCAATTGAAATCCATGAGAAACATCTCAACGGATAGAATCTGAACTCGCGACAGTCGACTGTTACAAAAACCACAGTCGACTGTTGAACAGTCAGCAAGGGTAGGTGAGAATTCATAACGGTAACTTACTACGTGGACAGTCGACTGATGAAGCAAAGACAGTCGATTGTTAAACCAACAGGCGACTGTAATTCCTTCTACAGGCGACTAGCCGAGAGAAGGGTAAGTTTGAATAATACTGGAAATCTCACAAGTAACAGGACATACGACTGATGCAAGAAACACAGTCGACTGTTAATCAGAACAGGCGACTGTAGATCCTTAAACAGACGACTGTCAAAAGCCTGAGAAATTTCCAGAGAGCTGAGTCAAAGAAATGACTCACAGACAGGCGACTGTTGCAGCATAGACAGTCGACTGATCTAAGAGACAGTCGACTGTATATACAACATTAGTCGACTGGCCGTAAAAGTCAGATCAAACATAGTTAGGCCAAAGGATATACAGGCGACTAATTTACAAAACACAGTCGACTGTCACTAGGACAGGCGCCTGTGAATCATACATCATAGGCCTGTGCGAAATAAACAGAGAAGGCCCAAAACTATATTGTAAAAGTCTGTGCATAACAGGCGACTATCGAACAATACACAGTCGACTGTTTTTCTAACAGGCGACTGTAAACTATTAAGCAGTCGACTGAAATAAACAATCCTTGCACAAACAGAAGAGAAATGAACTGGAGTCAAAGGACAATAGATCTAATGAAGTCCTATGACTGAATGTAGATGTGTGTGAGTGATCCATCAAAGCTCTACTTCTAAGCTACATACTAGAAGAGATAAAAGAAAATTACATTTGACGAATAATCTCTTCTTTCCATTGTATGAGCTTGAAGTCTTCACAGAGCTTCAATCATCATCTACGATCATCCAATCTATGTAATTTGCCTTCAATGAATTTTGTGAGTCATCCATTGCTAGTAGATCTTCATAATTAGCTTAGGTAATGGATTAACTGCAAAATAGGGGATTAGTCAAAAGTATTTATATTTGCTCATCATTAACACCAAGTAGGGAGAAGTCCAATACTCAACAAACCTCAGTCGCCTTCATCTTGGTGCTCACCTCGACCACCCTGGCTCCCTTTGTCCCTCTCGACCTCCAGCACGCTGCTCCCTTCAACGTCGCCGTGTGTCCACCACTGACGATGCCAACACCTCGGATCCTCTACCCTTCTTCCTCCCCTCTGCAAGCCGAGGTCATCGCCCTGCATCAATGGAAACGATTTGGCGAAGGAGGTGAGTTACGTTTAGAGCTGCATATGAGCAGTATTTGTGATATTATATTAACTTGTATGGATAATATGACGGTTAGTACATCAGTTATATTATCATAGCAATAAACTATATTACTTTATCTATTAGTTCACATGAGTTCGATGTTTGACCAGAAACGTAGAAAATGAGGAACCCATGATACTTATCAACGCATGAAAAATATCCTATGACGTTAATAAAACCTTAGGCTATTAACAGTAGCAGTACTCTGCAACCCTCTTTATTTATACTAATATTAGTTATAAGTTTTTGTGTATGGAAAATGTTAATAAAATAGTTTAGCTTAATGTAAATAAAATGTTAGCTGTAGTAACATTAGTATTTATAATGTTAGTTAGTAACATATATTTCAGTTAATGACATTAAGTGTTATAATGTTACTTGTTATAACAGTACACAGTTTTTTTCTTAATGAGTTAATATATAAGTTAGTTTTTCAGCCATGTATATTTAAGATCAGCACCCCCTTTTATTATTGGGATAAATAGGTTAGTTAATATAATAAGTTAAGTTATACACTTAGTAAGTCTTAATAAGTTAGTTTTGTTTAAACTGATATCGGAACCTAATGACGCAAATAATTATGTACGCCCCATTGCCGCCGTCTGATCCCGACGTTCCCTCGCTTATTGTCGCTGGTCGACATCCCCTAGCTCGTTGCCGTAGCCGTTTCAGATCCGTCGCCGTTCAGACCCGACGTCAAATCTCGCTCGATCGTTGTTCCAGGTTGGTCCCCTAACTCGTTGAAAACCCACATCGTAGATAACCGAAACCTAATTAAAAATCAGCAACTTAATAAATTTAAATTTACTTTACGCTCTTTAAAATACTGTCCACCATAGAAAATCGATGAACGAACTGAATTTCTGTGCATATAGGATAGACTTCGATCTAGACCGAACAAATCATCAAAAATACGTGACTTCTGACTGTTAGGGTAGTCCCGCCAAATTTAGAAATAAACCGTAAAAGGACTGACGAAAAGCACATTCTGACATCGCCGTTATCCTGTTTCAGACGGACCATCGCCGACACGATGCTTCGATGGGACGCTACGGACAGACGACACACTCGCCACCACAGACAAGTGTATTCACTTGTACTTTCGACCGTGTTTAGGCCATAGACTCTTAGAACTGTTAAAACGTAAACAAAGAGAACAGGACGTGAAATGATAGCGCCTGGGACCCCCTTGACAGCTTAGACTTGACGACGAAGTCTAAGCACAACAACAACAACATTTGACACCTTAGGGTTTTCCTGTGTGTGCATGCGTGTGGACCCCCCTAGAAAGAACTATCCCTTTCACTTGTCATGTCGTGTCATGTTACAACAGCCTACGGGCAATAGGGCACTCACTTACTAGTGTGAGTAATCCCTTGTACGGATACACCGCCTACGGGCAATATGACACTCACTTACCAGAGTGAGTGATCCCTTGTACGGATACACAGCCTGCGGGCAATAGGGCACTCACTTACCAGAGTGAGTGATCCCTTGTACGGATACACAGCCTACGGGCAATTGGGCACTCACTTACCAGAGTGAGTGATCCCTTGTATGGATACACAGCCTGCGGGTAATAGGGCACTCACTTACCAGAGTGAGTGATCCCTTGTACGAACTTGTCTTGTGCACTTGGGTGGGGTAGGGTTGAGCGTGCGCACGGTGAGAGGGTTTGATCCCCCTCGAACCGTAAGGCGTGAACCCTTCGAGTCACACGTGTCTAGTCTAGTCTAGTCTAGTCTTGTCTTGTCTTATCCCATTTAGGTTAGTCCCATAGTCAGTAGCACACGCTACGGCTACTGCTTGTCGCGTTTACTTTTCCTGCACCGTTTTACTTTCTTTAACTGCCATGTCATAACCCTAGCATGTTAATCAACCAGTAAATTTTTGCTTTAAATTACCTTACACTTGCAGTAAAGTCTAACCCTTTCTTGTATACTTTACCTTCCGTACAGTTCCTTTTTCTCTTGGGTGCTGTACGTCAGGTATTGAGCCAGAGTGCGTGGACGAGTCGGACACACCGGAGTACATGGAGCTAGAGGATGTCGACCCGGAGTACATTCCTGACGTGGACCAGACTTAGAGGTCTTTTCCGTTGCGGACTTTTAGAGGTTACTACTTTTTAGTTTGGGTGAGTAGCACCACTATACTTTTGCCTAGGTTGGGTGCTTCGCACCATTAGTTTCCTTTTTGTAGTTTGTTGCCATGTTTAGGCTTCTTTTTTTATACTTTTGGTTCTCACTAGATATTATCTCTTTATATTAATGAATGCATCCTTTCTTTCTGTACTTTTGTTGTTCCGAATTATATATATATATATATATATATATATATATATATATATATGCAAGAACCTGAAAATTTTAAACTGGTACCCCTACAGACGCTTATTGGGTCCGAGCCTCACAGCTCCGGCCCAAGCGGGCCTTAGTCACGCTTCGCCTCCGTCGTTTTGGGAAGCGGGACGTGACAGGTTTTAATGGTGGCTCATGCAGGTCATGCAAAAGTTCGAAACAATAAGAGTATCAAATTCATTTAATATCCATGTACAAGTCTAAATTAGGTTTTCTCAGTCTTAGATGGTAGGAAGACTTAGGTAGACGTCAGTTTTGATAGTCAGGCGTCTTAGTTAAGATTTAGTCATACTCATCTTAGGATACCTTAGTAGCCTCTCACTCGGTTCTAAACATGTTAGATTTCTAGAGTCTTTCTTTTAGTCATTGCTCGGGTCCATTGACTTCGGGCCCATCAGAACGTGATTTTGATTCTCTTAGGAACCTTTTCCTGAGATCTCTATTGCAGTCTAAATTAGTAGGAAGTCATAGTGCTGAGTTTTCCCTGATCTTTAGACGGCCCGATAATTAGAACCCATGATTTCTAGCATCTTTCCAATCATTACACTTCTGTGTTATCGGCCGTAGATTTCCATCGTAGTTTTTCATGAATCATATCCTAGGCGTATTCATCACGCGATCATATTCCCTGCCCTCGATTCACGTGATCGCTTCATGATGATTATCATAAATTCTTCGAATCTTTCCCATTGCAAATCCTAGCTCCTTTAAAAGTATTTTCGAAATTCCTAATCAAATCCTTTGCTCAGTTTAAATTCTTCACTCCTTATTATACACACACACACACACACACACATATATTGCATATGAAAAAAGGGTGAGATGAGCGGGAATCGCGGACAGGCGATTGGAGGCGATTCTGGCGAGCTAGTGAAGGGCGGTGTTCAAACCCTAGGAGATGAAGTCAGCAAGGGCGGGCTTGGCTCCGGCAAGGGTGATTCCCGTTTGGTTGGTGAAATGCGGAGAGGAGAGCAGGGTGACTCTGGAGTTGTTCCTAGCGGGCCTCCTAGGGCTTCATCTGACACTAGTGGCCGGTCTAGGACTGATGACAAGATTTCGGTTGAGGATCAACCGACTAGCACAGCCGTCAAGGAGCGTTGGCAGGTGGTTAATCGAAGGAAGGAATTTCGACGCCCTATTCCGTCTTCTCAGAGAGGGTTCCCTCGGAGTGGGACTAAAGGAGTTCTCAATGGTGGAATGAGACCTGGTTTCGAAATTAAGAGACCCTTTGTGAAACCTGCTGTTGGAGCTAAGGAAGAACGTGTTGCATCAAAGGTGTTTGATAATATGCCGCTGAGGCCAAAGGTAACTCCAATTACTATTAACCCCTTTGCAGCTAAGTTGAGTTGGTCCGATGTGTGTGCCAACAGGCGCACGTATGGAGACTCCATTGGTATGAACTTTGTCCCCTCGAAAATCAGACAGGACGTGTCTTGTGTTGCCAGGGTCTCTAATACCCTTTTAGAGAAGGGAGCTGAACATTGGAAGTCAACTCTTGTAGGGTATGTTCTGGGGGATACGCCTTTGTATGGACAGATCCATTCTTGGATGGAGAGGCTCTGGAAACCTATTAAGAGAGTTCAAATATTTAGCAAGGACAATGGTTTTTTCTACTTTAAATTTGAAAGCAAGGAGGAGTGCAATAGGATTCTCCATGGTGGTCCTTGGCTCTTTGACGGGCGACTGGTTGTGCTCAAATTATGGAGCGCTTCCCTTCGTCATGATCGTGACATCCTAACGACCGTCCCTGTTTGGCTGCAACTTCATGGGGTGCCAGTCAATATGTGGAATATGGAGGTACTTAACATCCTAGCCTCTGTAGTTGGTACCCCCTTGTGCCTAGACCGAGCCACTACTAACTTAGAGCGTATAACATATGCCAGATGGTTGGTTGAGGTCGACGCTAAGCGACCTTTACCAAAAATTGTTGAGGTGGAGCTTGATGATGGTACTACTCAGATCTTTGATGCCAGATATGAGGTTGAACCACCACGGTGCAGTAAATGTATTTGCTTTGGGCACTCGGATCTGCAATGTCCAATGCAACTACCACTTAAGGATAAAGGCAAGAGCATTGATACTGGTGTTACCCAAGTACTAGGCTTTTAGCATGGGCAGAGCTCCAAAACCGGACTTCCTGAAGCTGGTATGCAAATTGAACATCCCAATACCAATGACAGGGGTGGGGATTTAAATGGGAGTTCTGGCAACATTTCTGCCGGGGTGCTGGGAGGGAGCACATGCATTTCAGCAGGCAACAATGATGCGTTAGGATCCAAAAGAGATGCATGTGCTATGTTCAAAAGGGTTGCCAACCTATTGAAGCTTATTCACATTCTGATCCCTAGACCCAAGTCATCGAAAGAGGAAACGGCTGTAGGTGCTAATCTCCCAGACCCACATCAATTAAATCAGGATTCTAATTTTAATGCTAGACAGCATCAACCTGGGGAGGCCCCCAGACATGAGGAGGCTCCCAGACATGAGGAGGCTGCCAGTAGCACCTTGCCCACACAAAGATCTGCCCAGGATGCAGCATTTGACTCCCTCCCAGAGGACCCACTGTATGACAACCCTGAGTGGTTTGCTGAACACTCTGAATTGCTGAATGATACTGAATCGTCCAAGAGGAAGAAGCTGGGTACGGCCACTGCAGCCAGGCAGAGTAGCAGGCTGAAATAGGGGACTTTACTTGATATCAATATTCAATTTCCCAATGACTATTCTTATTTGGAACACAAGGGGGCTTAATAATATTGTGAGACGTAGGGATCTCCGTGATAGAATAAAGAAGATTCACCCATCGGTTGTCGTCCTACTGGAGACTAAACTTACTGCGACGACTATTACCACTAAATCATGTATTCCAAAGGGCTGGAGTGTTATTGACAACTTCAATATGCATGGTGGAGGGCGTATCCTTATTGGTATTGATCCCGATGTATGGCATCCTGGTGTTATCTCATGTTCCATTCAGCACGTTACAGTAAGATGTGCCAATATAGGGGGTTTTGTGTTTGCTTTAACAGCTGTGTATGGAAGCAATAGTATTTCAGAAAGAAATATTTTATGGGAGCAGCTGAAGGGGGATGCGGCCAAAGTAAACACTGAAGCATGGTTGGTTGGCGGAGATTTTAACTGCATTCTGTATGCCAAAGATAAGATTGGTGGGCGGAGAGTGGATTCGAGCAAACTTTCTGATTTCAACAACTCTCTAATCAATTGTCGTCTCCAGAATCTCAATTGTACTGGAAACCGTTTTAGTTGGTGCAATAAGCGGGTGGGTCAGGGCCGTGTTGTAGCCCAATTAGATCGGGTACTGTGCAATGGAGAATGGCTAGACAAGCTTCCGGACTCTTTCTTTGAATATTTGGATCCACAAACCAGTGATCATTCCCCAATGATTGTCAACCTTCACCCCCAGGTACATGCTGATCCAAAACCATTCAAAATTTTCAATCACTAGATTAACTTGCCAGGTTATAATGATATTATGGATTCAAACTGGCCTGGAAGCTTTGAGGGCAACCCAATGTATTGTTTGGTTACAAAATTGCGGCGGTTAAAAACTGAGCTTAGAAGATGGGCCAAAGAACACCTTGCTGCGAATCATATTCAAACCTGCAAAAGCAATATGGAAGCTATTAGAAGCCAGTATGACCACCACTATAACCATGAGACCCAGGAAAGGGAGCATAAATTATCTATGGAGCTTGCCAATTTGCTAAAGAATGGAAGAAGAAATGTTCCGCCAGAAGAGTAGGCAAAATTGGTTAGACCTGGGTGATAGAAATACAAGTTTCTTCTACAATGCTATGAGGGCTCGGCAAGGCCATAATAATTTAAGGCACTTGGTGGATGTGAATGGAGTTCGAAGTAAATCTTTTGATGAAATTAAATCAGAGGCAGCAAATTTCTATGAGAACTTATACAGCCAAAGTCATTATTGGAATGTTTTTCCTAAACTTGTTCCCAAAAAGAAGATCAAAGAAGAAACGGCTAAGTGGCTTGAAAGAAGAGTCACCGCAGAGGAAATTAAAGAGGCGGTCTTTCAGATTGGCCCTTCCAAAGCTACAGGTCTGGATGGGTTCAATGGATTCTTCTTCCAGCACAATTGGCAGCATATTGGCTATGATGTGGTAGATGCTATCCAATCTTTTTTCAAATCGAGCACCATGCGTCGACAGGTCAATCACACTTCTCTTACCTTGGGCCCAAAAAATTCTAATGCTACTTCCCTGGGAGATTACAGGCTTATAGCTTGTTGCAATATTATTTATAAAATAATTAGCAAGGTCATTTGTAACAGGTTAAAGAGAATTATCAATGACTTAGTTTCCCCAACCAATCGGCTTTCCTTCAGGGGAGACTGTTATCTGACTGTACCCTACTTGTGCATGAGCAGATCCGAGATTTTAGCAATCCTATGGGATCCAGAGCCTGCCTTAAATTGGATCTTAGAAAGGCCTTCGACAGCGTCAACAGAGAGTTTATTTATTTTTTCCTGCATCAGATGTGATTTGGATATAAGTTCATCTCTTGGATCAAGGAATGTATATCTACGGCCTCTTTTTCTGTTATGGTCAATGGATCTCCTGTGGGCTTCTTTGGAGAAAACAAAGGGATCAGATAAGGTGATCCAATCTCCCCCTACCTTTTTTTCATTATCATGGAAGCATTTTCCCTTCTGCTAGCCAAGGCAGTTACTAAAGGTACCATACAACCTATGCATCGAACTGGTTCTATATCACATCTGCTCTTTGCTGATGATTTGTTGGTCTTTTTCCGTGCTAATCGAAAATCTCTAAGTGGCCTCAAAGAATTGCTAGAGGATTTCAGAAACTTCACAGGTCTTGAGATTAACTGGGAGAAGAGTATATCTATGTTTAGCAAAGGTGTTAAGAACCCTGGAGATCTCGCAGATTATTTGGGGGCCAAGCGGGCTACTACTATCACTACATACTTGGGGCTTCCACTTTCTTCCAAATACCCAAAATCCCATATGTATAGTAGGCTCATTGACAAGTGTAGGAAACGACTAAGTGGGTGGACTTTGTCATTATTATCCATATCAGGCCGCATTGAGCTTGTAAGAACAGTTATTTATGGGATGATTGCTTTTTGGGTGCAAGTTTACAGAGTTCCCTCCACTGTTCTTCGAACCCTTACAACCATGTGTAGAAATTTTATCTGGGGTCCTACTAAATCTTGGGACTGGAAAGACTCTTGCAGGCCAAAAGAAGAAGGGGGAATTGGATTAAGACTACTGACTGACCTAAATCTGGCATCTGGGATTAAGCTTACTTGGAGATTTCTGCAGTCCAAAGGCCTATGGGCTAAGTACATGCTGGGAAAATATAAGGATTCGACAAAGTTTTATGAAGCAAAAGGGGCTCCCTTACACTCTAGAACGTGGAAGTTCCTCCTACACTGTAGAAACCTTTCACAACGTATTATTATGAGAAAGGTGGGAGATGGAAAGGACACCCTCTTCTGGCACGATACTTGGCTCCCGTGTGGCCCACTTAAAAATCTATATGGTATTCCTGATGGAGCAAGTAGGAAACGAGTCAGCGATTATTGGGAAGGTTCGTCTTGGATTGATGATGCAGAAACACACAACCTCAAACCTTTGCTTCAGTAGATTTGTTTGACCACTGGAGTTGATACATGGGAATGGAAGCAGGGTTCGTCTTTTAAGTTTAAAGAAGCTTGGGACACTGTGCGAGACAAAGGTACCCCATACCCTTTATCAAAACTTATATGGTATAGCAAGCACATCCCTAGAATGTCTATTACTCTTCTCCGTGCATTCAAAGACAAACTTCTCACTAAAGAGCAAATGGAAAAATGGTGCACACTCAGCTCTAATAGCTACGAGCTGTGCACGGAGGGCTCCCCAGAGACTATTTCTCACCTCTTTTTTAACTGTTCATACTCCAACTATATCATGCACAGATCATTACTTAAATTGGGAGTGGCCGGCCCTACTGTGCTCAGTTTACCGGTCCTGGGGAGCTACTACATAGCCAACTATGTGAAGAAGGGGGCCCTGGGTTTGCTCGCACGGACCGTCTTGGCGGCCGTTGTTTTGCACTTGTGGCGTGAGCGCAACAGGCATGTATTTGAGAACAACTGCAAACTCAAAATTGTGCTTTTGAGGAGATAAGTTCAGACGTTCGAGTTGCCCTTCAAAGTCTGGATGAATTTGAGGATGAAGCCACAGCTGCGCTTGGAAACTGGGACATAATTGATGCAGGTTAATTGGGCTGATGTTGGTCGCTGCTTGGTCATGCATGTGCGGCTGCTGCTTGGGCTTTAATGTGCGACCGCTGCATGGTCAACAATCTAATGTATTTTTTTATCTTAGAGCTGAGTGCGCACTTTTTCTTAGAGCTGCGGCTTCCCTTCGGTGTGTTTTGTTCTGGGTTTGTATTGGGGTTTGATCATTGATTCTTGACAAAATGTTCTAGGGTGACGACGCTTGTGTCCTCTCCTCTAGTCATTGAGTCTGGTACCCAATGATCAACCTCACTGTAACTTTTTTGTTAATATATATATACTAACTTACCTTGCAATATATATATATATATATATATATATATATATATATATTGCTTGCTTTTCGGTTGAGTTAAAATTCTTTCTGGGATGTTGAAACTTTTTTTGTCGTAAATTTTCTAACCGGTATCTTTCGTATTTCAGTTTTTAAACCCTGTTACCATTTTGATAAATTCAATATATCATTCTTTCTCTAGACTACGAAATTTATGTTAACCACTTACAGTACGCACTTTTAGAGTATTTTAAACTAAAGAGAACTCCAATTTTTTTCTCGGTCATATGTTCATCGTGCTCATACTTCAAAAAAAATCTTGGTATAAACTTATTTTCATTTGCAAAACAATCACTACCTCACCCTACTCTTTTTCCTTCGTCTAACTCTTTTTCCGAATTGTAATATATCTGCTCGCTATTTCTGCATATTTTTGTAAGTATAATTATATATGATACCATATTTTACACGTAATCCTTCTTTCATCTCTTTAATTATTTTGAGCAATATTTTGTTCCATCCAACCAGCTATCTTCATATACTCGCCTTATCTGAACTCGTTCTTTCCGACCTTGTTTCGTTCGCTTTTGGTTTCGGTTTTCTTTCTATTGTTTAGACATCAGTGCTTGTCGTTGCCTGTGTCAACTCTAGTTTAGCAGTGGGCCCATTGGTTTTTGTGATGTCGTCGTGGTGCATGTAGATAGGTAGAGCATGTGAACCTGTATGCGTGTGCTACCTTTATGATATTAGTGATTGTCTCTTGAGTCATGTGTGTATATTCAGTGTAGTCCGTGATATACGTATGGAGTTGTCTGAATGATGGTATTCATATAGTTCTGGATAGTGTCATTACAGGAAATTCCTTAGCCTTAGTCATTCATATCATAGTATTGCTTATTTTTTTGGCTGCATGTGATTGTATCATAACCTATTGGTCTTCTTTTAATCAAATCTTTAAATTTTTGAAACAAGCCCACAAAGAACACACCCCTTATCCTTCCTCATCCAATACCACGACTCCACACGTTTTTTCCGCAAGTTTTTTTAAACATGCCTTTCTTTTCTTTTCTCTTCGGAGAGTTATTTCATTGTTGTTATATTATTAGAACGGGTTATTATTGCTATATGATTATGTGTGCGGGTAGGCATGGTATGGGAGGCGATATGAGGTAGCAGTGATTAATTGATTTTGAACACAAGGATATTAGATTAGATTTCTTTCGGATGAAGAGAATGAGGTGTCCAAGACTTATCTATTTGCTTTTAATTATACCAATGTGTAAGGGACCCAATGGAGAATACTAGTTGGATGAGATTGTGCACAGAGAGATGAGTACTTATCGGATCTGAAACTTGGATGAGTGGTAGATGGGAGTAGCTATGGAGGTATAGTATGAGTTAGGGTGATCATGAGAATGAATAGAGCCCTTAAAACATCAAGGCTTGATTATTAAGTTGACGTGAGAAGACATTGGGGAAAACACGACCTGTTGAGATGAATGAATGGTTATGTAGACGGATTTAGTATGGTTAGGAGATTTGATGATATGGCTAAGGATAGAAGTGGCTTGATGGTTCATTGATTATGGAGGATAAATTTATGAGATAATATGATGGAGAATATTGGGGGCGAATGATTGTTGAATTGCTAACGATAATGTGGATTCATAGTTAAGTGATAGGATGGGATTCTAGTTGTAGCGTTACCCAGTGGAGAGACGAGTTATGATGAATTATTTGAGGAACGTTGTTAGAATTTATAGGATTAGCAATCATTATGTGCAGATATGTGAGTTGCAGGCATAGTGTTTGTAGATATTATTATTAGTATAGGTGATTCTGAGGGCGGAATCATTTTTAAGGTGGGTAGAATGTAACGGCCACTTTCCGACCGTTCGTATTTTGCGCGTATTTCGAGCTAATGAAGTATGTCTGTGCGTTTTTTCTTTTTGTTTTTGACTTCGGTAGGCTTAGCACATGACCGGACCCCGTATTTGCGATCCTCTCGGAGGCGCGATCACGCCGGTATTTTCTTTACAATTTTTGGATGTCGAGAGGTAGAGTCGTAATAATCTTATTATTAATATCTTATCTAATATTTGAAATTCAATTATTTTAATGATCTGAATGTTTTAAAAAGATATAGTGATCTGAAATTATCTTTTAAAACAAAGGTTGTGATAATAAAGCTAAACTTTTTTAACTGAATATATATATATATATATATATATATATATATATATATAAACCTTAAACTAATTATCCTTAAAATCCTAACTGACTGTACTCTCCTAACTGATTGCTTGAACCTATCCTCTCCCCAAGTGCTCTCAACCCACCCCCATTCCGTTTGTTTCCCACGTCACAACCCATGCTTTGGGTTTCATGTACACACCCACACGATGTCTGTGCATGGGTCTCGCACAACCGCCCACGTCTCTCACCTCTCATCGCAGCGCCCTCGACCCCCTCGACGAAAGGCAACGAAACCACCCAACACCGATCAACCCAGGTGTTTTCCCGAGCCGCACCTCACGCCAGCCCATCGCCGCCCACCTCCATTCGACGTGCTGCCACCAACGCCGCGAATTCCCACTCTGCCCCCAAGCTCTGACCACCGCCCTCAACACAGAGTACCCGTCGCGAGCTCCGCTTGTCTCTGCCATGCATCCGACCATCTCACCTCGCCCTCCGATTCCCGTGTAGTCCACACAGCCCGCCTCCTTCTCCCCGTTCGAAGCCGCCACCTCGGAGCTCCTGCTCTGTGCCTCATCCTCTCCGTTTGAAACAGGGCACCCACGAGCTCACAGCACCTCCGACAACTCCGAGCAGCCCAGTCGCCACGCTCTCACACCTCACCTCGCAACCCAGGTCGACAACGCCCCTTCCGTGTCTCCAAAGCTCCCAGTGATCCGCCGGTGCCTCGTGGCTGTACTCCCTGAGCTCGCAACACCGGCCAGCTATGCCCTCCGTCGACCCACTCCATCGCCCTGCCACAACACCGCCCAGCCTCCGCCAACTCACCTTGACCGGCATCGCCATCTTGCCCAGCACACCGTCGCATCCGGTCCCCTGTCACCCGAGGAGCACTCACCGCTGCAACTTTGCCGCAACACCTTACGCCGCCCTGCGCAACCGACCGCTCCGGCCACTACTTCCGACGACCTCGTCGCCAGCGCCCCACCGGTGATCTTTGAAGCTGCTGTCCACGCCGTCGCCAACCCTCTCCCTTCAACCTCGGGCGCCTTCATCTCGCCGCTCACCTCGACCACCCTGGCTCCCTTCGTCCCCTCTCGACCTCCAGCACGCTGCTCCCTTCAACGTCGCCGTGTGTCCACCACTGACGATGCCAACACCTCAGATCCTCTACCCTTCTTCCTCCCCTCTGCAAGCCGAGGTCATCGCCCTGCATCAATGGAAACGATTTGGCGAAGGAGGTGAGTTACGTTTAGAGCTGCATATGAGCAGTATTTGTGATATTATATTAACTTGTATGGTATAATATGACGGTTAGTACATCAGTTATATTATCATAGCAATAAACTATATTACTTTATCTATTAGTTCACATGAGTTCGATGTTTGACCAGAAACGTAGAAAACGAGGAACCCATGATACTTATCAACGCATGAAAAATATCCTATGACGTTAATAAAACCTTAGGCTATTACAGTAGCAATACCCTGCAACCCTCTTTCTTTATAATAATATTAGTTATAAGTTTTTGTGTATGGCAAATGTTAATAATATAGGTTAGCTTAATGTTAATAAAATGTTAGTTGTAGTAACATTACTATTTATAATGTTAGTTAGTAACATATATTTCAGTTAATGACATTAAGTGTTATAATGTTACTTGTTATAACAGTACACAGTTTTTTTTCTTAATGAGTTAATATATAAGTTAGTTTTTCAGCCATGCATATTTAAGATCAGCACCCCCTTTTATTATTGGGATAAATAGGGTAGTTAATATAATAAGTTAAGTTATACACTTAGTAAGTCTTAATAAGTTAGTTTTGTTTAAACTGATATCGGAACCTAATGACGCAGATAATTATGTACGCCCCATTGCCGCCCTCTGGATCCCGACGTTCCCTTTCTTGTTGCCGCTCGTCGACATCCCCTAGCTCGTTGTCGTAGCCGTTTCAGATCCGTCACCATTCAGACCCGACGTCAGATCTCGATCGATCGTTGTTCCAGGTTGATCCCCTAACTCGTAGAAAATCCACACTGTAGATAACCGAAACCTAATTAAAAATCTGCAACTTAATAAATTTAAATTTACTTTACGCTCTTTAAAATACTGTCCACCGTAGAAAATCGACGAACGAACTGCATTTCTGTGCATATAGGATAGACTTCGATCTAGACCGAACAAATCATCAAAAAGACATGACTTTTGACTGTTAGGGTAGTCCCGCCAAATTTAGAAACAAACCGTAAAAGAACTGACGAAAAGCACGATCTGACATCGCTGTTATCCTATTTCAGACTGGCCATCGCCGACGTGATGCTTCGACGGGATGCTCCGGACAGACAACGGATTCGCCACCACAGGCAAGTGTATTCACTTGTACTTTCGGCCGTGTTTAGGCCATAGACTCTTAGAACTATTAAAACGTAAACAAAGAGAACCGGACGTGAAATGATAGCGCCAGGGACCCCCTTGACAGCTTAGACTTGACGACGAAGTCTAAGCACAACAACAACAAAATTTGACACCTTAGTGTTTTCCTGTGTGTGCATGCGTGTGGACCCCCTAGAAAGAACTATCCCTTTCACTTGTTATGTCGTGTCATGTTACAACAGCCTGCGGGCAATAGGGCACTCACTTACCAGAGTGAGTGATCCCTTGTACGGATACACAGCCTGCGGGCAATAGGACACTCACTTACCAGAGTGAGTGATCCCTTGTACGGATACACAGCCTGCGGGCAATATGGTACTCACTTACCAGAGTGAGTGATCCCTTGTATGGACTTGTCTTGTGCACTTAGGTGGGGTAGGGTTGAGCATGCGCACGAGGAGAGGGGTTGATCCCCCTTGAACCATAAGGCGTGAACCTTCGAGTTACACGTGTCTTGTCATGTCATGTCTTGTCATGTCTTGTCTTGTCTTGTCCCGTTTAGGTTAGTTCCGTAGGCCGTAGCACACGCTACGGCTACTGCTTGTCACGTTTACTTTTCCTGCACCGTTTTACTTTCTTTAACTGCCTTGTCATAACCCCAGCATGTTAATCAACCAGTAAATTGTTGCTTTAAATTACCTTACACTTGCAGTAAAGTCTAACCCTTTCTTGTAGACTTTACCTTACGTACAGTTCCTTTTTCTTTTGGGTGCTGTACGTCAGGTATTGAGCCAGAGTGCGTGGATGAGTCGGACACACCGGAGTACATGGAGCCAGAGGATGTCGACCTAGAGTACCTTCCGGACATGGACCAGACTTAGAGGTCTTTTCCGTTGCGGACTTTCAGATGTTACTACTTTTTAGTTTGGGTGAGTAGCACCACTTTACTTTTGCCTAGGTTGGGTGCTTCGCACCATTAGTTTCCTTTTTGTAGTTTGTTGCCATGTTTAGGCTTCTCTTTTTAGACTTTTGGTACTCACTGGATATTATCTCTTTATATTAATGAATGCATCCTTTCTTTCTGTACTTTTGTTGTTCCGAATTATATATATATGCAAGAACCTGAAAATTTTAAACTGGTACCCATACAGACGCTTATTGGGTCCGAGCCTCACAGCTCCGGCCCAAGCGGGCCTTAGTCACGCTTCGCCTCCGTCGTTTTAGGAAGCGTGGCGTGACATAGAGAGCCCGACTACGGGTCTCATTAACGTAGTTAAGTGAGCCACTTTTTGGGAGTAGATTATAGGTGATGATTTTGAGAAGAATGCGAGGAATGGGTTCAAAGCTTTAGCGGACATGCCAATCCGAAACGAAAATTTTGGCTTAAGCGATTGATGAGATTGGGATTGTCCATGGAGGTTTGGCTAATGAAATTGGTTCGAACACGAGGCAAGCAAAGGCTTTCGGCAAGAGAATCATAGTCGAGATGAATGTTTATGCCTTTCACTTTGGTATCAGGGTAGATAATACCCCCATTCTCTACCACCTTCATATTGGTAAAGAATTGCTTGACAAGAATGCGATAATATGGAAGGATATTACACCATAAGTGAAAGAGAGAAACATCGTCGAGAAGGTGATGGATGTTGAGATTTTGGATTATCGGCTCGGAGAAATTGATGGCTCGTTCGAGAAAGAATGTTGCTTTCTCAGCGGTTGCGGCCAGATTTGGGCGACGTTGATGGCAAGGGTGGGAAGAGGAAGCCATTAACGGCAGGTGGAGTTTCCCTACAGAATATTTGTGAACCCTACTGCGAAAACCGAAAGATTTTAGAGAGTATTATGATAATGGTTTTCTCATGTGAGGAGGAGGAAGAAGAAGTTGTGTTTATTTATAGAGAAAATTGAAGAGGGAAATTTGAATTTGAATCTTCAAAAACGAGTTGATAACTCCTAAGAAGTTATTGAAACGTCTCCTAAATACTGGGAAAGAAAACTGATCAAAATGGATCAAGAAACTGATCAAGAATTTGCACTGAAAACGGCTCTGGAGAATTGTGTTCTTCAGCGATTAGTCGACTAATGCATTGTATTGGTCGGCTAATTAGTACTGAAAACCGCCCAGTCTGTGAAATAACCGAAAATTTTCAAAATTTTGAAAAAGTTCAGTCAATAATGCTGACGCGGCTAGCCTAGGGAATGACTAAAAGGTGTTTGACTTAAAGTACCTTTGTACTTTGTGTAAGAGTGTGTAAGGGATGTGTCAAATCTCATTTAGACTTTGTACTTAAGAAGTACTAAGAGAGGGAAAAGTGTGTCATTCAAAAAGTTTTGAATAACTTTGTCTTTACTCTCAAAAAGTATAGACAGTTTGACCGTAAGTAATATATAAAAAACATTTTAAAAATATTTAAAAACATATATATATATATGAAGTTAATTCTGGATGATTAGTCGACCAATACCATTGATTAGTCGGCTAATTTAAATATGAATAAATTCAAAAAAACCAGAAAAATCATAAAATGATAATAACTTCATATATAAATATACTATATGGTTAAAATGCCGATTCACTAATAATACCGAGTTCTTATCTCAATGTAAGAAAACTCTCTTCCTTAAGGGGCTTAGTAAGGATATCGCCTATTTGATTCTTAGTATCTATATACTTAAGAATAATATCACTTTTTTGGACATGGTCATCCAAGAAGTGATGTCGTATATCTATGTACTTAGTGCGTGCATGATATACAGGTTTTTTGGATAGATTTATAGCACTGGTGTTGTCACACATGATAGGCCATGTGTCACATTTAATGCCATAATCTAAAATTGTTTGTTTCATCCATAAAATCTGTGCACTTGCTAAACCAGCGGCAATGTATTCCGCTTCTATTGTAGATAAAGAAAAAGAGTTTTGTTTCTTACTAAACCATGATACTAATGCATATCCTAAAAAGTGACAAGTACCACCTGTACTCTTACGATCTGATTTGCAACCCGCAAAATCTACGTCACTATATAAAACTAAATCAAATGAACTTGATTTTGGATAATATAAACCAAAATCAGATGTATGTTTGATATACCTAATTATTTTTTGACAGCAGTCAAATGAGATAATTTAGGATCAGACTGATATCTAGCGCATATACAAACAGAAAACATTATATCTGGTCTACTTGCTGTAAAAAGTAATGATCCAATCATACCTCGATATAGTGTTTGATCAACACTCTTACCGTTTGGATCTTTATCAAGTTTTGATGATGTACCCCATGTGAGTATGTTTTTCTGCAGAATTCTGTAATCCAAACCTTTTAATGAGTTCCTTTGTATACTTACTTTGATGTATGTATATACCTTCCTTCATTTGCTTGATTTGAAGTCCAAGGAAGTAGGTTAATTCACCCATGTGACTCATCTCAAATTCATTCTGCATTTCTTTAGAAAAATCTTGACAAAGATGATCATTAGTAGAACCAAAAATTATGTCATCAACATATATTTGTATAATAATAACATCAGAATCTATATGTTTAGGAAACAAAGTAGAATCTATCTTTCCAATAGAATAACCTGATTTCAAAAAAAGTTTTTCAACCTATCATACCAAGCACGAGGTGCTTGTTTTAAACCATATAATACTTTCGTTAACTTGAAAACATGGTTTTCTAAACTTTCATGTTGAAACCTAGGCGGTTGTTCTACATAGACTTCTTTCTTTATAATACCATTAAGAAATGCGCTCTTAACATTCATTTGATATAACTTAAAATTCTTATAACATGCATATGCTAGAAGCATTATAATTGATTCTAGTCTAGCAACAGGTGCATATGTTTCATCATAATCTATACATTCTTCCTGATTATAACCTTGTGCGACTAATTTACCCTTATTCCTAACCACTTGTCCAGATTCATCCAATTTGTTCTTGAAACCCCACTTAGTGCCAATTACAGGATGATCAGAAGGTCTAGATACTAATTCACATACATCATTCCTTTTGAATTGATTAAGTTCTTCCTGCATTGCTAAAATCCATGAACTATCTTTACTTGCTTCAATAACATTCTTTGGTTTAATGGATAAAATAAATGCACAATTAGTCATTTGTTCTATTTGAGATCTAGTTCTTACTCTATCAGAAATATTTCCAATAACTAAATCATGTGGATGATTAGGAATTTCAACAAATGCTTTAGGAAGACTTGTATTTTCAAGTATAATCTCAGGAATGGGATTATTAGTATCATCATCATTTAACTTAGTGTTTTCTAAAGAACTAATGATAGGAATAGAATAATCTTCATCTAAATGAGTAATAGGAGAAAAGTTCTCATCAAAATTAACATGAAGAGATTCTTCAATGCATAAGGTTCTTCTATTATAAATCCTATATGCTTTACTACGTGTAGAATATCCTACAAAATTACCTTCATCGGATTTAGAATCAAACTTATCCAATGAATCCTCAGTATTAAGAATAAAGCATTTACAACCAAAAACCTTAAAATAAGAAACACGAGGAATACGATCATAAAACAATTCAAAACAAGTTTTATTCAATTGTGGTCTTATCAAAATTCTATTTAAAACATAACATGTAGTAGCGACAACTTCTGTCCAAAAATACTTTGGTAGATTACTATCGCATAACATGGTTCAAGCACATTCTAGTAATGTTCTATTTTTCCTTTCAACTACACTATTTTGTGGTGCGGCTCGAGGAACAGAGAAGTTATGTGTTATACCATGTTTATTACAAAATTTTGTAAATAATTAATTTTCTAATTCGCATCCATGATAATTACGAATAGTAATAATGGATGAAGACTTTAATTTTTTAATTCTTTTGCAAAATATTGTAAATTCTTCATTTGCATCATTCTTATTTTTAATACCCATGTATATCTTGAAAAATCATCAACAATTACAAATGTATACTTATTACCATTCAAAGAGTCTGTTACGACCCGCTTCCTTAAAATGGAGGCGAGACGTGAAAAGGTCCGCACGAGAGTGGAGCTGTGAAGCCCCAAACCCGATAAGCGTCAATAAAACATAAGCAGGTCCCTGTAACCACAAACGGAGCAACAATAATAATAAAATGAGAGACAGAAATAAAATTCTGATATCTCATAAATTGTCCAACACGAAAATAAGTCCAACATCCAGAAAAGCCACCAGGCTAAAAGAAAGAGTTTAAAGGCCCAGAAAAAGGCCAACAAAAGCAACAACACAACAAGGTACAGGTGCCACGCACCGACAACAGAACAACAGTCTAAAACAAAAAGGGGAAACACAACGAAAACACTAGGACTGGTCCCCAGTGTCCACGTACTCCCCGTCAAGCACAAGCTCGGGCTCGGCGTCAGCAAACACCTCGTCCTCAACAAGGTACTCGGGCTCGGGATCTAACATGTGTCACCCAAAAGAGTAAAGGGGCACATGTCAGCAAGTCTAAAAAGACTTGGGCAAGGAAACTGAAAGTAAGGCAACTAACAACCTAGCAGTTATAGTATGCATGACATGGCAGTTATAACATGAATGCACAAGCAAGGCGTGGCGAGACAATAAGTACAAGAGAACAATTATCGGGACAAGACAAGAGTAGCCATGCTACTAACAATCTCAATCAATTCACTAATCACCATTCACTGTTGTTTGTAGATGTTTACGCCTTACAGCTGAATGGTATAACATTCATGCCGATTGGCCGCTTAACACTACCCCAAAACCCAGAGTTTACGCCTTACCACTACAGTTGCTGATCAGGCAGACTCCCAGTTGATTGGCCTCTTAACTCTTACCCCCAATACCAACATGTATTCGAGCCAGGGTCCCCGCACACGAGCTCAGTAAATGAGCCGGGGTTGCCCCGCACAGGAGCTCGTATTCTATATCAAGATTCATAAACAATTGGCGTAGGGGTACACCTAGCCGGAAACAAGTAATTCGGGCATTGGCTATCAACCAACACATGGCCCGCTTCTGGAACACGAGCCAGGAACAAAAGCATTGTAGCGAAGCAACGCAATCACTGAAATACATAAAGAATGCAATGACATGACAATTAATTTGCGTACCGATAATGGAAAGTAAACGTGACATGGTAATTGTGCAACATGCTAAATGTCGGAACTAGCTTCGTTGTCAAGCTAGTTCCCCAATTTGCGCCTAGGCGAGTATCATTTCGTCGCCTAGCCTCTTTTACGCCTACAACAAGCAAATGGCCTAAAACATGGCCTAAACCCTAGGTGGCAAGTTTCACTTGCCTAGCACCGGGGATGACGATCAACGAGGGTTCGCCTCACGGATGCTAATCTACGGGAAAATCGCTGTTATAGGGAAACAATCAACAAAACAATATTCATTCATTAGGGTTTCATAAAAATACAAATAGGTTATGAAAACATCAAGAGATCGATTTCTTACCGAGAGGAAGCGGAAGAAACACCCCGGAGAACCTATGGATCAGATCTGGAAACCAATGGAGAAGTTTGGGGAAACTAGGGTTTTTGGGGGATTTTGGGGGTTTAATGGAGATTTGAGGGAGATGAGAGGTTGAATGAGTTGAGGGATGGTTTGGATGATGGATTTAGGGCTTGGGATGAAGGAATAAGGGTTGGAGGTGGAAGGGGACTCAATGGGGAAGTTTTTAGGGTTTTAGGTCGAGTGGAGGAAGAAGAAAACGTTTGGGATGGGTTTAAATAGGATGGGCTGGCGGCTGGCCAGAAATTAGGGTTTTAACACAGGTTAGTCGGTCAAAGAGCAACCACTGACCGACTAGTTTGACATTTAGTCGGTCGGTCGACCAACGCAGACCGACTAAGTGTAAACAGTAACTTCTGAACGAAAATAGGATTTAGATTTAGTCGACCGATGAACAACTACTAACCGACTAGTTTTACATCTAGTCGGTCGAGAGATGAACTTAGACCGACTAAGAGTGAACAGTATTGATACCCAAAAATAAGATGATGAGTTAGTCGGTTAAAGAAGCATTGCTGACTGACTAGTTTGCAACCTAGTCGGTCAACCAACGTTCTTAGACCGACTAACGATAAACAGTAACTCTTGAGAAATTTAGAAAGCCAACTAGTCGGTCCAAGAAGGATTGCCGACCGACTGGATCGTCATCTACTCGGTCGGTGCCCCTTCTTATACCGGCTAATAAGCACCAAAAGTACCGATACGGAGCGCGGGGCCCCGGGATCGATTCCTAAGACTCCTAGGCTTGATCTAATAGTAAGATACGACCGTTATGAAGCCCGTCACGAATGACATACTTCGAAATTGACGATCCTAAGGAAGAAACGAGAAAACACGACGAAACGATCGAAAATGAAAGCTACGGAGACGGAAATCACACAAAAGGAGAAAATCCACCAAAACATATATTATAATATAATAAATCCAGATACATGAAAACCAGTCGTTACATCCTCCCCAACTTAAGAAAAATTCCGTCCTCGGAATTTCCAAACACTCACGTGTCCGGAAACAAAAGTGGGAAACGCTCTCGCATCTCATCCTCATTCTCCCAAGTAGACTCTCCAGGTGAGACGTGTTGCCACATCACCCTCACAAGGTTGACAACCTTGTTCCGAAGCGATTTCTGACGCCTGTCCAGAATCTGCACTGGATGCTGGTCATACGTCATATCGGGGCGAACGGTAATCTCCGAGAAATCCACCGCATGAGATGGATCGCTAATGTATCGACGAAACTGCGACACATGGAAAACATTGTGAACTCCTTCCAAAGATGGCGGCAAGGCCAAGCGATAAGCTACCTCGCCAACTTTCTCCAGAACGTCAAACGGTCCAATGTATCGCGGGCTCAACTTCCCTCGCTTCCCGAAACGAATCACACCGCGATTCGGAGAAATCTTCAAGAACACATGGTCGCCCGGCTGAAACTCCAAAGGCCGACGTTTAGCATCCGCCCAATGCTTAGAACGGTCCTGAGCAATTCTCAACCTCTCCCGAATATTCCTGACGATATCCACGGCCTCCACGATCATCTCAGGTCCTAACAACTCCCGATCACCAACGTCATCCCAACTCAATGGCGATCGACATTTCCTCCCATAAAGAGCGGCGAAAGGCGCCATGCCAATACTCGCCTGGAAGCTGTTGTTGTAAGAAAACTCCACCAAGTGTAGATGGTCCTCCCACGAATCCTTGAAATCCAACATGCACGCCCTCAGCATGTCTTCCAAAATCTGAATCGTCCTCTCGGACTGGCCATCCGTCTGCGGATGGTACGCCGTGCTGAAACTCAGACGCGTACCCAAGCTCTTCTGCAAACTCTGCCAGAACTGAGATGTGAACCTCGTGTCTCTGTCTGACACGATACTCACGGGGACTCCATGAAGTCGCACAACCTCCTCCATATATCTCCTCGCCAGCGCCTCAGTGGACTGTCCCACTCGGAACGGAATAAAGTGCGCAGATTTGGTCAATCGATCTACGATCACCCAAATCGCGTCATTCAGCTTCGGGCTCCGAGGTAGTCCAGTCACGAAATCCATAGTGATGTGTTGCCACTTCCACTCCGGAATCGGAAGCGGTTGTAGCAACCTGGCCGTACGCTGATGCTCTGCCTTCACTTGCTGACAAAGCAAGCACTTGGCTACACTCCGAGCCACGCTCCTCTTCATACCATGCCACCAATAATTCAGACGAAGATCCTGGTACATCTTGGTGCCACCAGGATGCACAGAATACAGCGAACTGTGCGCTTCCACCATCAACTCCTCTCTAATATCCCCAGAGGGCACACACAACCTGGCTCCAAACCTCAGCGAGCCATCCTCATGAATCAAAAAGTCAGTCCGCAGACCGGCTTCCACCTGCACCCGAATCTTCACCAGCTTCGGATCCTCAGCCTGGCCAGCCTTAATCCGATCCACGATCGTCGACTGTACCTGCATGTACATCAACGATGAATCCTCCCCAGGAAGAACAATCTCCACTCCAGACTCGCAAAAATCCTGCTGCAATCTCCACTGCGAGGTCAAAATCATCACCGCTGGAAGCCTACTCAAAGCATCTGGAACCACATTCACCTTGCCAGGGTGAAACTGCAAATCAATCTCATAATCTGCCATAAGCTCCAACCATCGACGCTGTCGCATGTTGAGCTCCTTCTGAGTGAAAATATACTTCAAGCTTTTGTGATCGGTGAAAATCTTCACTTTCTCACTCAACAGGAAGTGCCTCCAAATCTTAAGAGCAAACACAACGGCAGCCAACTGCAAATCATGCGTCGGGTAACTCTTCTCATGAACCTTAAGCTGACGAGACGCATACACCACAACATGTCCGTGCTGATGCAACACGCAACCGAGACCCTTGCCAAAAGCATCGCAAAATATCTCAAATCCACCGCTGCGATCAGGCACAACAAGAACAGGGGCCGTCGTCAACCTCTCCTTCAGAACGCTAAAAGCACTCTCACAATCACCTGACCAAACAAAAGCAACATCTTTCCGCGTCAACCTGGTCATCGGCTCAGCAATACGGGAAAAGTCCTTAATGAATAGCCGATAATAACCAGCAAGTCCAAGGAAACTCCGAATCTCAGATGCAGACGACGGAACAGGCCACTCTCTTATGGACCTAATCTTCTCGGGATCCACTGAAATACCATCTCCAGTCACCACATGCCCGAGAAAAGCAACTCGATCCAGCCAAAACTCGCACTTCGAAAACTTAGCATACAAACGATGCTTCCTCAAAATCTCCAATACCGTCCTTAAGTGCGAGGCATGCTCTTCCTCCGACTTCGAATAGATCAAAATGTCGTCAATAAAGATAACTACAAACTTATCCAAAAAGTCGTAGAAAATCAGGTTCATCAGATTCATGAAAACTGCGGGTGCGTTAGTTACGCCGAAAGGCATAACCACGAACTCATAGTGTCCATACTTGGTCCTGAACGCTGTCTTCGGAACATCACCCTTCTTCACCTTCAACTAATGGTAACCACTCCTCAAATCCAATTTAGAAAACACCCTCGAACCTCCAAGCTGATCAAAAATATCATCGATGCGAGGCAACGGGTATTTATTCTTAATGGTCACCGCATTTAACTCCCGATAGTCCACGCACATGCGACGCGAACCATCCTTCTTCTTCACCAGCAGCACCGGTGCTCCCCACGGAGACACACTAGGATTAATATAACCCTTCTGCAAGAGCTCATCCAGCTGCTTCCGCAACTCCTCCAACTCAGCGGGTGCCATACGATACGGCGCCTTCGAAATCGGCTGCGCACCTGGAATAAGATCGATAGAAAATTCTAAAGCTCGATCAGGTGGCAAACCAGACATCTCCTCGGGGAAGACGTCACCAAAATCACGCACCACAGCTGGCCACTCCATCTCCATCTGCATAGCCATAACCTCCACCGGCCTGGCCCGAAATCTGACAGGACCAAGCGAACTGCTACCACGACTGAACTCAAATACTGGATGTCTGGGAATCTCGAACACCACCTTCTTCCTTCGACAGTCGATCGTAGCATAGAAGCTCGCAAGCCAGTCCATCCCAAGAACTGCATCATAGTTGATGATGTCATGGACAATGAAATCAGCGAAAAGCTCATGTCCACAGACCACCAACGAGCAAGAATTGCAACCACGATGCACCGAGACCACGCCATTCCCTGTAACGATATTCCAACTCTTGGGAAGAGGGGACGTCGACAAGGAATGCCTCTCCACGAAGCTCTGAGAAATAATGCACATCGATGCACCAGAGTCAAAGAGGACTCGTGCAGGAAACGTGCAAACCAAAACCACACCTAACAAGCAATTAACAATCAAACCCTAGTCTAGCAAACAACCATGTTCAAGCAAACAACACAATCTAACATTCAAAACCAGCTAGGAAAGTAATAGCTAGATTGAGGATTACCTGCGATAACCTCATCCACAGCCTCACTCTCCACAGCGGTCATCAGAAAGGCCTGCCTCCTCGGCGGAACAGCCTGCCGAAAAGCCTGCCCCTGTGGAACAAGAGCCGCTCCACGTCCAGCAGGAACAGACGCTCGCTGCTGCAACGGCTGTACTGCAACAGGTGCCCTCCGCAGCTGATTCGCATGCCGACAATCCTTCGCGGTATGGGAAGCATCACCACAAACCAGACACTGGCCCAAAAACTTCCGACACTGATCCTTGATGTGGCCAGGCTTGTCGCAGAAATGGCAAGTCTTCAGAATAGGCCCTCCTGGCCTCTTCAACTGAGCTGGCTGGTTAGGCCTGAATCCAGGTCTAACCACAGCTCTCGCCTGTTCCACAGGCCTCTTCCCAGCACCAGCAATAGACCCCCTCATCTGGTTCACGAGCAGCTCCTGCCTCTTGGCTGCTACTAAAACCTTCTGATAAGATTCCCAGTCAGAAGAGGTCACAAAGCTCTGGAGCTCCGAAGCAAGTCCCTGCAGGAACCTCTGAGCTCTCTCCTCAGCGTCCTGCACCATCTTTGGTGCAAACCGACTCAGCCTCATGAACTCTTGGTGATATAGGTCCACCGACGAGCTTCCTTGCTTCAAATCGATAAAACGCTGCAGCATCTCTTCCCTGGCAGCTTTCGGGAAGAACTCACCATCAAATCTGGCCTTAAAGGTAGCCCAAGCTATCGGCTCCACCAGCATCTTCTCTTCCGCATCCCACCAATTCCGAGCATTATCCTTGAGTTGCCTCTTCGCCAAATCAACCCATCCAGCCGGGGTGATCTTGGCCATCTTCAGATTGTCCTCTATGTTCCGAATCCACTCATCGGCAGCCAGAGGACCCTCAGAACCATCAAAATACGCGGGACCCAGCTCCTGAAATTGCTTCGCTCCCGGCTCAGAGAGAGGGACATCCGGAAGAGCCCGGGCAGCTCGAGCAAGTGGAGCATTCTAGACTTGCAGGAGCACGCCCTGCTGCACTTGCATCATCTGGAGCATCATCCGCATCATCTCACCGCTGGTGGGTTCCCGCTCAGGCTCCTCATCATGAGGGGGCGCACCACTACCTCCACCACGGGTGAATCGTCTTCCTGCCATCTAGTGACACAGACGAATCAGATTAGACTCCTAGCTTATGACTCGGACGTCGAACTTAGTTTATTGGACATCTAATATTATTATCGCTATTCTGATAATCGCAGTTACAGAAGGACCTGCATGTGCCACCAACAAAACCTGTCACGACCCGCTTCCCTAAAATGGAGGCGAGACGTGAAAAGGTCCGCACGAGAGTGGAGCTGTGAAGCCCCAAACCCAATAAGCGTCAATAAAACATAAGCAGGTCCCTATAACCACAAACGGAGCAACAATAATAATAAAAGGAGAGACAGAAATAAAATTCTGATATCTCATAAATTGTCCAACACGAAAATAAGTCCAACATCCAGAAAAGCCACCAGGCTAAAAGAAAGAGTCTAAAGGCCCAGAACAAGGCCAACAAAAGCAACAACACAACAAGGTACAGGTGCCATGCACCGACAACAGAACAACAGTCTAAAACAAAAAGGGGAAACACAACGAAAACACTAGGACTGGTCCCCAGTGTCCACGTACTCCCCGTCAAGCACAAGCTCGGGCTCGGCGTCAGCAAACACCTCGTCCTCAACAAGGTACTCGGGCTCGGGATCTAACATGTGTCACCCAAAAGAGTAAAGGGGCACATGTCAGCAAGTCTAAAAAGACTTGGGCAAGGAAACTGAAAGTAAAGCAACTAACAACCTAGCAGTTATAGTATGCATGACATGGCAGTTATAACATGAATGCACAAGCAAGGCGTGGCGAGACAATAAGTACAAGAGAACAATTATCGGGACAAGACAAGAGTAGCCATGCTACTAACAATCTCAATCAATTCACTAATCACCATTCACTGTTGTTTGTAGATGTTTACGCCTTACAGCTGAATGGTATAACATTCACGCCGATTGGCCGCTTAACACTACCCCAAAACCCAGAGTTTACGCCTTACCACTGCAGTTGCTGATCGGACAGACTCCCAGTTGATTGGCCGCTTAACTCTTACCCCCAATACCCACATGTATTCGAGCCAGGGTCCCCGCACATGAGCTCAGTAAATGAGCCGGGGTTGCCCCGCACAGGAGCTCGTATTCTATATCACGATTCATAAACAATTGGCATAGGGGTGCACCTAGCCGGAAACAAGCAATTCAGGCATTGGCTATCAACCAACACATGGCCCGCTTCTGGAACACGAGCCAGGAACACAAGCATTGTAGCGAAGCTACGCAATCACTGAAATACATAAAGGATGCAATGACATGACAATTAATTTGCGTACCGATAATGGAAAGTAAACGTGACATGGTAATTGTGCAACATGCTAAATGTCTGAACTAGCTTCGTTGTCAAGCTAGTTCCCCAATTTGCGCCTAGGCGAGTATCATTTAGTCGCCTAGCCTCTTTTACGCCTACAACAAGCAAATGGCCTAAAACATGGCCTAAACCCTAGGTGGCAAGTTTCACTTGCCTAGCACAGGGGATGACGATCAACGAGGGTTCGCCTCACAGATGCTAATCTACGGGGAAATCGCTGTTATAGGGAAACAATCAACAAAACAATATTCATTCATTAGGGTTTCATAAAAATACAAATAGGTTATGAAAACATCAAGAGATCGATTTCTTACCGAGAGGAAGCGGAAGAAACACCCCGGAGAACCTATGGATCAGATCTAGAATCCAATGGAGAAGTTTGGGGAAACTAGGGTTTTTGGGGGATTTTGGGGGTTTAATGGAGATTTGAGGGAGATGAGAGGTTGAATGAGTTGAGGGATGGTTTGGATGATGGATTTAGGGCTTGGGATGAATGAATAAGGGTTGGAGGTGGAAGGGGGCTCAATGGGGAAGTTTTTAGGGTTTTAGGTCGAGTGGAGGAAGAAGAAAATGTTTGGGATGGGTTTAAATAGGATGGGCTGGCGGCTGGCCAGAAATTAGGGTTTTAACACAGGTTAGTCGGTCAAAGAGCAACCACTGACCGACTAGTTTGACATCTAGTCGGTCGGTCGACCAACGCAGACTGACTAAGTGTAAACAGTAACTTCTGAACGAAAATAGAATTTAGATTTAGTCGGTCGATGAACAACTACTGACCGACTAGTTTTACATCTAGTCGGTCGAGAGATGAACTTAGACCGACTAAGAGTGAACAGTATTGATACCCAAAAATAAGATAATGAGTTAGTCGGTTAAAGAAGCATTGCTGACTGACTAGTTTGCAACCTAGTCGGTCAACCAACGTTCTTAGACCGACTAACGATAAACAGTAACTCTTGAGAAATTTAGAAAGCCAACTAGTCGGTCCAAGAAGGATTGCCGACCGACTGGATCGTCATCTAGTCGGTCGGTGCCCCTTCTTATACCGGCTAATAAGCACCAAAAGTACCGATACGGAGCGCGGGGCCCCGGGATCGATTCCTAAGACTCCTAGGCTTGATCTAATAGTAAGATACGACCGTTATGAAGCCCGTCACGAATGACATACTTCGAAATCGACGATCCTAAGGAAGAAACGAGAAAACACGACGAAACGATCGAAAATGAAAGCTACGGAGACGGAAATCACACAAAAGGAGAAAATCCACCAAAACATATATTATAATATAATAAATCCAGATACATGAAAACCAGTCGTTACAGAGGCTACTCTAGAAGGACCAAATAAATCCAAATGTAAAAGTTCAAGAGGTCTCTTTGTAGAAATAACATCTTTTGATTTGAAGGAGGATTTATGCATCTTACCTTGTTGAAATGCATCACAAAATTGTGAATGAGTAAAAGATATATTAGATATACCAGAAACTAACTTATGTTATGAATTACGTGCTAAATGCTTAAAGTTAGTATGTCCAAAACGTTTATGCCATAATAATGTGTTATCTGTGGATGCTAATATACAATGATCATTTGAAGATATTTTCATGCATACTATATATTTTTTTGAAAAATAAAAGCAAACTTTATTAAAAATGAGAAATGTACAGAAGAAAATGCCTCATCAAAGCAAAAGGTGGTTAGAGGAGAGGGGATAGGGCACAAGCGCCGTCACCCACTACCTCTAGCCAACTTAAGTTGATGGTATTCTAAGAATGTACAAGAAAATGTCAAAAAAAGATATGCTACGTAGCAATCAAAATATTAGCCCGTGTCAATAATTCCCCAATTTGATAAGGGCGTCAAATCAGAAGCACCTTCTATATCCAGATTTTTCAAGGTAATAATGATGTCAGCTGCCATGTCATCAAAAATTACGGTTTTCCCCTTTCAGGTGCCGTGGAAAATACGCTTGTTTCGCTCCCTCCATATGTGCCAGACCATGGTAGATAGCACCGCTTTAGCTAGGATTCCAATGGGGTCAGAGAGTTTATATCTCGAGTTGATTAAGTTACATGTACTCACAAGTGACATAGGCACGTTCCCAGAGTAACCAATCTTCAATAAGCTGCGACTGAGAATATAACGGGAGAATTCACATTCAAAAAATATATGTCTAGCAGTTTCAGGTATGTTGCCAGAACAGAGGATACAAGCTTTCTCAACTTGTATTCCCCTTTTGATGAGTTGATCTTTTGTCGGAAGTTTATTGCGAAGAGCTCTAAGAATGCATAGAGACATCTTAGGGACGGCAAGAGAGTGCCAGACATTCGAATATTGTGGGAATGGAGGCCCAGTTTCACGGGCACCTTGCCAAGCCGCATTGAAGCTGAATGGTTTGCCAGTAGCCCAAGACCACGTGTCCATCCCAACCCCAGGCTTGATTGTGCGCAGCATAGTAAGCAATTTATATGGGGTAAACTAAGCATCGGCCCACCCTTGGTCAGTCCAAAAATCACTTACACTGGAATTCTCAGTTCCAGGGGCTGGAGGGTGTAGTAAATGAAGGGGCCCCTTGGGATGCCAATTATCGTACCAAAATGATGTACTTGTACCGTCCCCCATAGAACGCTTAATTAATTTTTGAGAAAGGTGACGGTATCTGAGAATGAACTTCCAAGTACCGGATTGGGTAGGCGTTGCTTTAGTAGTAGAAAAGGATCTTGTGATAGCAGTGTAATTTTTCCTCATGTAATTAGCCGAGATTCCATTTGTGCCAAGCATTCGCCAAGTTAGCCGAATTCCAGAAGCGACATTCAAGTCCTCTAAGCGTCTCAAGCCAACACCCCCTTCTTTCTTAGGCACACAAAGGTCCTTCCAAGCCCACATACTTAGTTTACCCCATATAAATTTCCTACACATAGAAGAGATGGTACGGAGTACTGAGGGGGGAATACAATAAGCCTGCATCCAGAATGAGACCATCCCGTAAATAACGGAACGAACCAGTTCAATCCGTCCCGATGTGGATAGAAGAGAAGACGACCAACCCAATAATCTCTTTTTACACCTGTCCACAAGTCGGTTGAATAAGGAGGCTTTAGGGTAGGTTGAAGATAGAGGGAGCCCCAGCTAAGTAGAAAGACTAGTCACCATATTAATACCAAGCATATCTGCAAGTCCCCTTGGATTCTTAGTGCCTTTACTGAAGATGGCCGCACTTTTATTCCAATTAATATGGAGCCCAGAATATTGATTGAATAATGTCAATAATTCCTGAAGGCCGTTTATCGAATGAGGATTTGCACGGCAAAAGATTAATAAGTCGTCTGCAAATAATAGATGAGAAATGGCACCAGTCCGTCTCATTGGCTGGATGGCTCTGGCAGATTCCGCTCTTGCCAAGAGAAGAGAGAAGGCCTCCATGATTAGGACAAAGAGATATGGCGAGAGGGGATCACCTTGGCGCAAACCTCTGTTAGAGGTGAAATATCCCTCAGGAGAGCCCTCAATAAGGACAGAGAAAATTGGTGAGGAGATGCATTGTGTTATCCAATTGATAAACCTGTGACCGAACCCCATTTGGTGAAGGAGGAAATAGACAAACTCTCTGTTTACACTGTCAAAAGCCTTATGGAGGTCCAATTTAATGCAAGCTCTAGAACCCATTGGGTTGCTAAAATCACGGATCTGCTCATGGGCAATGAGAGAACAGTCAGAGAGGAGTCTATCCTTGAGGAAAGCAGACTGATTAGGTGATATAAGCTCTGAAATAACATGCTTCAGCCTATTACACAAGACTTTACTGATAATTTTATAGATGACATTACAACAGGCAATAGGCCTGTAGTCACCCAACCCTGCTGCATTAGCATTTTTAGGGACAAGAGTCAGAAAGGTGTGATTTACATGATCTAGCATGATTCCCGAAGTGAAGAAGGAGGAAATACCCCTAGTCACATCCTCCCCCACAATACCCCAAGCACTTTGGAAGAAATGAGCATTAAAGCCATCAGGACCTGGAGCTTTGTCTTTCCCAATTTGGAAAACCGCAAATTTGATTTCAGACGCTGACACATGCCTATCCATCCAATTAGAAGCCTCTGTAGTAAGTTTTCGCTTCGGAATAAGATTTGGAAAGACAGTCCAATAACTCTCCTGATTGTATAAATTTTTAAAATAGGCGGGGGGCATCCTTCCGAAGGTTAGAATCCCGATCTGAAATCCCATTTCCATTAATAAGATGACTAAGGCTGTTATGGCATAGCCTAGCCTTCATAGCGGTGTAAAAGAATTTGGAATTCCTGTCCCCAAGATTTAACCAACTCTGCCTACTCTTCTGTCTCAGATCCTCCTCCTCCCTATCAAGGGATTTAGCAAGATTTTGCAATGCAGTCCTCTCAAGAGATTGTAACTTAGAACATGAATGCAGGAGAGGGTTAATTTGTAAAGAAAGAAGCTCCTGGCAGCATGTAGTAGTGGCAGATTTGTGCAGGCCGGCCCAATTCTTGAGAATGCCTTTAAGATGCTTGAGGTTATTAAAGAGTCTCTTCAAGTAAGTTCCTCCCGGCTGATGCCCCCAGTTATTTTTTATTAAATCATGGAATCCTGGCAACGAAGTCCAGGAACTAAAAAATTTAAAGGGCCTTGGATTAGTAAGTACATGAGCATGAAGCTTAATGTGCATAGCAGAATGGTCGCTAGAGCTTGCAGGGAGATATTCAAGAAACACATGCGGAAGAAGATCAATCCAATGTATGTTGCAAAGCACTCTGTCCAACCGTGCCGCAATTCGGCAAGAACCAAGACGCCTATTGCTCCAGCTCATGGTGTTACCGATACTCTTCATTTCAATAAGCTGGCAGTGACCCAGACAATCATTAAAAGCATCCATAGAAATAGGATCTACAGCACGACCACCCAATTTCTCTTTGACATTGCGGATGCAGTTGAAATCCCCGCCAACGACCCAGTGGATGTTATAAAAAGTGTTGTGGTCAGAAACAAGATCATTCCATAGTTCAGTACGGGAAGTGGCAAGATTCATCCCATAAATTGCAGAAAGACCAAAAGAAAGCCCGCCAGCATTGGTGAACAGAGAAGTAATATGTTGAGCTGAGACAGAAGTAGTGGAGCAGCTCCAAACCAAGCTATTATAGTAGATAATAATTCGACCTCCCTTATGATAAGCTCTATTATCCAGGAACCTCCAACAATTCGGAAAACATTTAGAAATCCTATCCTCATTGGTAGCTTCCACTTTGGTTTCCAACAAACAGACAATTGACGGCTTAAGCAATTTTAGACTAGATTTAAGATCTGAACGGCGTACCACATTATTCAGACCTCTCGTGTTCCAGATGAGAATAGACATCAAGGATTGGGGCCGGCCGGCTGAGCACTGGAGGCGACTATGCGTCGTGAGCTTCGCCGGATATCAGATTGAACAACAGACTTCGGTTTTGCAAGGGGTGCTGCAGCTCTAATTGCGGCATGCTCAACCTCCCAAGCTATGTTTGATATAGTAGGGCATTCAGGGGGCATTAGATCATCTTTTTGAATATTGGTCTCAGCCTGTAGCACATCTTTTGGGGCATATCCTGACATGCCATTAAGCAACTGAGAACCTGGGTTAATAGCATGACTAGCCTCAGGCTGCATCACACTACCTTGGTGGTCGCAATCAACAACCAGACGTTGAGGGGCGATGGACACAGAATTGTCAATTAGCGTAGGATTAGTGATCAGTTCACCCTCCTCAAGAGCAGGATTGTTAGCCAAACTGGACTGAGATGTTTCCGAAGCTGATGTTAACTTGTTAACATCAATGCGATCAGAGTGCTTCATATTCATTTGGATTGAAGGGGCCTCATTAGGAGTCACCTAATCAGAAGATTTAATAGGGCATTGAGAGTCCAAGTGGCCAAAGCAGACGCATCCCGCACATCTGGGCGGTTCGTCTTCATACTTAACATTTATACTGATTGAGGATAGGTCATCCCTCTCAATTAATACACTTCTCAGGAGCTCAGCCTTGGCATCGACTTCAACCAAACATCTGGCATATGAGATTCTATCTAGATTAGCAGTTGCCTTGTCTAGGCAAATAGGCACGCCTACCGCACTAGCCAACAGATTGAAAATTTCCATAGTCCACATAGATAGGGGGAGATTATGAAATTGCACCCAAACTGGAACTGCGGTTAGGATATCTCTATCATGCTGGGTATTAGAGGTCCATTTTTGTAGAACTACCAATCGCCCATCAAACAACCAAGGCCCCCCCATGTAAAATGGAATCTCGATCAACCTCATTATCAAATCTAAAATAAAAATACCCATTCTCTCTTGAAAAAATACTTAAGCCCCCTTTGATTCGCCATAGTCTCTCAGTCCAAGACTTGATTTGCCCAAAATACGGGACATCACCCAACACATATCCCACCAGGGTATTTTGCCAACGAGAGGTGCCTGCCTCAACCATAGAGTCAGCCACTTTAATCTTAACCACACCATTTTCAGGATTTGATGGTGGATTTTGGGTCATAACCAAGGGGTCAGCGTATTTACGCCGAGTAGCACAGATGTCTACCCAAGATTTCTTACCAACGGCTGGGTTGACTGTAATTGATGAAACAGGCCTCACAGGCATTTTATCAAACACATGGTGACCCCAAACCCTGTTTCCAACAGCAGCCTCCTTCCCAAATGGCCCAGGACGTTTGGCTAAAGCAACAGTTGCCTCCTTCCCAGAACGCCAACTCTTCTTTGGACCCCCAACACGATAACTGTCTCTACCATTATAATGAACAGAACGAACTTGGCCGCCCTCTCTACTTCGATTCCTCCGAGATTGAACTCTATGCCAGCCATTATCCTGGCCGCCAGATTTAGGAGCAATGAGATCCGGTCCTGTAGATCTGATAGAACCCACAACCTTATTAACAAGTGATTCCCCTCCCTCTACAGGAAGCACAGATGACTTGACCAGAGAAGATCCATGGCCAGCCGCAACAGTATTAACATTAACCGAGCACCCCAACGAGGATGAACCCCCTTCAACAACGCCTCCAAAATCAAAGTTCCCGATGGTTGTTTTCGTTGTGCCACCCCCCGAGCCAAAATCGCGATCATTCTCTAAGAGAGAGCCGCCGCGATCAGAAACCAAGGGAGCGCCGCCTCCAATCGCTGTTTCGCCAGGACCGCAAAAATCGGACATATATATATATATATCAGTAATATATATATATATATATATAGGAAAATTTTCAAATGAGAACATTTCGCACCGTGCGAAAATGTTTTTAGTTTTTTTTTGAAATTTTTTTTTTCAAAAATTCTTTTTTCACCCTCATTATATGTTGTTATACCCCTCTCAAAAAATAATCATTGAGAAATAATGTCATTTGGCCTTCGATCAAGGCATTTCATCAAATTCGCTCGTTTTGAGACCATTAAATTTGTAACGGGTGGATGGGTGCTCTAATGCCCAACGGGTTCACCCATTATTTTCCCTGGGGTATATATTTGTATGGATTAAACATCAAAAAAATAATTTTTGAAAAAAAAATTTCAAAAAAAAAATTGTTTTCGCACTGTGCGAAAACCCCTTTTTTCGCAACCGAAGACCACTCATATAAGAATATATATATATATATATATATATATATATATATATATATATATATATATATATAATTCTTACGATTACTTTGGAATAAAATATTAGACATATCAAAATCAAATATAATGCATGCATTCTTTTCGAAAACTATTTTAAAATCTTTATCGCATAGAATTGGATAAGAGATTATGTTTCAAACCGTCAACGAGGAGTACGTTTTCGATGATTGGCTTAGTTGGATCACCAACTGTTCCGATGCCAATCACCTTACCTTTGTTGTTATCAACAAAAAGTAATGGTGCCACCATCTTTGAATTGTACGGTTGATAGGTGTTTGATGTTCCCAGTCATATGTTTAGAACATCCACTATCTAGTATCTATCTTTCTTTTATGGGTACCTGAAAGATAAACAATAAATATTGGTATCATTTTTATATGAGTCCTTAGGATTAGTCCTTAGGAAACCAAACCCAAGTGGAATTTGGTTTCTTCAAATAGTTAGAATAAAGAATAACATTTTGCATAAAGTTAGATATATATAAATCCTTATCTTATAAGCAATTGTCTTTGGAAACCCAAATATAATAATTGTTTTCTTAGAACATGTAAGGAAATTGGTTTTCTTTGGAATATGAATAGTATCCTTTTTCATATTATTAGAAGAATCAATTTTCATCGCATTAATAAATACATGTTTTTTCTTTTCTAAAATGACATTACCAAGAATATTGGATTTGGGAGTATTCTCATATCCCAAACCTTGTCTATGATTAGTCGGATGTTGTAATCTAAGTAAATCATCTAGATTATTCTTTCCTTTATTAAATTTACTAATATTAGAAGACATATTATCATATTTCAACTTTAGAGATGAAATATCCTTATATAAAATAGAAGTGCGTGAAATCATATTATGATTCTTAGATTTGAGAATCTCATTTTCATGAAGTAGCTTTTCATTTTTAGAAGATAATGTTTACTTCTCGATTTTTGGATTATCTAATGAAAAAGAATGAGAAAGAACTAATGCCTTATGTTGAGAATTCAATTTCTTGAATCTCGTATATAATTCTTTAAAAGCATTAAGTAATTCTTCATTATCTAATCTACTTACCTCATTATCACTTTGTGCCGTAAAGCACATATGGGCATTTTCTTCATTAGATTGGCCGTTGACTTCTTCTCATCATCTGGAGATGAAGAGTCCCATGTTGCGGCTAATCCCTTCTTTTTCTTTTCGAACTTCTTATCCTTTCTGAAGTTGTTGAATGTCCTTTCTTTTGACTTAAGGAGTGGACAATCCTTTTTCATATGTCCTGGTCTGTTACATTGAAAACACAAAAAAGCATCAGTAGTTTTATGCTTAAAACTTTTAAACTTACCTCTTCGTAGAAACTTCTTGAAGTTTCTAGTTATTAGTGCCATGTCTTCATCGTCCATGTCTGAATCATCAGTGTCTGATGAAGCGGCGAAGGCGAGAGTTTTCTTCTTTGTATCTTCTTGTTCTTTGCGATCTTGAAGTTATACTTCGTAGGCCATCAGCTTACCAACCAAGCTTTCAACGATGAGAGTTGAACGGTCATTGGCTTCTTCTATGGCTGTAGTCTTCTTCTCCCATTCTGACGTTAAGGCATGAAGAATCTTTCGTACTTGTTCCGTTTGAGAATAGGTTTTGCCAAGGGCTATTAAGGAGTTGACAATGTCAGTGAAACGAGTGATCATTTCTCCAATTGGTTCATTCTCCTTCATTCTGAATAACTCAAACCTGTGAACAAGAACAGAGATTTTTGTTTCCTTAACTTTATTAGTTCCTTCATGAGTTACCTGAAGTGAATGCCAGATGTCATATGCGGTTTGGCCTGGGAGACACGATTGAACTCATTCTTATCCATAGCGCAGAATAGTGCATTTATTGTTTTAGAGTTGCGAGTTGCAACAGATTTGTCATTAGTGGTCCATTGGGCATATGGAGTTGTAGGCTTCTCGTATTGAGTTTCCAACATGTTCCAAAGTTCGTAGTCGATGCTTTGTAGATAGATTGTCATCCTTGTCTTCCAATAGGAGTAGTTGGAACCATTGAATAGTAGAGGCCTTGTAGTAGAGTGCCATTTGGGAAATTGTGATGAAGATGTTGAAGTGTTCATCAGATAGGTGTAGGCCATATTAACCATGCAGCTCTGATACAAAATGTTGGAGCTCCTGGCACACCAAATACACTAGGGGGTGAATCGTGTAAATCACGGCGATATTGCAAAATTAAAAGTAAATAAAAAATTGCAATAAGAGTGCGAAAATAAAAGATCATAATCAAGAATATTCCAAACGCAAACACAGAGATTTTTATCCTGGTTTGGATTCTTCTGATCCTACGTCCAGTCCTTTATCCCGTAGAGATTTGAATCCACTAAAACTCTTGCTCCATGCAAGTAATTAACATACAAAGATGCCAACACTCCCCGTGTTGTAAACTTGTACAATCTCTTCAACAAATGATTCACCAAAATAAAGTAAAGAAAGAGTATGAAACAATATCACATATAGCCTTGATAATTGATGGAATTATTGTGCAAGAAAGGTGATTGAATCTCCAAGGTTCTGGATGGAACTTGTAGTAGAACGAACTTGAAGATTGGACTTTCTATGGAGGAAAAATTTCTGCAGAGGTTCCTCTAAGAAAATCTGAAAATCACTAACTTTCTATAGAGAGAAAGGGAACTTAAGAAGAGAGAGAGAGAGAGAGAGAGAGAGAGAGAGAGAGAGAGAGAGAGAGAGAGAGAGAGAGAGTAAATTTTCGTAGATTGTAGGCAGGGGTCTAGGGGTCTATTTACAGCCCAAAGAGGTAGTTTATGACCGTTGTACAATTGCCTAAATTTTCAAAAAAATCTGAACCTTTTTGTCCAAATTAGTCGACTAATTTTATGTATTAGTCGACTAATTAAAGCTAACTGGATAGAATGGAAGTTAAAGAGTCTTTTCAAGAGGTGTAACTTCCTAAAACGGTAGGAAACTGTATAAAACGGCTATAAAAGGCTATTAACTGCTAGAACTAGCCATTAGTGGCATTTCTAACTTCCACCAAATAAATATAATATTTAAATGATAAATCATTAAAATATTTGAATTTGAAAAAGATTGGTAGACTAATAGCAAGTATTAGTCGACTAAAAATTTGAAACTTTAGGAATTGGTGGAAAAATGATCTTAGTGACTCTAGTATCGGTCTGACAAAGTTTCAGAATTTTCTGAATTTTTTATTATTTAAATTAGTCGACTAGCACTAAGGATTGGTCGACTAATTAAAGCTTTGACTATGTTACTATTTTAATTAGTCGACTAGTACTAGGGATTGGTCGACTAATTTGACTATTGACTTAATTTTTTGAAGATGGACCCTAAACGACTAAGAGAGATAATCATCAAGGCTTTTACATTCTAAGTATATGCAAGAAAAAAATAAAGATTGCATCACTTATTACAAGATACAAAATATCTTCGATATGCGTCGTCTTGTAGTGAATCTTCTTGCAACTTGTGTTCTTGATGACGGTCTCAGATGATAGTGTTATAACATCTGCATAGATAGAGTTAGTATATATAAAATGATATTTTTGTATCATCAAAACCATATGAGGAGTTATGAGTTTTCAACATGTGCTCCTGTCTCTATTACTACTATCTCCACAGCTCTTGCTTCTGCACAGCTTACACTCCCCCTGCATCATATTTCCCCACACGTGGGCCCCCCTTTGAGAGGTGAGTCCAACAGCTCTCGAACTCCTGATTTTTCTTCTTGATTATATGGAGTTGAGCATGTTGTTGTAGAGCTGCGTAGATCTGTTGTTGCACTTGAGCGTCTTGAGCAGCAGAACAGCGAGAAGCTTGATCGCATCCTTCAGCTTCTTCAGGCACCACCCCCCCACCGGGTGGTTGTGCTGCCTGATTATCCCTTCTTGCTGTTTCTATGCATCCCCATTTGTTTTGGTGCCCATTTGTCCTCACAGGGCCCAGCTTAGTCTAGCTTGGAGGAGACACATTTTGAGGTGTCCATCATCACCATCACCATCATCATTATCATCATTTGCATACCCTGTACATATGCATATTAGGACCATGCATATGCATCTTTGTTTCATTTTCTAGGAGTTCTATTTTTACATTTATCCACCTATCCCACCCTTAGCGTCATTCTCCGTCTCTACGCACGCGCTCTCAGGGACATGCTGCGTTTAGCTTGGGGGATGAGCGCTATCGCTTTATATTTCTTTTTATTTTTTCACGTTTTATTCCCATTTCTTTCCATTTTCACCCCATTTTCTTTTTTTAAGATCATCATTTTTTCTCTCTTTTGAGTGCACTCATGCATGTTTCTCTTTTATCTTATTTTTAGACTAGAGATGACTCTCCTATAATTGCACTATAAGATGCGCACACTCAACTGACTTCTCTACACACTCACATAGAACTTTTCTAAGTCTATTGTGCTTCATTGAAAATATAGAATGGATTTCACTTTGAACTCTATGCTTTGATGAATTAGAGATACTTCCTTGATTAGAATGTGATTTAATATGCTATTTCATGATTTGATTTCATTTCTCCACATTGAGTATTCTCGAAACAGTTAAGCTAAAATTGCTTGATTAATGAAAGATTGAATGACAAATTGCTTGATTGTATGAATAACGATATATTTTCATAATGAATCGTAATTCGAAAGAAATTGGATAACCCGCGACCCTTGAGTAGAGTTGACCAGAGATTCTGACACTAAGCCATGTCCCGAATTCTATCTTTTTATTTTTTATTTTTGTATATAGCCAACAACGATCTTTGATCGTGCATTGCATTTCATCGCGTTCATGTGAGTTTGCAAAAATCCCAAAAACGTAAAAAAAATTCCTAAATAAAAGGCTCGAGGGGTTATTCGTAACCCGATGCCCTAAGATTGTCTGGTCTGGGATGTATAGGCCACCTTTTATATATAATGAGTCCATCTCGTGTATATAAAGAACAATATATAAAGATAAAAAAACGTATAGCCAAAACAATTGTGAAAAGAAAAATCCCACATCCTTACCCCATTGTCTATGTAGAATTGGGACATGGCAAGGTCGAAGATTTCTAGGATCCACGAAAGGGTTTAGTTCGGTGATTTCCAAATTCAATTGAATTTACTATCTGCAGTTATGAAAACCCAATTAAAAAGATTTATCTTGCATGCTTGAAATATTGATCATGATATTATAGCTAGATAGAGAATGAGTTGTGGAGACTTGAACTCGAATCATGGATTTGGTATATTAACTATAAGCTATGATATGAATATCTCTAATTTCATATCGTATATTCCATTTCGAGTTCGAGTTCGCCTTATTCGTTGAAAATCCATCCTTTGTTATCGATGATAGACTTGATAAATTCTTGTGAGTTGTATGTTTTTAATTGCTATGTTGGAGTGTTGCCGCATGCTTATAAGATGAGGAGATGATTTAGTCTTATCATTGACTTCTTTTCTGCTTTATTACTTTTATTCTCTGACGAGCTTTTTACTCGTCTTCCTCGATGCCGAGTAAGAGGTAAGCTTGGAGGATTTTGATATGTCCATATTTTCCATGTTTTTATCTTGCATTTCCATAGCATTTCGATCGCTCGAAGTTCACATTTTTATATTCTATCGCGCTTTTCACGATATATTTGATTCTTGCGATGTTTTGTGGATTTTCAGGAACTTTGGTGCGATTTGGAGAGATAATGTGTGATGGACACGGATATTGGAAGCCGGAGCTCACTCGACATGCTCGACGACTCATAGGAGCTAAGGAAAGAAGAAGAAGGAAGGAGGGGAGAGGAGAAGGAAAGAAGAAATCAAAGGGGAGAAGAAAGGAGGAGGAGAAGGAGGGTTTCCATATTGCTCGGTCGAGCGTGTCACACGCTCTACCGAGCTGTGACCTCACAAAGAAAGGGGAAATTTGCAAGTGGCCACTTGGACGAGCGACCCACCTCGCTCGATCGAGCGACCCTCTACAGACGACCACCAATTTAGCCTTGGGACTCCCTGCCTACTACACTCATCGAGTGGCTATCCCGCTCGACCTGCGGACTCTCTCTGACGAGTAAAACATGGATCAACTCTCTGCCTACTACGCTCGGTTGAGCGGCCTACCCCGCTCGACCGAGCGACATTATTCCTCTCGAGCGACATCAATTCCTCCCAAGATGGCACTCAATGGAGTATCCACCTGCTTGCCCGAGCGGCCCCTTCTCCAAGCGCCCGATGGAAAGCAGCAGGGGACGCGCTCGGCCGAGCGGCTACCCCGCTCGACAGAGCACAGCCTACAGGAAAGGGGATTTTAATGGGGTTCGGGGCTAATTTTCGAGAAACCCGCAACTTATTGGGTTTTGTATATAAGTAAACAACTGTTTAGATTAGGTTAAGCTTTTCATTATCAGAAAAACTCTTTAGCCACCATTGGGGGAGAGAGCTTTTGTGGTGGTTTTCTCCAATCTATTTCTTGTTGAACGGTTTAAATTCCTTAATATTTATATATTCCGCTTTTCCATTGAATTCTCTACGTTTTGATATTAGTTTCATTATGTTTGCTCAGTTTGCGATGAACTTCTCTATTGGCCCCATTGCTATGGCTATTGTGATGCTAGAGTAATATGATTCTAGGGCTTAAGGATGAACCCTAGAACCCTAGGGATTGGATATTAGGTTAAACTTAGTTGAAACTTAGTTGGACCAATCTAGGGTTGCTCTATGGTAGTTTGAATAGGGATTTTGGGGTATTAGCCTCAGAATTGGAGGATTGCAAAAGTAGCTCCATATTCTAGGGAGAATCCCCACGAATCCGATTGGGGCTTGGTGGCTACCTTCAGGGCTCATGATTACGAGAGTGACTCGAGTGCTGGGGTGATTACTAATTCCCAGTCTGCTAATCGGTGACTACGAGAGTAGCCCGATTACTAGAACCAACCGTACTGTAGCGTCCTAATTCGTAGATCACACGATGGATACGGATTGTGATGCAGGAACCAGTGTCAAGTGTAATGAGCACATTCCTATGCGAAGCTTATTGCGAAAGCAGAGCTGAGTGTGGAAATGTGTTAAACAAGTAGGACAACGAAAGTTAAGTGCTCGTTTCCATCCTCGGATGTGACACTCCTACCCTTATCCATCATTCAACGAAGGAACCCTTGACCCGACATCCATGACAGAAAGGCCTAGCAGGGACTCTCGAATGCCCTAGACTTTTATTATTTCCTACATACATTTTCGTGACAATCGATTTCTACGTAATAACCCCTGACCATGCATTCTCACTCTTCCAACAAGCTAAACACTAAACCACCACCTCCCCAAAGAACGAAAATCTTAAGATACTACAACCACCATGCACTTACGGTGATTCGCGCCCCCGGGTGTGAGCCTGGCGCGAGGAACAGGATGATATTGACATTCCTGGGATGCATCCAGAGCATGATTTATAGTAAACAATGAAGTTACAGCCAAAGCAGATGATGTAGATGATGCACCTGATGCAAATGACATGGAGGGTGAAGGGATGCAAATACAGATTCAAAATGAAGAAATAGCAGATGATGATGCAGATGACTGCTACACTGAAGATGGATATCATTCCATGAGCAGATCTTGTGATGAGTACTTGTCTGATGAGGCTGATGAAGTTAGTGAGAGTTTGCAAGAAGAAGTTTTAGTAAGAATTGGGATGATCCATTGATGGATTTGGGACAAGACTTTAAAGATGTGAATGAGTTGAGATTATGCTTGCAACAATTCATCATCAAGCATAATTTTAATTAAGAATGCTAATGTTAGGTTGGTTGCAAGATGTGCAACTGAGGGTTGCCAATGGTATCTAAGAGCTAAGAGGTTGGTTGCTGGGAATATAATGGAGATTCGTAAATGTGTTAGTGAGCACTCTTGCATGTGAGTGAACACTTACAGGAACTATCAAGCAACGTCATTCTGGGTTGCAAGAAACATTGCTTCAGAGGTCAAGCAAAAGCCCAACATCACTCCAAAAGATATTGCTTGGATGACACAAAACAAGTATGGAGTGAATATCAACTATAACATGGCATGGAGGAGCAGGGATAGAGCACGGGAAAACATATATGGTAATGTAGAACAGAGTTATAATTTAGTGGAAACTCTCAAGCATGAGTTAGTGAAAAATAACCCTGGAAGCCACATAGAAGTGATGTTGGAAGAAGACAATGCTTTTAAAAGAATGTTTGTGTCTTTAAAAGCATCTGTTGTAGGATTTAAACTGGGTTACAGACCATTTTTTGGACCTGATGGCTGTCACCTTAGGTCAAAGTATCTTGGGACCTTTTTATCTGCAACAACACTTGATGGGAGCAATGGATTGTTTCCTGTGGCATTTGCAGTGGTGGATGGAGAAAGTAGTGAAACATGGTATTGGTTCCTACAACAGCTATTGCATGCTTTTGATGGAGAATTGTGTAACTTGACCATCATTTCAGATCAAGAGAAAGGGTTATTGGATGCTGCACGTATTCTCATGCCTAATGCAGAACATAGAGTTTGTATGCGACACTTTTGGAAATCCTTGAAGAAAGATTACACTGGGGATTTTTTTGAGCAACAATCTGGGATGCTTCCTGAGCTTTTTCTGTAGCTGCTTTCAAAACACATATGGATTAGTTGAGGGCTATTTCTGAGACTGCATACAATGATTTGCTAAGTAGAGACAAGTATGTTTGGGCTAGGAGTCAGTTTTCTGTGGTTTCAAAGAGTCACTACATTACAAATAATTTGTCAGAGTCTTACAATGCATGGATTCTTTAGGCAAGATATCATCCAGCAATTGACTTGTTGATAGGATAAGAATTAAGCTTCAATAAAATTTTTATCAAAGGAGAAGGCTTGGTGCAAAGTGGAAGGGGAAATTGGTGCCTTATGCAGATAGGTACTATCAGGACATAAGTAAGAAGATAGGGGGTTATGTGGTGAGGCATGTTAATGAGTACATGGTGGAAGTTGAGAATAAAATGGGTAGAATGATCCTACATTTGAATGACAAGACATGTTCTTGTCGAAGGTGGCAACCCACTGGACTGCCATGTAGACATGCTCCAAGTTACATAGGCTCAATAGGGAATGTAGAATGGGCTACGTATTGTAATGGATACTTCAGTGTGGAAAGGTAATTTTTGTTAGAAGACTCAACTACTAGTTTATGTTTACAATAGCAACATGGTTTATATTTATGTTTACATATAGTTTGTGTTTATGGATACATGTATTTTATGTTTATGTTCACTAATGGTTTCTGTTTATGTTTATGTTGACTTGTAGTTTATGTTTATCTTTAAAACTTATATGGTATGTTTAGTATGCAGTTACAAGAAGACATATGCTATGTCCATTGGACCGCTTACTTCTAAGGACCAATGTGAAGAAGTTGTGAAGGTCTACATAATAAGACCACCACATGCAAAGAGGCCTAGAGGATGACCCAAGAAGAAAAGGATCATAGGCAAGGATGCGTTTGATGGGTAGAAGGTCTCAAAAAGGGTGCACAAATGTAGTAGATGCCAAGGAACTGGGCATCACAAGAATTCATGTAAGATGCCAATCAATCCCAGAACAGTTCCAACTATGACTGATATGGGTTCCATTCATCCACAAGGAGAGAGTAGTACTATTGTGTCCCAACAAGCTTCAGTATTTGATAGGTAACCTTACTTTATTGTATACAACTTTTAAGAACTATTTTCATTCTGAATTTTTGATTCTAATACTCTCCTTTTTATCATGTTAGAAGTGAAATTCTCAGTACTCAGTGGAAGATTTTGGTGAACCACTCTAACAACAACAACCAATGTCTCATTCTAGTTCCATTTTAAATCTCTTTTCTGAATAAGTTCATTTGCTATTAATGTCTCCTTTCTTTAGGAAAGTGATATACTATGACTTTATCATTTTTTGCATGTAGGTCTAGTGCCTCAGCTGGAACATCAAAACTGGCAACAGCCAAAGGAAGAAAATGGACTAATATACCACGTGGGATCTGAGGAGAGGTGTAATTGGACCTCCGTCATCTAAAGGGGCTGTAAGAGGACATGTAAAGCAAAGAAATGGTCATGGAAGAGGAAGGGGACAGACCACAACAACAAACATGGACAATGCAACACCACATGGTAGCCCAATTGTTGGGGTTATGGCATCTCAAGCTACTGCTCATTCTTCATCCTCTAGAGGTGCTGGAAGAGGAACTATACCGCAAAGACATGTGCAGGGAAGAGGAAGGGGCAGTCAACAACAACAACAATCAGAGGGAATGCAACATCTCAATGCAACTAACCTGGGGGTGTGATGCCATTGGAAGACACTGCTCATAGTTGAACAACTCTATTTTTTTGGCTTCTTGTTAGTTCACAGAAGTGTTTATGTTGGTGTAGTCATGTTTATGCTGGAATAGGAACAATCATTATGTTGTAAATTTGTGACAAATATTTTGGTTACACACAGTCAGGTTTCAGTATGTTGTAAGTTTTGTTGGTGTAGTCAGGTTTCAGAAGTGATACTTTTGTTGGAGTAGTCAGGTTTCAGAAGTGATACTGCAAATGCTACTAAATGATACTAACTGATGCTACTATTTTGTCTAGTATTTTGTGATATTAAGTGCTTTGTGGAGTTATGAAGTTATGGTTGGAGTTTTTTGTTTAATTGTGGAGTTATGGACTTATGCTTTGTGGAGTTTTTTGTGATACTAAGTCCAGTATTTTGTGATTGGTTCTGGTTGGATTTTTTTTGTTTTCTTCTCTTTTTTATATGAATTGCAGGTGTTCATTTGTTGTTCATTTGTTCTTGTATGGTAGTTATGGATTTATTTGATGTACATTTGTTCAGTTGTTCATTTTGTTGTTCAGTTGATGTCTAGAATTTTATGAAGCTATGGATTTATTTGGTTGGAGTTGATACTAAATGAAGTGCCGATGTTCAGTTGTTTGATGTCCTATATATGCAGATGAAAACAACCCTCAACTAACCATCAAGCTGAATTATAAAAAAGAGAAGTGCAGCTGTTGAATTATTTGTTCATTTGTTCAGTTGTTTTATGATCAGTTGTTCAGCCCTCAACTGATGTCTATTTGTTCAGTTGTTCATTTAGTTGTTTAATTGTTGAATTATTTGGTTGGAGTTGGTACTAAATGAAGTGTAGTTGTTAAGTTCTTTGATGTCCAGTATATGCAGATGAAAACAGTTCTCAAGTTCTGGGGTAATGCATCATTTCATGTTTGTTTTTGCTATTGCTGTGTTTGCAAGTGAATGAAAACTGCAAGCAAATGGAACCCAAAGAACACAAACATTACATGTATTATTTAACACATCAATAGAACCAAAAAATTGTCATTGTGTACAACATCACCTAAGAACTTGATATACACCACTCATCCATCAAATGAAAACTAAAACTTGAGAACTTCAATCAAAATTTCAAGCATAACAGACACGACACTGGAAACCAAAAAAATGCAAGCAAATTCAATATAATGGAACCAACCCATTGTCATCACCTCAGAACATGAGACCTGCTTTTCATCAATTCATATATCATTAAGCAAGTATACAACATACTGAACATGTGCATCTAAGTTTTTGGATCCTGCACTATTTTATACTTATCACAAATTCATCAATTCATCATTCCATCGTACTTATCACCTCAGAACATGTGCAGATAAGCCCATTTGAAGTATACAATTCATCAAGCAAAGGGATCCAAAAATATGAGACCGGCCTTAATTGAGACATTGTAATAAACACCTCCAGTGCATATCAAATTACTAAAGGGAATTCAAAAATTCCAACAGACACTGAAAGTTACATGGATGATATTACATATCCAAACTACTAACACTTTACATTGACTTCCACATCAGCGAAACAAAAACTACAACTCCAAATATCACTGAACATTTCAAATACAACAAAGTTCTATCAATACTATCAGCTAATACACCTATCTCTTTCCTTATCATCATTTCTACATTATTATTAGGATCTTAAACCCACTTAAAAAAACTGCAGCCTTTGCAGTATGGACCCTTCGATTTGGGGCACCCATAAAAATCAAAGCCTTTGTTCTATCCTTGCTTGCATTTTCAGACCTTGCAGTATATGCCATAATAGCACTTTCTTGTGCGTGTGCTGATGGAGCTAGAAACCTCTCCATCCTCGTTACCGTAGCCCCTAGCCATTAGAGTCATCCCTCAGCGCCCTAGGTTTATGAGGGTAGAACAAAGAGAAGAATGAAGATGAAGGTTTCCGAATGAGGGGAGAAAAAATTGAGGTCGCCGATGGAGATGAAGGCTGCCGACTGAGATGAAGGTTACCGATGGAGATGAAGGCGTGCTGCTTGGGGTGTTTAAGGAGTAGCAGCTTGAGCCCGTTGGATATTTTGACCGTTGGAGCTTTTGTACTTTAAAGGCGCGTTGATGCTGCGAGGGTAAAACAGTCACTCCTTGTATTTTTCTAACAGAAGTAGAATAAACTGTTAGAATTTTAACTGAACTGAACTCAATAGACTATTAAGGTGTAATACATATATTTGAGGGACTAACAAGCAAATACAAAGATTTAAGAGACAAATATCAAAATACGCATGATTTAATGGATGAATATGCTAAAGCCCCATAATTGTTTACTAATCATCAAACTGCACTAGGGTGCCTCAATAATCCAACATTCTTTCCCTTTTCGATGATTATGAACAAATGATACATAAAATATGAAATATACAAAATATAAATACGTCTTCCCCCAACATTGATGCATAGTGTTAGAAAAATATCTTTTAAATTCCCATTGCATCCATGCATGTTAGGAAATAAGTATATTCAAAGCATATTTCTAAATGTATCACAATGGTGCGTCATAGTGCAATAGTGCTGCGTATGAATTCAAGCTTGTACCACATGTCATATATTCAAGCATGCATTATATATCTAAAATACTAACTAACATATTTTATATATATCAATCTTGATTTTCTACCTTTATGGCATTATCAAAAAGGGTGGAAGAAAATCATATCAATGAATAATACGTATAACCAGTTTTCTCATAACATACATAAAGAAATTTACGTGTAAGGAATTTCATAATCATAACATCAAAACATAACATAATTATTTGATATCCATGGAAAATGGAATGTTCTCTCAATAAGGGTGACTCAATACCATATTTCAACTTTTTGAGTTATTAATGAAATTTTCACTTATGATAGAAATATCCATAAGTTCAAATATCTCAATAATGAGTGTGATATCAAGTGTTATTGCATACAAGACATATGAGACATACGAGCTCATAGAATCATAGATATTCAAAATATCAATCACATGAGATTGTAATTTTAACATGATATCCAAATCGTGTCACAACTTCAACAATGTGTGTGTGTGTGTGTGTGTGTGTGTGTGTGTACATACATGCATATGAATATGTTTCTGGAGCGGTTTTTTTGAAATCGATGAACAGAGGCTCAAACGGTGTTGGATCGGCTTGAAAATTGGTGGGAAGCTAGTTAACAAATTGTAAAACACACTGCAAAAAAATTAAAAAATTTGTTTTAGAGGCCCTGAAACACTGACAGCGCAGGAAAAAATTCCTGCGCTGTCAGCTCAGGCCTATATTCCTTATATATATGTATATGTATGTATGTATATATACATATATGTATATGTATGTATGTATGTATGTATGTGTGTCACGCCCCGCTTCCCTAAAATGGAGGCGAGACGTGAGAAGGTCCGCTCAAACGTGGAGCTGTGAAGCTACACGCCTGATAAGCGTCAAATTAGTATAAGCAGGTCCCTGTAAACGCAAAAGGAACAACAACAATAATAATAATGAGATGGATAAGAAATGTCCAATCCCAAAGTTTGTCCACAAAATATTCAACATCATAGAAAAGCCACCAGGCTAACAGGAAAGAGTCTAAGGCCCAGAACAAGGCCAAACAAAACACAACATAACAGAGTATCAACTCGGTGCCATGCACCGACAACTAAGCAGTCTAAACAAGAGCCAACTAAGAAACTAAGACTGATCCCCAGTGTCGACAAAGTCCTCAATCAACGCGGGTTCTGACTCAGCGTCAGTGAACACCACGTCCTCAATAAGCAACTCAGGCTCGGGCTCTAACATGTGTCACCCAAAAGAGAAAAGGGGCACATGTCAGCAAGTCGAAAGACTTGTGCAAGGAAACGGAAGAAAGGTAAACTAGCAACCTAGCAGTTAAAGTATGGTGCATGGCAAGTAAAGTAAGGTGGTAACAAGTAAGTAAGGTAGTAAGTACCAAGTGGTAGGAGTGACAAGTAATGTCAAGTAACAAGTAAAGTACAAGGGATCACTCAACGAGTGCCCTATTGCCCGCAGGCTGTGTTCAAGTATCAAGTACAAGGGATCACTCAACGAGTGCCCTATTGCCCGTAGGCTGTGTTGAGCTCGTCTTCTGGAACACAAGCCAGAAGGTGTATTGACATAGGATTGTGCCCACGCAAGGTGGGTGCCTAGCCAGAACAAATAGTACAAGTATGTAGCGAAGCTACGCAATCACGATGAGTATTCAAGCATGCAATGACATGAGCAAATATTCGCGTACCGTTAATTGTATTTAAACGTGACAGGCAAAATGCAATGACATGAACATATTCGCGTACCGTTAATTTAAATTAAACATGACAGTTAAAATGTAATAGCAGTTAAGGATGCATGGATGACATGAACAGTTAATACGCGTACCGTTAATTGAAAGTAAACGTGACATACAAGCATGATGAGGGTGACGGACCAAGCTTCGTTGTCAAGCTAGGTCAAAGGCGTCTAGACGGCTATCCTTTCACAGTCTAGACTCTTTTACGCTAAAGCAAGGGAATGGCCTAGGACATGGCCCAAATCAAGAGATGCAAGTTTCACTTGCCTGATACCGGGATTTGACGAGCAATGAAGATCGTCACACAAGCTAACTACGAAATGGATCACTGTTATGGCAAAACAATCATTAGCACAATGATTCTAAATAGGTTTCTTATTAAAACCCTAATCATCCAACAATCCATTTTATTAGGGTTTCACAATGTCAATGTGGGTTATACTAAAACTAAAGGAATCGAGTATTACCGTGAAGAAGCGAAGGAACGATGCCGAGCAACCACGGCAACGGGAGAACGATCCGGCTCAGATCTGGAAATGAGGGGAGAAATCTGGAGAAATGGGTTTTGATGTGGATTTTGGGGGTTTGATGAAGGTTTGGGGAAGATGGAAGGTGGGTTGTGACAAGGGAGGGTTTGGATGATGAAGGATGAGCTGGGATGAAGGATCAATGGCTTGAGGAAGATGGGGGCTCAATGGGAGAGAAATTAGGGTTTTAGGTCGTGAGGGAGGAGAAGAAAACGTTTGGATGGTTATTTATAGAGTTTGGTGGCGGCTAGGGCAAAACTAGGGTTTCCTGCACTGCTTAGTCGGTCAAAGAACAACTGTTGACCGACTAGTTTGAGAACTAGTCGGTCGGTTGACCAACGTAGACCGACTAAGTGTAAACAGTAGCTCTAGTCGAAAACCTGAACTAAGAGTTAGTCGGTCAAAGAACAACTACTGACCGACTAGTTTGACATCTAGTCGGTCGATGAATGTTCTTAGACCGACTAAGAGTAAACAGTAACTTGACTGTACAGAAGAACTAAGAATTAGTCGGTCTGAGTACAAAACTTAACCGACTAGTTCGACAACTAGTCGGTCGAAAGATGAACTTAGACCGACTAAGAATGAACAGTACTGATACCAAAAATTAGTAATTGAGTTAGTCGGTTAAAGAAGCATTTCTGACCGACTAGTTTGCAACCTAGTCGGTCAACCAACGTTCTTAGACCGACTAACGACAAACAGTAACTCCTGAATAACTTTTCAAGCCCGCTAGTCGGTTCAAGAAGGTTTTCCGACCGACTGGATCGTCATCTAGTCGGTCGGTGCCCCTTCTTATACCGGCTAACGTGTTGAATATTGGACTCCCCGGATTTGGTTTTGGATGATGAGCAAACATAAATAATTCATGAACTAACAATTTGTGAGCGCAGTATTGGAGATCGTCGCCAATTTCACGAGAATATTCAAAGCGACATCTCAACACTTCCAAAAGCTCGTATTCAAGCCTAAAGCTTCGTTGAAGCTCCTGCAACGCTTTGGAAGTAATGAAGATTCAATCGAAGCTCTCAAAGACCGTTTATTAAGGTTTTATTTATAGTCTTTTAGTTTCGATTGATAGAATGTTAAGCCTTGAGTATATCTTACGTTTCTATCTTCAGTTCGCTCATTTCGTAGCTCTAGGATTCTTGCACAAGTTCACTCTAACTTCCTCGAAGCGTCGCGCTTCGATTCGGACCTTGTTGTGCATGTTAGTTGGTACAAGAACAAGTACTGACCGACTAGATGGAGATCTAGTCGGTCGGCCACTGTTCTTGGACCGACTAGTTTCTGTCAGTTAAATCTTTGTTCTTTACTGTTTACAGTTAGTCGGTCTACGTTGACTCACCGACCGACTAGTTTGTGAACTAGTCGGTCAGTGATGCTTCTTTGACCGACTAGTTGTGATTTACTGTACATGCCAAATTTCTCCTAAGCTACTGTTTTCCGTTAGTCGGTCTAAGAACGTTTGATGACCGACTAGTTGTCAATCTAGTCGGTCAACTTTTGTTCTTGGACCGACTAAGTCAACTTGCCTTCAGACTATGTTGTTTTGCCTCTTAGTCGGTCAGACAGTGTTCTTGGACCGACTAGTTTTCTAGGTCTGAAATTCTATCTCTTCTCTGATCTGCTCTTAGTCGGTCCATGCTTTGTGTCTGACCGACTAGTTGATGAACTAGTTGGTCAGTGATTGTTCCTTGACCGACTAATTCTCCCAGATTTCTTTCCGTTGGAGATTGACCTAACTTATGTTTTTGGGTTCCTATAAATACGAACCTAGGTCATTTCTATCTGAGATAGAGCTGCCATTAAGAGATTCATTGAGTTCTAAAGAGATAGCTATTCTCCCTCAAATCTAAAGCTCTCTTCCTCACAAGAAACCGATTCTCTCTCATTTCTAGATCTAGAGAGAAGCTTTTTCTTGGTGAGCTCTTCAAGCTATTGCTTGATCCAAGTCTCCAACTCTTCCCTAGGCACCCATTGCTGCTCATTTCCTTGGTGCTAGGGCTTGGTGACTTCATCTTCCTCAAATCCTTCATTCCACCTATTGGGTAAGAAAAACTCAAGGTATAGGATTTTGTGGTAAGAGTATTTATTTCATTTAAACTCTTTATATTGCTTATTGGCTCTCTCGGTTGTGAGAGAAGTTTGTGATCCCGGGTTGTGGGATTCACTTTGCCATTGCATGTATGATTTGATCTTGTGAAGGTTTTTTCACAAGATATTCATAGTGGAAATCTTGAGTTAGGGTTTCTAACTCAAGTATCCGGAGGGGATCCGGGTGGTTGGGACGTAGGATCACCGGGAACAAGTCGGGGAGACTTGGGTGGATCCGAACCCATTAACATCGTTTGTTTGCTTTGTTAATTTCATTGTTGTCATTCAATTTAAGCTTCCGCAAATTGATTTGGTGGTTGTTTGCAATTTAACTTGGAATTATACGCCTTATTATTTTAAAGTACTATTCACCCCCCCTCTAGTACTTGTGCAGTAGCTGGTAGGGCATTACATTTGGTATCAGAGCCAGATTCTCAGCTATGTCTGCCAACGACAACAAGACCGTGCGTCCACCTTCCAACTATGACACCTTCAGGAACCGTGAAGGAGCATCTTCCGTGATGGAAGGACATTCCTCTACGAGGCCTCCATTCTTCAACGGTACCAACTACGGGTACTGGAAGTGTCGGATGGAAACCTTCCTCCGAAGTGCATCTTTATGGAGGACTACAGTGAAGGAGTACACCGAGCCCGAAGAAGAAGATTTTGAGAAATGGACTACCGCGGAGGTCGCCGCGGAGGTAAGCAATGCCAAGGCAATGAACGCCTTGCAATGCGCATTGGAGCCCGAGGACTTCAATAAGATATGCACATGTAAGAGTGGATATCAAATTTGGAACTCTCTCCTCATACTACATGAAGGGACGAGTCGGGTAAGAGACTCTAAACTCGTAGTCGTAACAAAAGATTACGAAATGTTTCATATGCAACAGGGCGAGAAGATGAAAGAATATTACGCTCGCTTCGTTGACATAATAAACGAGTTAGAGGCCCTCGGCAAGATCTACACTCAAAAGGAGAAGTGCCTAAAGCTTATTGAAGGACTTCCATCTTCTTGGGAAAAACATACCTTCGCCATCGAGGAAGGTAATGACATGAACAAATATACCGTAGTTCAACTAATGGGTACTTTGATGTCATACGAGGTACGCAAAGATAGCAAGGTAAAGCTACAAGAAAAGATGAAGTCATATTTGAACCTAGATGCGCCTAAGAAAAAGGCGATTGCATTCAAGGCGGCTTCATCCACATCTTCCGATGATGAAGACTCGGAAAACGAGTTGGACTTGGAGTCCATGGCACTCATGGCCAAGAAGTTCAACCGTTTCTTCCGGAAAGGTAACTTCAAGACCAAAGGTAAATTTGGTTCTTCTAACGCCTCTTCCTCTCCTTTGTGTTTCAAGTGCAATAAGCCAGGACACATGAAAGCGGAGTGTCCTCTCAACAAACAAAAGGAGAAGTGGAAGGCGCCAAAATTCGATAAGTCCAAGAAATACAAAAAGGGGTACAAGAAAGGACTTGTCGGAGCAACATTCACCGACTCCGAGGATTCCTCAAGCGGAGAGTCGGATGATGAGAAAGTGGAGCAAGCACATATGTGCTTCATGGCAAGAGAGGAGAACGATCAAGGATCCTCCTCTTCCGATGATAGTAATGACGAAAGCGATGAGGTAACAATGGATGATCTTAGAAATGCTAACTCTCAACTTTGGTCAAAATACACTAAGTTAGTAAATAGATATACTAAGGTAAAAGATGACCTAGCTAGCATTCAAACATCGCCTAAGACTATCATCACCAACAACGACACCGTTGTTGAAGAGTTAAGAAATGAGATTGTTAATCTCAAATCTAAACTTGAACATGTTAGCATCGAGGATCCGGAAGAACATAGGATAGCGGATTTAACTTCTCAAAACTCGACTTTGAGTATTGAGAACGAGAATCTTAAATCTCGTGTTTTTGTGCTCACATCGCAAGTATCCAATTTGGATACTTCTATGCGTTCTCTCAAAGAGAAATATGAGAACACATTGGGCCGAATTAACAAATTCAACAAAGGTAAGGACCATTTGGATAAAATCCTAAGTGACTTACTTCCGGCCAATCACCACATTGGTTTGGGGTATACGATGGGATGTCCATCCAAAGCGGCCACTACTTTTGTTAGGCCAACTTCCGGTGACTCTACGAGTGGTAGCAAACACTCTATTGATAGTTCATCTACCAATGATGCTTCCACTTCGTCCACGCCCTCTTTTGGAAAGAAACCCACTTTGGGTGGACCTCCAAAGAAGGGGCATGCTTATATGTACACCAATACCATGCCACGTAGGAACACACGTCCTACTCCACCATCTCACACATATGATGATTTTTATGCAACACATTCTCGGGCACGTGCACACCATGTGAGACACCCTCACGCACGTGTTCCCACACATGCTTATGATCACACACCGCATCATATGAATAATTCTCATCGTGCACCATTCCATCATGTCCCGTTTGCCTATCCACAACATGCATCACGTAGAAATCAACGTCGCATGCATGCACCCAATAGGATGATGGCTCCCAAAATATTCACTATTTGGAGCCCAAAGGACACAAGCATGGACGAAAAACAAATGTACATGAATGCTTATTTTTCGGATGTTGTGCATAGTAAGAATTATGTGGGGAAGTCTAAGTCCACTTGGACTTGGCTTCCAAAGGTCTAATCCCTTGGACCCAATGACCTTGGGTACCATGATATGGAAGTTTCTATCTTTAGGTACTCAAGGAAAAGAAAAAGGGAAGGAGCAACAAATTTGAATTTAGCTCCAAAGGGAATTGGATACTCGATAGCGGGTGTTCCAAACACATGACGGGTGACGCTCGTTTGCTCTCCGGAGTGGTTCCCATTGCGAATGGAAACCGCGTCGTATTTGGAGGCAACGAGAGCGGAACCATCATAGGTGTTGGTAATTGATCAAGAGCCAAAGAATATTAATGAAGCATGCGAAGATAGCGCTTGGATCTTAGCCATGGAAGAGGAGCTCATTCAATTCGAGAGGAATGAGGTATGGGAGCTCGTTCCATTGCCATCGAAGAACCACACCGTCATAGGGACAAAGTGGATCTTCAAGAACAAAACCGACGAAAACCAAGTCGTCGTCCGGAACAAAGCACGGTTAGTTGCTCAAGGCTATCGTCAAGAGGAAGGTATCGATTTCGAAGAATCTTTCGCTCCGGTAGCTAGATTAGAATCAATTAGATTACTTTTGTCTTTTGCGTGCCATAAGAATTTTAAATTATTTCAAATGGATGTTAAAAGTGCATTTTTAAACGGAGATGTAGTTGAGGAAGTTTACGTTTCTCAACCTCCGGGCTTCATAAATGAAAAATTTCCAAATCACGTTTTTAAACTAAAGAAAGCTCTTTATGGTTTGAGACAAGCTCCTCGAGCTTGGTATGATCGCCTAAAGAATTTTCTTTTGGATTTGAATTTTAAAATGGGCGAAGCCGATTCAACACTTTTTATTAAGCATGCGAATAATGATATTTTATTAGTACAAATTTATGTTGATGATATCATTTTCGGTGCTACTAACTTCACTCTTTGCGAAGAGTTTTCTAATGTTATGAAGGAACAATTTGAGATGAGCCACATGGGCGAACTCAAATATTTCTTAGGTCTCCAAATTCGCCAAATGAACGATGCAATCTTCATCCACCAAACGAAGTACACGGTGGAGTTGCTAAAGCGATTTGGAATGGAGAATGCCTCCGGGAAAAAGACTCCAATGAGCACGACTACGCATCTTGACAAGGATACGGGCGGTAAGGATGTAGACATTCGTTTATATCGAGGTATGATTGGTAGTTTGCTTTATCTTACCGCAAGTAGGCCCGATATTATGTTTGACGTATGTATATGTGCTCGTTATCAGTCTCAACCTAAGGAGTCTCACTTAGTAGCGGTAAAGCGTATTTTTCGCTATCTAAGTTACACTTTAGATTTTGGATTACTTTATCCGAGATCTAGCACATATGAGTTAATCTCATATAGTGATGCTGATTATGCGGGATGCAAATCCGACAGGAAAAGTACTAGTGGCACTTGCCATTTTATAGGAAATTCTCTTGTCTCTTGGTTTTCCAAGAAGCAAAATTCCGTATCACTTTCAACCACCGAGGCGGAATATATTGCCGCCGGTGCCGCGTGTGCTCAAGTTCTTTGGATGAGACACACACTTAAAGACTTTGGTATAAATTGTGATACTTGCCCTATCATGGTTGACAACCAAAGTGCAATATGTCTTTCCAAGAACCCGGTACATCATTCCCGCTCGAAACACATAGATGTCCGCCACCACTTTTTAGATGACCATGTTGCTAAAAAGGACATCATTCTAGTGTACGTTGAAACCCAAAAGCAAATCGCCGATATTTTCACGAAACCCCTAAAGGAGGACTCCTTTGTGCGGTTGCGTCGAGAATTGGGGATTATGGGTGAATCCGAAATATAGGATTCATGTTTCATTCAATAATTTTGCATGCTATTATTCTTGACAATATCTCATTCATGCTAGAATTATTGGTTTTTCGGGAATTTTAAGTGATATCTTAATTTTTCGTTCGATTTGTGCGTAATCGTCAAATTTCTGTTTTTCGATGTTTAATGGGGTAGTTTAGATGTTTATTGAGAGTTTTGAGACATATCGTCCAAGTGTTTTGAGGAGAGAACTTGATTATCACTTTTTGGACTTTGTTAGTCGGTATCTGTTCAACCACCAACCGACTAGATGTTCATCTAGTCGGTTAGTAGAAGAACTTACACCGACTAACTCAAGCTTTTTGAGTTTCCTTTCCATCTTGAACTCTTTAGTCGGTTCATGTTCAGTGACCGACCGACTAGATTGAGATCTAGTCGGTCAGTAAATGAACACAGACCGACTAAATCTTGTCAGTAAATCTTGGATTCAGCCACTGTTTGCAACTAGTCGGTTCAAGCTCATTGACCGACCGACTAGATCGTGATCTAGTCGGTCAGTGCTTGAACTGTGACCGACTAGTTGTGCCAGGGGCTGTTTGGTCTTTTGCGAAATCGACCGACTTAAACTCAGTTTAGTCGATCGATTTTCATTCTAATCGATCGAAATCTCTTCTCTCTCCGCTCAAAACCCCGACCTCCCTCGAAACCCTTCGACTTCCGATCGATCTCCGGCCATTTTTCCGGCCATCTCCGTCGATCTCCTCCGTCGGCCCCTCGTTCTAGGTGATCTCCTCTCCTCCTAGGGTTAGATTTCATTTCCTAGAGCTAGGGCTTGCTCGGGTTCTTAGGGTTCTTAGGGTTTATTTTTTTTCGGCTAGGGCTTCTTCGTTTGATCTCCTTGTCCCGTGTCTTGCTTCGACTATGGCAAGAACACGCATTCCGATCACTCCCTCTAGCCCCTCTCCGATGACCGTTGATCCAATCTCTTCGGATCCCGAGCATCCAACCCCTCTGAAGCGTAGAGCCAAGACCACCCATCCTTCGTCGTCTTCGCCTCCTCTCAAGATGAAGAGGACGACGACCGCTAAATCTAAAGGTCAACCGAAACCCAAACCCAAGCCTAAGCCCAAGGCCAAAATTCTTGCTTCTGCATCTTCGTTCCATACTCCTACCGATTCCGATACGGAGTATAACCCCGAGACCGAGACTCATAGGGAACCCACTCCTCCTACTCATCCCGAGTCTAGCACCCACCCTCGTACGTCTACCTGTAAGCCTAAGGGAAAGGGTCCGATGCCGGTGGGCGGTGTCGATATTTCCTTATGTCGCGATGACCCTTTGTGTCTCGCGGCATATAACCGTATCGAACATTGCCCGCTGCTTCTGGAGCATTTCGTCCAGTTTAGCGACTTCATAGGGTTAGCTGATCTTCTGTCGTCGTCGGGTCTTCTCGATTACCTTCGATTTGACCCGAAGGCGAATCCTCACCCCTACCCTAGGTTAGTGAAGCTTTTCTATGCCAATAGGATCCGGGGTTAGTACGATCTGACCCACTCTATTGAGACGACCGTTTTGGGGACTCCTATAGTCCTCACTGCGGAAATCTTAGGAGAGATTTTGGGTATCTCTTCGTCTGGACTTCTTCCTTCTGATATCTCGGTAGATGATATTTCTTCTCTTGATCAGACCATCCTTTCAGAGATTTTCCATCAGATTCCTCCTGCCATGATTGGCGTGCCTTCTAAATCTTTCAAGCCAAATGCTTGGGTCCTAAATCTGATTCTGAAGTCGTGCTTGCTTCCCAAGTACGGCTCCTCATCTTTACCATCCCAGCCATTTTTGAAGCTTATCTATGCGATCTTCATGGGGAGCTCGATTAATTGGGCTCGAATTATACTCGATAAGATTGATTCTTTCGAGTGTATTCGAAAGTCCAATAAATCAGCTCATATTCCTTTTCCTTGCATGTTGACCCTCGTGTTTCGTCATTTTCGTGTCACATTGCCTCGTGACGATGAGCGTCCCCTCGGTCCTCCCCTGAATGCGACGGCCGTCAAGAAATCTCTTGCGGCGCTTCGTCACGTTCAGAGGACGACACCTTCAGTGTCTGTCCCTGCCTCTGCCTGTGCCTCTGCTACTCCCATTACCACCCTTGATGACGTCGTCCGGATACTTCTTCGTTACGAGTCCCGCTTGGCTCGTACCGAGGAAGTGGTCTGCCGTATGGCACGTCAGATGGGTGTTGAGCTTCCTCCTTCCGTGTCTGAGGGAGAGGAGATGGATGAGATGGATGAGGAGGACGTTGAGGAGATCTGTCGTGCTTCGACTCGTGCCCCCAAGGGCACTTCTGCTGCTGCTGGTACTTCCTCTTCTGCTCCTGGAGCTGCCACCTCTTCAGGTGTTCCAGAGCCATCTGCTGCTGACCCTGTTTCCGAGCCTGCTCATGTATCTGCTGCTGCTGCTTCTGTCGAGACTCCTGCTGCTGTTGAGCCTGTTGCTGAGATCTCGACTCCTGCACCGTCGATTCCATCTGTTGAGACGCCTCTACTCCCTGCAGATCCTGAGTCCACTCCGTCGACTGGACCCACGGACGCTGCAGATCCTGCCTCCTCCTCGTGATCGTTGTTCCGAGGACTCTCCATATACGCTTTGGATGATATATCTCTGCGAGAGTATTTTGGGTTAGGATAGGGTATGAGGGTTATTATGTTTTGATGTATTTTGGATGACGTCGCTGCTGTTGTATTTATTTTTGATGAGAATGATGATGATGATGATGTATTTCCTTTTGATGGGTATATTGTATCGATGATGTTGATGTATTCTTTTTTTTTATGATATGTAGCGCTTGATATGATGTATCTCATATATTCGATGTGATATCTTTTTGGATTTACTCATGTTGTCTCTGCATATATATATATATGTTCATCATCGTTCACTTTGTCTTTTATTCGTCGTGCAAATTTTAATATTCGTTGAATATATTTGAAATGAGATTTCGTCGCTCGACGCATGAAAACTTGGTTAAATAGATTTAAATTCTATAATTGTATAGAATTGTTTTCCATGCACAAATTTAACCAAGAATATTGAATATTGAAGAGTATGTTTCTTTATTCAAGACATGAATAAACATTTGGTATTTTTGATGATTTTGATTATCGTTGATTTCTTTTTATTGATAATGGAAAATTTGACACACCTTGTTTTGATTTCCACATTTTTCCCTTGGTGTCAAGTTGGTCCATTGTCTTCGTCTACGACTCCCGATGTTGGATTTTACATTTCCTAATTGTTGTCGTTGTATGCCCCCCATTTTTGGGATAATGCCAAAGGGGGAGAGATAATGATAATAAATAGCGTAAATGAAAAATTTAACTCAATTTCCAAGAATCTAGTTTGATATGTTAGATTCAGGGGGAGTTAAGATACATATAAGGATTTTCAAAATCCGATATTTCAAAAATCAATTCATTTTATTTATCTTACTCGTCTGCTTGATGCAATTCATTTGTATTCATTTTGGAATTAACGTGTCATCAATGCAGGGGGAGTAAGTATTTTACATTTGAATTATTATTTTCGATTATTATTTATGTTGGTTTGTCATCACCAAAAAGGGGGAGAATGTTGAATATTGGACTCCCCGGATTTGGTTTTGGATGATGAGCAAACATAAATAATTCATGAACTAACAATTTGTGAGCGCAGTATTGGAGATCGTCGCCAATTTCACGAGAATATTCAAAGCGACATCTCAACACTTCCAAAAGCTCGTATTCAAGCCTAAAGCTTCGTTGAAGCTCCTGCAACGCTTTGGAAGTAATGAAGATTCAATCGAAGCTCTCAAAGACCGTTTATTAAGGTTTTATTTATAGTCTTTTAGTTTCGATTGATAGAATGTTAAGCCTTGAGTATATCTTACGTTTCTATCTTCAGTTCGCTCATTTCGTAGCTCTAGGATTCTTGCACAAGTTCACTCTAACTTCCTCGAAGCGTCGCGCTTCGATTCGGACCTTGTTGTGCATGTTAGTTGGTACAAGAACAAGTACTGACCGACTAGATGGAGATCTAGTCGGTCGGCCACTGTTCTTGGACCGACTAGTTTCTGTCAGTTAAATCTTTGTTCTTTACTGTTTACAGTTAGTCGGTCTACGTTGACTCACCGACCGACTAGTTTGTGAACTAGTCGGTCAGTGATGCTTCTTTGACCGACTAGTTGTGATTTACTGTACATGCCAAATTTCTCCTAAGCTACTGTTTTCCGTTAGTCGGTCTAAGAACGTTTGATGACCGACTAGTTGTCAATCTAGTCGGTCAACTTTTGTTCTTGGACCGACTAAGTCAACTTGCCTTCAGACTATGTTGTTTTGCCTCTTAGTCGGTCAGACAGTGTTCTTGGACCGACTAGTTTTCTAGGTCTGAAATTCTATCTCTTCTCTGATCTGCTCTTAGTCGGTCCATGCTTTGTGTCTGACCGACTAGTTGATGAACTAGTCGGTCAGTGATTGTTCCTTGACCGACTAATTCTCCCAGATTTCTTTCCGTTGGAGATTGACCTAACTTATGTTTTTGGGTTCCTATAAATACGAACCTAGGTCATTTCTATCTGAGATAGAGCTGCCATTAAGAGATTCATTGAGTTCTAAAGAGATAGCTATTCTCCCTCAAATCTAAAGCTCTCTTCCTCACAAGAAACCGATTCTCTCTCATTTCTAGATCTAGAGAGAAGCTTTTTCTTGGTGAGCTCTTCAAGCTATTGCTTGATCCAAGTCTCCAACTCTTCCCTAGGCACCCATTGCTGCTCATTTCCTTGGTGCTAGGGCTTGGTGACTTCATCTTCCTCAAATCCTTCATTCCACCTATTGGGTAAGAAAAACTCAAGGTATAGGATTTTGTGGTAAGAGTATTTATTTCATTTAAACTCTTTATATTGCTTATTGGCTCTCTCGGTTGTGAGAGAAGTTTGTGATCCCGGGTTGTGGGATTCACTTTGCCATTGCATGTATGATTTGATCTTGTGAAGGTTTTTTCACAAGATATTCATAGTGGAAATCTTGAGTTAGGGTTTCTAACTCAAGTATCCGGAGGGGATCCGGGTGGTTGGGACGTAGGATCACCGGGAACAAGTCGGGGAGACTTGGGTGGATCCGAACCCATTAACATCGTTTGTTTGCTTTGTTAATTTCATTGTTGTCATTCAATTTAAGCTTCCGCAAATTGATTTGGTGGTTGTTTGCAATTTAACTTGGAATTATACGCCTTATTATTTTAAAGTACTATTCACCCCCCCTCTAGTACTTGTGCAGTAGCTGGTAGGGCATTACATAACGTGCACCAAAAGTTCCGAAATGGAGCGCGAAGCTCCGGGATGGTTTTCTAAGTCTCCTAGGCTCGTTCTAACTCTAAGATATCGACGTTATGAAGCCCGTCATGAATGACTCACTTCAAACATGTTGACCGACGGAAGAATCTAGAGAATCACGACGAAACGAACGAAAATGAAACTACGGAGACGGAAATCTCGACAAGGGAAAGCAACCAAAAGTATAAATAGTTATAATAAAATCCATACATGAAAAACCAGTCGTTACAATGTGTGTGTATATATATATATATGTATGTATATGTATATGTATGTACGTATATATATATATATAGGGTAAAGGGATCCTAAGGTGCCTCCTTAGATTCAATCTAAGGAGGCGCCCCAATTTTCCACCATCTCACACATTTTTTGTGAAATTTTTTTTCATGGGTTTATTGTTCACCTTATGGATGATCAACATACCAAATTTCAAGGGATTCCAATACTTTTTGAGCCCACATCTACCCCTTGCAACTTCGTGGGGTTTTCAGCACGTTTTTAGACCGTTGAAATAGTAAGGGGTAGATGGTGGCTCAAAAAGTATTGGAATCCCTTGAAATTTGATATGTTGATCATCCATGATGTGAACAACCACCCCATGAAAAAAATTTCCAAAAAATTTGTAGGAGATGTGGGGAAATGGGGGCGCCTCCTTAGATTTTCATCTAAGGAGGCACCTTAGATTTTCATCTAAGGAGGCACCTTAGATCCCCTTTTTCCATATATATATATGTATATATATATATATACTAGGCATAACCCGTGCCCGCGGGCACGTCTCATTTCTGATCCAATTTCTCTTGTCCAATTTTTCTTGTCCAATTTCTCTTGATAACATCCCTCTTTTATATAATAGATATCCAAATTCTCTTATCTAATTTCTCATGTCCAAGCTCTCTTATCCAATTTCTCTTGATAACATCCCTCTTTTATATAATAGATATCTAAGTTCTTTTATCCAAATTCTCATGTCCAAGTTCTCTTATCCAATTTCTCTTGATAACATCCCTCTTTTATATAATAGATATATGTATGTATATAAATGTGTGTAAATATGTATGTATGTATGTATGTATATAAATAAAACATTTAAGCTAAAAATATGAACATACTATTAACATTGCTCAATTTCAATGTAAATAAACAATATTCATAAGAATATCAATTTTCATAAGTAATATGAACAAATTTCCAAAAATATTATCAGAAAGAGACATATTCTCAAAGAAGGGATAATATGCAAAACATATATTGCCAACTCAAGAATATCATATTCTAAACATATCCCAAATGTTATCCATCACATAATCTCATTCTAAATGTGTTCTAACACATGAGAATAAGCTCACAACATAAAAGACTATATTTCAATATAAGAAAAATATATGAGGAATAGTCTTTCATACAACTAAAAGATTGTTCAAATTACATAAACATCATAACAAACCAAGAACTAAATATTATTCAACTATATAACCATAATAATCATCATTACAACACTACTCATCATATCCATCATCATTCAAGCAATCAGGCATACATCATCATTCTGGATGAGGTTGTCCAAAGACTCTAGCACGAATCTCAAAAATTTCATTCTAAATTTCATCAATCTTAAAATCAATTATGTCTTATCTTTGAGTTAGTTTGAGTTCAAATTGGTCCAGCCTCTTCATAAGAGTGTTCTCAAGAGTGACAAATAATTCAATATGAATATGAGATGAAGCACTAGATGAAAATTCGTGACAAAGTTATGGAATAGGTTCATTCTCAAAATCTTCCTCAAAATCATCAGAATTTAACTCAATCTCAGCTGGATTCAAAGGAATATGCATCCTAGACAAGGCAACATTATTAAAAGGTAATTGAGGTGGGACAACTAGAGTTATAATGCCTAAGCTAATTCTAAAATGGTTAAAATGAGGGTGAAAAAGTGACTTGATATAATGATGGTGTAGATGGTTGGGGCCAAATTATCATATATGGTTGGTGCCCAATTTACTTTTGTCTGATCAACTAGAGCATAGACACATTTGGCTAAGCTCTCAAATAAGTTTGTGAAACTACCATACTTTTAACAAATATTGTAGATTAGGATCCTAGAAAGTATCATAGCCTTTGGCAAGAACTCACTTGTTGTCATGACATGCTTATAGAATTTTCCATTAGGAAACATATTAACAAGAATGTGTTGATCATTCATCGTTATCTCCAAAAGGGTAACTGGCAAGGGATGTCTAATATGCTACGTATTTCAATAGGAGAAAATTTAAAAGTGCTGAGTATTGGTGTTTCATACCAATGTTATTTTGATGATGATCTGACTCGTCTCAAAATGTGTGAGCGCTACTTCCAAGTGTAGGCGATCGAACAAGTAATAATCCTGGTGAGTCCAGGTATCGTATCCACAGGACAACTGACCTGCAAACCCATGAAATTCAGTTTAAAAAGAGTACTAAAACGATTATAAACAACCACCTATCAGATATAAAAGTAATGGAGTCGATGGTTTAAAATACTAAAAGAGAATCCTATGATAATTACAGTGAATTCGATACTAGGGTACTAATATGGAGAGTATGTGTTGGCAGTGATTTTGTTAGGGTATATGTAATCAATGATTATTAATATATTTTCTATAACTTAACGTTTCGTCCGGCTAGGGCACGAGAACATCGGAAAGTGTGGCGATAAAGCGCGTAAAATAGTGCCAAAAAGTAATCATGTATATCATCGATTTCATGAAGAAAATATGCACAAGTGCCTCTCGGGTCACGATATATCCTCTCGGATCGCATCACGAATAAGTTTGCAAAGATTATATTCGATTCAAGCATGTCCATGTCTCCGTATAACATGCCCAAATAACATATATGTAGAAATCAATGAAATACGCAGTATAACGTGAATATATGGCGAAAAGATATTGAAATCAATGATTACAACACCCTAACTACATCAACACCAACACCAACACATATAGATATTAGCCATGCATGGAGAGAAAATAAACAATATTCATAGACAAATACAAGCTCAAAGTCTCAAAATATGTGACAAATACTCCAAATACAAGCCAAATACGTGAAATACAAGGCTAAAGATAGGGAATTTATCACCAAATCTCTCCAAATAGACACCAAATCTCCTTTAGATGATAGCTCTGGCATCTGTTTCCATGGCCTCCAAATATCACACCAAAATATGGCTCCTAGAGCCCCAAATACGCAAGAATACCCCAAAACCCTAGAAAATACGCTTAAATAGATGTATTGCGGGTTTTAGGGTCTTAACGGGTTCAAACCCGCACCCAAAATCAATTAAAACCCGAATTCACAACTGCCGCTATCCTCTGCCATTGGATCCTTGTGGGATTGAATGCAGAGCTGCCACGTGGCCAGCGGGTCTCGCCCCCGCTTCGTTTAATTAGAACCTCGCTCGGATTCGTTCGCTGCCGTTGGATATGGGCAGCTGGGATCGTGCCACGTGGCACACGGACGAAGCCTCTGCATTGCTACATCGAGCAACGTGGTTCGTTTGATCGTAATCGAACGGTCAGGATTAAGCCGCATTGTCGCTTCTGTGGGAGCCGCTCATTGAGGCCGGAACACACCCGATGGCCGCGACGTGGCATCGCGTGCCCTCCTCTTCACTTTGTTCGAATCCGATAGGGACTCGATACGGGCCGTTGGATGTGCATCTGACGGTTAGAGATTCGCCACGTCTCCCGTCCTTCAGCAGCATTGGATCACGCGGGATTTGTTCGGATTCTGCCACGTGGCAGCATCTGGGTGGTTACAACCGTATTTCGTATTTTCGTGCGTATTTCTCCATTTAATTGGTATTCTACATTCAAATATTCATAGTAATTAGTACTGATCTCAGAAAAATACAAATAAATAGTCGTTGGAATCGTGAGATCGAGATCTTCGCATAAAAAAGTACAAAAAGTGCAGAAATACTTAGTATATTGTTGTTTTGTGCCTAAAATAGGAGTTTACTCTAATAAAGGACTATTCTAAATACGTTCGCATTAGAAACCAATTAAGCAACATATACACACCAAATGGTGTTAGATGAGGGGTTGATTATGCAATATTCACCCCGAATCATGATCACAACATTATGTTGTTGCTAATGTCTCTCATGTTTTAGTCTTATAGTTAACACTTCAAGAATAGCACTTTTAGAGACTAAATGCATGGTGCAAGGATGGACATCAAGAGGAGTAATGTCAAAGCTTGGACTCAAAGGGTGCCAATGCTTTGAGATGATTGGGAGCATCAAGGCATCAAGGATTGTAGCTATAAACTCTAAGAAAAGCAATGTAATCCATGTATTATTTCATTTATTGCTTTTCCCTTTTTGAGTCTAGGATTATTGTAATGCCTTGCTAGATGGACTAACTCATACATGCATATGCATTTTCCATTATTAATGAGCCTTAGGATTATCATAGAAACCATCCCAATAGGTTCACCATGCCTTAAAACTCAAACTGGAGTTTTTGGCGCTCCAACAGGCGACTGATGAAGGAAAGACAGGTGACTAGGTGATTCCAGACGTCTGGCCAGCCTTCTATAGTCGGCTGTTGTGCACAAGCTTAAGTCATAATTCTTGACTCTTTCTTGAGCTCACTGGAACAGGCGATTGAGTAAAAAATATAGGCGCATATCTTCCATCAGGCGCATGTACATTGTTCTACAATGGTATGTATGTCAAAGTGCGTAACTTGCATTTTTGGGTATCTACCCACCTTGTATGATAGCCGACTGATTCAGAGCTTACAATCGCATGTATTTTCACAGGCGCTTGTACTTTGGTCATCAGTCGTTTGTATAACAAAGTGCGTAAGTTGCATTTATCGGCTTCATTTCCATCCCATGTAGGAGGCGACTGACGAAGGATATTCTGGCACCTGCCCATTGTACAGGCGCATGTGTAGTATTCTACAGTCACCTGTCCTGGCTCAGATTATAGCCGTTGGGATTTTTATAGCCGTTGACCAGTCGACTGTCTGTTATTCATCAGTCGACTGTCTATGCCATACATTGCCAAAAAAGAGCCATTGCAGATTTTTTGTTTTGGTCTCTTTGCTTGGGTTTGAGGGTTCTTTTGGGTTTCCTATATATAGAAGAGGGTTGAGTTCATTAGAACTTCTTGGAACTATTGAAGACCATTATGAGAATCATTAAGCCACCCTCAAACTCTCTCACTTCCCTCTTATGGGCATTTCTCTTTTCATGCATTGAAGCTTAGCTCAAGGGAAATCATCAAAGTGCAATCAAGCTAAATCTCAAGCACTTGGTCATCCTCTTATATGCCTTCATCTTCATGTGAGTAACTTCATCTCAAGGCATATGTAAGAGTCTTTTGTTTCATTTGTTTTTCTTGAAACCCTAATTCTCTTTGTGGGAATAAGATACTCTCTTTGTAGGAGTTGGTTACTCTCTTTATGGGAGTTACTCTCTTTGTGGGAGTTTGGTTTCCTAATGTAGGACTAGCCCTAATTCTATGTGTGTGAGTTAGTAATTCTCTGTGTGGGAATTTGACCTTTGTGTAGGGTTGGTTAGGTTCTTGTGTAGGACAAAATCCTCTATGTGAGGTATCTCTGTGTGAGATAGTATTCACTACCTTGTGTAGGATTATAATGAATATTTGGTATGGCTGGACGTACCCAAGTTTGGGGAACCAGGGTAAACTCTTGTGTTTGCATTTGGATTGATTGTGTTGATTAATTCCTCTTGCATTTGTTATTCCGACTTTGCAAGTTAAAGTTTAATTGCACAATTTATTGCCATTACTCTATTCAAACCCCCTCTAGAGTGTTTGTTGTTAGTATTACAAGGAAGATGGTCCTCACAATTGGTATCAGAGCTAGGTTATAGCATACAATAACGATGGCACTCAATGCTATATCTGCATCTCATGAAGAAGGTTTATCAACCGTACGACCCCGCTCTTCAATGGAACAAATTATCCAAGTTGGAAGATCAAGAAGATGATCTACTTGGAGGGTCAAGACATATGGGACATCATGGTGTCGCCATTTAATAAGCCTACTACACCCGCGGCTTCAAGAACAAAAGCAGAGAAGAACTTAATCAAATTCAATGCGAGGGCTATGAATGCATTCCATTGCGTCCTTACTTCAAATGAGTTTAACCGCACTCCATGTGCAAAACGGCCACAAAAATTTGGCATACATTGGAAATTTCTCATGAAGGGACTTCGAAGGTAAAGAAATCTAAACAATGTGTATTTAGATCTAAATATGAGTTGTTTAAGATGCATGATGGTGAAAACATCTCGGAGATGTTCACAAGGTTCACAGAAATTGTGAATGCTTTGGAAGGACTTGGAAAGGTGATTTCCCAAGAGGATCGTGCGGAGAAGATCCTTGACTCGCTGATATCTCAATGGGAGTCAAAGGCCAACATGATTTTGGAGTCAAATGACATGTCCAAATACACTGTTGAGGAGTGCCTTGGGAATCTCATGGCATATGAAGTGAAGCTTCAACATAAGAAAGAGAGTCAACCAACGAAGCCCGAGAAGCCGGAGAAGCAAAAGGGGGTTGCCAATCGAATGGAGAAAGAAATTCCATCGAGAAGCTTCGAGTGAAGATGATGGAGAAGATGATGCTAGCAATGATAATTTCATCGAGCTTGCCAATCAATTCAAGGCATTCCTCAAGGTTAAGCAAGGTAAATCTTTGTCAAAGTTTGCCTCCAATTCTAACAAGCTTCCTACTTGATACACTTGTAATGGTAAAGGTCATCGCTCTATCGAATGCCCTTCCAAACCCTCTAAAGATTACTATAAAGGGAAAGGGAAGAAACATTGGAAAGGCAAGTCCAAATTCAAGAACCAAAAGAAGGGACTTGTCGTAACATTCGATGACTCAGATGAGGACTCATCAAGTGACAAAGAAGATGAAGACAAGGAGCAAGCCCACATGTGCTTCTTGGCAAAAGGGGAAGAGTCTTTGTCAAGCTTTAGCAAGGAGGAAAGCGATGGTGAAGAAGAGGAGGAGCCAAAGCTACCATATGAGGAGCTTGAGTATCGTTACAATGTGGCCTCCAATACGACAAGTAAGTGCATCGACTCATATGCTAAATTGAAAGCAACATTTAGGAATGCTATGCGTAGGGTACATGCTTTAGAATCTTCTAGCGTAAACAATAATGATATGCATATTTGTGACACTAATGAGAGAGACACATGTCTCGCTTAAGTTAAGAAATAGAGCATTTTAAATGATAAATTAGTAGCTCAAAACCTTAGCTTAGAAACTCGCATTCAACAACTTACGTTGAAATGCGAAGAGGAATCCCAAAAGCTTATAAACTTTGTATATGCTAGGGATTCCCTCCACGATTTTCTTGAAAAACAACATCTGACAAACCATAGAGGAGGTTTGGGATACACTCCAAAGGTGGTTACCAAACCCACCTCTAATTCTTCTTTTGGTGCAAATACAAGAAATATTACAAAAGCACCTAAAAAGAATCACCATGCTTTCTTGTATAACAATAACACCAACAAGAAGTAAGTAAATCAAAAGGTGGTGAGGAAAAATGAAAATCCTCCATTTTTTGGTAAGAAGCAAAATCCTCATGGTATGCTTGCCAAGAAAATATTTTCTACACCAATGCATGCCACATCCACCCCTCTTGCAAAGGAAAAACACATGCCTAGAAAATCCTTTAATTTATGTATTCCCACTAGGTGTAGTGTGCAAGAGAGGGATATATACATCAAATCTCTAGTTAGGGATGTGATCACCTCATGTGATTACATTAGGAAATTAAACTCCTCTTGGGTTTAGTTCCCTAATGTTTATATCTCTCTCACATATGCATATTGCAGGGATATTATGCTTAATGTTTATTTTTAGCATACTCATTGATTGTGTGTGAATTTTCATGTTTTTGAAAATGCTTTCAAATTTATTTTTTTCATAAAAATGGGGACATTGGGGGACTACATTGGCATACATGCATTTGTTGATCAATATGTACGTCAATAGAGGAGTTAACATGTTAAGTATGTTTAAAATTATTTTTATAACGTAATTTAACTCTCATTTTGGGTTTTGATTAAGATCATTATTTACAATTGGTTAGTATGGTCATGACCTTAACCCATTGATATTGCTAACATGTTTCATGTTATATTTTATTTTGGCAATGCCGTGTGTGACTTTTTTTTGATTAAATCGTGTGTGACTTTTTTCATATCTATGCTTTGATACACTTTAGGCACATGGCTCCGAGTATGTTTATTTTACAATTGGTAAAGAGGATTATCTTACAATTGGTATTATTTCAATTGTTAAAGATTTTTTATCTTTTTCTTTACAATTGGTATAAGATCATAGAAGTCAACAATTTGACCATTTCTATGATCTAGAGGAGCATGTGATAGTGATTGATATCGACAAAATTTTTATATTTCGTATCATACATCTCTTTATCTCTTGCATATTATCACATCTTCTATTAGAATGTCAAGGGGGATATGTTTGATGTCAACCTTTTTGACAATGACAAAGGGAAGAGAGATATGCATTATGTAAATCATGTATTTCATTCATAAGCATTTGGGAAGAGAGGTAGGATTATGTAAATCATATATTTTAATCCTAGCTTGGGGAGAGAGATATATCTAGGGGGAGAGATATGTGGGTTTATGTAATCCATGCCTATTATATGTCACCATTGTTTCTTATAATAACAATTGTGTATTTTTTGATGAGTAAGTGTGGATCTTTATTAATATCAAAAAAATACAAAATATAATCCAATAGAGGTAACCAGAAGGATAGAAGAGAGAGCGGAGATAGGGCACAAGCGTCGTCACCTACTACAAACTAATACCCTAACATAGGGGACACAAGTATGTACAATTTCATTAATTACATCGGGTCGTTTATCCCGAAAGCCCCAGCTTGCAAAGGGGTAATTACTGAGGGGTGATCTCGATCTATATCACGAAGAGCTATGATGACGTCTGCCGCTACAGCCTTAAATAGTGTCGTTTTCTCCACCCCTTTTCCGTCAAAAATCCTACTGTTGTGCTGCTTCCAGATATGCCAAACCATGGATGGTAAGACTGTTTTTTGCGAGGATGCTCCCACTATCTTTCTTGTTGTATAGGGGAATGAAAATATCACCCACCTCTGCAAGTGAGGATGGTGCAGAAATGTTGATTCCCATCTTGAGTAGACTCCTGCAAAGAATATATCGAGAGTACCTACATTCAAAAAATAAATGTCCAATGCTTTCAATGACATCATCCTCACATAAGACGCATGATTGGCTTGTGGTGACCCCCCATTTATGGAGGCTATCTCTAGTGAGGAGTTTGCCATGGAATGTGCAGAGGAGAGTAATAGCCATCTTGGGAATATGTTTACTATATCAGACCACACTGAAATAAGGAAATGGGGTGCCCCTCGTGCATGAACCATCCCAAGCATCTCGAAAAGTGCAGACATGGCTGGATTCCATTCCCAAGTGTCACTTCTTTGACTAGGAGAGACCGTCTGAAGCATGGGATGGAGAGACTGAATTGTAGGAAGATATATGTCCTCAAGGCAATTTATCCTAAAATACATCTTGTTCATATATAAATGGTACTAATTATCCTAGCACAGGGGCCTATATTCATTACTAACACAGTCAGATTGATCCTGACGATACTTTTGTCAATGGGTCAATCACGTAATTATGATGCCGAAATAAGGGCGACACCTGCTGCCTGTGGTCTCTGTCGTCTAGGGGTTTCGAGCCCCAACGTGTAGTAGGGTCCCTTGTTAGAAATACGTAATACGGGACATATTCGGGACGTGAATAAAATGTGTTTAATTCAATCAATTTCAAAAGATGTTTGGTCAAAAATTCGGTCAAATATGTGCAATACGGGAATAATACATAAACGGGTTAAATTGTGTTTAATTCGTTAACCCAGATAAAAAATGCGAATAAAAATACGAATACTGTCAAGATATCATTCATCCAAATGAACTTAAAAATCAACAATATCTACATGAAATAAGAGTAAAATAAGTTCTATATTCATGATTTAAATTTTATTCATAGTTTTAACCAAAATGACATGATCATACTATTATATTCCATGTAGCATGTAGTAAACCAAAGTATGATCATTAAATCATAGTTCAAAATGATTTAAAAGTGCCCCTAAAACGCGTTTAAACGCATAAAATGCGCAATACGGGAATAAAACGTGTTTTGTTCGTCAACCCCTAAAAAGCGCGTATTTTTCTGAATAATTCAAATGGACGGCCGTTTAATACGGGAACATTGTAGACGGATTTTGAACGCAAAAAACATAAAAATTTTCATATTTACTAATAAGGGTAGGGTTAGGCTATATGGTCTCATACCGAGTGGGATTTTCGTCTTAGTAATAGGAAGGGTTCAGGAGGAGTGCACTCGGGTGCACGAGAATAATTATAGTCACAAAGAGTTTGTGGCAAGAAGTCTATGTTAAATGGGATTTAATAATATCGCAAAAGGTTTCAACCAGTTGATAAAGACTCTAATAAAAGTTATTAACTAATCCTAATAATTTCGAATTTTAGGACTCAACTAGTTGATAGGATTAACTAGTTTTAATGAAGCCAATTTTAGTTGATGGCACATATATGAATGGTGAGTTTCCTTCAATGGACCATGATCCGGTCTAGTGTTTTTGACTAGTGTTATGGATAACCCTAAGCTTGACTGGGGATAGTGATCCTGCCCTAGTCAAATCCCTGGCCGTGTTCCGCTGGACCGCGAGGATGCGAATCATGATTATGTGACACCGTCAACTATATCTAGTCTAATACGTTAAAAATCTTCTCCAAGATTAATCGTAGCCTGTCTTATTTTTGGATTAGGGGACTAAAAGACGCCTGCCATGGTTGTTGAGTCTCCTCAAGCTATGACATGGTCTCTTTTGGAAACCGGCTCCATAATAATATGATGTAATCTAGTCTTAACCCAAATCGCCGCGTCGGGTCTCCTCGAGTGTCGATGTAAGTTAATTTTGGACATGAAAATAAGGGTTCGACTAGACTAGTCATTATGGTTTATTGAGTCTCCTCAAGATCATAAGTGACTAGGGGCAAAAACCTATAGGGAGTCACATGCGATGTGATCGATGAAGAGTTAATCTACTAATTACAGAGCCGATCAATTTGTTAAGTCTCCTCAAGGTCGTGAAGCTGAAGGTGGTTCGATTCCTCTCCCACAAATTTTATATATAATAAATTGTTCATTATTATGGCTTAACTGTTCATTAAAATAGTGGGAGAATATAGTTTAATAAAAACCTTTTATACTATAAAAGAACATATGCTAATTCAAACTTCTATTAAAATGCAGTATGGAGTCAGGACTTAAGTTTACCATCGAGAAGAATGTGCTAAACGGGACGAATTACAAGGACTGGTTAAGGAGCATCAAGCTTGTTCACTCATTAGCTGGAATCGATCATGTACTAACGAAAACTGCTCCAGAGAAACCCGATGACAAGGCCACCAATGAACAAAAGGAGTCGTATAAGCTGTCGCAAAGGGATGCAGAGAAGGCCAGGTGCCTTATGCTGGCCTCAATGAATAATGATCTGCAGAGAAAGAATGAACATATGGATGTTCAAAGCATGCTTTTGAATGCAGAAGAATTGTATGGTAAGCATTCTAGAGCTGCCAGATTCGAGGCCACCTGCAACCTTTGGGAAACGAAGTTGACGACGGGCCCCGTCCATGATCATGTGATTAAGATGATTCGGTTCTTAGTGGACGCAGCCCAGCTAGGATTTGTCCTTGAAAATGAGATGAGCATGAACATAATCCTAAAGTATTTGACCCCTCCCTTCAACCCATTCATTACAAGCTTTATAATGAATAACACTGAGGTGGAACTTTCAGGTCTCCTGAACATGCTCCGGCAGTTCGAGGAGAGAATCGAGAAGAACCCACTAGTGTTAGTTGTCGGCTCTGCTTCTTCTCACCAGCCTAAGGGCAACGGTAAGAAGAGGCAGATCCCTCAACCTACCAAAGGGAAGAAGGGGAAGAAGAAGAAAGGGGCGTCATTGGAGTCTGAGTGTTTCCATTGCCATAAGCCTGGCCATTGGAAGGGGAACTGCAAGGCCTACCTTGTAGAGAAAAAGGGGCATGGTGATGCCTCAACCTCTTGTACGAATCTTGTTAAATAGTATATTTATTTCCATAAAGCTTAATACGTGGTATGCGATACCAATATGATTACTAAAACATCTGTATATTTTCTACATGTGCTTGAAGCTGTGGATGGATGAAGATCCTGGTGCAGTCGACAATCAGAGTAATCGTTGCTGCTGGGGCCGTCAAGGGACTTCAGAGATCTCAAGAATGCAATCGTATTTTTATTTTTGAATAACTGAGACAATTTTGAATAAATGAGACAATGAGAGTTTGAACAATGATTGAGTGAATGTCACCCAGAATGAAAATGTTGTGAACAATTTTCTATTCAACGAAGTCATTGTTTCTGATATCTTCATGAATATGCTCTGGTGGCTATCTGAGTTTGTTGTGTATGGTTTTTTTGAGTTGTTGTGTATGCTTCTGAGTTGATGTGATTGATTGGAGCAGTCAGTAATTTTAACAAGACTATAGTAACGAGTAAATTCCAGGCGCATGTATACTAGATCTGATTTTAATTATGTGCATAATAAGAAAAGTTCTTGTTTGCATGCATATAATACTTCAAGCTAGAAGATTAATGCAGATAAAGGAAATGATAGTGTAGGTAGTTATGATTGAGTAAGTTATCATCAAAACTTCTATAAACGAATCTTGATATAACTTATTCGTCAGAACGACCTAACACAAATTCATTCCATTTTAACTCATTCAGCGCAAATGGGCTGGTTATACTTAATAATTAGCATTCTAAATGAGATTTAGAAAGTCAAGTTGAAGTATTAAAACCAGACAGTTCTTAAAGTCAGTGGGAGCTAGCATATTGCTTGGTTCCATTTTTGGGGCTAAGTAAAAAGTTCCAAGTTATAAAACATCTATATGTGACATACAATCAAAAGAGTTTTGATTATGTTAGAGATATAGAACATTTGGTGTCATTAATGTGATGGACATAAATGACACAAGAATATTAGACCATTCTATAATATGACTGACTAGTATGTAATGGTAAACATTAAATTAAATCGTATATGCTAATCGTTAGCTATAGAGAAGAAGAAAAATAGTTAGATCAAATCCAAAGACGGTTTCGAGAAATCACCCTTGCGTGATCAATTGTGTATAAGTAATAAGACTCAGTAATACTGCATAATAGATACGTTTTAGTAGATCCCTTTTAGGCTTTGACATATGAACATCCGTAGTGACTGATATGTTATAGCAACATGAGATACCGAGTTAAATAGCCTGAGTGCAAGTGGGAGATGTAGGAAGATATATGCTTTCGAAGCAATTTATCCTAGAATACATCTTGTTGATATATAAATGGTAATAATTATCCTAGTATGATTAAATGTTTTTTAATACTTGGATAATTTCCTTAGACTTAAAGTAAATTCATACATCTTGATGCAGATCTCGATTGTGGGAAGTGTATGACCAATTGGAACTTGAGTCTTAAAACGTTCATGGTCATAGATGTGTCGAAAAAAGGATATCGGCACATCAAACAAACCAGTGTGTCTTTGTCTTTTCCTAAAGGGTAATGATGATCTCATAATCATTCGACTTGGCGAAATCGGAGACGAGGCACATGTGCTCATTGGAGAATGAGTCCACTGAATTATGATACCGACGATACTGACACAGTCAGATTGATCCCAATGATACTTTTGTCAATGGGTCAATCACGTAATTATGATGCCAAAACAAGGGCGACACCTACTTCTCGTAGTCTCTGTCGTCTAGAGGTTTCGAGCCCCAACCTGTAGTAGGGTCAGGCTGTAAGTTCTCACACCGATTGGGATTTGCATCTTAGTAATAAGAAGGGTTCAGGAGGAGTGCACTCGGGTGCACGAGAATAATTATAGTCACAAAGAGTTTGTGACAATAAGTCTATGTTAAATGGGATTTAATAATGTCACAAAAGTTTTGCGATTTTAACATTAGTAGAATGCTATAAGGGATTGTTGCATATGATGCAAAATGGTTAAGTATATATTGTAAAATGTTTACAAGAATATTTTACATAACAAAAGGCATAGAAATGGATACCTGACTTCTTGGGATGGTCCCATTCGAACCATGCTTTCCAACGGAACTGAAATGGGATAAATCGGAGCTGTGGAGCTCAAAATATAGCGCAAAAGGTTAGAACTAGGCTTTTGCCCAGTTCTGGCCTAGCCCAGCCCAGCCTGGGCGGGCGAGTCCAACCCGTTAGGTGGGCTGAAATCGCCTACGAAAGGGGAGAGGGCCCACCCTGCCAGGCGAGTGGGTTTGACCCGCCCACTGATGCGGTCGGGTCAAGCCCGCCTGGGCTGGCTCGAGCCAGAGCCTGCCCACCCAGTGTGGGTGAGCGTGCCCAGCAGATGGTGGGCCCCACCAAGGGGCCCACAGTCCAGAAACCATAAGGGGGTTATGACGGCTGCGATTTTAGCCAATTTGCGACTTTTTGCTCAACTTTGAGCAATTGTTTGAGGGGTCAAACGAAGTCAGATTAGAACACCGTTTATTTCTATGCGTTCACCGTTCATAGCTCTTCGAATTGATAGGTTGTATCACTTCCAAAGCTCAATGATGATGGAGAGAAAATTGATTGAAGTTGAGCCTTAGTGTAAGGCAAAACTAGTTCTAATTTTCTCCCCTAATTTAATTAATCTCACATTGCTCGTGAGACGAGCAAGGGGGCCCGGTGTCCTATATAAATAGGGGTCGACACCCCGTGGAAAAATTGCACCAAGTCTCTGAATCGAGTAACTCCGAAAAGTTTTGAGCACACTCGATTCAAGACAAAAATTATTCTCTCCTCCTTAATTCTTCTGTTCCTCTATTCGCGTCTTAGCAAGATGACGATGAGGATTGGATCCGATCCAAAGTATAAGATGCGGATCACTCTCAAGTGAAACTTTCTTCGACGGGTGATTGGCTCGGAGGCACAGTGTCAGCTCACTTCAGGTGGACCAGTTTCGGAGGCGCAAAGGCGACTAGCTTCGGGGAACCAAAGTTGTTGCTGAAAACGATTCTTTTTTTTGCGGAAGCAAAGTTCCGGGTATGTTCTTTTAATGCTTTTAATTTATATTGTTGTAGTGGTTTAGATCTATTTTGTGGCTAGTCAGACCCACCCCAAGATAGTAGAGATCCTGGCTAGGATCTTTGATATTCTTAGGGCGTTTTGTTAAATAGTTTAATAATTCTATTTTTCCGCTGCTGTTTATATTTCTATCGTCCTTCCAACGTAGGACATGCGTATAATTATACCCTAAGGGTCCCTTAAAACCCAACATGAATATCAGTATCGTCTTTCCACCCACCAGTGGACCAATAATCTCTAACCAACTTCTTCTCTGCTCGTAGTGGGACCTCCAGAAGGAGGACAATAGGCCCTTAAGGCAGCCAATTATCATACCAAAAAGATGTGGTGGAGCCATCCCTATCACTTTGTCTGATAATTCTTTGAGATGTATTACAGTATTGGAGAAGGAATTTCCAAGTACCAGAGTTTGTAGGTTTCACTTTAGTATAGTAGAAGCCCTCGGTCACTGAATTGTAATGCTGCCTCATGTATTGTGCCCAAGGCCCATCTGAAGATAACAGTCTCCAGGTCAACCGTATGCCTGATGTTACATTAAGGTCAGTGGGCAACCTCAAACCAACCCCTCCATCTTTCTTTGGGGTGCATAAATCACGCCAAGCCCAAATGTGTTGATTCCCCCAGATAAACCTCCTACAAGCAGAACTGATAGCACACAATACAGATGGTGAGATGCAGTAGGCATACTTCCAAAAAGCAACCATACCATAAATCACAGTGCGAACCAACTCTATCCTTCCAGATATGGAAAGAAGAGACGAAGACCATCCAAGGAGCCTCTTCTTACACTTGCCCACTAGCCGAGCATACATGAATGCTTTTGGGCAATTAGATGAAAGAGATAATCCTAGGTAGGTAGTGAGTGAGGAGACCATTTTCATACCAAGAGCACTAGCAAGTCTACTAGGTTCATGTGTGCCTTCACTGAAAATAACAGAGCTATTATCTCAATTAATCTGAAGCCCAGAAAGCAGGTTGAATGTGCCTAGCATCTCAGCAATACCATTAAAAGAATGGGCGTTGGCACGACAAAAGACTAGCAGATCATCTGCGAATAGAAGATGGGAGATAGCCCATGTTCTCTTCATAGGATGAATATAACGTGATGCTTTAGCTCTAGCCATCAGAAGAGAAAAATTTTCCATCACAAGAACGAATAGATAAGGAGATATGGGATCACCTTGCCTCAGGCCTCTATTGGACATAAATAACCCCACTGGGGACCCATCGACCAACACAGAAAAAGATGGGATTGTGATGCATTCTGAAATCCAATTTATGAATCTGAGTTGAAACCCCATTTAATGTAACTTAAATAGGATGAAATCTCTGTTGACGCTATCAAATACTTTGCAAATGTCCAATTTTAGACAAGCTCTAGCTCCCATAGGGTTACTGAAGTTACGTATTTGCTCATGAGCTAGTAGTGTACAATCAGATAGGAGTCGACCCTACCCTTAAGGAATGCAGCCTGGTTGGGTGAAATCAGTTCACTAATAACATGTTTCATCCTGCAGCAGATAATTTTACTGATGAACTTATATATTACATTATAGCATGCAATTGGCCGGTAGTCTCCTAAACCCGAGGCATTGGAATTTTTAGGCACTAGGGTAAGGAATGTATGCTTGATTTGGCACAGCATGGAACCAGATGTGAAAAAAGAGGAGACATCTGATATGACATCATTACCTGTGATGTCCCAATCATGTTGGTAAAAAATGCATTGAACCTGTCTGGGCCAGGGGCCTTGTCTTTGCCAATCTGAAAAGCAGCCTCTTTTATTTCTGTAGCAGATACAGATCTATCCATCCAATCAGTGTCCTCAGTAGTGAGTTTACATTTCGGAATAAGGTTAGGAAATACGGTCCTGTAATGATCTTGGGAGTACAACTTTTCATAGAATAAAGGGGCATCATCTCTAATTCGATCTGAATTCAAATTTCTGTCTCCATCAGAATCAATTAAGTGATTGAGATTATTTTAGCACTGTCTGGACTTCATAGTAGCGTAAAAAATTTAGAGGTTCTATCGCCCAGCTTGAGCCAATCCCGATGACTTTTTTGCCTTAAATTAGACTCATCTACATCTAGAGCATGATCGAGCTTAAAAGATGACGTTTGCTCCATCTTATGTAAAAGGGAGTTTCTTGCAAGATCTGGGTTAGACTGTATGGAGTTAATATCCTCACGGTAGCGTGCAGTGTCCATACATCCCCTATTATTTGTCACGAAGATCCTTAGTTCAGTTTTGAGCTGTTTAAGCTTGTCAACAAGGCACTTCATGGGAGAGTAGTCTTGGTTTTGCACAACCCAAGATTTTTTAACAATGTCATGATAACCATGAAAAGAACATCAAGCATTGTAGAATTCAAAAGGCTTGGGGTGAGAGGGCACCTTGGGATGGAGGTATATGATCATCAAGGAATGATCACTAGTCCCAGCATTCACATACTCCACATAAGAGTGAGGAAGAAGACGAATCCAATCCAAGTTGCACAACGTTCTATCAAGCCTAGTCGATATACGCCCTACTCCAATTCTCATTTTGCTCCAGCTATAACGATGGCCGACACTCTTCAGATCAATCAACCTACAACATCCAATGCAATTGCTGAAGTCGTCCACAACTCTTGAGTCCAACGGTCGTCTGCCAATTTTTTCATTAGAGTACATTACGCAGTTAAAATCGCCCCCCATCAACCACGGTAAGTTATTGAGGTGAGAAGAGTCAAAGACAATCTCTTTCCAACGAGATTGACGAAGCGAAGACAAGTTGAGAGCATACACAATAGTTAACCCCATAACAAATCATGTTGTGTTAGTGAGTATAACGGAGATGTTTGGCTCGATGTAGCATGAAGTTTGCAGCTCCAAATTGCTCCATCGAAAAAGATAACGATACGACCTCCGGTATGCTGCAACCTGTTATCCACACTAAACCAAGTTTTTGAGAAGCATTTTGCAATTCTCCCAGAGTTTCTTTCGTCCACTTTAGTCTCGAGTAAACAAGCTATAGACGTCCTTAGCTTACGCATCCTCTGCTTTAATTCTCCTTGCCTCGAAGAATTATTGAGGCCCCTAGTGTTCCAGATGAACACAAACATTATCACAGAGTTAGGGGAGCTCCGTGGCCTCTAGCTAGCTGTGAGCTCCGATGTGTAGCAGATGGTGACACATTTTTCCCAAGCACACTTTCTGGTTAGCATTGAGATGCCGCTGCTTTCAAGCTTTCCTGCTCATTAACCCAGCATGGGTTGGAGTATGTGAGTATTTCAGGGATATCAGCTTCGGTTGAAGCAAGGAGAAGGGAGGGTGAGACTCGGTCATTCCCCTTTGATTGCTTACCATCTGTCTCCCTGTGAGATGTTAACCCTTCCCCCAAGTTGCCTGAAGGGGCCATATGCAATATGCATGTGCCTATGTGAGATGTGTGGGTGGTTAAACTCGCATCCCCTATAGGATTGTTTCATTCATAGTCAGCCCCCACACTATTAAATTATGTTTTAGCCACATCTTTCAGAATATCAACAGTATCCTCCTCTCCCATACCTGACATTCTGGGCTCATTTGATGCCTCGGGACATGCCTTAGCTCTTCCTCTACCATCAATAACACCTAATCCCTCATTACCATCAGTAGGAGACTCCATGTCTTCTTCTAGTCCCTCGGATACGACCGTACCTGCTCCCTCATCATCGACCGTATTCATTTGGATTGAAGTGGGCTCATTAGTTGTAATACATGCTGAGCACTGTTTATCAGTATGACCAAAACAGGAGCATGTACTGCATCGAGGGGGATCTCCTTCATAATTAACATCAACCTACAGTGAAGCCCCATCATCCAATTCAACCAACACCTTTCTAGACAAAGGGTTTTTAGCTTCTACCTCAACAAGGCATCTTGCATACATTATCAAATCCAAGTTGGCTATTACACGGTCCAGGCATAAAGGCTTGCCGACAACGCTTGCAACAATATTCAGAATGTCCAAAGTCCACATAGACAGCGACAAATTATGAAGTAGGGGGAGCTCATTAGCATTGTGCTTTATTTTCTTTATGTTTACATAATGTGTGTCTTCATCAAGAAGGGGGAGATTGTTGGGTATTGGTGTTTCATACCAATGTTACGACATTATATTGTTGCTAATGTCTCTCATGTTTTAGTCTTATATTTAACACTTTAAGAATATCACTTTTGGAGACTAAATGCTTGGTGCAAGGATGGACATCAAGAGGATCAATGCTAAAGCTTGGACTCAATGGGTGCCTATACTTTGAGATGATTGGGAGCATCAATGCATCAAGGATTGTAGCCATAAACTCTAAGGAAAGCAATGTAATCTATGTATTATTTCATTTATTCCTTTTCCCTTTTGATTCTATGATTATTGTAATGCCTTGTTAGATGGACAAACTCATATAAGAATATGTAGTTTCCATCATTAGTTAGCCTTAGAATTATCATAGAAACCATCCCAATAGGTTCACCTTGCCGTAAACTCAAATTGAAGTTTTTGGCTCTCCAACAGGCGACTGATGAGGGAAAGACAAGCGACTAGGTGATTCCAGGCGCCTGGCCAGCCTTCTACAGTCGGCTGTTGTGCACAAGCTCAAGTCATAATTCTTGACTCTTTCTTGAGCTCATAGGAACATGCGACTGAAATACAAAATATAGGCGCGTGTCTTCCATCAGGCGCATGTACATTGTTCTACAGTCTTCTGTATGCCAAAGTGCGTAACTTGCATTTTTTGGCATTTATCCACCTTGTGTGATAGCCGACTGATTCAGAGCTTACAGTCGACTGTATTTTCACAAGCACCTGTACTTTGGTCATCAGTTGTCTGTATACATATAGTGCGTAAGTTGCATTTTCCGGCTTCATTTCCATCGCCTGCAGGAGGCACCGACGAAGGATATTCAGGCGCCTGCCCATTGTACGTGCTCCTGTGTAGTATTCTACAGTCGCCTGTCCTGGCTCAGATTATAGCCTTTGGGATTTTTATAGCCGTTAACTAGTCGACTGTCTGTTATTCATCAGTCGACTGTCTGTGCCGTAAATTGCCAAAATAGTGCCATTGCAGATTTTCTGTTTTGGTCTTTTTGCTTGGGTTTGATCGTTCCTTTGGGCTTCATATATAGGAGAGGGCTGAGTTCATTAGAACTTCTTGGAACTATTGAAGATCATTTTAAGAATCATTAAGCCACTCTCAAACTCTCTCATTTTCCTCTCATGAGCATTTCTCTTTTCATGCATTGAAGCTTAGCTCAATGGAAATCATCAAAGTGCAATTAAGCTAAATCTCAAGCATTTGGTCATTCTCTTCCATGCCTTCATATTCATATAAGTAAGTTCATCTCAAGGCATATGTAAGAGTTCTTTGTGGGAGTTGGTTAATCTCTTTGTGGGAGTTACTCTCTTTGTGGGTTTGGTGTCCTAGTGTAGGACTAACCCTAATTCTCTGCGTGAGTTTGTAATTCTCGATGTGGGAATTTGACCCTTGTGTAGGGTTGGTTGGATTCTTGTGTAGGACAAAATCCTCTAATCTCTGTGTGAGATTGTATTCACCACCTTGTGTAGGATTATAGTGAATATTTGGTGTGGCTGGATGTACCCAAGTTTGGAGAACCAGGGTAAATTCTTGTGTTTGTGTTTGGATTGATTGTGTTGATTATTTCCTCTTGCATTTATTATTCCGCATTTGCAAGTTAAATTTTAATTGCACAATTTATTGTCATTACTCTATTTATCGCCACTCTAGAGTGTTTGTTGTTAGTATTGCAACGGTCCTTACAAAAAGAAACACCTTTCACCAATGTAGAAAATGCAAAAGTTTTTAAGGTTATGTTTATGTAAAACAAATGATTCAATCTTAGATAGCATGGACAAGAACTTTGGGTTACGAACAAATCTAAAACCCCTTGAAATTAAAATATGTGCCTAATGTCACAACCATGTTGGATTTTGAGGTGTGAGTTTTTAAGGTAGGCTTCCTCGAGTTCGGGTTCTCTTCGAAATTTCTAAAATAAATGAGCTAGGGTATGGAGCTTGTGATGTGGAGGCTTTCTTTTATTGTGACCTAGCTCTCTTATGCATCTTGAAATAGTGTATGTGTGCTAATGCAACCTTGAAATAATCTAAAATGATGCACAACTAAAATGATGCAATACATAGCCTCTAAGCAAGAGAGGTTGAGAATTTATAAGCAGAAGTTGAGAATTGAGCAAGAAAATCCTTGATTCCTCTAAAAATCTGAGAAATTACTTTGAATGAAGAAATGGGCGGGAAAATTTTTTGGTTTTGCTCTTGATTTGGGGAAGACGGAGCAAATGAAAGAGTGTTGGGGTTTTATGAATATAGGAACTAATCTTAGCCAAGGATGAGAAATTGAGGGCTAGGATTAGATCTCCTAATGGGTAAAAACTAAGTTGAATCCAAAACAGATCACAAAATTGCGAATTCTGAAAACGCAGCCACTAGTCAACTATAGCATAACCACTAGTTGACTATCTGGTCACTAGTCGACTAGTGGTACTCTGGGCGACTAGTTTTAGCTTGTGTAAACCAATGTGATCGCTCTGTAGTAGTCGACTAATATAGGACAACCAGTCGATTAGGTGCTGAAAAATCACTAAATCAATTAAAACTCAACTCTAAATCAAGTTAAGACGGACAAAATTAGTTGTTAAGTCTTTTAATCTTAATTAAACACACAATCAAGCAATCAAGCATTCTTAATGAATCCTATTATTTTGAGATACCAAGGGTTGTGTGTAGGTATCTCACTTAGTAATTTCCTAAGTTAATTTAATTTGGAAACCACATCCAATTGTGGTTTTCATTTCCATCTTTTACATACTTGTGATTAGGTGAATAATGAACATCTTTTAGAAAATTGTTAACATATTCGGTTTTCAATTTATTATTTAAGCCTTTTGGAATCCAAGTTTTAAGCATAATTAAGTTTTTAATTATATCCTAACCTTTTGAGATCCTATTAAGAGAACTAGGTTTTTCTTCTCACTTATTAAACTTTATTATATTAGAGAGCAAATTATTATACTTGATTTTTTATTTTCTATCTCATTACCTAGATTATCTATCCTATTATTCATATTTTTACAATCATTCACTAGATTTTTATTTTCTTCACGACCCGTTCTCCCAAATACGCAAAAATACATACATTCCTGGGTATTGGTATGGAACGAAGTGAGACAAGGCCGCAATAGTATTCACCCAAGGCTTTGACCCCTTGACTCCAAATACTACTAAGCGTAAATCGTGATTTATAGAAATTTTCACATGCCACTACGAGACACTGGAGTAGTACAGGTAAGGACACATAAAATGTGCACCAACACAGAATAATCCACGGACAACTATATGATCACCAAAACATTAATATACATTAAGTTAAGAGAGTACATATTTACATACATCAGTTGTATCGAGTACAAAAGGGATAATTAGCAGAATTTCCCAAACCCACAAAATAAATGTGTCACGCCCCGCTTCCCAAAATGGACGGAAGCGAAACGTGACGAGGCCCGCTTAGGCCAGAGCTTTAGAAGCTCGGACCCAATAAGCGTCTGTAGAGGTACCATTTTAAACGATTTTCAGGTTCTTGCATTTTTATAGTTCGAAACAACAAAAGTACAGAAAAGAAAATGCATTCATTAAATTAGAGATATGATATCCAACAAGTACAAAGTCTAAAAAGAAGCCTATGCATGGCAACAAACTATCTAAAGAAAACTGAAAGTAGTAACCTCTGAAAGCGGCGACTAAAAGACCTCAAGGCCTGGTCCTCGTCAGGCACGTGCTCTGATGACGACGTCCTCGGCTCCACGTACTCCAGCGAGTCTGCCTCGTCCACGAACTCTGGCTAAATACCTGACGTACAGCACCCAAGGAAAAGGAACTGTACGTCAGGTAAAGTCTACAAGAAGGGTTAGACTTTACTGCAAGTGCACCGAACTTTAAACAACGGTTTACTGGTTGATTAGCATGCTGAGGTTCTTTTACACAACAATTTACTGGTTGATTAACATGCTGAGGTTATAACAGGGTAACAGGACAAGGAGTAACGCAGCAGGAAAGTAAAACGGGACAAGTAGTAGTCGTAGCGTGTGCTACCAACTACGGGACTAGCCTACAGGTGTCAAGACAAGACGTGACGTGACGGAAACAAGGCAGGACAAGACAAGTGAGACACGAAAGGGTTCACGCCTTACGGTCCGAGGGGGATCAGACCCTCTTACCGTGCGCACGCTCAACCCAACCCCAAACCCCACGACAAGACAAGACAAGATATCCGTACAAGGGATCACTCGCTCTAGCTTGGCGAGTGCCCTATTGCCCGCAGGCTGAGAATCCGTACAAGGGATCACTCTCTCTAGCTTGGAGAGTGCCCTATTGCCCTCGGGCTGTGTATCCGTACAAGGGATCACTCTCTCAACTTGGAGAGTGCCCTATTGCCCGCAGGCTGTGAGTCTGTACAAGGGATCACTCGGCGAGTGCCCTATTGCCCAGCGGGCTGTGCAAGACGGGACGGGACGTGACAAGACGGGAAGGGTTATTCTAGGGTGTCCACACACACGCACACACATGATAGCCCTACAGCATGAAAAAGTTGTTGTCAGGCTCAGACTTCGTCGTCAAGTCTGAGCCGTCAGGAGTCGTCCCAGACGTTATCATTTCACGTCCGGTTCTATACATTCACAGTCTAACAGTTCTAGCAACCTAAGACCAAAGCACGGTCAAAAACGCAAGTGGGTACACTTGCCTGAAATGGCGAGTGTGTCGTCCTCTCGAAGCGTCTCGTCCAAGCGTCTCGTCCAAGCGTCTCGTCCGCAGAAGTCCGTCTGAAATATCGCCACGGCGACGATGTCAGGTCTCAAATTCATCAAGTCCTATTAGGTTTTGTTTCTAGGTTTTCGGGACTATCCTATTCGTCAAAAGTCACTTTTTGATGTATCAACCTAATCGACGATCTATCCTATGTGCACAGTCAAATTAGTCCGTTCGTCGATTTTCTATGTTCGTACAACGTTTTACAGGAGCTGAAAATTAAATTTAGTTCAAGTTGACGGTTTTTAGTTTAGGGTTCAGTCAGCTATTGTGGGGGTTTCTACGAGTTTCGGGGGACCAACCTGAACCGGAGTTTGCCGTAGAATGGATGTCGTGTCTGATCGGAGCACTCCACAGCTTCAGATCTGGTCCTCGCACGATTCTCCAAAAGTCCAAACTTGCGACAAAGGCCTACGACGTGTCGCAACGTCGTAGACGGCAAATCCGCGAAGTAGCACGTCCAAGTGGGGCCCACAGCAGTGCTAGGGGTCCAAGGGGGCCCACAACACCTCAGGAGCACTTGGGGGGCCCACCACAGAAGTTGGTGTGGGAGAAATGATGTTGCGACGAAGTTGGGTCGGTCGGACTTGGTCGGTGCGGGGGTTCCTCTCGGTCAGACCGAGAGGGGCTCTCGGTCGTGCACTGAGCAGCGCAGCGGGGTCGGTTGCAGCGGGGGTGCGAGGAGAACCGTCGGTCTGACCGACAGATCCCATCGGTCGCAGCGGGCGGGCCACGTTGCAACGTTGCAACTTGCAACGAGGCGGAGCGGAGAGCGGGTGCGGGGCGGCCTCTCGGTCGCTGCGGGCGGACCCATCGGTCGGGCGCTAGGGCGATGCGGAGCGGTGCAGCGGAGCGGCCAAGCGGCTGTTCTCTCGGTCAGACCGAGAGAAGGCCTCGGTCGGAGCGGGCGACAGCGGGGGGGGGGGGGGGGGCGATGCAGCGGGCGCTGCAAGCGGCGATGCGGGGGCTTGCTCCGGTCGTGCGCTGAGATTTGCGGGGGTGGCCGTCGGTCGTGCACGTTGCGATCGTCGCAACGTTGCGACGAAGCTTTAGAAGATGAAACGGCGGCTAGGGTTTTGAGCAATGACGAAAATACTTTACCTAGGGCTAACTTAAATAGGTTAGAGCTAGGTTTAGGGTTTGGGTTCGGAAAAATATTATTAAAATAATTTAAAATAATTAATTTACTTAAAAATTACACTCCTCTCCCTCACACGAAATTGGGGCGGCCAAAAATTCTGAAAATTTGCCAGAAAATTCTTTAATACGTTATTATTATATAGTAATTTTATTGTAATTAAAACTTTTATAAAATAGGTTTTAAAATTATTTAAAGTTTTCATAAAAAAATAGAAAATAGGTCAAATTAAGTCCAAAAATTATAAAATAATTCTGGTGTGTTCTAGAAGACTAAAGAAAGATAGTGGAGAAGACGGATCTTCATTTTGATGTCGAGAGACGAAACTAAAATTCGTAACGTCTCGCATCAAAACAGAAAGTCGCGACGTCACGTCAAATAAGTTAGTATCGCAGAAGAACGACTCGAGATATGTCGTTCCAAAGTCGTTTCGCAATCTAATACTTTCAGAGACGATCACGACGACATATCACACAAAAACGTTCAAAAACAAATAAAGTCTAAAATAAACACGTGCACGATCAAAAGCACGTGCACAAAGAAGGTACGTTAGAAACAGGCCGTTACAAACTGTGTCCACACATCATTACAACACACTCCTTAAAATACCACTGGGAGCCCAACTCCATGAAGTCGCCCTCCGATGGCTCCACCTCTACCTCGAAACTCGGGGTAATCTCCTAGATAGAGTCTTGCTCCGCCATCTCTATTTCTAGTCCTGAGAAAAAGGAGGAGGGACACGTTAATGCGTGCACAGTAAGAAACTAACCACACTAGGTAGAGGGCCAGTATCAGAACTGTTCTACCTAACTAAGAGTCTGGCTACTGGTGATGATCATGGCAACAGATAAATGCATAAAAGTAAAGCAGAAATATCACAGGTATGTACTGAGCGTAAGAGAAACGTACTGCAATGATAATATGCATAAAGAGAAGCAAACAACAGTAACTGAACATCCACATGTGATAATTCAAGGAAATTTATAAAACATTATTCTTCAAAGTTTTTAGTTATAATTGTGATTTGGAAACTCAGGTAAAACGTAGGTCATATAAAACTGGACTTCACCCAGGGCAGGTGACAATGTGGTTACCCGCCAGCGAACATAAGCACTGTGACAAATAGTGCCTCTCGTAACTCCCCCTGTCGGAAGTGAGCTGGGTGTTACTTGAACTACCTCATGGTGCATCATGAGTATACCATATTCCTCTCTAACCTAGTCCACTCCCCCTGTCGGCTGCTGGGAGTGCGAGCGAGAAATATATTTACAGTCCAGTCCCCAAGCCAGTATTTTATACGTGTTTCCCCTTACCCAAAGTCTGGAATCTCACCTACCTCAAGGTTGACCGAGATTTCCAGGTTCTTATTATGCTTGGAGTCCTCACTCTCAATTATGGAACAAATCCATCATTTATTCATTTCCATGGTCTCATTTCCCGCATTCACATCTTTTCATTTCTTTAATAAAACATCACACGATCCCACCATTGCCAATTAATACATCAAACCCTGATTATACCGCCATTAACAATTCACAACCACATGGAAAATTACATCCCATAAGATACACGATTCTTATCATTAAACATAGCATGTGAGCATGGACTTTGGTATAGACCTAAACTAACATATTAACATGAAATGGCATATTGGCATATTGGCATAAAATGGCGTACCATATACCAACATATTAATCTGATTACGTGGAATGGCATACAAGCATAGATTGACATGCTAACATACTAACAACTAACATATTAACATAATGAAGCTATCATAGGTGATATGCTACTAGTTAAACATAATGAAGCTAGCAGATGTGACATGCTACAAGCTAAACATGTAAACATAGTGAAGCTAACATTGTGTCATGCTACAAGTTAAACATAATGAGGCTAGTGACGCACATGAAACCTACACCTAGATTCCACCCGGCGGTGTCACGATCGCTAGGCGTGGTATGGCCCCTAGGTGTCAATTCAGGGCTCTATCCGCAAGAGGACGGTGTCAAGTTGTAGTATAAAATATATCGAATCCGATAGGGACGGTGACAGTGTATTTGGGTTCTCAGTTAACTTCTATATCTCGAAGTGAGATAGCTATTGGGTTGAGAGAATTGGTTGTTGTGTTGTTATTGTTTTAATAATAAAAAGGATTATGGCGTTAGGAATCACCGCTAAGATCGTCGGTGATCAATGTTGGAATAGAATCCTTACATTGCATTAGGGTTAGGGGATTAATCTCCCAATTTGTACCACTCTTCTGGGTTAGATGTAACGACCGGTTTTTTTTATCGATACAATTTATCTGCTTTTCTCTCGCGTATATTCTTTTTCCCGTATCCGTTGTTAGGCGTTGTATCTGTATTTCTTCCATGTGTTTATTCTTCTTCCTATCTGTAGTGGTAACATATCACATCCCGTACCGGTTTCTTTTCCATACTTATTATTATTATTACTGTTATTACCCTTTCTAGTAGATTAATTTAAAAGTCTCTTATTAAAATTTGTTTTAAATTTTTGATTCAAAATTCGAAATTCAAATTTCAAAACACTAATGAGCTTTCCTTTTTAAACCTATTTATTAGCTCTAAATTCTCCTAATTAAACCCATTTAATCCCGTTAATAATCCTTCAAATTCCATTCCTAATTAAACTCTAGCCATTCTGGACCCAAGCCGAATCATCACACACGCACACAGCACTTAAAGCAAACAAAAAAAGGGGGAGGAGAAAACAAACCTAAAACTATGGCCTAGCTACACGTGCATCCATTCAAACCCACACACAACTATATTATAATGAACCCTAGGCTGAGATTCATTCGCATGCTGCCTTCACTTTCCCCCCACAACTAATTTTATAACACCTAAGGCTAGTTATAGGACCCTAGGGTACCCTTCAACCCTACCTTCTCATATGAAAACCTAGGAGACCTACCCGTATTGAAAACAGCATGGCCTAAAGCCCCTAACCCCATCTCACGTGCTCCCCCTAGGCTACAACCCTATTATTATCTTATAACCCTAGTAAACAGCAACCTACTAACCTATCTCCTTATATTATAAAACCCTAGGGTATTTTTCTCCTAGCCTCCCCCTACTCAAGTCAGCCGCCCCCACCTGTATTCTCCCTCTCCACACAAACCGCCGACAGCAAACCCCCATAGGCCGGCCTTTCCCCTCCACGCCGCGGCCACCACCAACCCAAACCCCCCCTCTCCTTCATCCCCTACGCCTGCTCCTCTCCCCACAGAGCTGCCGAGAACCCCCTCACAAGGCCGCAGCCTCCATCTCCTCCCCCTCGCAGCCACCACCCATAGCCGGCCTCTCACCTCCAAGCAAAACAACCCGCAACAACACCCACAGCATCCGAGCTCCCCCATTTTCCTCCCACAGCCTGCACCACACCCATCTCCATCTCCACGACCACAACAAACACCCCCTCAGATCCGCAACACCCCCTCAAGGCCGAGTACTTCTCCTTCTTCTTCTTCTTCTCCTTCTTCTTCTTCTATCAACCCGCAACAGGCCAAGCCCCCTTCATCCGCAGCCAGGCCGAAACCAACTCTTCACTACAGCCCCTCGCAGCCGCAGCAAGTCTCACATCCACAGAGCACTCACGCACAGGCAGTGTGTGCGTTGACAGCTCCGGATCTGACGAGAACGCTCCACCCGACGCTCGACGCTAGTTGTTTCAGAGTTTTCACGCGTCGCCACTGCCCGTTGACGTCAACCGATCCCTCGCTACACTTCAGGTTGGTAGATCTACCCCTATAACTCTCAACCCACACCGTAAAGTAGAAAACTTAATAAAACTGGGTGATTAGACGTCGTAGGAGTACTTTTGAAATCTGACCTAAACTGAAAAACACAGTTTTTGATTTTATACTCTGCCAAAATAGCGAACCAAACCCTCCACGGCGTAGTACTCGTCGAGACGTTTCCAACGACACCAAGAACGTCAAAAACAGGCGAGTATATGATTTGTTATGATTTTTAGAAGTTTCGGCACGTTTACGCCGCCTTCATGTATTGCTGGATAACTTAAAATTGTGACGTGAAATGACGTAGGATAGTGACACAATAATGACCAGGACAAAATTTGGGATCTAACGGTATATCATACGATATATCCCCATTTTAAACACTAAGAGAAAAAAATCGTTTCTGTAGCAAGTTGAACAAAAAGGACGTATTCGTCATTATTTGAAATTACGGAAACGGTCGTTCGACCCGCTTCCGCTTTATAGAACTGTCACCATAAAACTTTAATATCGTTAACAGTAAAATTCAGTGAGTCCTGACATGTTTAACAATATGGACATCGTGAAATCGTGCGCCTCGAAGGCTGTATCGTGATATCGTGATGTCGTGTGAGTCGACTAGGCCGGCTCGTGTTCCGGTAAAACTTTTGGGTGGGGTTAGGGTTGAGCGACCACTAGGCGTATGAAAGGTACTCTCCTCAAGAGCACCACCCGCACACGGTGGGTTAGCGTCAATCACGGTAAGCCCCCGTGAGAGGAACGACCTTCTCATCACGACCTACAGCCGTGAACCCAAGATTAGAATGCTAACACTTGACATGAAAACTTGAACGCTAACTTGGTCATCTTGAAATTGAAATGCTAACGAACTCAGAGAATCTTAATTTTAAACTTGAAACCGTCTAGAAATGCATGCTAGGATTGTCTGCTTCCGTAAATTGTTATTGTTAAATTGCAGCAGTCACTTTTCTTAAATTATTTATGCTTATAAAATTCATATATCTGTCATATACTTCGCCTTGGGATGCTAACTCTTCTTGCAAACCCCTAGCTGACATACATTCATGTTTGTGGATGTATGTCAGGTTCAGAGCTTGAGTACCAGGAGGACCAGTACGAGACGCCAGAGTTGGAGAGTCAGGAGTTCATACCTGACGCCGTGCCTCTCCCAGCAGAGGACTAGTGGACCCCGATACTTTACTGCTTTCCTAGTTTCCTTTTCAGTCGTCGTAGTTACTTTCGTGTACGTTCTTTTCTTATTGCTACTTTTAGCCCAGCTGTGGCTTGTTAAACTCTGTGTACGAACATTATTTCTGGATGTGGCTTTATCTTTTCTGGATGTGTTTCTGATTGTTCTGAATGGTAGTTGCAAGGACCTCATCTGTGTTTTATCACAGACGCTTATTAAACTCGAGCTTCATCGCTCCAGTTCAAGCGGATCGCGTAACGCTCTCGCTTCCGGTGTCTTTTGGGAAGCGGGGCGTTACAGGTTTTAGTGGTGGCCCATGCAGGTCTGCAACTGTGAAATTCAGGACAATGAGAACACTTTTCATTAGCTAAAACACCCAGAATTAGTTCGTATGTAAAATTACTCGAATGCCTAGTCTCAGCACGATAGGAAACCCAATACCAGGATGACAGGAATAGATAGACGCTTGTGCTCGTTAGTTAGACACCATTGCCACGTCTTAGTATTATCATCTTGAGAGTCACCCTATCGATTAATTGTCCAGCTCTGACTTTGTTAGAATTTTAAGTTTGTTAGTCGTTCGCTTAGATTCGTCGAATCTAGGGCCCAACCGAACGTAGCGATCGTCGCATCCGTGCAAGCCGAACCTGAGACGCCTGCAATGGGTAGACTTTGAAGCATAGAATATTCCAGACCTATAGATAAGATCTCGACCTCGACCATCAACGTACCTTACTCGGTTTCCCTATCGCAGTTTAGTTCGTTGTAGAACCTTAGTGCTAAACCTTAGTCGACCCGATGATTATTGCTCCCCTGATTTTATTATTTCGTAAACATTACACTTCCATATTAATGATCGTAGAAAGTCATCGTAGCATATTCACGGAGTTGCTTCTTAGTCATCCTTTCATTTCGATCGTCGAACCTGATCCTTGTCCTCGATTCACTTTAACTCTCCAGATCCGCCATCTTTAACCCTGAACCCCTCCTTCTAAAAAGTATTTCGATACTTCATTTATTGAATTCTTCGCCAAGTTTAAAATTCCTGCGAAAACCTTTACTTAGATCCTCTACACTTCAGTCGACTTAAACCCAATCTTGATTATGAAACTCTTTTGATGCGATCTTTAACTACTATCTTATAACGATTTCCTCACATCCACCTTCGCTCTTCTATTTCACCTAACTACTCTATTTTCCTCAGGCAATGAACTTTTTAAAATCTTATTCCTAAGTCGCTAGTTCCAATGTCACCTCCTTTAATGTATTTCGAAGCGGTCATTGATTCATACTTTTAAAATACTTTCCTAAGTTAAATAGAACTTCAAAATCCGGTGTGTTAGTTTTATAATCATTGTCTTCAAATATTTTAAGAAAAGAAAATTTTCTGTTTTCTTTTTACAAGCCTACTTTTCATTTGCAAAACGAGCACTACGACACTATACACATATTACTCTTCACATATTATTTGACTGATCACATTTTACGTTTTAATTCCTACCGTATGCTCACTATTTTACGTAAGTTATGACGATATCGTTATTCTTATACACGTCTTTTATCTTCTTACTCTTGTTCATAAATATTTTATGTCACCAACCAAACTAACCTCTTATCCATGCCACATTCGAAACCGTCCATCGCAACAGTGATTCGTTGCATCATCCAACTCTGAATCCTTCACCTTTGCTTAGTTGTCACATTAGTGCTTATCTTTGCTTATGTCAGCTTTAGTTAAGTATAGTGGGACCATTAGCTTGATTGTGGGGTTGTGGTGCATGTATATAGATAGTGAGTGTGAACCCGTGTGTGCGAATCTCTATATATCACCCATGTATGAGTGTGCTTACACTTGGTATATTATTATGGCGTGCTTATCTGTTGTGTTGTATGTGCATGTACGGTAAGTGCGATACATATGTATATAGTCGAGTGTAGAGTAGTAAGTGTTATATTTATACTTGGGCGAGTGATTGGCTATATCACTATGAGAATATCCGAACGTATTAGATTTAGTATTGGTTAATCACTAGGAGTATATATACCTTAGTCGTACTTGTTAATAATTGTAATTATACGCTGATACAGTGATGAGCATGTTAGGTACAATGGTTGTGTGTGTAGATTTATTGTGTGATTTGCGTGTTAGTATGTATGGCATGTACTCACGCGTATATATGTATGTGATTAGTTATAGGTATGTCTGTATATCTATTCTATAAAATAGGGATGTTATCATGGGTTTTTGGACAAGAGTTTTTGATAAGAGAAATTGGATAAGGGTTTGAATTGTATTTTGGGGTATATAAATGAGGGATGTTATAATGAGATATGGATAAGAGAAATTAGATAAGAGAAATTGGATAAAGGGTTGAGTTGTATTTAGGGTATAAAAATGAGGGATGTTATATGAGTTATTGGATAAGAGATATTGGATATGAGAAATTGGATAAGAGTTTGAGTTGTAATTTTGAAATTTGGGGGAAAATTTTGAATTTTAGTGTGAAACCCAATGGAAGAAACTGAAATATTTCGAAATTTAAGGGGGAAACAATGTTTCACGTGTCCTCCATTTTGGGGAAATAAAAAAGAACATGCCCTTCATTTTGAAAACAAAATTGCTCAGAGGAGCTCCGCAGCCTCGCCCCTCTCCTCCTGGCACGCTGGCAACCGCACCCCCTACGAAAATCCATCAAAATCTTCAGCACGACACGATGATCTCCATAGAGGTGGTGGGCACGATGATCGAGATGGCCGACGTTTCAGGGAACGCCCTCGACACCGCCGCGAGAGGAGGACGTTGGCCGACGGTGAGGTGAGCATTTCTTCTCTTTTACCTCCATCAATCCTATCCTCAAACGTCAAGGCTCTCCACTCTCTCTTCTCACCAAATCTTTCACCATAACCCGCGCAGGTGATCTCACCGACGTCCGCCAGCTTTTCGACTGAATGCCCCACCGAGACATCATCTCTTTCCAAGAAACTGTTCGAAGCTGCAAATCATTTTGAATACTCTAATGTTGTGATCAACTTTGCAGTGTTCCCATCCCTCTAGGGTGGTCCCCACAATCACCAGATTGGTGCTCTTGCTGTGGCCTTGAAGCAAGCTTAGTTCATGTTATGTTCAGGTTGACTACAAAATTCTGAACAAAAACAGGTTGCTATTTAAAAAAACAAAAACATGTTGCTATTTAAAAAAACAAAAACATGTTGCTATTTAGTTCATGTTATGTTGCTATTTGTTCATGTTCTCATGTTTTGTTTCAGGTTGACCACCAAATGGTATTTGTTAAACAAAAACAGGTTGCCAACATAAGACTTTTGTTCCCAATTTTTCTCAGGTTGCCATCATAAGGATGCTGACTTAATGTTAGCAACATAAGTCTCGATACTGAGATCAGCAACCCGTTTTGATATTGACTTGATGTTGCCAACATAAGAATGCCAACAAAAAACCTGACTTAATTTTGCCAACAAAAAACTTGACTTGATGTTGGCAACAAATAGGTTGCCAACAAGTTTCCAACAAAAGACATAAGTATGCCGATCTCAGTTTGCCATTTTTCTCAAATTATCTAAGAAACCATCCTTATGTTATCAACTAGAACCATTAACTTCAAAGGTTGGTTCTGATACTGCCATTTCATGCCATATATCTGGTTGAAGTTTGGTGGTAATCATCAATGAGAGCCCAAAAACATTGATTGGCAAACTATATCCTGAAACAATAAAGAATGAGAAGCCAATGTTAGCTTAAGAAGTAGGGCATATTTGTGCGTCTTCAGTGCAGAGAGTCCTACACATACTTTCATATCTGTGTTTAGTCATAATATCCTTCTATAACCAAATTTGATATACAACGAAAACCTTTAATATTGGGACCAGGACAGCTACTATTTGCTATGATATTCAGAATTCCAATTGATCAGTTTCATTATTTTTTATGTTTATTTTGTTGTTTATTTTGATTTAATAAGAATTATGCTATTTCAAAGTAATTCACTGTATAATTTTGTTTATATGGATATTGTCATTGTAATTATGTTGTTTATTTGGAGATTAGCATTTAAATTTTTTTAGAGAAATTCACTGCTGTTTTAGAGTAATTCCAGGAACCTCAATTTTGTTATGAGATATTACAAGATAAATGTATGTGAAAACACTGACATGAGCTTCTTTGATTCATAATAAAAACATTTTTTTTTAATTTTTCGATGAAGTTATGAGATGTTTCTTTTCATTTCTAATTAATTAATGTTTATTTAGATCCATGATCACTTCTTCACTTAATTCATTCAATATTTTTGTGGTATTTTCATTTTCTTTTGTAGCTGAATGTGTGAAGATATGTCTCGCCCCCCTCTCATCCCTTCTTGGAAGCTCAACGTTGACCTGAGATAAAGGTATGTGAAAACCCGACTTGGGCCCCATTGATTCTTCATGAAAACATCTTTTTTTTCAATTTTTTGATGACTTTATGAGATGGGTCTTTTCATTTTCACTTAATTAATGTTTCTTTAGATCCATGATCACTTTTTCACTTAATTCTAAGAATTTGCTTAGGACCCACCCTTTGAAGATTCATGAATTTTGGTGTTTTGTTTATAAGAATGTGTTAAACATGGGTTTTTGCTTGCATATCCATCAAATATGGAATCCCTTTTTGTAGAGATGAGTTGTGCTTTTAGGAGGCTGATTGTGAAACTACTGGTAATTGGGGTTGAGATGGGGTTTATAATTATGATTTTTTCAACCCTTGATATATATATATATATATATATGGAAAGTTTCTTTTGAGAATTCACTCTTGGTCTTTTGTCAAAGTGTAGTTTTTTTACTTGAAATTAATCTTTTTTATAGCAACAATAGATTTTAGAATAGATAACGAAAGCATAATTTGGTGCTAAGGTTATGATAAGAAAAATATGCCATGCTTGAAAAACTTATAATTCATAGCTGTTGATATGTCAATTATAATTTTATTACATATTTCACATCTTAGCTGTTTTATTCCCAAAGGTTCCCCTAGAAATTTGACCGATTTCGTCTATATGATGGGTTGGAGTTCATAACAAGAACTGCTAAAATTTTTTACATAAACCACGGCTAAGATTAGCAATTAAACTCCTTAACACCTGTGGGACTGAGCACTCCGTCAATCCAAACTATGGATAGCAACCAAAAAGTACCATGGATGTTGTGCCTGAAATTTATGCATATTAACTACCAATAAGGATCATTTACACTGAAATAAGCCAAAGCTTTTCTCTTAAGCTTTGTGAAGGGTAAATTACAAAATGAATAAGAAGAGATATTACCAGCAAGGATCTTAGAGTCCGATCTTAGCTTTGATACTTTTATTCGTTTTTAGATCTCATCTGTAACATGATCTCAATTTTTTGTGCTTTCAGCTTTGATTTTGATTTTTTTTATTCGTTTTGATTACCGATCAAGATCCCTTACATTGAGATAATGCACAGAGAAGAAGACACGACATTAGCTTGGTAAATGATCGAGAGAAGAAATCAAATAACTGATTTCAGGAAAGATTCTACGAGGTATGCGGTAAAACTTTAATCTTAAGTTTTGAATTTATCTTAGTTTTTGAAGTTCAATACTTGGGGAAGTCTGGATCTTAGTTTTCGAAGTTCAATACCAGGTTAAATCCTTTGCATTTTATTCTCATAGCAATTATTAAGAGGATATAGGGATAAAAATTGCATTTTTGGTCATCCTTTCTTGACTTTACGTTATATGTCAAATTCTAACTTGATATTATTGTTATGCATCTTTCTCCACCTCTTGCATAGGAAATTTTCTCATGGTTACTAATTAAACCGGTATCGCACATGTAATGCATATGTTTCTATGACATCACAAAGAAGAATTTGATGATAAATATGGGAACATTATGCAAAATTTTAATGGGATTCATATGCTCTAGAGTAAAAAGAACATACAGTCATGTACTTGGATCTAAAAAAATTTACATTGCTCGCAAGATATGTCATATCTTGCTGCTGATTCCAAGTGTTCATGATGCAACAGCAATGCAAAGCATATTAACTAATTTAACTGGAGAAATACCTGACCCTGATGACCCATGTAGGTTTTAATGTGTGTATGAGATTATCAGCAAACATACACCACTTGAACTCTTGACAAAATGGGTAGAGTTTAAACATCGACATAATCTTGATGCTTCGTTACATTGACTGCTGATAATCACTGAATATAACCGATTTCGGGTGCACGCCACATATAATTATTCGTCGGTGATTAAAAAGTTGGCAGGAGCATGTTTCAAAACTGAAGTGAAATGGAAGTCCAAAAGAATCATGTTCCCAATGAAAATGGAAGTCCAAAACTGATGTGAAAGTGAAAGTGAAAGTTTGCAGGAGCATTTTTTGATTTGAATCTATTTTTCTCATGAACATTGATGCAACAGCCTAAAAATTAGGGGTTTTTAATGTTTAGTAGTCTATGATTTGTTTAGTCTATAAGAGAAGATAAACAATAATATAGTCTTATATTGGTACAATTAGTAAACTGTGTAAAGTGCCATTTCAGTTTTTAAATTTTCCCATTTTTTCTTCAAATTTACAGATTGGCTGGAACTGAAGGAGAGGATGGCGCTTCTCGAAATAGAGCCTCGAGAACTTAAGTTCGCATGTGAGTATATGTTTACTCATGTTCTATTTTCATGTTTCTAGCACAAAATTGTGAGTGTGAATGATGCTGACAATAATTTTTTTGGTTTATATTGAATGATCGAAACAAATTTTAGACGAGTTGGGTTGAACTGTGTTATTTGGGTTGCACCTGCCTGCAGCTGTGGCATAAGGTTGTCCTTCAGATATGGCTGAATATTAGACCAAGAGACTCAGATTGTAGTGTCGATGAAGGCGATACAACAGAGATCGAATGGGAATTTGAAGGTAGCAACACAATAAATTCATGGTTTTTCTAATTTTTTATGTAATTTATTTGAAGGGGGTTTCTTTATATTTAGCCTCTTCCTTTGTAATAGGAGTTTTTATTTGTTTGATTAAGAATTCAACTGCGTTTCTCTCTATTTTGCGTTTTTGTAGAGGTTTTTGATTTTGTGTGCAGTCTTGCAGATGGGTTGTTTGATGATTTTATTAAATGAATTCTGTTTTAAACAAATTTCTACAGAGATGTGTCGTCGGGAGCGACAAATGTGTGAGCAGGAGAGGAGATTTGCAGGACTTGGGTCTGAATCATATGGAAATCTGTTTAATTTGTGGATTGTTTTTAGTTTTGACTAATGTATTTTTATACATGACATAATTTATTCTTGAATATTTAGCACAAAAGGTACCCTCATTTGATAAAAATTAGATATAACATCAATTAAGGTTAAAATGAGTAAAATTGTATAAACTATTTTATCATCAAAATGGTTGTTGATGGGAGAAAATAGTCCAACCCCTGAGAGATGGGAGACATGGATTTCTTATCATTGTTACCTGGGAGAGAAATCATGCTATCATAATCAAAGTTAGATCCTTTAATTGGATTTATGCATGTGACATTATTTATCGAAAACTTTTATGAGCAGCATGTTTTCTAGCTCTTATTTGACTGCTCATAGATCATGCAAAGAAATACCTGCCACTTATTTGAATGCTGGTTTGAATTTCTCTCTAATTTGGGGTTGTGTTTTGAGTTAGAGGTTCTGTTTAAATTAATGTGTTTATGATGTGGAGGATTTGGGGATTTGTTGACAGGATGATTCATATATGGATAGTACCAAATCTGAATTATAAAGAAAGGATATGTGTAACATATGCAATCTTTCAAAAGTGGCAGTCAACCCCATTCTTGCAAATTATGTGAAATATTTGCATATGCAAGATCAAGTACATCATCATGAATAAGGTTCTTGCAAGATCCTCTGAGTATGAACATATCGTTGCCACTGCAATTTGTTGTTTATACCTATGTGGTCATTATGAAGAAGGAGAGAAGACAATATATCCCAGAACATCAATTGGACCAAATCCAGCATATACTCCATTTGACACCAAGTTTAAGCCTGCGTGCCCCATCATGAACCCAAGTTTAAGCCTGTGTGCCCCATTTGCTTCCTTTATGTGGTTAGTATGTAGGAGAAAGTGCAGGTTGACTGCATCCACTATTACCTATATCATTTCTTTATAATTCAGATCTGGTGTTCAGTTATTTAATTAGACCTTCATTTAATTAAATGCATCACCTTTACATTTTGAGCATCGAGTAGTTCCCAAGTAGGCTGAGAGATCTGGTGGTCGATGACGATGTCACCTGATTAAAGATTCTGGAGCAGATGCTTCATAGGTGCTGCTATCGGCTGATATCGGTCGCTATCGGGGTGAGGTTGCTCTTGCATATTGAATTTCTTTTCTTTTGGGGGGAACAGTTTGGATTTTTTTCTCTTTCTTTTGAATTTCTAAAAATGTTGGTTAGTTACTCTGATGTATATCGATCGTTGAGCAACATTACACTTAGTTGTATGCTTGAATTAAAAAATTTAGTAACTGAATGCAACTCTGTTAGATTACACATCAGGGCCTAAGTTTATATTTGAAAATTGAAATTAGATAAGTTGTTGATCTATTACTTCTCAAAATATTTGATTACTGACTTCCGATGTCTTCCTTATGTATTGTAGTAAAAACTTGCATATTTTCTGTGATAATCCAGCTTGGCTTTTCCTATTCCATTGTTTTTATTCCATCTACATTTTTATACAATAATTCATTTTGATGAGCTTTAGGCTATTAACAGCTAAATTATTTATTAATTTACATGCTTATTGAGCCATACAAATATAAAAAAGTTCACAGTCTTTAAAACCATTGTGATTGATACAATAAACAAGTATCCAGATGAAACATTCAGGCATTTTAATGCTTATACATGTAAAGTGGAAATTGTAGACAAAATAATTCTTTTTTTTTGGTTTTCTCCATTTGTTATTGTGTATTCAGGCATTATAGGCATGGACATGTTTGTTGGCAAAAAATGTGTAATGTGCCAACTCTAACATGGCTGAATACAAAATGTCCATGCCTGCCAACAATGTATATTCAGGCACAAAATGTGTAGTTTGTTGGCACACTACAGATTTTTTTGCTATGGTATAATGAACAATAGGCAGGCATGGTCCTTGATGTAAGTAACAGCATGGTCCTTGGACTTTGTTGGCACACTACACAATGTGTATGCTGTCATTTTTTATTGATTATACATTACACAATGTGTATACAGGCATGGACTTTGTTGGCACGCTACAAAATTAAGAATTAACAGCATGGACTTTGATGGAATTATTGTGTATTCATACATTTTTTTCTTATTTTAATGCTTATCAAGTTAACTGATAATCGAAATTCGTTATGTATTAATGGAAGTAAGAGCATGGTCCTGACTTCGTTGGCACACTACACATTTTTAGTATGTGAACAACTTCTTGATGCTGTCATATTATTCTCATGGTCCTTATTCATGCAAATAATCATATCTTAAAGCTGTATAATATCTGACAGTAAAATGATAATTGTAGCATACTATGGAATTCCATTGTGACTATTTTTCATGTCTTGAATAACAAGGCAGTTAATGTTTTACGATATGTTTTTGGGTTGCTTTATGCACATACTTTGTTGTCATCACAAGATGTTGCAATGCGATTTTGATTACCATGTTAAATTTAATATCAATGCAGATGTCAGCTCTTTGTCAAGAATTAGAGGAGACTAAGCAAGCCATGATAGAGTTAGAGAACATGCCCAAATTCAAGGAAGACACTACAGCAGCAGTAATCGCTACAAGAGATGCAGCTGAGAATTCGTTGAGGCTTGCAATCCTGAGGTACACAATACTAAGGGAGAGGTTTGAGTATATGACTCGCCAGATTGAAGATGCTGATAACAGGATAGGTCCGAGGATCGATCATAACACTCAGAGATATGTATGCTGGCCATGGCAATGGCTTGGACTGAATTTTGTAAGATATGGGACTAATGTACAAGAGAGCCTAATGAAATGGAGCTCTCAGACCCCCTTATTTAGGTTTGATATGATATCTTTAGTGGTTACATTGTGTTATTTTTTTCTTTTTATAGAGAAAAATTGATTTATTTGACAACCTTCAACTCGAGATAACCTTACATGTATGCTCATTGATGGAAATAGAAGGGTTGAATTGTATCAGATACGTTATAAAAAATATTGGTTGATGAGATTATTGATACTTCCATGAGTTGGTTGTTGCAAGCACCCCCTCTTCCACGCGATCTGCCCCCATCTCCCTCCCAGTGCTCCAAGCTCCAAGCATGATCTGAAAGCGAAGAAAAAAATTACAAGCATCTCAGCACACATCCTTGAGGGGAGAATATCGTGAATGAACCACGCCAACAAACGGCGCCCGTGCAATTTTTATGCTAATTTGTTGTTCTGCGCCAAAGACGCCCACGCCGAATGCGCTCGCGCGTTGTTCCATGCCAAATTTTTCGTTCCGCTAAAATTTTTACGCTAATTTGTTGTTCCGTGTCAAAGGCACCCACGTCGAATTTGTTGCTCTGTCGAATGCGTCTGCATTGAATTTGATGTTTTTCATCGAAGGAGCCCACGAGTTGTTCTGCGCCAAAGGCGCCCGCGTCGATTTTTTTTGTTTCGCGTCGAAGGTGCCCGCGTAGAATTTGTTGTTCCACGCCGAAGGCGCATGTTCCGTATTTGTTGTTCTGCGCCGAAGGTGTCCGTACCGCTAAATATTTTTAAGCTCATTTGTTCTTTTAAATTTTGGCCGTGGAAATAATTTTTTGGGGAAAAAAGATTTCGCGGGGGAAAATCTTAAATGAACCGTGGCCGCGGGCACGGGTTATGACTAGTATATATATTGTGTAAATAAGTGTGTTGTATGCATAGTAAGAATATCACCCCTATGGGATGATGTGTGAGCATGTGTATACCAGGAGGTATGCATGGCCGTATGTTTGTGACTATGTGTATGTGAATGTATGAAACAGTATACTTGCCTATGTAAATAACCATGGTTGTGTATACCGGTGTGTGTATATTTGCCCTATAAAGATACGAGATAGGCGTGTAGTAGTGTTAGTATGTATATGTAAGTAAAATGTACGTATGTATTAGTATTTGAAAGTGTGTGATGTATGAGTATGTATATGTATGTGGACGTATATTGTTTCATTATAATGTATGTATGACTGGGATAGAATGACCTTAGTATCTAAGTCCGCTCACCCCTACGTCGGCCTATTTAAGGAAGTATGAAGTCGGACTTGATCCTAAGGTGGGTAGATTACGACGACCCTAGTACTATGGGTAAGGCGTACATAAATCTATGTTTGGTGTAAGGTATTACGTGCATGTATATACGTGTAGTGGTGTGTATTGTAATGTATGTATGGTAACATGCGGTGTGTAAAAGTGATTGTGCGATTGAAATGTTAATTGACAAAGAATAATTGTATTTTTATTAGTGGTATGTGTATGTGACATGTGGTACTATATCAGTATAGATTGTGAGTGTATAAGGTGTGTGGTATTGCTTTGTGTATTGGTAATAATGTGAGTGTGCAAGTGAGGGCACACTTACAGCTAGTAAATTGATGTGGTGGTGTAGTAAGGTGTTACTGTTCACCCGAGTATAAAATTGGTTGGATTATATTTATGGGATGATATTAAACATGTTATGTAAATACGTAATTAGTAATGTGTATATGTGTATTGTTACTACTATTAACGTGGTTGTAGGTTAGTATTATCAGTGGTATTACTACTGGTATTGGTATTAGTATTGAAAATACTATTTAAATAAGGCAGGATGGTTGTTTATCATGTGTATACATTAGAAGAGAGATGTGGGTGCTACCCTAATATTTTTCGGTGCATTAGCAGATTAGGACGGAATCGTTCTTAAGGTGGGTAGGATGTAACGACCGGTTTTTTTATCGATACAATTTATCTGCTTTTCTCTCGCGTATATTTTTTTTCGCGTATCCGTTGTTAGGCGTTGTATCCGTATTTCTTCCATGTGTTTATTCTTCTTCCTATCTGTAGTGGTAACATATCACATCCCGTACCCATTTCTTTTCCATACTTATTATTATTATTACTGTTATTACCCTTTCTAGTAGATTAATTTAAAAGTATCTTATTAAAATTTGTTTTAAATTTTTGATTCAAAATTCGAAATTCAAATTTCAAAACACTAATGAGCTTTCCTTTTTAAACCTATTTATTAGCTCTAAATTCTCCTAATTAAACCCATTTAATCCCGTTAATAATCTTTCAAATTCCATTCCTAATTAAATTCTAGCCATTCTGGACCCAAGCCGAATCATCACACACGCACACAGCACTTAAAGCAAACAAAAAAATGGGGGAGGAGAAAACAAACCTAAAACAATGGCCTAGCTACATGTGCAGCCATTCAAACCCACACACAACTATATTATAATGAACCCTAGGCTGAGATTCTTTCGCATGCTGCCTTCACTTTCCCCCCACAACTAATTTTATAACACCTAAGGCTAGCTATAGGACCCTAGGGTACCCTTCAACCCTACCTTCTCATATGAAAACCTAGGAGACCTACCCGTATTGAAAACAGCATGGCCTAAAGCCCCTAACCCCATATCACGTGCTCCCCCTAGGCTACAACCCTATTATTATCTTATAACCCTAGTAAACATCAACCTACTAACCTATCTCCTTATATTATAAAACCCTAGGGTATTTTTCTCCTAGCCTCCCCCTACTCAAGTCAGCCGCCCCCCACCTGTATTCTCCCTCTCCACGCAAACCGCCGACAGCAAACCCCCCTAGGCCGGCCTTTCTCCTCCACGCCGCGGCCACCACCAACCCAAACACCCCCTCTCCTTCATCCCCTACGCCTGCTCCTCTCCCCACAGAGCCTCCGAGATCCCCCTCACAAGGCCGCAGCCTCCATCTCCTCCCCCTCGCAGCCACCACCCACAGCCGGCCTCTCACCTCCACGCAAAACAACCCGCAACAATACCCACAGCATCCGAGCTCCCCCATTCTCCTCCCACGGCCTGCACCACGCCCATCTCCATCTCCACGGCCACAAAAAACACCCCCTCAGATCCGCAACACCCCCTCAAGGACGAGTACTTCTCCTTCTTCTCATTCTTCTCCTTCTTCTTCTTCTATCAACTCGCAACAGGCCAAGCCCCCTTCATCCGCAGCCAGGCCGAAACCAACTCTTCACGGCAGCCCCTCGCAGCCGCAGCAAGTCTCACAGCCACAGAGCACTCACGCACAGGCAGTGTGCGCGTTGACAGCTCCGGATCTGACGAGAACGCTCCACCCGACGCTCGACGCTCGCTGTTTCAGAGTTTTCACGCGTCGCCACTGCCCGTTGACGTCAACCGATCCCTCTCTACACTTCAGGTTGGTAGATCTACCCATATAACTCTCAAACCACACCGTAAAGTAGAAAACTTAATAAAACTGGGTGATTAGACGTCGTAGGAGTACTTTTGAAATCTGACCTGAACTGAAAAACACAGTTTCTGATTTTATACTCTGCCAAAACAGTGAACCAAACCCTCCACGGCGTAGTACTCGTCGAGACGTTTCCAACGACACCAAGAACGTTGAAAACAGGCGAGTATATGATTTGTTATGATTTTTAGAAGTTTCGGCACGTTTACGCCGCCTTCATGTATTGCTGGATAACTTAAAATTGTGACGTGAAATGACATAGGATAGTGACACAATAATGACCAGGACAAAATTTGGGATCCAACGGTATATCATACGATATATCCCCATTTTAAACACTAAGAGAAAAAAATCGTTTCTGTAGCAAGTTGAACAAAAAAGACGTATTTGTCATTATTTGAAATTACGGAAACGGTCGTTCGACCCGCTTCCGCTTTGTAGAACTGTCACCATAAAACTTTAATATCGTTAACAGTAAAATTCAGTGAGTCCTGACATGTTTAACAATATGGACATCGTGAAATCGTGCGCCTCGAAGGCGGTATCGTGATATCGTGATGTCGTGTGAGTCGACTAGGCCGGCTCGTGTTCCGGCAAAACTTTTGGGTAGGGTTAGGGTTGAGCGGCCACTAGGCGTATGAAAGGTACTCTCCTCAAGGGCACCACCCGCACGCGGTGGGTTAGCGTCAATCACGGTAAGCCCCCATGAGAGGAACGACCTTCTCATCACGACCTACAGGCGTGAACCCTAGATTAGAATGCTAACACTTGACATGAAAACTTGAACGCTAACTTGGTCATCTTGAAATTGAAATGCTAACGAACTTAGAGAATCTTAATTTTAAACTTGAAACCGTCTAGATCTACATGTTAGGATTGTCCGCTTCCGTAAATTGTTATTGTTAAATTGCTGCAGTCACTTTTCTTAAATTATTTATGCTTATAAAATTCATATATCTGTCATATACTTCGCCTTGGGATGCTAACTCTTCTTGCAGACCCCTAGCTGACATACATTCATGTTTGTGGATGTATGTCAGGTTCAGAGCTTGAGTACCAGGAGGACCAGTACGAGACGCCAGAGTTGGAGAGTCAGGAGTTCGTACCTGACGCCGTGCCTCTCCCAGCAGAGGACTAGTGGACCCCAACACTTTACTGCTTTCCTATTTTCCTTTTCAGTCGTCGTAGTTACTTTCGTGTACGTTCTTTTCTTATTGCTACTTTTAGCCCAACTGTGGCTTTTTAAATTCTGTGTACGAACATTATTTATGGATGTGGCTTTATCTTTTCTGGATGTGTTTCTGATTGTTCTGAATGGTAGTTGCAAGGACCTCATCTGTGTTTTATCACAGACGCTTATTGAACTCGAGCTTCATCGCTCCAGTTCAAGCGGACCGCGTAATACTCTCGCTTCCGGTGTCTTTTGGGAAGCGGGGCGTTACATTAGAATTGCGAGATATTTCGGTGGCTCTCGTTGACGCAATAACGGTAGCCGTCAACGTAGCGATATAGTTCGTCGGGGGATCCCCTCAAGGCACGAGCCGGTTTTGGTCACGAGCCTTGGTTGGATCCACCGATTTCCCTATTCGAATACCAAGGATACCCCTTAAGCACATCAATTCCACAGACTGTGGGCATAATCTCAGTATGTGTTATCTAGGGATTCGGTAAGATCGACCGAAATACTCCCCTAAATTCCTAATTCAATATAGGGATCCAGATCTACGTCTTCTCCCGAGGATCTTAGGGCTAACCCATCAACCCTAGACAAATCTACTCACTCATAACAATATTAACGAATAAAAACACAATTTTAAGGAGAGAGATCATCATGGCAATTGATAGAATAAAAATCGAGAACTTACAGCGAGAGATAAAGAAAAATTACGATTAATAGATCCAAAGAAAACCGAGATGCCAAGAGCACGAGAAGAACAAATAAAATTCCAATCAATTTCGATCCAACAATCTTTAACAAAATTTATCTAGATCTAACAAAAAGTATATCGCTAGTCTCCGCTCAAAAACTAACTCCCCAAAAAACTCAGAATGAATTTGCTCCTAGCCTTCGTCGCAGCTTCTAAAATTCACTCCCAAAATCGTGCAACAGCCGCTCCAAAAAATATTTCCAAAAATACCCTCATCATCGTCGACCGAGTCTGTGACTTGGTCGAGCAGCACGTTGCTCGGTGGGTTGCTCGGGCCAAGCAGCTGTACTGCTCGACCGAGCACAACAGTAAATCGAAATCCTTCAAAATCGTTACTCTATCTGCACGGGCCGAGTCAGCTCTGATCGGTCCGAGCAGGGCGCTGACTCAGTTGATGAAGGATCTGCTTGGGCCGCGCAAGGATTAGTCGGGCTTCGAATGTAGGCGCTGCTCGACCGAGCACATAGATGCTCGGTCCGAGCAATCTCTGTATCAGCTCCCTTACTCTTCTTTGCATCTGCTCGACCGAGCAGCTGCTCTGCTCGGTCGAGTCATCTGGGAAACTATTTCATGAAGCTGCTGGGCTTCCCTCTCCTCCTGCTCTCTCCTCCACTCCTCCCATGGATCCAAAAACACAGCGAACTCCTGCAGAGCTTCGTGAATGAGCTCACGGGTGTGTCGAATGTGCCCATACTCATATCGGGTCCCAAATCGCTCCAAAATCCCTGAAAACTCATAACATACTACGAAACTCGAATATAATGTCAGAAATACGATATCGTAGGGAAATATGGGATTTGGATGCGAAAATGGCATGGAATGCGATTTCATGATGGTATGAAAAAGGTAGAAAATATGGACACATCAAAATCCCCCAAGCTTACCTCTTACTCGTCCTCGAGGAAGACGAATACTAGGTATGCCGGGAGGAAAACAAAAGGAAATAAGAAATAAAAATAAGAAGAGAAGAGAATGGAAGTGGATGGATGGTGCTAAGGATGCTCAGTCAGATCTCAGGCCTAAGCAGTATGTCACAATGCTCTGAATAGTAAAGTACATGCTAATGGTATTTTCAAGCTTTACAAATCATATGTCCAGCATGCAATACAGAGAAAACACAGGGATCTACTGAAATAATGCCATCAACTCATATCAATCTCATGCAGTCCATAGAGTCTAGTATAAAAAGAGTTGGCAATGCACTTTTCAATCACAGATACACATGGAGCATATAGAAATCATACAGCATGCAATAGAGAATAGAAAGAATCATGCCAATCAATTATTCATTTCGATTCATGAAAAATCTCCAAAAACTGAAGTGTTTCGTAAAGTTTAAGTATTATCAAATCTCCCCGTTATGTACTGTCTCCACTCTAATGTCACGCTCACTCATGTGATCAGTTGGTTCACCCCCCAAGCTTAGCTTGAGGCATTGCATCTAGGAATAGAATATGGAATTTCTTCTTCTTCTTCCCAGTATATTTGATAGCTTCTAATGAAAGGATACAAAACAATTTTTATTCCTTCATTTTATTTCTTTTTCTTTTCTTTTTCACATGTAAACATATACACATTTTTTTACTTTTTTTAAAAGCTATACTTTTATTTTTGGGTTTGGGAAGTGGGATGCGGTAAGAATAGCTGTGGGAGTGTAACCAACTGATATGTAGAGAACTATATTGATATGTAGAGAAGGAAAATAATAGATCTCTTGGTTCACTCATAAGAGGTGCACAACGGATTGATAAAATAATACTCTAACTAAACTCATAAGTAGCATGGATATTTCATTTATCTAGATGAACACTTAAAAAGCATGCAGTAATAGGCACAATGATATCAAGAATGCGAACAGAAGTGAATGAAATATAAAGCAGATGCTCCAAGTGTTCTAGTGATGCACGAACCTAGGTGCATTACCCAACATATTGCATACTAGATACTAATTCATGCATTTGATTTTCAATTCATTTCAAGCATTAAATCAGATAGATCGGCAAAAAGAATGTGCATACATATAGATAGTAAAACTGAAACTACCCTAATAGCATGTCAACAGATAGTAAGCATCGTGAATAACTAATAGGGCTATGAGAGATATCATCATGCAAAACATCATTAGCATAAAAAAGAGAAAAATGCGGAAAAATAGCAAAAATTAAGAAAAAGAGATGCATGCATGGTAAAAAAACAGAAAACGTGATGCAGAATGAGAAAAAAGATAAGGAAGTGGAAAAGTGGTGAAAAAGTAAAATAAAAACTGAAATAGGGAAGAAAATGTAAAAGAAAAAAATGAAAAATAAAGCGGTAGCGCTCATCCCCCAAGCTAAACCTATCAGTGTCCTCACTACTAAGAAAACGCTGGTAAGCGAGACTGATGCTAAATAGGACGGGGTGGGTGGAGGAATAAAAAGTGAAAACTGTGCAAAAAGAAAGTAAAACATGATAGGATGTGATGAAAAACAAAAATGATGCATGAGTGGGTCATCCCCAGGTTATCTAAGTGCAAGGCCCCAAAAACAGATAGATGTGCACAATAATAAATGAGGGAGGCAAAAAACGGGTTGGGACAACATCAAGCAGAGGCACCACCCTCTGGGAGTGGTGATGGGTCCCTCTGCTGTAGACCGGGTAGTATGGGGGGTTGATGTGGCTCAACAGGTGGGTCATCTCGCCAGTGCCTAATAAGGTTACGAAAGAAGGGGAGATCCTGCTCGATGGACTGTTGAGTGCTACCGCCCCCTAACCTAAAAGTAGGAGCATGGCAAAAAACTGGTCGCCCTGGTCAGTGTCTCGGAAGGTAACCTCATATTCTGCGTCGCCGATATAAAGAGGTTCAAGTGGGAGTGGGGTGGTGGGTGGCAGAGGAGGGGCGGTGGATGATTCGCCAACAGTGTTGGTTTGAGTGGGAAGGCGTGTACGATGGGTACGCCGAGTAGGCCCAGGGTTTGGTGTGCCGATGTTGGTGGGTCTAGCAAGGCACGGAGACATTGTGCAAGCAGTATAAAATAGTGCGGCAGTATGTAAAGTAGATTGGGGAATGAATGTACCGACTAGAATGAGATGGCGTTGAGACCTATCATATGATTGCCACTGATCTGGAGTGTCTGCCAAGCTGCTTCTAAATGTGGCTTCTGACGTAGGCAAATCATACCTGAAATAGAGATAAGAAAAACGTCAGTATCATAAAAATAATGGAAATGTTGGCGTGGGGTTGCTCGACCGAGCAGTTATACTGCTCGGTGGGAATTTATGAACGAGGAGAGAGGGGGGGTTCTGTTCGGTGCGATGAGAGAGGAGGGGGTAATGGCGGAGAGGGATAAGCGGGGGTGTTTGGGGTGTGGGTCGTGAGGTGGGCAGCGGTGGGAAAGAGGAAGGGGAAGAGAGAGATAGATAGATGAAGAGAGGCAGGGGGGAGAGAGAGAGAGAGAGAGAGAGAGAGAGAGAGAGAGAGAGAGAGAGAGAGAGAGAGAGAAGGCGACTGACCGTACGGGAGGGCGGGTGGAGGCGGCTGCGGGTTGTCGACAGGGCCGAGTAAAAGGGGGTGGCTCGGGGGTGATTAGGGTATGCGTTTAAGGGAAATGATTAACGGGCGGGGGTGGGTTTAACAAATGGCTCGAACACAAAAAAAAATAACTGGCCCCGAGATCAATTACAATCGGCTCGGACCAAGCATTCTGATTGCTTGGTCGAGCAAGTTGCAAGATGAACGGGGATAAAATCCCAAAAATACTCCCTTTAGCCTGCTCGGTCGAGCAGGTCATTACTCGGTGGGGCAGGAAGCTGCTCGGGCCGAGCTGCTACCGCTCGGACCGTGTAGACAAAACATCGTTTTCTCCACATATTCAAGAGCCTGTCATACTCGACCGAGCAGTAAGCTACTTGGTCGAGTCACCGTCTGCTCGGACCGAGCCAATAATGCTAGGGCCATGTAGACTGAGTGATGATTTCTCCAATTCTCCAAAAGCCTTGCGACTCGACCGAGCAGTGGACTGCTCGGTCGAGCTCCTGGCTGCTCGGACCGAGCAAATGTCGCTCGAGGCGTGCAGGTAGAGTGATGATTTCTCCCTTCTTTTTCGTGTCTGAGCTGTTCGACCGAGCAGAGTGGCTGCTTTGTTGAGTCTCATGTGTCCCCTTTTTAGCTCCTTTTCTTTGGTTTTCTCTTCAAATATGCTGCTCTCCTTCAGCTCTCTTCCATTTAGAACGTCGAATTACGTGCCCCTTCGCATTCAACCTCAAGTTTTTTCAACAATCTAAGGTAAATAAGAAATAAATAAAAAATAAGAAATAAAAAGGAAAATCTAAGGTATGAGATATTGGGTTGCCTTCCAATAAGCGCTTGTTTTGAGTCATGAGCTCGACTCCCTCATGTTTTTTCAACAGTCTGCGGGGGATCCCTCAAGGAAGTATGTCTCCTCTTGTCCTATTGGTCCTCCTGCTTTGTATAGTTTAATCCTCTGGCCGTTTACTTTGAAATTTCCATTTTTTCTTTCGAGCTCAACGGCACCTCCCGGAGATATGCTTACTATCTTGTAAAGGCCAGACCACCTTGACTTTAATTTCCCGGGGAAGAGGCATAATCTAGAATTATAGAGGAGTACCTAGTCACCAACATCATGGAAAAGCAACGTGATGTTCCTATCATGACACGCCTTGGTTCTCTCCTTATATATGTAACGACCGGTTTTAGTGATACGTACTTCGTTTTCCTCTCGCATTGTATACCCTTCTTCATATCTGTAGTTAAGTCGTAACAGACTCGTACTCGTACCCATATCCATTTGTAACGACCACTTTTCGTTGTACGATGTTCGTGCACGTGCTTTTGACCGTGCACGTGTTTATTTTAGACTCTATTTGTTTGTGAACACTTTTGTGTGATATGCTGTTGTGAATGTCTCTGAGAGTATTAAATAGTGGCACTATCTTAGAACGACATTTCTCGAGTCGTTTTCCCACAATTTAATCTTACTCGATGAGACGTGACGATTTTCACTTTTGACGGGAGACGTTTCTATTTTTAGTTTCGTCGTCCGACGTCGAAATTGAGATCTGTCTTCTTAGTTAGCTCACTTTCGTCATCACGATCACCCCGATATTTATTTTATAATTTTTGGAGTTTATTTGACCACTTTTATATTTTTAGCAAGTTTTATAATATTTTTAATAATTACGTTTTAAATTATTTTTGTCCAAATAAAATTTATTTGAGTTTTAAACGTATTAAAGAATTTTTGAACCAAATTCTAGCTCATTTGGACCACATCAAATCCTTGTGTGAGTTGGAGAAGTGGAGATTCAAATTTTAAATATTTTTGAACTTCTAATCCTATTAGATTTAGTCCTAGACCAAGTCAACCCATCTACACTATATAACCAACCTTTAGGAAGACCTATTTTCGCAAGAAAATAACCCTAGCCGCTTCCAAAACTCAAATTTGACGTTGCGACGATTCGTCGCAACATTGCGACGAACTCCCCCGCACCGACCGAGCCAAACCGCCCAAAATCCCCGCCCTGACCGATGCCCAAGCCCGCACCAAGCTCCGCCCGTACCTTGCTGCTGCAGCCGCTCTGTTCCCCGCTTCGACCGAGAGAAGATCTCGGTCAGACCGAGAGCTTGGCCCGCTCACGCTCCCGCTCCGCACCGCAGCCGTCGCTGCTTCGTTCCCCTGCTCCGCACCGTGCCCGACCGAAGGCCTCGCCCGCACCGACCGACGTTGCAACGTTGCAACGTTGCAACGACCCGCCCAAGCGCCCGACCGACCGCTCCCTCCGCACCGACCGAGAGACAGCCTCGCACCCGCTGCTGCGACCGACCCAAGCGCCGTGCAGCCCCGTCCCCCAGTGTCTGACCGAGCAAATCCCCCACACCGATGCTGTACGACCGAGAGCCATTCGTCGCAACCCCGCATCTGTCGCATCGCTTGCCACCGTGGTCCCCCCAAGTTCTCCAGAGGTATTGTGGATCCCCCCATAGATCCCTAGGACTACTGTGGGCCCCACCTAGGTGCGTTCTCTTCGAAAATTTGCCGCGTACGACGTTACGACACGTCGTAGCCCGTCGTCGCACGTGCTAGCTTTGGAATCTGGAATCGTCGCTCCAGTTGATTGCTCTGAAACTTTCCAGCGAGGAATCTAATTGGAATCTGGACTTGGAGCGCGATATTATTATTCCAACCCTCGGCGTCGCTACCTGACGCCGGTGTAGCTTTCGCGTCGTGTTGAGGTAACGCTTTGCACCCCTAGGACCCCCAACCTAATTGCATGCTAATCAAGACTAAAATCAGTATTTTTAAAGTATTTTAAATGTTTTAGAATTCACTAATCAAGATTAATAAAACGGATGTAGGCCGGTGGACTTGTGCACGTAGGAATTGTGACGTTGGACTCGTTGGACGGTGTTTCTCTGACGTGATACTTGCAGGCAAGTGAAACTTGCCAAATCTTGCTTAGGGCCATGTTTTTAGGCCACTTCCTTGTTTTTAGCGTAAAAGAGACTAGTCAGTGAAATGATAGCTGGCTAGACGCCTACTTGATCTAGTTTGACAACGAAACTAGATCCGTCACCTAATTGATCTAGCTTGACAACGAAGCTAGATCCAACCCTTTAAACTTGTTGTTCATGCATACTAAACTGTCACGTTTACTTTCCTTACCTGTACGTTTTACTACTTGCCATGTCATGTCACCCATGCATTGAATGTCGCATTCGTAGCACACGCTACAATACTTGTATTTGTACTCCCTTGTCTGGCTAGGTGCACCCCTAGGCCAACAAGATAAAACACTTCCTGGCTCGTGTTCCAGAAGCGAGCATTCCCGTTCGGGGGTAAGGCCCTGGCTCGATACACGTGGAGGGGTAGGGATAAACGATCACTTGAGCTTAGGAGTTGGCCCGCGCAGCCACTCTAGCCAAAAGGCGGAATCTCTGTGCACGAGGTGCTTACTTTCCTTGTCTTGTACTTGTCTTGTGAATGATTCATGTAATACTTGTCATCCATGTCATGTTTAAATGCCATGCTCGTACTTTACTTTACTTTACTTTACCTGCTGCACTCCTACTTTAACTGCCATGTCATCGCATCATGCTAGAACTGCTAGGTTGCTTTACTTGTACCTACTTTTAGTTTCCTTGCACAAGTCTCTTGTAGACTTGCTGACATGTGCCCCTTGCTCTTTTGGGTGTCACATGTTAGACCCTGAGCCAGAGACAGTTGTTGAGGACGAGGTGTTTGCTGACGCTGAGCTTGAGCCTATGTTCGTCGAGGAGTTCGTGGACACCGGAGACCAGTTTTAGAGACTGTTTGCGTTGCTTTTGCTTTAGGTTGCTGTTAGATGTCGGTGCTTGCACCATTACTTTGTTTTCGTACTTTGTACTTTTGGTGGCCATGCTGGGGCCTCTTTTAGACTCTTTTCTTTTAGCCTGGTGGCTTTTTCTGCGATGTTGGAAATTTATTATTATGGATATTCTGAGATGTTATTTTGTCTCTTTTCGTTATTATTATCTTTGTTTCGTTTCGCGTTGCAAGGACCTGCAGTTTAAATTTGATTGACGCTTATCGGACTTGCAGCTTTGTAGCTTCAAGTCTGAGCGGACCTTCTCACGCTTCGCCTCCACGGTTTTGGGAAGCGGGGCGTGACAGGTTTTGTTGGTGGCCCATGCAGGTCCAATCTTGCAATTGCGAATTAACGGAACAACGATAATAACGGAATGTCCATTAAATAAATTACAACATCTAAGTCATTAAGCTATTGAGTCTAAATTTTTTTTCGTTTTCTATGTCGTTAGATGGCGAGAAGACGACAGACCCGAGTTGGTGGCGGACCTACTCTGAAGACTTGGTATTTCTGTGGCAAGACCGGACACATTAAGGAGCAGTGCAGAAGATTTCTAGGCTGGTGTTTGATTTGTGGTCTTGCTACTCATTCAGCGAAGGATTGTCAGCATGCAAATCAACTGCGGAAAGCATCGGAGGGAATTACACAGCAGGAAGCACCAGTGACTGGGCCAAGTCGGAAGGTGTGTTATCATTGTAGCAAGATTGGTCATAAGAAGAAACGGTGCAGGAAGAGGCTGGGCCAGTGCCTGATTTGTGGAGATCCTACTCATACTATGAAGGAGTGTCCGAAGACTAAAAAGCCTTGGAAGAAACCAATCACTGCACAGCCGTTACAGCAGAAAGCACATGTACCTACAAGTCGTGGACTAGCCCTCGTTCCGCAGAAGCAGGCTTTTCAGCAGGCCATGCAGCCAAGGGAGCAGGCTTATCCGATGACGGCTGTGGAGAGCGAGACTGTGGATGAGGTTATCGCAGGTAACTCTCGACCTAGTTGTTTCTTCCCTTAGTTAGTCCTGGCCTGTTAAAACATGTTTGGTTGCTTGCATATGATTGTTTGCAAAAATAGGGTTGATTTTAATACTGTTAATTAGATTCCTTGCTGAGAATTGATTTAATCGTCATAGGAGTTACCTTAGTGGTCCTTGTCTACCCCTGACCATATTAGACTTCTAGAATTTCCTTCAGTCGTTCGTTTGGGTTCATCGATTCCGGGCCGAGCTGAGCGCATTTCATTACCACCTAGCTCCCTTAGAAAGACCTAGCACTAAGTTTCTTAAACTTTAGTTGGGCGACCGTAGGAGTTTTCCCGTAGGTATCCTGGGCCATATCCTAGGCGTATGTATGTTTTGATCATCTGACCGTTTTCCTTGCCTCGAATCCCGAGATCGCCTCATGACAATCGTCGTCAATTTTCAAATCTCTCCATTACAAATCTTGAATCTTCTGAAAGTATTTTTTTATTTCCTCTTTCCCTATGTTTTAACTTTGTTCAAATTTTAATATGTATATACATATATATATACTTATACTTCCTGCTCCTTCGTTGATTTAAATCTTTTAAAACCTTTGTCGAAATTTGAATACTAGCTTATGATATTTTCCCAGCCGACACTTTTGTACCTATGAAAATACATTTTCCTTTCATATATTAATTCTGAACCGTACTTTTATTCAACTTGTAATTTTCCCTCCTAATTTATGCCATTCATATACTTTCCAATCACATGGGATTTCAGCTTTCAGCAAGTCGATTTTATGCTCATCGTTTTCCCTATTTTAGACTTTTGAAAAAAAAATTACCATTTCATAACCTTTCCCTGATCTAGACCTTCCATAATTTGGTTTTAAAGCTTTACTACCAATTTTGATAATCCTACTACCAAGTTATTATTATTATCTTTCCGCTCACCCTACGTGCTTTTAGAAACATTTCAAGACTAAAATGAATTTCAATTATTTTTATCCGTACCAGGTTCGTTGTGCTCGTATGCTAAGAGTTTTGTGTAAACCAGTTTTAAATTTTTTGCACATCCTGGTTCCTCTAAAAGTAGTCCCATTATCGATCATTTTAAATTTTCTTTCCATTGCTTAAAGACTTTGAAAGCGTTTAACACGAGCTTAAATTCTTCAGTTACTTTAATTTCATTTCCAAAATTTTGCCAAAATTATATTAAATTACCGTCGTGTAATATTTTCTAAACCACGTCCTTAATATTCGTGTAAATGATTTTAACTCCTTTTATAATGATTTTTTTACCAATAGACCATTTTCTCTTATTATGAATATCTGACTCAAACTTATTTTGAACAACACGTTTTATCGATCTCCAAATATTTCTTTTCAGACGGGATTCCAACTTTTGAAGTACGACAGTTTTCAAATATTGCATATTCCATCTTATGATATTCCCTTTCTCCATCCTATATAAGTATCGCTATATCTCCCTTTCCTCTACCTAAGCATTCACGATTGATTCGTTGTTCCACCTAACCAAGCTGTCTTCTTTTAGTCGTCCCATCGGAACTCGTGCTTATCGATCCCTCCCTCGTCACGCTTTCGACCTCCCCTTACTGCTTAGGCTTTAGTGACCGTCAATGACTGTGACGACCCTAAGTTGTTAGTGGGCCCTTGGACCTTGTGATGTTGTCGTAGTGCACGTACCTAAGTTGTGTACGTGGGCTTGAATGAGTGTACTCTCCCATAGTATATTAATGGTTGCTTATTGTGTGTTATATATACTCGGAGTTATTCATGATGTGTGAAGTTGTTTGTATGTTAGTATTTATAGTTTGGTGTGTGGGTAGCTATACCATACTAGGGATGCCCGTGTATATAAGAATTAGTGTGGGAATATCTAATAGGGTGTATGTAATTAGGAGATACTTATAATGGTTGAAGCAATATGCTGGTAAAACTATGTGTATGCTAGGTGTGATAATAATAATAGGTGTTGGTACACTAGTTATAGGTAGTAGGCAATGGTGTGAATATATATGTTCCATGTGGGTGACTATACGATGAATGCGTATGTATTAGGGAGTGTATTATAATTATACGGGTGCTGATGTCTGTGTTATTATTATAGTATATAGAGTGATTGAACTATGTGAGTATTACTTGACTAAACATTAGGTGTGATTGACTTATGGTATGTATATGGTTGTATTGGTAGATATATGTATATATATGTAAATGAAATGTTAGCGTGTATGGGTGTGCACCATGCACGGGTAAGTGTGTGCTTAGTTAAAGTATTGGTGACTATAGTATATATGGCATGTCGTAAATACAGTTATAGGACCGTACGTAATGTGAATGTGTGGTGAAATATTTGAATGCATTTGAATGACTATATATATTGTGAAACTATAGTAGTGGTGAATATATATTAAATATAGTGAAGCTTGATTTAAAATGGTATGGAGTGACTACAGGTGTTGAGATGTTTGGTATTGGATGAATATTTGGGAGTTGTATACCCATGTTGTTCGTGCATAGGTAGCTATCTATACGTAGAACAACGATTGTATTTGCTAGTATGAGATTATACTTATATGAGTATCTGAAATATTGTTTTGTGATTAAGTAAGTAGTGGTTATATAAGGGAGGTATGCTTGTATATATGATTGAAATACATGTATAAAATTGACTGACTATAATAGGTATAAGTGAATGACGTACGTGAATATACATATACGTGTTGGTAGTGTTACGTTTAACTACCTAGTGCATATATAAGCACTTGTAATGACTATACTTGGTTTGAATTATAACGTGGCATGATTGGGGTAGTTACTAGAGCAACTAGAAATGTTAGAAAGTCCGAGGACGGACTTTATTCTAAGGTGGGGAGGATGTAACGACCACTTTTCGTTGTACGATGTTCATGCACGTGCTTTTGACCGTGCACGTGTTTATTTTAGACTCTATTTGTTTGTGAACACTTTTGTGTGATATGCTGTTGTGAACGTCTCTGAGAGTATTAAATAGTGGCACTATCTTGGAACGACATTTCTCGAGTCGTTTTCCCACAATTTAATCTTACTCGATGAGACGTGACGATTTTCACTTTTGACAGGAGACGTTTCTATTTTTAGTTTCGTCGTCCGATGTCGAAATTGAGATCCGTCTTCTTAGTTAGCTCACTTTCGTCATCACGATCATCCCGATATTTATTTTATAATTTTTGAAGTTTATTTGACCACTTTTATATTTTTAGCAGGTTTTATAATATTTTTAATAATTACGTTTTAAATTATTTTCGGCCAAATAAAATTTATTTGAGTTTTAAACGTATTAAAGAAGCCAAATTCCAGCTCATTTGGACCGCATCAAATCCTTGTGTGAGTTGGAGAAGTGGAGATTCAAATTTTAAATATTTTTGAACTTCTAATCCTATTAGATTTAGCCCTAGACCAAGTCAACCCATCTACACTATATAAACAACCTTTAGGAAGACCTATTTTCGCAATAAAATAACCCTAGCCGCTTCCAAAACTCAAATTTGACGTTGCGACGATTCGTCGCAACATTGCGACGAACTCCCCCGCACCGACCGAGCCAAACCGCCCAAAATCCCCGCCCTGACCGACGCCCAATCCCGCACCAAGCTCCGCCCGCACCCCGCTGCTGCAGCCGCTCCGTTCCCCGCTTCGACCGAGAGAAGCTCTCGGTCAGACCGAGAGCTTGGCCCGCTCACGCTCCCGCTCCGCACCGCAGCCGTCGCCGCTTCGTTCCCCCGCTCCGCACCGTGCCCGACCGAAGGCTTCGCCCGCACCGACCGACGTTGCAACGTTGCAACGTTGCAACGACCCGCCCAAGCACCCGACTGACCGCTCCCTCTGCACCGATCGAGAGACAGCCTCGCACCCGCTGCTGCAACCGACCCAAGCGCCGTGCAGCCCCGTCCCCCAGTGTCTGACCGAGCAAATCCCCCGCACCGAGGCTGTACGACCGAGAGCCATTCGTCGCAACCCCGCATCCGTCGCATCGCTTGCCACCGTGGGCCCCCCAAGTTCTCCAGAGGTATTGTGGGTCCCCCCATAGGTCCCTAGGACTACTGTGGGCCCCACCTAGGTGCGTTCTCTTCGACGATTTGCCGTGTACGACGTTACGACACGTCGTAGCCCGTCGTCGCACGTGCTAGCTTTGGAATCTGGAATCGTCGCTCCGGTTGATTGCTCTGAAACTTTCCAGCGAGGAATCTAATTGGAATCTGGACTTGGAGCGCGATATTATTATTCCAACCCCCGGCGTCGCTACCCGACGCCGGTGTAGCTTTCACGTCGTGTTGAGGTAACGCTTTGCACCCCTAGGACCCCCAACCCAATTGCATGCTAATCAAGACTAAAATCAGTATTTTAAAAGTATTTTAAATGTTTTAGAATTCACTAATCAAGATTAATAAAACGGATGTAGGCCGGTGGACTTGTGCACGTAGGAATTGTGACTTTGGACTCGTTGGACGGTGTTTCTCTGATGTGATACTTGCAGGCAAGTGAAACTTGCCAAATCTTGCTTAGGGCCATGTTTTTAGGCCACTTTCTTGTTTTTAGCGTAAAAGAGGCTAATCAGTGAAATGATAGTTGGCTAGACGCCTACTTGATCTAGTTTGACAACGAAACTAGATCCGTCACCTAATTGATCTAGCTTGACAACGAAGCTAGATCCAACCCTTTAAACTTGTTGTTCATGCATACTAAACTGTCACGTTTACTTTCCTTACATGTACGCTTTACTACTTGCCATGTCATGTCACCCATGCATTGAATGTCGTATTCGTAGCACACGCTACAATACTTGTACTTGTACTCCCTTGTCTGGCTAGGTGCACCCCTAGGCCAACAAGATAAAACACTTCCTGGCTCGTGTTCCAGAAGCGAGCATTCCCGTTTGGGGGTAAGGCCCTGGCTCGATACACGTGGAGGGGTAGGGATAAACGATCACTTGAGCTTAGGAGTTGGCCCGCGCAGCCACTCTAGCCAAAAGGCGGAATCTCTGTGCACGAGGTGCTTACTTTCCTTGTCTTGTACTTGTCTTGTGAATGATTCATGTAATACTTGTCATCCATGTCATGTTTAAATGCCATGCTCGTACTTTACTTTACTTTACTTTACCTGCTGCACCCATACTTTAACTGCCATGTCATCGCATCATGCTAGAACTGCTAGGTTGCTTTACTTGTACCTACTTTCAGTTTCCTTGCACAAGTCTCTTGTAGACTTGCTGACATGTGCCCCTTGCTCTTTTGGGTGTCACATGTTAGACCCTGAGCCAGAGACAGTTGTTGAGGACGAGGTGTTTGCTGACGCTGAGCCTGAGCCTACATTCGTCGAGGAGTTCGTGGACACCGGAGACCAGTTTTAGAGACTGTTTGCGTTGCTTTTGCTTTAGGTTGCTGTTAGATGTCGGTGCTTGCACCATTACTTTGTTTTCGTACTTTGTACTTTTATTGGCCATGCTGGGGCCTCTTTTAGACTCTTTTCTTTTAGCCTGGTGGCTTTTTCTGCGATGTTGGAAATTTATTATTATGGATATTCTGAGATGTTCTTTTGTCTCTTTTCGTTATTATTATCTTTGTTTCGTTTCGCGTTGCAAGGACCTGCAGTTTAAATTTGATTGACGCTTATCGGACTTGCAGCTTTGTAGCTTCAAGTCTGAGCGGACCTTCTCACGCTTCGCCTCCACGTTTTTAGGAAGCGTGGCGTGACACCATTTCTTTTTCATATTTATTTATTTATTATTAATATCCTTTTTTGGTAATTATTTTAAATACTTCTTCTTGAAATTTGTTTTAAATTTTCAGTTCAAATTCAAACCTCCAATCTTTTTTTAACTTTTAAAATTCAAATGTTGCCTTCCATTTTTAGACCTTTTAAAACCTATTTATTAGCTATTATTCTCCTAAATCAAACCTATTTAGTACTAATCCCATCAATGAAAATTATCATACGTCCTATTATGGCACTAGCCCTTTTTGTAACACCCCTTAGGCCGCACCCACCATCTGCCCTACACACAACTTGTAATCACAAAAAGATTAATAATAAACACAACACCCTCATTCACGTGCTACTCCTTTGAACCCCCACACACAAGCAACCTAAAGCAGCCTACCCTATATTTTAAACCCTTAGCTATATATATATTTCTAACCTAGGCTAACATACTAGCTCTGCACCCTATTCCTATTATTTTAAAACCCATTAGACAACTGGGCTTCTTCACGAGCTATCAACAAGAAACCTAAGGGAACCTATCACGTGCTGTTGCCTCAACCCCCTATTCCTATATATAACTAAACCCTAGGTGATATTCTATTTTCCCCTACCCTACGCACAGCCGCCCCTGCCAATTCTTTCTCCCCTCAAGGCAGCGCCTCCATCGCAAGGCAACGCAACCGCGCCCAGCCCCTCGCCATCACACCCACAGCTCGCGACCCAACCCCCTCCTCGCTGTAACCACGCCCAGGCCACCGGCGGTAGCATCAACCCTAACCCCCCACACATGGCACAAACCCCCTCGCGGCATCTTCCTCCCTTGCAAACACCGCCCAGACCACACGCTGATCGCCGGAGAACGCCGCGCACACGACGCCAGCCCCCCGCATCGACAACAGGCGCGGTCATCACCGTGATCGCCTGTACCCCACGGCCTCCTCGACATCCGTAGCCACATGCAGAGACCCCGGCGCCCTGAGAAGCCCGCAACCATTCATCCCTCACCGACGTCGCACAGATCTCCGACCATCGAAGGTGCCGTCGGCATCGTCCTCTTCTTCCCCGGCAACTAGGGACAGACGTTGAAGCTTAAGAGGTTAGTAATAATAATTTTAGGGTTAGTCTCAACAACTGGGTTTATTATTGCATGTTATTTAGATGTTAGTATCAAGTCTACAACAAGTTTTATCACTAGTATTACCTGTTAGTTTTATAATATTATCAGTAAGTAATTTAGTAGTGTTAGTGTGTTAATAATTAGAGATTGTTTTATTAAAAAAACTATGTTTTATTAATACCCTGTTGTTATATTATAAGTTAGCTAGTAGTTCTTATCTTAGGGTTTGTTTTAGTTATAGTTAATTTATAAAAATGAACTGTGTTTCATATCAGACCATGTACTTGGGGTTACCCTTATGCAGACTACGTTTTTAAGTATAACATATCAGTTAACTGTCATGGGTTAATACTTGGGTTATCATATCATGTGGTTAGTTACTGACTAGTGCATATTAGGTGTGACCAAACATTATGCAAACTAGCTTATAATCCTCTCTGTGTTTATATGTGAGCAAACAGGTGTATTAATGTTCTAGTGCTTTTCAGTAACTAATCATACCAACTAGGTTTTGCAGCACGACCCGTGAATTAGTTCTAATAGCTCATATAAGAAATTAGAAGCATTAGTGAAAGAAACGGTATCCTTTTAATTAATCGAGTAAATAGGTTAATTGATTTAATAAATTATTTTCATTTAATCTGATATCGGAACCGTATAACGCAGAAGACGTCTGCGCCTTCCATACGGACCCGTCGACACCAACAACACCGGGGACAGGCAAGTATATGAATTTATATGATATTTTTGAAGTTTAATGATTATTGTGTCACTTTTGCTTATTGCTGTATAACTCGAAAACCACACGTGAAATGATGCGTGAAAAAGATGCTATGACTTTTTGGACTGAATTTGGGTCCCAATGACATATAACTCAATATACTTTAATTTTAATCAACAGCGAAGAAAATTAGTTTCTGTAGCAAGCTCGACAAAATTCATGTTCAAGGTCTTTTTAAAATTGTTAAAAATATTGCTCAACTCACCGTTGCTTGATGAAATGTCGTTATAACAATGTAAGATTGATAATGTTAATCTCCTGCAAGTCTTGACATGATTAACAAATTGTGACATCGTGAAAATCGTGCGCCTCGAAGGCGGTATTGTGATATCGTGATGTCGTGTGAGTCGACTAGGCCGGCTCGTGTTCCGGCAAACTTTTGGGTGGGGTTAGGGTTGAGCGGCCACTAGGCGTATGAAGGGTACTCTCCTCAAGAGCACCACCTGCACGCGGTGGGTTAGCGTCAATCACGGTAAGCCCCAGTGAGAGGAACGACCTTCTCATCACGACCTACGGGCGTGAACCCTAGATTAGAATGCTAACTCTTGACACGAAACTCGCAACGCTAACTTGGTCATCTTGATAATTGAAATGCTAATGACCTCAGAGGAAATCTTAACTTTATTCTTGCAACCGCCTAGAACTGCATGTTAGGAATGCTCGTTTTTGTTTCTATAAAATTGTTAAATGTTAAATTGATGCAGTCATTTCTTTATAACATTAAATGCTTCTTAAATTCATATATATCATATATCTTGCCTTGGGATGCTAATCTTTTCTTGCAGACCTTGCTGACATACATTCATGTTTTTGGATGTATGTCAGATCCCGAGTTTGAGAACTAGGAAGATCCGTTCGTGACGCCTGACTTAGAGAGCCCGAGTTCACCGTGGACGCCGAGCCGCTTCTTGCGGAAGACTAGAGCCCCTTTTTCTTCACTACTTTGAGTTTTAGCCTTAGTACCTTGTAGTAGGATTAGTGTCTTGTTGTAGTTCTTTTTTTGGCCATGCTGAGGCTTGTTGATTAATTTCGTGTACGAACAATTTAACTCTGGATGTGGATTTATTTTCTGAAATGTTTCTGATTGTTCTGATACGTAAATGCAAGGACCTCTTCTCTGTTTTTATCACAGACGCTTATTGAACTCGAGCTTCACCGCTCCAGTTCAAGTGGACCGCATAACGCTCTCGCTTTCGGTGTCTTTTGGGAAGTGGGGCATTACAGGTTTTAGTGGTGGCCCACGCAGGTCCTGCAACTGCGAAATTCAGAACAATGAGAACACTTTTCATTAGCCAAAACATCCAGAATTAGTTCGTACGCAAAATTACTCGAATACCTCATCTCAGCACGATAGGAAACCCAATACCAGGATAATCGTAAGAGTTAGTTAGACACTCGTGCTCGTTAGTTAGACACCCTTGCCACGACTTAGTATTATCATCCTCGGAGTCACCCTAGCGATTGATCATCCAACTCTGACCATATTAGCTTTTCGAGTTTCGTTAGTCATTCGCTTAGATTTATCGAATCCGGGGCCCAACCGAACGTAGCGATCGTCCCCAAGCCAGTCGAACTAGAGACACTTGCAATGAGTAGACTTCGAAGCGTAGGATATTCCAGATCTATAGATAAGATCTTGATCTCGACGCTCAACAAACCCTTACATCGGTTTTCCTGTCGCAAGTGTAATACGTCGGGAAACCTTAGTGCTAAACCTTAGACGACCCAATGGTTATTTTCCCCTGATTTTACATTTTCCTAATCATTATACTTTCAAATTGATGATCGTAGGAAGCCATCGTAGCGTGTTCACTGAGTTATTTCTTAGTCGTTCGTACATTTCGATCGTCAAAGCTATTCCTTGTTCTCGATACACATGAACTCTTCAGGTCCACCATCCTTAACCTTGAACATCCCCATTGCAGATCCATGGTCTTTTAAAAAGTATTTTTGATAATCCTTTTATTGAAATTTTTTCGCTAAGTTTAAAATCCTTTCGAGAACTTTTACTTAGATTTTCTACACTCCAGTCGACGTAAACCCAATCTCGATTATGAAACACTCCTGACGTGATCTTTAGTTACTATCTTATTGCGGTTTTCTATCATACACCTTTCGCACTTCTATTTCTCATGACCCCATATAGCTACTCTGTTTTCCTCATGTAAAGAACTTTAAAATTTTTTTTCCATTTTACAAACACATTTCCATTTACAAAACAAGCACTACACCACTATATACCCATATTTCTCTTCGCCTATTATTGACTAATCATATTTTACGTTTTAACTTCTGCCGTATACTCGTATCCTTACGTAAGTTATAATGATGTTATTATTTTTACACATATCCTCATCTTCTTAATTATTTAGTTATTCATAAATATTTTATGTCACCCAACCAAACTACACTCTTATCCGTACCACCTCCGGAACCGTCCATTTCAACATTAGTTCGTTGCCTCATTCAACTCTGAATCCTACACTTGCTAGTGATCACCTTAGGGCTATCATTGCTTAGTGAGATTTTTAACTTTGATTGTGGTGTTGTTGTGGTGCATGTAACTAGATAGTGAGTGTAGACCCGTGTGTGCGAATATCTATATACCACCCATGTATGAGTGTGCTACCCTGAGTATATTAGTATAGTGTGATGATATATACGTATATAGTCGAGTGTAGAGTAGTAAGCGTATATTTACGCTTAGACGAGTGATTAGCCATATCACTATACGAATATCTGTGCGTACTCGATTTAATATTGGCTAGTTACTAGGAGTATTTGTACCTTAGTCGTATTTGTTAATGGTTGTAATTGTATGCTAGAACCGTGATGTACATGTTAGATGTGATAATAATAAGTGTACGTATAGTTGTGTGTGCAGACCTATTGTGTGATTTATATGTTGGAATGTCTGGCGTGTACTCGTGCGTGTATATGTATGTGGTTAGTTATAGGTGTGTGTATAAATATATATTGTATGAACCAGTGTGTTTTATATATAGTGGAATTGTTATAATTACCCCTACGGGATGATGTATGAGCATGTGTATACCAGGAAGTATGCGTAGTCGTATGTTTGTGACTACGTATATATGGATGTATGTAATAGTATACTAGCCCTATGTAAATTGATGTGGTTGTGTACACTGGCGTGTGTATATCTGTCCTATATGAATACGAGATAGGCGTGTAGTAGTATAAGTGTGTATATGTATGTAAAATGAACGTATGTAGAGGTATTTGAAAATGTGTGATATATGAGTATATATAAACATATGGATGTATATTGTTCCATTATAGTGTATGTATGACTGGGATAGAATGACCTTAGCGTCTGAGTCTGCTCACCCCTACGTCGTCCTATTTAAGGAGGTCTGAGGACGGACTTGATCCTAAGGTGGGTAGATTACGATGACCCTAATACTATGAGTAAGGCGTATATAAATCTGTGTTTAGTGTAAGGTAATACGTGCATGCATATATGTGTACTGATGTGTATTATAATGAGTATATGGTAATATGCGATATGTAAAAGTGATTTGTATGATTGAAGTGTTAATTGACTAAGAATGATTGTATTTATATGTTAGGGGTATGTTTAAGTGACATGTGGTATTATATCATTATAGATAGTGAGTGTATAAGATATATGGTGATACATTGTGTATTAGTATTAATGTGAGTGTGCTAAGTGATGGTACACTTACTGCTAGTAATTTGATGTGGTTGTGTAGTAAGTGTTACTATATGCCCGAGTATAATATTGGTTAGGATTGTATTTGTAGGATGATATTATATTAAACACGTTATGTTAATATGTGATTAGAAATGTGTGTATGTGTATAGTTACTACGGTTAGCATGGACGTTGATCGATATTCTCAGTAGTAATACTATTGGTATTGATATTAGTAATAGAAATACTACTTGGATATGGCGTGATGGTTACTTATGGTGTGTATACGTTAGAAGAAGAGATGCAAGCGATACCCTTATGACTTCCGATACCTTAACCGATGAGATTCCGAGGGCGGAATCGTTTTTAAGGTGGGTAGGATATAACGACCGGTTTTAGTGATACGTACTTCGTTTTCCTCTCGCGTTGTATACCCTTCTTCGTATCCGTAGTTAAGTCGTAACGGACCCATACTCGTACCCATATCCATTTCTTTTTCATATTTATTTTTTATTATTAATATCCTTTTTTGGTAATTATTTTAAATACCTCTTCTTGAAATTTGTTTTAAATTTTCAATTCAAATTCAAACCTCTAATCTTTTTTAACTTTTAAAATTCAAATGTTGCCTTCCATTTTTAGACCCCTTTAAAACCTATTTATTAGCTATTATTCTCCTAAATCAAACCTATTTAGTACTAATCCCATCAATGAAAATTATCCTACTTCCTATTATGGCACTAGCCCTTTTGTAACACCCCTTAGGCCGCACCCACCATCTGCCCTACACACAACTTGTAATCACAAAAAGAATAATAATAAACACAACACCCTCATTCACGTGCTACTCCTTTGAACCCCCCCCCCCAAACACAAGCAACCTAAAGCAGCCTACCTTATATTTTAAACCCTTAGATATATATATATTTCTAACCTAGGCTAACATACTAGCTCTGCACCCTATTCCTATTATTTTAAAAACCATTAGACAACTGGGCTTCTTCACGAGCTATCAACAAGAAACCTAAGGGAACCTATCACGTGCTGTTGCCTCAAACCCATATTCCTATATATATATCTAAACCCTAGGTGATATTCTATTTTCCCCTACCCTACGCACAGCCGCCCCTGCCATTTATTTCTCCCCTCAAGGCAGCGCCTCCATCGCCAGGCAACGCAACCGCGCCAAGCTCCTCGCCATCACACCCACAGCTCGCGACCCAACCCCCTCCTCGTTGCAACCACGCCCAGGCCGCCGGCGGTAGCATCAACCCCAACCCCCCACACACGGCACAAACCCCCTCGCGGCATCTTCCTTCCTTGCAAACACCGCCAAGACCACACGCTGATCGCCGGAGAATGCTGCGCACACGACGCTAGCCCCTCGCGTCGACAACAGTCACGGTCATCACCGTGATTGCATGTACCCCACGGCCTCCTCGATGTTCGCAGCCACCTACAGAGACCCCCGACGCCCTGAGAAGCCCGCAACCATGCATCCCTCACCGACGCCTCACAGATCTCCGACCATCGAAGGTGCCGTCGGCATCGTCCTCTTCTTCCCCGGCAACTAGGGACAGACGTTGAAGCTTAAGAGGTTAGTAATAATAATTTTCGGGTTAGTCTCAACAACTGGGTTTATTATTGCATGTTATTTAGATGTTAGTATCAAGTCTACATCAAGTTTTATCACTAGTATTACATGTTAGTTTTATAATATTATCAGTAAGTAATTTAGTAGTGTTAGTGTGTTAATAATTAGAGATTGTTTTATTAAAAAAACTATGTTTTATTAATACCCTGTCGTTATATTATAAGTTAGCTAGTAGTTCTTATCTTAGGGTTTGTTTTAGTTATAGTTAATTTATAAAAATGAACTGTGTTTCATATCAGACCATGTACTTGGGGTTACCCTTATGTAGACTGTGTTTTTAAGTATAACATTACAGTTAACTGTCATGGGTTAATACTTGGGTTATCATATCATGTGGTTAGTTACTGACTAGTGCATATTAGGTGTGACCAAACATTATGCAAACTAGCTTATAATCCTCTCTGTGTTTATATGTGAGCAAACAGGTGTATTAATGTTCTAGTGCTTTTCAGTAACTAATCATACCAACTAGGTTTTGCAGCACGACCCGTGAATTAGTTCTAATAGCTCATATAAGAAATTAGAAGCATTAGTGAAAGAAATGGTATCCTTTTAATTAATAGAGTAAATAGGTTAATTGATTTAATAAATTATTTTCATTTAATCTGATATCGGAACCGTATAACGCAGAAAACGTCTGCGCCTTCCGTACGGACCCGTCGACACCAACAACACCGGGGACATGCAAGTATATGAATTTATATGATATTTTTGAAGTTTAATGATTATTGTGTCACTTTTGCTTATTGCTGTATAACTCGAAAACCACACGTGAAATGACGCGTGAAAAAGATGCTATGACTTTTTGGACTGAATTTGGGTCCCAATGACATATAACTCAATATACTTTAATTTTAATCAACAGCGAAGAAAATTAGTTTCTGTAGCAAGCTCGACAAAATTCATGTTCAAGGTCTTTTTAAAATTGTTAAAAATATTGCTCAACTCACCGTTGCTTGATGAAATGTCATTATAACAATGTAAGATTGATAATGTTAATCTCCTGCAAGTCTTGACATGATTAACAAATTGTGACATCGTGAAAATCGTGCGCCTCGAAGGCGGTATCGTGATATCGTGATGTCGTGTGAGTCGACTAGGCCAGCTCGTGTTCTGGCAAACTTTTGGGTGGGGTTAGGGTTGAGCGGCCACTAGGCGTATGAAGGGTACTCTCCTCAAGAGCACCACCCGCACGCGATGGGTTAGCATCAATCACGGTAAGCCCCAGTGAGAAGAACGACCTTCTCATCACGACCTACAGGCGTGAACCCTAGATTAGAATGCTAACTCTTGACACAAAAACTCGCAACGCTAACTTGGTCATCTTGATAATTAAAATGCTAATGAACTCAGAGGAAATCTTAACTTTAATCTTGCAACCGCCTAGAACTGCATGTTAGGAATGCTCGTTTCTGTTTCTATATAATTGTTAAATGTTAAATTGATGCAGTCATTTCTTTATAACATTAAATGCTTCTTAAATTCATATATATCATATATCTTGCCTTGGGATGCTAATCTTTTCTTGCAGACCTTGCTGACATACATTCATGTTTTTGGATGTATGTCAGATCCCGAGTTTGAGAACTAGGAAGATCCGTTCGTGACGCCTGACTTAGAGAGCCCGAGTTCACCGTGGACGCCGAGCCGCTTCTTGCGGAAGACTAGAGCCCCTTTTTCTTCACTACTTTGAGTTTTAGCCTTAGTACCTTGTAGTAGGATTAGTGTCTTGTTGTAGTTCTTTTTTTGGCCATGCTGAGGCTTGTTGATTAATTTCGTGTACGAACAATTTAACTCTGGATGTGGATTTATTTTCTGAAATGTTTCTGATTTTTCTGATACGTAAATGCAAGGACCTCTTCTCTGTTTTTATCACAGACGCTTATTGAACTCGAGCTTCACCGCTCCAGTTCAAGTGGACCGCATAACGCTCTCGCTTTCGGTGTCTTTTGGGAAGTGGGGCATTACAGGTTTTAGTGGTGGCCCATGCAGGTCCTGCAACTGCGAAATTCAGAACAATGAGAACACTTTTCATTAGCCAAAACATCCAGAATTAGTTCGTACGCAAAATTACTCGAATACCTCATCTCAGCACGATAGGAAACCCAATACCAGGATAATCGTAAGAGTTAGTTAGACACTCGTGCTCGTTAGTTAGACACCCTTGCCACGACTTAGTATTATCATCCTTGGAGTCACCCTAGCGATTGATCATCCAACTCTGACCATATTAGCTTTTCGAGTTTCGTTAGTCATTCGCTTAGATTTATCGAATCCGGGGCCCAACCGAACGTAGCGATCGTCCCCAAGCCAGTCGAACTAGAGACACTTGCAATGAGTAGACTTCGAAGCGTAGGATATTCCAGATCTATAGATAAGATCTTGATCTCGACGCTCAACAAACCCTTACATCGGTTTTCCTGTCGCAAGTGTAATACGTCGGAAAACCTTAGTGCTAAACCTTAGACGACCCAATGGTTATTTTCCCCTGATTTTACATTTTCCTAATCATTATACTTTCAAATTGATGATCGTAGGAAGCCATCGTAGCGTGTTCACTGAGTTATTTCTTAGTCGTTCGTACATTTCGATCGTCAAAGCTATTCCTTGTTCTCGATACACATGAACTCTTCAGGTCCACCATCCTTAACCTTGAACATCCCCATTGCAGATCCATGGTCTTTTAAAAAGTATTTTCGATAATCCTTTTATTGAAATTTTTTCGCTAAGTTTAAAATCCTTTCGAGAACTTTTACTTAGATTTTCTACACTCCAGTCGACGTAAACCCAATCTCGATTATGAAACAATCCTGACGTGATCTTTAGTTTCTATCTTATTGCGGTTTTCTATCATACACCTTTCGCACTTCTATTTCTCATGACCCCATATAGCTACTCTGTTTTCCTCATGTAAAGAACTTAAAAAAAAAATTTTTTTCCATTTTACAAACACATTTCCATTTACAAAACAAGCACTACACCACTATATACCCATATTTCTCTTCGCCTATTATTGACTAATCATATTTTACGTTTTAACTTCTGCCGTATACTCGCATACTTACGTAAGTTATAACGATGTTATTATTTTTACACATATCCTCATCTTCTTAATTATTTAGTTATTCATAAATATTTTATGTCACCCAACCAAACTACACTCTTATCCGTACCACCTCCGGAACCGTCCATTTCAACATTAGTTCATTGCCTCATTCAACTCTGAATCCTACACTTGCTAGTGATCACCTTAGGGCTATCATTGCTTAGTGAGATTTTTAACTTTGATTGTGGTGTTGTTGTGGTGCATGTAACTAGATAGTGAGTGTAGACCCGTGTGTGCGAATATCTATATACCACCCATGTATGAGTGTGCTACCCTGAGTATATTAGTATAGTGTGATTTATCTATTGTGTCGTATGTGCATGTATGTATGGTAATTTGTGATATATACGTATATAGTCGAGTGTGGAGTAGTAAGCGTATATTTACGCTTAGACGAGTGATTAGCCATATCACTATACGAATATCTGTGCGTACTCGATTTAATATTGGCTAGTTACTAGGAGTATTTGTACCTTAGTCGTATTTGTTAATGGTTGTAATTGTATGCTAGAACCGTGATGTACATGTTAGATGTGATAATAATAAGTGTACGTATAGTTGTGTGTGCAGACCTATTGTGTGATTTATATGTTGGAATGTCTGGCGTGTACTCGTGCGTGTATATGTATGTGGTTAGTTATAGGTGTGTGTATAAATATATATTGTATGAACAAGTGTGTTTTATATATAGTGGAATTGTTATAATTACCCCTACGGGATGATGTATGAGCATGTGTATACCAGGAAGTATGCGTAGTCGTATGTTTGTGACTACGTATATATGGATGTATGTAATAGTATACTAGCCCTATGTAAATTGATGTGGTTGTGTACACTGGCGTGTGTATATCTGTCCTATATGAATACGAGATAGGCGTGTAGTAGTATAAGTGTGTATATGTATGTAAAATGAACGTATGTAGAGGTATTTGAAAATGTGTGATATATGAGTATATATAAACATATGGATGTATATTGTTCCATTATAGTGTATGTATGACTGGGATAGAATGACCTTAGCGTCTGAGTCTGCTCACCCCTACGTCGTCCTATTTAAGGAGGTCTGAGGACGGACTTGATCCTAAGGTGGGTAGATTACGATGACCCTAATACTATGAGTAAGGCGTATATAAATCTGTGTTTAGTGTAAGGTAATACGTGCATGCATATATGTGTACTGATGTGTATTATAATGAGTATATGGTAATATGCGATATGTAAAAGTGATTTGTATGATTGAAGTGTTAATTGACTAAGAATGATTGTATTTATATGTTAGGGGTATGTTTAAGTGACATGTGGTATTATATCATTATAGATAGTGAGTGTATAAGATATATGGTGATACATTGTGTATTAGTATTAATGTGAGTGTGCTAAGTGATGGTACACTTACTGCTAGTAATTTGATGTGGTTGTGTAGTAAGTGTTACTATATGCCCGAGTATAATATTGGTTAGGATTGTATTTGTAGGATGATATTATATTAAACACGTTATGTTAATATGTGATTAGAAATGTGTGTATGTGTATAGTTACTACGGTTAGCATGGACGTTGATCGATATTCTCAGTAGTAATACTATTGGTATTGATATTAGTAATAGAAATACTACTTGGATATGGCGTGATGGTTACTTATGGTGTGTATACGTTAGAAGAAGAGATGCAAGCGATACCCTTATGACTTCCGATACCTTAACCGATGAGATTCCGAGGGCGGAATCGTTTTTAAGGTGGGTAGGATATAACGACCGGTTTTAGTGATACGTACTTCGTTTTCCTCTCGCGTTGTATACCCTTCTTCGTATCCGTAGTTAAGTCGTAACGGACCCATACTCGTACCCATATCCATTTCTTTTTCATATTTATTTTTTATTATTAATATCCTTTTTTGGTAATTATTTTAAATACCTCTTCTTGAAATTTGTTTTAAATTTTCAATTCAAATTCAAACCTCTAATCTTTTTTAACTTTTAAAATTCAAATGTTGCCTTCCATTTTTAGACCCCTTTAAAACCTATTTATTAGCTATTATTCTCCTAAATCAAACCTATTTAGTACTAATCCCATCAATGAAAATTATCCTACTTCCTATTATGGCACTAGCCCTTTTTGTAACACCCCTTAGGCCGCACCCACCATCTGCCCTACACACAACTTGTAATCACAAAAAGAATAATAATAAACACAACACCCTCATTCACGTGCTACTCCTTTGAACCCCCCCCCCCCCCCAAACACAAGCAACCTAAAGCAGCCTACCTTATATTTTAAACCCTTAGATATATATATATTTCTAACCTAGGCTAACATACTAGCTCTGCACCCTATTCCTATTATTTTAAAAACCATTAGACAACTGGGCTTCTTCACGAGCTATCAACAAGAAACCTAAGGGAACCTATCACGTGCTGTTGCCTCAAACCCCTATTCCTATATATATATCTAAACCCTAGGTGATATTCTATTTTCCCCTACCCTACGCACAGCCGCCCCTGCCATTTATTTCTCCCCTCAAGGCAGCGCCTCCATCGCCAGGCAACGCAACCGCGCCAAGCTCCTCGCCATCACACCCACAGCTCGCGACCCAACCCCCTCCTCGTTGCAACCACGCCCAGGCCGCCGGCGGTAGCATCAACCCCAACCCCCCACACACGGCACAAACCCCCTCGCGACATCTTGCTTCCTTGCAAACACCGCCAAGACCACACGCTGATCGCCAGAGAATGCTGCGCACACGACGCTAGCCCCTCGCGTCGACAACAGTCGCGGTCATCACCGTGATTGCATGTACCCCACGGCCTCCTCGACGTTTGCAGCCACCTGCAGAGACCCCCGACGCCCTGAGAATCCCGCAACCATGCATCCCTCACCGACGCCTCATAGATCTCCGACCATCGAAGGTGCCGTCGGCATCGTCCTCTTCTTCACCGGCAACTAGGGACAGACGTTGAAGCTTAAGAGGTTAGTAATAATAATTTTAGGGTTAGTCTCAACAACTGGGTTTATTATTGCATGTTATTTAGATGTTAGTATCAAGTCTACAGCAAGTTTTATCACTAGTATTACCTGTTAGTTTTATAATATTATCAGTAAGTAATTTAGTAGTGTTAGTGTGTTAATAATTAGAGATTGTTTTATTAAAAAAACTATGTTTTATTAATACCCTGTCGTTATATTATAAGTTAGCTAGTAGTTCTTATCTTAGGGTTTGTTTTAGTTATAGTTAATTTATAAAAATGAACTGTGTTTCATATCAGACCATGTACTTGGGGTTACCCTTATGTAGACTGCGTTTTTAAGTATAACATATCAGTTAACTGTCATGGGTTAATACTTGGGTTATCATATCATGTGGTTAGTTACTGACTAGTGCATATTAGGTGTGACCAAACATTATGCAAACTAGCTTATAATCCTCTCTGTGTTTATATGTGAGCAAACAGGTGTATTAATGTTCTAGTGCTTTTCAGTAACTAATCATACCAACTAGGTTTTGTAGCACGACCCGTGAATTAGTTCTAATAGCTCATATAAGAAATTAGAAGCATCAGTGAAAGAAACGGTATCCTTTTAATTAATCGAGTAAATAGGTTAATTGATTTAATAAATTATTTTCATTTAATCTGATATCGGAACCGTATAACGCAGAAAACGTCTGCGCCTTCCGTACGGACCCGTCGACACCAACACCGGGGACATGCAAGTATATGAATTTATATGATATTTTTGAAGTTTAATGATTATTGTGTCACTTTTGCTTATTGCTGTATAACTCGAAAACCACACGTGAAATGACGCGTGAAAAAGATGCTATGACTTTTTGGACTGAATTTGGGTCCCAATGACATATAACTCAATATACTTTAATTTTAATCAACAGCGAAGAAAATTAGTTTCTGTAGCAAGCTCGACAAAATTCATGTTCAAGGTCTTTTTAAAATTGTTAAAAATATTGCTCAACTCACCGTTGCTTGATGAAATGTCATTATAACAATGTAAGATTGATAATGTTAATCTCCTGCAAGTCTTGACATGATTAACAAATTGTGACATCGTGAAAATCGTGCGCCTCGAAGGCGGTATCGTGATATCGTGATGTCGTGTGAGTCGACTAGGCCGGCTCGTGTTCTGGCAAACTTTTGGGTGGGGTTAGGGTTGAGCGGCCACTAGGCGTATGAAGGGTACTCTCCTCAAGAGCACCACCCGCACACGATGGGTTAGCATCAATCACGGTAAGCCCCAGTGAGAAGAACGACCTTCTCATCACGACCTACAGGCGTGAACCCTAGATTAGAATGCTAACTCTTGACACAAAAACTCGCAACGCTAACTTGGTCATCTTGATAATTAAAATGCTAATGAACTCAGAGGAAATCTTAACTTTAATCTTGCAACCGCCTAGAACTGCATGTTAGGAATGCTCGTTTCTGTTTCTATATAATTGTTAAATGTTAAATTGATGCAGTCATTTCTTTATAACATTAAATGCTTCTTAAATTCATATATATCATATATCTTGCCTTGGGATGCTAATCTTTTCTTGCAGACCTTGATGACATACATTCATGTTTTTGGATGTATGTCAGATCCCGAGTTTGAGCACTAGGAAGATCCGTTCGTGACGCCTGACTTAGAGAGCTAGAGTTCATCATGGACGCCGAGCCGCTTCTTGCGGAAGACTAAAGCCCTTTTTTCGTCACTACTTTGAGTTTTAGCCTTATTCCCTTGTAGTAGGATTAGTGTCTTGTTGTAGTTCTTTTTTTGGCCATGCTGAGGCTTGTTGATTAATTTCGTGTACGAACAATTTAACTCTGGATGTGGATTTATTTTCTGAAATGTTTCTGATTGTTCTGATACGCAAATGCAAGGACCTCTTTTGTGTTTTTATCACAGACGCTTATTGAACTCGAGCTTCACCGCTCCAGTTCAAGCGGACCGCGTAACGCTCTCGCTTCCGGTGTCTTTTGGGAAGCGAGGCGTTACAATATATCTTTGCATTCTCATAAGCATATCGCCGAATTTCGTGCAACTCGTTGCTGTGTAAGGCTTGTCTCGTGGCTGCACTTTGGTAGTCAAAATTCATTTTCTTTATTGCCCAATACGCTCTGTGCTCCAACTCTACCGGAAGGTGGCAAGCTTTTCCATGCACTAGTCTATATGGGGTTGTGCCGATGGGAGTTTGAAGGCGGTGCGATATGCCCAAAGGGCGTCGCCCAACTTGTGTGACCAATCCTTCCTTGATGCACTAACTGTTTTCTCCAAGATGCTTTTGATTTTCCTGTTGGATACCTCCACTTGGCCTCTAGTCTGAGGGTGATAAGCAAGAGCGACCTTGTGATGAACTCCATATTTTTTCAGCATCGTCTCGAACTTCTTCTCGATGAAATGGCTCCCTCCATCACTTATGATTGTCTGGGGGACTCCAAAATGAGGAAAGATAGTATTCTTGAAAAACTTGGCTACTATCCTCGCATCGTTTGTCGGGGTGGCCATGGCTTCCACCCACTTCGAGATGTAATCAACGGCGACCAAGATGTACTTATTACCGTTACTCGATGGAAAAGGTCACATGAAGTTAATGCCCCAACAGTCAAATAGTTCTATCTCCAAGATGCCATGAAGGGGTCTTTCATTCTTCTTCATGATATTTCCTGTCCTCTGGCATCTATCACATTTCCTGATGTATTTGTTTGCATCTCTGAATATAGTGGGCCAATAGAAACAACTTTGGAGGATCTTTGCTGTGGTTTTGGTGACAGCTGCGTGTCCACCACATGGTTGATCATGGCAATGCGATATGATGGAGGTCGCTTCTTCCTTTGGGATACATCGCCTGATGATCCCGTCAGCGCATGTTCTGAACAGGTACAGGTCGTCCCAGAAGTAACTCTTAGCATCGTGTAGGAATTTCCTCCTCGAATAGGTGGCCAACCCGTGCGGGACTATGCCGCTCACCAGGTAATTCACTATATCAATGTACCAGGGGGCCTCAGAGGAATTCGCCGCAAATAACTGTTCACCGATGAAAGAATCGTCAATCGGTAAGCTGTCATCCCCGTCCATTTGGATTAACCGCGACAAGTGGTCTGCTACCACATTCTCTGCTCCTTTCTTGTCTTTGATCTCAATATCAAATTCTTGGAGCAGGAGGATCCACCGTATCAGACGTGGTTGTAACGGCCGCTTTTCGACCATTCGTATTTTCTACGTACACGTACTTTTTCGTGCACGTATTTTATTTGGTTTTTCTGAGCACCGGCATGAGCGATGCGATATGCCGTTGTGATTGTTTGGGAGTGTAGAATTTTATAGTAATTTTTGGGAACGTCTTTTCACGGCTCGTTTTCTCGCAAAACGATTTTGAAAGATATGGGTGTTTTAGTCATTTGACTCAAAACGCCGTTTCCAATTTTACGTAAATTCTTGGTAGGTGTTATGCATGATCGGACATCGTAGCCCCGTACTTCTCGTCTCCATGATCGTTCCGGTATTTTCGGAGTATTTTTCCGATGCCCGTAGTGGAAGATATCCCCTACTCAATTTCAACCGTTTATTAGCCACGAATCTTTTGAATTTCAAATTTAAAATCAAATCCTAAACAAATCTTTGGAGAATCCCTACGTATCATGCATGAGGGATTTCATTTGCTATCCACCCCTAAACTAAACCCCTCCCCTCTCACATCCTCTCTCCTAGTCATCCTTAAGTATACCCCTTTTAACCAAGTAATAGCAATTACTCTTCTCTTTAAAACAAACTCACCCTAAAGCCCTAGAAACTCACGCATGAACCCATCTATGGCCGCATCTAGCTTCTCCTCCGGCCACCTCAGGCTGCCCCCAAGCCCCCACCACCGGCCACCACCTTCTCCTCCTCCTTCTCCTCCATCTCCACCTCTCCAAGACATCAAAAAACTCCATGAAAATCACACAAAACACAGCCCAGGCCAGAACTGCGCCCCGCCGGAAAACACCGCCGGCCGGCCACTTCCGGCCACCCCCTCCGGCGACCACCACCCCCGATCAACTCCTCTCTGACACTCCAAGCATCTCCACCTTCCCTTACCCTCTTCCCTCATCTCTATCTCCCTCAAAATGCTTTCAAACACAACCCAAACGACAATTTTACAGATCTGCACCACCGCCGGAAAAACTCACGCCCACCGGCCATCCGGCCACCTACAACGACCATCCTACCGCCGTTGGATTCCTATCGAAACCACCTACCAACTGCAACTTTCCTCACGCTCATAGCCCACCAGTAGCTCCCGTAATCCTCGTTGGAACACGTCGTATCCGCTGTTTTTCACAGATCTAGAAGCTGAACTTCGCCGTCCGCGCACGGCCATTTCCGACCACCCCCGGTGACAACTCCACTGTCGTTGGCTTCGTCTTGAAGTCCTTTACCCACTGCAAATTCCCGTTTCCGCTGTTCGTCTCTGAATTTCACTGAGACGCACGACAACGGACGTGGCGTGAATCTGTCCTCCCCGGCTTCTCACGGCCGCCCACCGCCGTGCGCTCGTGCCGTCGGCCATCCACCGGGCCGAGCATCTTCCTTTGGTCCCACTTCATCTACCAACAGCCCCCTTGGACTCTCGGAGTTCACGTGCATTGCCGCACGCACGTACTTTCGCCGTTATCGTGAAGAACCGTTGCGCTACTCGCAACGGGAAGGAGATCGCTGATTAGCTCGCTGATTTCACATCACCACCCCGCTGTCCAGAGGTACCTCGCTGCGCTACCCGCGGACGAGGAGTTCCAGACGACACCGATGTTGCGCCGTTCAGACCCGACATCCGCTTGTTGGATGACATTACGAGGTTAGTTTCCCCTAACTCATAGCACAACCCACACCATAGCAGAACTGAAAACCTAACTAAATCCGGAAACTTAACTCATTAAATTTATTTTCTGCTCCCTTAAAACGATGTAGAATCGTAAATCGACGAATGGACTTTTTGACTGTGCACATAGGATAGAATCGTCGAATAGGGTTGAACATCAAAATGTGACTTCTGACGAATAGGATAGTCCCGATAACCTAGAAACGAACCCTAATAGGACTTGATGAAATTGCGACCTGGCACCGTCGCCATGGCACTATTTCAGACGGACTTCCGCGAACGAGACGCTTGGATGAGACGCTTCGGGAGGACGACACACTCGCCATCGCAGGCAAGTGTATCCCACTTGCACTTATGGCCGCGCTTAGGCCTTAGTTGGTTAGAACTGATAACTGTGAAAAAATAGAACCGGACGTGAAATGATAGCGTCTGGGACGACCCTTGGCGGATCAGACTTGACGACGAAGTCTGAGCCTGACAACAACAACTTTTGATATCGTAGGGCTATCATGTGTGTACGTGTGTGTGGACACCCTAGAATAACCATTCCCGTCTTGTCACGTCCCGTCCCTTCTTGTACAGCCTGCGGGTAATAGGACACTCTTCGAGTGATCCCTTGTACAGATTCACAGCCTGCGGGTAATAGGGCACCCTTCGAGTGATCCCTTGTACAGATTCACAGTCTGCGGGTAATATGGAACTCTCTAAGCTAGAGAGAGTGATCCCTTGTACGGATACACAGCCTGCGGGCAATATGGCACTCGCCAAGCTAGAGCGAGTGATCCCTTGTACTGTTGTCTTGCCTTGTCTTGTCTTCCTTGGGGTTTGGGGTTGGGTTGAGCGTGCGAACGGTAAGAGGGTCTGATCCCCCTCGAACCGTAAGGTGTGAACCCTTTCGTGTCTCACTTGTCTTGTCTTGTCTTGTCCCGTCACGTCCCGACTTGTCTTGACACCTGTAGGTTAATCCCGTAGTTGGTAGCACACGCTACGACTACTACCTGTCCCATTTTACTTTCCTGCTGCGTTACTTCCTGTTGTGTTACTCTGTTATAACCACAGCATGCTAATCAACCAGTAAACTGTTGTGTAATAGAACGTCAGCATGCTAATCAACCAGTAAACCGTTGTCTAAAGTTCGGTGCACTTGCAGTAAAGTCTAACCCTTCTTGTAGACTTTACCTGACGTACAGTTCCTTTCTCTTGGGTGATGTACGTTAGGTGCTCAGCCAGAGTTCGTGGACGAGGCAGATTCACTGGAGTACGAGGAGCCGAGGACGTCGACCCAGAGTACGTGCCTAACGAGGACCAGACCTTGAGGTCTTTTTAGTCGTCACTTTCAGAGGTTACTGCTTTTAGTTTGCTTTTAGATATTTTGTTGCCATGCTTAGGCTTCTTTTTTTGACTTTGTACTCGTTGGATATTATATCTCTAATTTAATGAATGCAACTCCCTTTCTGTACTTTCTGTTGTTTCGAACTTTATTAATGCAAGAACCTGAAGTTTTTTAAAATGGTATCCCTACAGACGCTTATTGGGTCCGAGCTTCTCAGCTCTGGCCTAAGTGGGCCTTAGTCACGCTTCGCCTCCGTCGTTTTGGGAAGCGGGGCGTGACAGGTTTTAGTGGTGGCCCATGCAGGTCTTGCAAAAGTTCGGTATAATAAAAGTACCGCATTCATTTAATATCCACGTACAAGTCTGAATTAGTTTCCCAGTCTTAGATAGTAGGAAGACTTGGGTAGACGTCCCAATTTGATAGTCTGACACCTTGGATAAGATTTAGTCATCCTCGTCCTTGGATACCTTAGTAGCACACACTTGACTCTGACCGTGTTATATTTCCAGAGCCCTCTCTTTTAGTCTTTCGCTCGGGTCCATCGACTTCGGGCCCAGCAGAACGTAACCTTGATTCTCTTAGGAACCTTCCCTTAGACCCTAATTATAGTCTAGCTCATTAGGATGTCATAGAGCTGAGTTATCCTGATCTTTAGACGACCCGATGAATTGAACCCCTGACTTCTAGCGTCCCTCTGATCATTACATCTTTGTGTTATCGACCGTAATGTTCCATCGTAGCTCTTCACGATTCGTATCCTACACATATTCTCCTTGTAATCTTTTCATGTCTCCCGATTCATGTGATCATTTCCTGACGGTCATCGTAGATCCTTCGAATCTTTCTCTTTGCCAATTTTGTCTCCTCTAAAAGTACTTTCCTAATTCCTTATTCAGTTTCTTTGCTCAGCTTAATTTCTTTGAAAACCCATATACTACATATTTAAAATTTCTTGTTTTTTTCGGTTGAATTAAAATTCTTTTATTGACTTGAAACCTTCTTGGTCGTAAATTCTTAGGTTACTATCTCGTACTAGCTTTCGAATCATTATCTTTCGAATTTCGGTTTTAAAACTTGTTACTATTTTGAAAATTCAATATTATTCTTTTTATAAAAACTACAAAAAAAATTTCTAACCACTTAACGTGCATACTTTTTTTAAAATATTTCCTAAACTAGAGGGAACTCCAATTATTTTATTATTATTATTATACCAGTTCTATGTTGTTCGCGACCACATTTCAAAATCTTTGTTAAACTTACTTTCATTTGCAAAACAACCGCTACCTCACCCCACTTTTATCTCATTCATCCAACTCTTTCTCCAAAATTATAATAATTTTTACCGTCTGCTCACTTTTCCCTACATATTTTTTTAAAGTATAAAGTATACGATATCATATTTTACACGTAAGTCTCCTTCATCTATCTAATTATTCTGAAAAATATTTTGTCTCTTCCAACCAACTATCTCATTACCTCGCCTTGTTGGAACTCGTTTTTCCCGATCTTATTTCATTTCGCTCTTGATCTAGTCTCCTTTTCTTTCTATTATCTAGACATTAGTCCTTGTAGTTGTCCATGCTATCTCCAGTTTAGGAGTAGGCCCTTTGGTAGGTGATGTCGTTGTGGTGCGTGAGTATAGGTAGAGTGTGTAGACCTGTATGCGTGTGTCATCTTTAGGATCCTGATAGTTGCCTTTTGTGTCTTGAATGTGTACTCAGTGTTAACCATGATATGATTGAAGTCGTCTGAATGACGGTATTCATACATATATGAATAGGGCAATTTCCTTAGACGTAGTTTTTCGCGATTATGGAATAGCTTATCTTTGACTGCGTGTGATTGTATTAAAACTTTGTTTTTTAAACCAAACCTTTAAAGTTTTTGAAATTAGCTCACAAGATCACAAATCAATTATCCTTCCTCATCCATTACCACGACTCCACACGTTTTTCCAAATGTTTTAAAAATGTGTCACTGGTTTTAAGTTTCCCTTTCTCTTCTCTCTCTCCATTTTGGAATGTTATGTTATGGTTGTTATAGTTTTGGGACTAGCTATTATTGTTGTAGGATTTTGTTTGCGGCTAGGCTCAGGGAGAGATGAGATTTGTTATAGCATTGATTAACCGATTTTGGAACAATAGGATATTGGAATAGATTTCTTTCGGATGAGAAGATGAGCTGTCCAAAACTTATTTATGATACCGATGTGAGACGGACTCAATGGGAAATTCTGGCCGGATGAAATTATATGCGAGGAGATGATAACTTATCAGACTTGAGGCTTAGACGGGTGGTAGGTAGGAGTAACTGCGGAGTATAGTATAAGTCAGGATGATCACGAGAATTAGTAGAACTTTGTAAGCATCAAGACTTGGTTATCGAGTTGACGTGAGAAGGCTTTGAGAATGATACGACGCGTCGAGATAAATGGATGGTTAGGTAGTCGGACTTAATATTGCTTGGGATTAATTATAGTGAGTAGGATAAGATATGATTTTGGTAGTTCAATTATTTGGCGGATGAATTTATGGGAAGATATGACAAGGAACGTATTGAGGACACGACGATTGTTGATTTGTGAAGGTGTTATAAGATAGACAAAGTTTTTGTTTTGGGTTGGTGATTGACTCGAACATCATTTTAGCGATTGATTAATATTGGGAAGAGATAGAGAGTTAAAAGATTGTTTTTGAGCGATGATGTTTTATAGAGTGGTATGGTATGAGAAGATGATTATTATTCTTTTGTGAGGACTTGGAGTTGGAAATTTCAACAGCAATGATGGGTCTATGGTTAAGTCATAGGATGTGAGATTAGTCGTGGAATTATTCAGTGAAAAGAAGGGTTATGAAGGATTAATTAAAGAACATTGGTTGAAGTTATAAGATTAGCGATCTATAGGCGTAGTCATGAGAGTTTTGGGGTATAAGGTTATATAGATGTTATTATTGATAGTATGAGTGATTCCGAGGACGGAATCATTTCTAAGGTGGGTAGAATGTAACGGCCTCTTTCCGACCGTTCGTATTTTCTACGTACACGTACTTTTTTGTGCACGTATTTTATTTGGTTTTTCTGAGCTCCGGCATGAGCGATGCGATATGCCGTTGTGATCGTTTGGGAGTGTAGAATTTTATAGTAATTTTTGGGAACGTCTTTTCACGGCTCGTTTTCTCGCAAAACGATTTTGAAAGATAGGGGTGTTTTAGTCATTTGACTCAAAACGCCGTTTCCAATTTTACGTAAATTCTTGGTAGGCGTTATGCATGATCGGACACCGTAGCCCCGTACTTCTCATCTCCATGATCGTCTCGGTATTTTCGGATTATTTTTTCAATGCCCGTAGTGGAAGATATCCCCTAATCAATTTCAACCGTTGATTAGCCACTAATCTTTTGAATTTCAAATTTAAAATCAAATCCTAATCAAATCTTTGGAGAATCCCTACGTATCATGCATGAGGGATTTCATTTGCTATCCACCCCTAAACTAAACCCCTCCCCTCTCACATCCTCTCTCCTAGTCATCCTTAAGTATACCCCTTTTAACCAAGTAATAGCAATTACTCTTCTCTTTAAAACAAACTCACCCTAAAGCCCTAGAAACTCACGCATGAACCCATCTATGGCCGCCTCTAGCTTCTCCTCCGGCCACCTCAGGATGCCCCTAAGCCCCCACCACCGGCCACCACCTTCTCCTCCTCCTTCTCCTCCATCTCCACCTCTCCAAGACATCAAAAAACTCCATGAAAACCACACAAAACACAACCCAGGCCAGAACTGCGCCCCGCCGGAAAACACCGCCGGCCGGCCACCTCCGGCCACCCCCTCCGGTGACCACCACCTCCGATCAACTCCTCTCTGACCCCCCAAGCATCTTCACCTCCCCTTACCCTCTTCCCTCATCTCTATCTCCCTCAAAACGCTTTCAAACACAACCCAAACGACAGTTTTACAGATCTGCACCACCGCCGGAAAATCTCACTCCCACCGGCCAACCGGCCACCTACGACGACCACCCTACCGCCGTTGGATTCCTATCGAAACCACCTACCATCTGCAACTTTCCTCACGCTCATAGCCCACCTGTAGCTCCTGGAATCCTCGTCGGAACACGTCGCATCCGCTGTTTTTCACAGATCTGGAAGCTGAACTTCGCCGTCCGCACACGGCCATCTCCGACCACCCCCGGTGACAACTCCACTGCCGTTGGCTTCATCTTGAAGTCCTTTACCCACTGCAAATTCCCGTTTCTGCTGTTCGTCTCTGAAATTTCACTGAGACGCGCGACAACGGACGTGGCGCGAATCTGTACTCCCCGGCTTCTTACGGCCACCCACCACTGTGCGCTCGCGCCCTCGGCCATCCACCGGGCCGAGCATCTTCCTTTGGTCCCACTTCATCTACCAACAGCCCCCTTGGACTCTCGGAGTTCACGTGTGTTGCCGCACGCACGTACTTTTAGCCGACGTCGCCGTTATCGTGAAGAACTGTTGCGCTACTCGCAACGGGAAGGAGATCGCTGATTAGCTCGCTGATTTCACATCACCAACCCGCTGTCCAAAGGTACCTTGCTGCGCTACCCATGGCCGAGGAGTTCCAGACGACGCCGACGTTGCGCCGTTCAGACCCGACTTCCGCTTGTTGGACGACATTACGAGGTTAGTTTCCCCTAACTCATAACATAACCCACACCATAGCAGAACTGAAAACCTAACTAAAATCGACAACTTAACTCATTAAATTTATTTTCTGCTCCCTTAAAACGATGTGGAACCGTAGATCGACGAATGGACTTTTTGACTGTGCACATAGGATAGAATCGTCGAATAGGGTTGAACATCAAAATGTGACTTCTGACGAATAAGATAGTCCCGATAACCTAGAAACGAACCCTAATAGGACTTGATGAAATTGTGACCTGACACCGTCGCCATGGCACTGTTTCAGACGGACTTCCGTGAACGAGATGCTTGGACGAGACACTTCGGGAGGACGACACACTTGCCATCGCAGGCAAGTGTATCCCACTTGCACTTATGGCCGCGCTTAGGCCTTAGTTGGTTAGAACTGATAACTGTGAACAAATAGAACCGGACGTGAAATGATAGCGTCTGGGACGACCCTTGACGGCTCAGACTTGACGACGAAGTCTGAGCCTGACAACAACTTTTGATATCGTAGGGCTATCATGTGTGTGCGTGTGTGTGGACACCCTAGAATAACCATTCCCGTCTTGTCACGTCCCGTCCCTTCTTGCACAGCCTGCGGGCAATAGGGCACTCTTTGAGTGATCCCTTGTACAGATTCACAGCCTGCGGGCAATAGGGCACTCTCCAAGCTATAGAGAGTGATCCCTTGTACGGATACACAGCCTGCGGGCAATAGGACACTCGCCAAGCTAGAGCGAGTGATCCCTTGTACTGTTGTCCTGTCTTGTCTTGTCTTCCTTGGGGTTTGGGGTTGGGTTGAGCGTGCGCACGGTAAGAGGGTCTGATCCCCCTCGAACCGTAAGGCGTGAACCCTTTCGTGTCTCACTTGTCTTGTCTTGTCTTGTCCCGTCCCGTCCCGACTTGTCTTAACACCTATAGGTTAGTCCCGTAGTTGGTAGCACACGCTACGACTACTACCTGTCCCGTTTTACTTTCCTGCTGCGTTACTTCCTGTTGTGTTACTCTGTTATAACCACAGCATTCTAATCAACAAGTAAACTGTTGTGTAATAGAACGTCAGCATGCTAATCAACCAGTAAACCGTTGTCTAAAGTTCGGTGCACTTGCAGTAAAGTCTAACCCTTCTTGTAGACTTTACCTGACGTATAGTTCCTTTCTCTTGGGTGATGTACGTCAGGTGCTCAGCCAGAGTTCGTGGACGAGGCAGATTCACTGGAGTACGAGGAGCCAAGGACGTCGACCCAGAGTACGTGCCTGACGAGGACCAGACCTTGAGGTCTTTTTAGTCGTCACTTTCAGAGGTTACTGCTTTTAGTTTGGTTTTAGATATTTTGTTGCCATGCTTAGGCTTCTTTTTTTGACTTTGTACTCGTTGGATATTATATCTCTAATTTAATGAATGCAACTCCCTTTCTGTACTTTCTGTTGTTTCGAACTTTATTAATGCAAGAACCTGAAGTTTTTTAAAATGGTACCCCTACAGACGCTTATTGGGTCCGAGCTTCTCAGCTCTGGCCTAAGCGGGCCTTAGTCACGCTTCGCCTCCGTCGTTTTGGGAAGCGGGGCGTGACAGTGGTTTAGCATCCTTCTTTCTTAGTAGGTATTTTAACGCCGCGTGATCCGTGTGGATAATCACCTTGGACCCCAAGAGGTAGGACCTAAACTTCTCGATAGAATAAACTACAGCTAGCAGCTCCTTCCCCGTAGTGGTGTAGTTCTTTTGAGCATCATCCAAGGTCTTGCTAGCATAGTATATAGCATGAAGCTTTCCTTCCTTCCTTTGGACAAGAATAACTTCCATGGCTTGGTCACTAGCGTCACACATAAGCTCAAACGGCAGATTCCAATCTGGCGGCTGTATAAACGGGGCTGAGATGAGAGCTTCCTTTAACCTGTTAAAAGCTAGCAAACATGCGTCGGTAAACACAAAAGGAGCATTCTTGGCGAGGAGCTCCGTGAGCGGGCGAGCAATGTTAGAAAAATCCTTTATAAAGCACCGGTAAAAACCGGCGTGCCCTAAAAAACCACGGATACCCTTGAGGTTAGTGGGTGGTGGTAGACTTTTGATAACTTCGACTTTGGCCTTATCAACCTCAATTCCCTTAGAAGTGATGACATGGCCAAGCACAACCCCTTCTGTCACCATGAAATGGCACTTTTCCCAATTTAAGGTTAGATTATTGTCATGACACCGTTCTAGAACCTTGGATAAATTGGCAAGACAATCATCAAATTCGGTGCCATAAACAGAGAAATTGTCCATGAAGACTTCCATAATGTTTTCAATGAAGTCTGAGAAAATAGACGTCATGCACCTTTGAAATGTGGCAGGTGCATTACATAGCCCAAACGGCATTCTTCGATAGGCGAATGTGCCATATGGACATGTGAACGTCATCTTTTCTTGGTCTTCCCGATGCAACGGAATTTGGAAGAATCCAGAGTATCCGTCTAGGTAATAGAAGTATTTGTGTTTGGCTAAACGCTCAAGCATTGGGTCAATAAAGTGTAGGGGATAATGGTCTTTTCTGTGGCCTTATTGAGTTTCCTATAGTCGATGCACATACGCCACCAGGTGACAGTCCTAGTGGATATTAGCTCATTTATTCTGTTTCTAACGACTGTCATGCCCCCTTTCTTAGGGACAACCTGCACGGGGCTAACCCATTTACTATCAGACATGGGATAAATAATATCGGCCTCTAAAAGCTTCAATACCTCCTTTTTCGCTACCTCCTTCATGTTGGGATTCAATCGCCTTTGAGGCTTAATGGAGGTGGCGTCCTTATCCTCTAGATGAATCCTATGTGTATATATAGTTTCGCTGATACCCTTCAGGTCAGCGATGTTATACCCTATTTCTTTTCTGTGGGATCTAAGGATTTTTAGGAGACTTTCTAGCTGGGGTTCAGTGAGAGACGCAATGAAAATAACGGGGTATGTGGAATTTTCCCCCAAGAAAGCAAATTTCAAATTGGAAGGAAGAGGTTTTAGTTCTACCTGAGGGGGCGTTGTACCCCTGTCATCTCTCACCTGCGAGAAAGATGCGTCCTCAATTTCTGGTTCAGAAGGTGGAAACTCTTCATTGGAAGAATCATAGGAAGAGCAGGGAGATGATGGTACGTCATGTCAGACGTCTGTAGATTCCGTTTCCATAGCGCACCTGTCGATGGAGGCAAGGTGTTTAGGTATGCATTCATTATTAAACATAAAATCTGAAGGACTTCCCTGGTCAATGTCGTTTCGTAATGGTAAGGGATTTGTGTACTCCTCACAAGTATGTTCTTCATATTATGAAATATGTGGGAGGCTATCTTTGTAGAAGCGCAGTGTGTCTCCCTCATACCACAAATAGATTCCATCAGCGACGGGGACACCATCCAAGGCATCCGCATTGTGGAAAGCATTCACAATAAAAACTGAGAGCTCTTATGTAAACGGGTCATCGTAGGGAATCCCACTGGGCCATGGGCCCATACATCAGCTACCATGCTCTCTATTATATCCCATAACTGAGAATCATTCAATGGCTCCAATTGATGACTCTCTCTACAGCCTGCATCAACAGGTAAGGCCTCAATGGTCTGGAGGAACATCACATCCTCTTCGAAGCTAATGCGAATGTCACCCTCAATGGTACCTGCATCAGAAACCTTGTTCATTATATGATCCATGACCAATTGCTGATTTGCATTACCTGCAACATAGGTTCCTGAGCCGATGAACCGAACTGCATCAATCAGTTCTCTAGCTGCGCATTCAATCATGGACTCGTCCATGCGCGAATCTTGAAGACCATGTAAATGATAAGGAGAGAAGCTAAACTCATCTGAGTCACTGTAAGACTCACAGGTCCACTGTACTTGCATTATCATGTTTGATTAGTCAGGAATAATCAGTAGCTGGAGGGAGATGTTAGTAGCAAGGCAGAAAAGAAATAGAAAGAGAATAAAAAGGGTGGAAAGGTGAGAAATGGAAAGATTTGCTAGCAAGCTTCTCAAAATAAAAATAAACTGAGATAAACACTATTGTCGTCTCCGGCAGCGGTGCCAAAAACTTGACGCACCCGAAACCTACACCTAGATTCCACCCGACGGTGTCACGATCGCCAGGCGTGGTATGACCCCTAGGTGTCGATTCCGGGCTCTATCCGCAAGCAGATGGTGTCAAGTTATAGTATAAAAGATATCGAATCCCACAGGGACAGGGACAGTGTATTTGGGTTCTCAGTTTACTTCTATATCTCGAAGTGAGATATCTATCGGGTTGAGAGAATTGGTTGTTGTGTTGTTGTTGTTTTAATAATTAAAAGGACTAGGGCGTTAGTGATCACCGCTAAGATCGTCGAGGATCGACGTAGGAATAGAATCCTTACATTGCATTAGGGTTAGGGGATTAATCTCCCAATCCGTACCACTCTCATGGGTTAGAATTGCGAGGTATTTTGGTGGCTCTCATTGACGCGATAGCAGTAGCCGTCAATGTAGCGATATAGTTCGTCGGGGATCCCCTCAAGGCACGAGCCGGGCATGGTCACGAGCTTTGGTTGGATCCACGATTTCCCTATTCGAATCCCAAGGATACCCCTTAGGCACATCAATTCCATAGACCATGGGCATGATCTTAGTACGGGTTATCTAAGGATTCGGTAAGATCGACCGAAATACTCCCCTAAATTCCTAATTCAATATAGGGATCCAAATCTACGTCATCCCCCCTAGGATCTTAGGACTAACCCATCAACCCTAGAAAAGATCTACTCACTCATAGTAATATTAACTTATAAAAACACAATTTTTAGGAGAGAGATCATCATGAAAATTGATAGAATAAAATCGAGAACTTACAGCGAGAGATAGAGAAAAATTGCGATTAATAGATCCAAAGAGACCCGAGATTCCAAGAGCGCAAGAAGAACAAATAAAATTCCAATCAATTTCGATCCAACAATCTTTAACAAAATTTATCTAGATCTAACAAAAAGTATATCTCTAATCTCCACTCAGAAACTAACTCCCCAAAAAACTCAGAATGAATTCGCTCCCAGCCTTCTCGCAACTCCCAGACTTCACTCCCAAAATCGCGCAACAGCCGCTCGAGAAAATACTTCCAAAATAGCCTCACCATCGTCGACCGATTTTGTGACTCGGTCGAGCAGCACGTTGTTCGGTGGGTTGCTCGGGCCGAGCAGCTATACTGCTCGACCGAGCACGGCAGTAAATTGAAATCCTTCAAAATCTTTACTCTGTCTACACGGGCCGAGTCAGCTCTGCACAGGCCGAGCAGGGCGCTGACTCGGTCACTGAAGGATCTTCTCGGGCCGTGCAAGGATTAGTCGGGCTTCGAATGCAGGTGCTGCTTGACCGAGCACATAGGTGCTCAGTTCGACCAATCTCCGTATCAGCTCCCTTACTCTTCTTTGCATCTGCTCGACCGAGCAGCTGCTCTGCTCGGTCGAGTCATCTAAGAAACTATTACCTGAAGCTGCTGGGGCTTCCCTCTCCTCCTGCTCTCTCTCCTCCACTCCTCCCATAGCTCCAACAACAGGGCGAACTCCTGCAGAGCTTCGCCAATGAGCTCACGGGCGTGTCGGATGTGTCCATACCCATACCGGGTCCCAAATCGCTCCAAAATCCCTGAAAACTCATAAAATACTACGAAACTCGAATATAATGTCAGAAATGCGATATGGTATGGAAATATGGGATTTGGATGCAAAAATGGCATGGAATGCTGACGTGCCCCCGGTTTGCTAGCCGCAAATGGCCAGGGGACCCGCGTGAGGGTTTAGATATTTGTAACCGCAAGCGCACGGTGTTGTAGTGTGGCTTGGGGGTCGAACACAGGGAGGCTAGGATGTGCTTGTGTCAAGGAGGACCGAAATCACCCCGTGGGCGAGCTAGCCCGGATCGGTTGATGGGTTGTCACGGGAAAGGAATGCAAGGTATGAACAATAAGAAAATAAACCCGGGACTTTGGTTTCCACTCCAACGAGCGACTCTCGTCGATACGGCCTACGGGTAGGATGGCGATCGGAATTAGGATCTAATGGTGAGACGTTGCCTCTGAAAGTGGTACCCGGCATCCCATGGGCCCGATATTCCGGTCGGTGCCCATGATGATACACCGGACTTCCCAGGTTCGATCAGTGGGCACTCCCGTGTCCATTAACACTGATCGATTCCGGGAGCACTAAGCTCGCAACGATAACTCCCAACGTCTCATCCTGTCGCTCCCGCGTGCTAGGATTCGGCGTCTACGCTAAGGGCGTGAGCTATGGCTAGGGAGTCAACCGCCAAGTTTATTCCCCCTTGGCCCAACGGTCAAAGGCGGTCTTTTTCTCGCCGATGACAATATAACACCCCGCGTAACCATTAGATTCCTAGTCCCTATCGATATCCTAACCCTATGGATGCATCGGGAAGAGCCCCCGAAGGGGCTTCCGCCAAAATCCCAGATTTGGGAACTACTTACAAATATTCATTAAAAAGTGATCTAAACGAAAATGAACCGTTAAAATCATAATCAGACGATTGGAATGCGAAGGTAGTAGAGCAATTAAGACAATACTAAAGTTTAAGAAAGATCCGAAAACTTACAATAGAAAAGTAATTACAGCCGTCACAAATAGGAGAAAACAGTAAAAACTAACAGCTCCCCCGTTTCTGGAACCCTATAGGTCCTATTTATAGGATCTCGTATCACCCGATCGGTTGACAAGTCAACCGATCGAGTGATCCGTTACAAATAATAAACAGAAAATGGCGGAGTTTCATCCGGTCATATGAACCGGTCGGTTGAGTTCTTGGAGTGACCGGTTGGATCGTGGCACCATCGGGTGAAGGGATCGGTTGGGTGCCCGTGTCTCGGCTCCTTAGCATCAGCTACAGATGAACCGATCGGGTGAGAGTCACCCGATCGGTTGGAATTTGGCTTGAAAAGACAGAGAATCAGCCCCGTTGAACCGTCCTGTGAACCGGTCGGGTGACATCCACTTGAGCTCCGGCTGAGACCGGGTAGTGCACGCGTGCATCACCCGATCGGTTGGAGATGACCAACCGATCAGGTGAGGGGATAAAATGATGCCATCATCTTCGTTTGACCCCCTGGGTCACGCGTGATTCCTCCCGTTGCTCCGGGGACTTGAGATATCATCGTTAAACGTCCCCTACGCAGGCAATCTCCTGCAAACATGGAGAAACAAAGAAAAGTGAAAGAAAACGAGAAAACACGAGAAAACGAATAAAAGACGGCAGAAAATACGGAGAAACACGAAAGAAAACGTGCGTGAATATATGAAATATATACACACGTTAAAATCCCCCAAGCTGAACTCTTCCTCGTCCTCGAGGAAGACGAGTGAGAGTAGGAGCTCGGTGGGGAAAATAGAGAGGAAGAGAGAAAAAGAAAACTCTATATCCTAGATCGTCCGTCAGAGCCAACAAAATCAAAAATGACACACCAAGCAAGCAAACGTCAAATCACATCACTAAACCTAGGAAAACGAGTCCAAATAAGTGTCGTGGGCCCACGCGGTGAAGCGCGAGTGAGTGTGGTCGTGCGCTAGCAGTCGGTGTCGCTATCTACGAAGTGAAATAAAGCTCGATATACACAGACCCAGGAAACGACCCAAATACCGATTCGAATTTGAAATTGCGGTGAATATTAGTTCAAGCATGCATGAGAAGAGTATAAGAATAGAAGCGTATCATGCATCGGGGATTCCACAACTAGGGTTAAGGAAATCACACCACTATAGCTTAGATACTAGCTAAAAAGTTCCTAAGCCAAGTGTTTTTGAAAACGATGGGGGTTGAGATGATGTGGAGTAGAACACTCGGTGCAAATTCTCGCCTTCCCTTTATTCTCGGTAGATAGGAAAAATATTCACACTTGAAATTTTTTTGGGTTTTGGGTATTTGCATTTTTTTGGCTTTTTGGCTATACAAAATTTTTCTTTTCTTTTCTTTTTGGATTTTTCTTTTCCTTTCTCTTTTTTTTTGGATTTTTGGGTTTTTGGCTATACACATGTGTACTCTCCCAAGTGGGAGAACGGTACACGACGAGGGGATTTGCACCAAGTAAAACAAAAAAGAAGTCGGAATCTAAACACTTGGGCAAAGGAAACTATTCTCGCTAAATAGAGCATAGGCTAAATGGGTTGTCCTATTCCTTAATTGTGGAATCCCGACACATGCGAAATGAAGTACACGATATACATAAATAGCATGCAGAAGCAGACAGGGAAAATAAATACCGCATATTCAAATCGAAGCATGATAATCTAGGGGTCATTCCTGGACAGGTATATAAAGTAAAATCACAAAGTAGAAGCACACCAAACAGATAGCCACGAAACATGACTCACAAAAACTAAGAGGACCCACGATGCGTGAAATGCAAGAGAACTCGAAATCCTAGGGTTAGTGAATGTGATTATCGATGCCATGCTAGGTGTGTGTGATTTTGTGGCGATTCATCATAGGGTTCATCTCTAGGAGAAAGAGATAAAAAGAAGAGAAGAGAAAAAAGGAAAAAATAAAAAATATGATGAAAACGCACAAAAACGAAAAAGAAAGACTCAAATGGCACACACAGTGCGACTCCCCCAAGCTGAAGCTTGCATTGCCCTCAATGCAATATGAGTGAGTACGGGAGGGCAATGAAGATGGGGAGAATACGCACCGACACAAAAAGAAATGAAAACGAGAAAAACACAGAGATGAAACTGAAAATAAAGAAAGATCAAAATCAAACCACACGACACGAAAATAGAAATAAAACCACACGACACGACACTCAAAAGGGGAAAAACAAGCACACACACAAAAATGAGAAAAAACAAAACACGACAACACACCAAAATAGACGTCCCCCAATCTAGACATGACAGTGCTAGCGAATAAAATGCGAACGTGAAATGCAGAAATATGCAAGGGGGAGCCAAAAAACAAACAAAGTGCAATCAAAAATAAAAAATAAAAAGGAAGTGATGCGACACGTGAATGGGTCCCCCCTTGACAGAGACAAAGCAGGGCCCCAAAAAGACAGATGGGCACAAATACGGGGGGTGGGCAAAAGCGGGAAAGGAAAAAATCAAGCAGGGGCACCACCCTCTGGGGGTGGTGATGGGGGCCTGCGCTGGGGACCAGGAGTCATGGGGGGTGGAATGTGGAGCTCGGAGACATCGGGTGGGTCTTCACGGATGTGGCGAATGAAGCTTTGAAGAAAGGGGAGGTCTCGGTCGACGGACTCCTCGGTTATCCGACCACCCTGTCCAGCTAGGAGGATCATGGCCGTGAATCGGTCGGCATGGTCGTCGGCTTGGAATTGCATCCCATATTCGGGATCGTCAACGTGAGGTGGGGAAGTGGTGCGTGGTGTGGTAGATGGGTTGGAGGTGGTGGGTTGAGCGAGGGATTGTGTGCGACGAGTACGACGGGTGGGCCTAGGGTTCGAAGAGCTGGTGTCGGTGGGCTTAACACGGCGGGGAGGCATTGTGCGGGTGTCGTGTGTGTGCGTGAGTATGCAAAATACAATGAATCAACACAAACACGAAACACGACCAACGAGCAAATGGAATATTTGGGGAAAAATTAAAATTGAGCTAAGGAGCGAGTTTACCCAAATGAGATGAAGATCGTTGCTCGTAGGCGCCCCGATGCTACTCGATAGGAGCACGTTGTGAAGCCGCGGCGATTTCTTCAGTAAGTTTCGAAATTTAGGAGAATGGGTGAAAGTTAGGGTTTTGGGTGCGGGTGAAATCGAGGAGAATGGAGAGAAATCGATGGTGGGATGGATAGGTGACCGGGCGCCCGCAAGAGTCGCGGCGGCGCGGTGTCATTTACCGCAAGTTTCACGGTTAGTGTAGGGTGCGGGAATATCGAACTCAGGGAGGCGAGGTTGTGCTTGGGTCAGGTAGGACCTAAATCACCCCGAGGGGCGAGCTAGCCTGAATCGGTGATTGGTTGTCACGAAAGGAAATAAACTGGTATGAACAACAAGAAAGAAAACCCGGGACTTTGGTTTCCAACCCGACGAGAGACTCTCGCCGACGCGGCCTACGGGTATGGATAACGATCGGGATTAGGGTCTAATGGTGAGACGTTGCCTCTGAAATTGGTACCGGTGTCCCATGGGCCCGATATTCCGGTCGGTGCCCAGGATGATACACCGGACTTCCCGGGTTCGATCAGTGGGCACTCCCGTGTCCATAAACACTGATCGATCCCGGGAGCACTAAGCCCGCAACGATAACTCCCAACGTCTCATCCTGCCGCTCCCGCGTGCTAGGATTCGACGTCTACGCTAAGGGTGTGAGCTATGGCTAGGGAGTCAACCGCCAAGTTTATTCCCCCTTGGCCCGATGGTCAAAGGCGGTCTTTTTCCCGTCGATGACAATGAAACACCCCGCGTAACTGTTAGATTCCTACTCCCTATCGATTTCCTAACCCTATGGACGCATCGGGAAGAGCCCCCGAAGGGGTTTCCACCAAAATCCCAGATTTGGGAACTACTCACAAAAATTCATGAAAAAGCAATCTAAATGAAATTTAACCGTTGGAATCATAATCGGACAATTGCAATGCGGAAGTAATAGAGTAATAAAGACAATACTAAAATTTTAGAAAGATCTAAAAACTTACAAAAGAGTAACAATTACAGCCGTCACAGGGAAATAAAACAGTAGAAAAAATAACAGCTCTCGTTTCTGGAACCCTAGGGGTTCTATATATAGGCCGTCGCATCAACCGATCGGTTGACAAGTCAACCGATCGGTTGATCCGTTACAAATAAATATCAGAAAACGGCGAGTTTTCACCCGATCACATGAACCGGTCGGGTGAGTTCTTGAGTGATCGGTTGGATCTTGAAGCAGTCGGGTGAATCGATCGGTTCGACGTCCGTGTCTTCAGCTCTTCTTTTTCAGCTACAGATAAACCGATCGGGTGAGAGTCACCCGATCGGTTGGCGCTTTGCTTCGAGAAAACAGAGAATAGCCCCCGCTGAACCGGTCTGTGAACCGGTCGGGTGACTTCTTTGTGAGCTGCGGTAGAGACCGGTTGGTGCACGCGTGCATCACCCGATCGGTTGGAGATGACCAACCGATCGGGTGAGGGGCTGAAAGATGAATTCTTTGGCGTTCGACCCCCTGGATCATGCGTGACTTCTCCCGTTGCTCTGGGGACTTGGGATATCATCGTTAAACGTCCCCTACGTGGTCAATCCCCTGCAATCATGGAAAAACAAAGAAAAGTGAAAGAAAACGGGAAAATACACGAAAATGAATAAGAGACGGCGGAAAAACACGGAGAAACACAAAAGAAAACGTGCGTGAATATATGAAATATAAACACACGTCAAAATCCCCCAAGCTGAACTCTTCCTTGTCCTCGAGGAAGACGAGTGAGAGTAGGAGCTCGGAAGGGAAAAATAGAGAGGAAGAAAGAAAAAGAAAACTCTAAGCCCTAGATCGTCCATCAGAGCCACCAAAATCAAAAACGACACACCAAGCAAGCAAACGCCAAATCACACCACTAAACCTAGGAAAGCGAGTCCAAATAAGTGTCGTGGGTCCACGCAGTGAAGCGCGAGTGAGCGTGGTCGTGTGCTAGCAAATGGTGACGCTTTCTACGATGTGCTATGAGGCTCGATATACACAAATCCAAGAAATGACCCAAAATATTGATCCGAATTGAATTACGCGGCGAATATAGGCTCAAGCATGCATGAGAAGAGTGGGAATAGAAGCGTATCATGCATCGGGGACTCCACAACTAGGGTTAAGGAAATCATGCCACTATAGCTTAGATACTAGCTAAATAGTTCCTAAACCAAGTATTTTCGATAACGACGGGGGTTGAGATGATGTGGAGAAGAACACTCGGTGCAAATTCTCGCCTTCCCTTTATTCTCGGCAAGTAGGAAAATATTCACACGGGAATTTTTTTGGGTTTTGGGTATTTGCATATTTTTTTGGCTTTTTCGCTATACAATCTTTTTCTTTTCTTTTCTTTTTGGGTTTTTCATTTCTTTTCTCCCCTTTTTTTTGGATTTTTGGGTTTTTGGCTATACACTTGTGTACTCTCCCAAGTGGGAGAACGGTACACGACGAGGGGATTTGCACCAAGTAAAACAAAAAAGAAGTCGAAATCTAAACACTCGGGCAAAGGAGACTATTCTTGCTAAATAGAGCTTAGGCTAAATGGGTTATCCTAGTCCTTAGTTGTGGAATCCCGACGCATGCGAATTGAAGTATACGATATAAATATAGCATGCATAAAGTGGAAACAAATACCGCATATTCAAATCGGAGCATGATAATCTAGGGGTCATTCCTGGACAGGGTATATAAAGTAAAATCACAAAGCAGAAGCACACCAAATGATAGTCACGACACATGACTCACAAAAAGCTAAGTGGACCCACGATGCGTGAAATGCAAGAGGACTCGAAATCCTAGGGTTAGTGAGTGCGATTGTCGGTGCAGTGCTAGGTGTGTGTGTGACTTTGTGGCGATTCATCAAAGGATTCATCTCCAGGAGAAAGAGCTAGAAAAGAAGAAAAGAGAAAAAAAAGAAAAACACGGAGAAAAACGACTCAAATAAACGAAAAGAAGGACTCAAATGACGCACACAGTGCGACTCCCCCAAGCTGAAGTTTGCATTGCCCTCAATGCAATATGAGTGAGTACGGGAGGGCAATGAAAATGGGGGGGGGGAATACGCACTGACACGAAAAGAAATGAAAACGAGGAAAACACATAGATGAAACTGAAAAAGAAAGAAAGATCAAAATCAAAATCAAACAATACGAAAATAAAAATAAAATAAAATCACACGACACGACACTCAAAAAGTGAAAAACAAGCACACACACAAAAAATGAGAAAAACAAACAAAACACGACAGCACACCAAAACAGACGTCCCCCAAGCTAGACCAGAAAGTGCTAGCGAAATGATGTGATCGAGGAAGTGCAGAGATATGCAAGGGGGAGTCAAAAACAAAAAGGGGGGAAATCAGAAAGCAGCAGAAGGCGAGTCATCGTCCTCCTCGGAAGAGGGTGGGGATGGGTGGTCGGGGGAGGCTGGGGGTGTGCTGAGAAGTGGGGAATGAGGTGAAGGTATAGGGGCAGGGGTGGTGTGAACAATGGGAGGAGTGTCGGTGGTGGTGGGTGGTGGTGGTAGGAAGGCGATCAAGGCGGTGGTGAGAGGAATAGAAATGGAGGAAGTAGATGTGGTGGTGACGGTAGTAGGAGGTGGTGGGAGGGATCTGGAGCGTACCGGTAATTTCCTCCGACGCACGTATGGAGTGACGGAGGAGGATGTAGGTAGCGTGAGTGCGGTGGAAGTGGTCGGGAGGGGTGAAGTGGATGCCGGGATGGGATGTGAAGATGTAGGATAAGAATGTGGTGAGGGGGGGATGGATGTGGGGAAGTGTGGGTGGGTGGAGGAGAAGATCGCCGGGGTGGTGAAGGTGGGGGTGGTGAAGGTGGGGGTGGTCCGTGGATATGAGTAAGAAGGTGGAGAATGGCGGCCACGTTCCTCTCAAGTGCGAGGAAACGTGGGTGAGTAAGAAAGGAGGATGGCGATGGGTCCGAGGAAGCAGAGGACATGGCGAGCTCACGAAGGGCAGCGACCTCCCTCTCAAGTCCCAGACGGGCAGATACCTGACGGCGACCAAAAGATGTAGACTGACGTGAGGCAGAGGTGGTGCCGCCATGTAAGATCGAAGAGGTGCCGGCGGCAGTGGTCATGCCGGCACAGGAGACAAGGCCAGAAATGGCCGCAAAGAGGTGCTCAGACGTGATCGGTCCCGGAGCAGAAACAGGACGACTCGGGCCAGCCCCTAAATCCCCCACAGACGCAGGGATATCCTGCTCGCCTAAGTGGGCGGCAGTGGACGGTGATCTGCGGGCGCCTGCGGGAAGGAAAGGAAGATTCAACCCAGCTAAGAAGTCGGGATCAGGAGGAAAAGTCCAATCTCCCACGAGAGCAAGGGTCATGCGAGCGGGGTTGGGCAGGATGGTGTAAGGGGCTGGGGGTGGCCATAATGAAATATGAAGCGGCCATCCGAGCGGGGCTTGATCATGTGGATGTGCCGTAGGACATCAATATCGAGATGTGAGGGTCCTGCGGCAGCTGAAAGATTATTGGGGATGGTGATATTGAATTGGGCGTGAGAGCAGATGATCGTGATGATGCCCCCACAACAAAACTTCCCCTTACCGGCCCGGCTGATCTCGAGTAGCTTGTAAACAAGCCAATCTCTGCCATGGATGGGGACGGTAGGGGCCCTGAAGCTGACTCCATCATCATCCCGGACATAAGGAAAAGTCATGGCCCAAAGGATAAAAAGGTCAGGGATAGTCACAGTACCAGACTCGTCCCTAGGAAAGAATGCAGATGAAATGATCCTGTGGGCTAAACGAAACATGGGATGAATGATGGAGGAGGCCTTGGCCCTTCCTCGGGGGTAATCACGGATCAAAGTGAGGCGGAACCAGAATTGATCGACATCAAACTCGGGCGTGTACCCGTAGTGTCGGATGGAATCGTCCCCGAGATTGGGGAAACCAAATATATCGTTGATCGTGTTCAGATTCGTGGTGACACTACGGTTACGCACCCTGAATTTAATGATCGACCCGAACTCCCAAGTAAGTGTGGAGAGGAATTCGAGTGTGAGTGCCGGGTAGGATACTGCATGAGCATTAAGAAAGGCCAACCATCCTAAGTTAGCGAAAAGAGATTCGACCTTGGTGAAGACACCGAGATCAACAAGTGTACGTGCGTGCGGGAACTTAGTGGATAGATTCCCTCGAGCATCAAGCCTACGGTAAAAATCTTTGTGCTCCTGGTTCCGAAAAATATACCCGTGCGGGCCCAACATTGGGTCCACAGGGGGGACAACAGGCGGAGGAGGGCCAAGTGTAAGTGCTCGTGTACGGGAAGGGGGGCGTGTTTGTTTTCGTCTCTTTCAAGACGGCTCCTCTTCCCGCATGATACCCTTCCCCTTATCCTTATCTTTAGCCTTGTGTGTGTGTGAGAGCAAGAATTAGTGCAAAAATCGTGGATGCACACTAACACAAGCAAACGAGCAAGCTCAACAAATAGGGCAAATATATAAATATAAGCTTAGGAGCGAGTTTACCCAAGCGGAATGGTGGAGCTTGCTCGTTGATGTCCCCACACTGTTCAGCGAGAGAAGCTTGGAGCCGCGGCGAACTCCTTCGGCAAGAATTTTCGGATGGGTGGGGTTTGGGGGAAAATTAGGTCAAAAATGCGGAATGGGAGGAGAGAGAGAGTGAAGGTGATGGAGGAATTGATGGAGGAGGTGGAGAGAGGGAGTAATGGAGGAGTAGGGGACGTGGGGGAGTGGGGATCGGTTGTTGGAGAAGAGGGGAAGACGAAACGACGGAGAGATTTGCGATCGGGCGAGGGCGGAAACGAGCGGGTGTCGGGGGGTATTTATAGGGTTTTAAGTCGAACCGATCGGGTGACTTGTCACCCGGTCGGTTGACGGTTAGGTCGAAAATCTTGCCGAAGAAATGCTACAGGTGAACCGGTCGGTTGAGTTGTCAACCGATCGGTTGGCCGCTCCACACATTTTCCCGAGAACTTAGGGCTGCTCACCCGGTCACTTCAACCGATCGTGCATGAACTCAACCGATCGGTTGATATTTCCCCAAAAATTTCCAAGAGTTCTCCCCAACTCACCCGGTCTTCCACCCGGTCTCTTCATTTCTCAACCGATCGGTTCATTCGGGGACAGATCTCGGCATGTATCTGATACATCCCAACCGATCGGGTGAGTTATCACCCGATCGGTTGGGGCTTGTTTCCTGCAAAAACCAAGAAATTTGCTTAAGTCCCCGAACGGATGTTCTCGCGGCTGATTTTATTTATAAAAATAGATAAAATAAAGTAAAAAATAACGCTAAAAAGTGGGAAAAAGTTTAGAACATGGGTTGCCTCCCATGAAGCGCACTTGTTTAACGTCGTTGGCTCAACGCCCGCAAGAGATGCTCATGGTGGCCGATACGGGTGATGCCCAAATTTCGGCATCTCTTTCTCTTTGGAGCTGGAGGCGCTTGGAGTAGTCAGCGGCTGAAAAAATACTTGCTCGACTACCCTCCCCTTGTTCTTGGGGTCCGGGGGCTTTTCCTTGGTGTTGGCGCTTCCCGCCATCTTCTTCAGGATCCGGACCTCGTTTTTAGTGGGGTCCGTGGGGTCCTTCCCCATTCTCCCCACAGGGGGGGCTTTGGCGAACCCGGGAGGGGGCGTTCTTGCTGCACTTGGTTTTCCAGCAGCTTCCTTGTACTTGGGGCCGTCTCCATCTTCAGAATCCCCTAAGTCATCGGGGGTTTTTTTCAGGAGAATCTCCCAGGAGCTCTCCTCTGCAGCTTTTTTCCTCTTCTACTTTGAGCAGATTGCACCGAGGGTCATCAGGTGGATCGGGGTGCTTCATGGATAATCCCAGATTGAACTCAACTTTCTCTCCGCTGACGTTCAAAGAGAGTTTTCCGTTCTTCACATCTATTAGAACGCCAGCAGTGGCCATGAAGGGCCGTCCCCGGATAATGGGGGTGTGCGCGTCTTTGGGCATGTCCATGACTACAAAGTCCACAGGCACATGCACCCCTCTCACATTCACGGGGAGATCATCCACAATTCCCACCGGGTATTTGACCGACCGGTCAGCTAGTTGTAGGGTCATACCGGTGGGCTCCAAATCACCCATTCCTATTCTCCTGTACATCGACAAGGGCATCAAGCTAACACTCGCTCCTAGATCGACGAGTGCACGATTAATCTTCACAGCCCCGATTGTGCAAGGAATAGAGAAGCTCCACGGGTCCTTGAGTTTCGGCGGGTTTGCCCTCTGAATAAGAGCGCTACATTCCACCGTCAGCACCACTTTCTCTTTTCTTGACCCTCTGGTCACCAAATCTTTCAAGAATTTTGCATAGGAGGGGATTGTTTCGATTGCCTCTAAGAAGGGGATTTGCAGGCTTAGGTCCTTGACCATGGCGAAGAACTTCCCATATTTCTCATCAATTTTTGCCTGAGCCAACCGTTGTGGAAATGGCACAACTGGTTTATACACTTTCGGGCTCTCCTCCTCCATCTTCTTCTCTTCTTCAGACACTCCCTCCGGAGTCATGGGATTTGATGACGAAGCACCGACGTCATTTGATTTTTCAATCAGCCTCACAACGACCAATGGTGCTTCCGGGTTGCTAGGGGGCACTCTAGTAGGAATTTGTGTCCCGCTCCTCAGAACGATAGCGGACACATTTGCGTGCTCGTGCACGAGTGCCGATGTTTGTGTTGCTCCCCTCGGGTTCACCTCCGGCTGTGGCGGTAATTGGTTTTGTGACCTTGCAAGGTTCGCCACTTGTAACCCCAGCTGGGTTACTTGGTCCGTGAGGGTCCGCTGACCCATTTCCAGCCTTTGGTTAATCTTCTCCTGGTTGGTAATATATCGAGTCAAGAGAGACTCAACCGGAGAGACGGCCCTCTGTTGGGCATACTGCTGCTGCTGCTGGAACGGCTGCTGAGTCCTGGGGGCGTAAGATTGTTGCTGAAATGGTTGCTGCTGAAATGGTTGCTGCTGAACCTGATTCTGCTGTGGCCTAGCCGGCTGATATGTCTGTTGTTGCGGCTGCTGAGGCGGCGAGGGTTGAAATGGTGGCCGGTAACTGAAGTTTGGGTGGTTCCGGTTGTTCGGAGAGTAGGCCGGGTTGGAATTTGTCCTTGGCGGATATGGCGCATTCCTCGTGGGGTTGTAAAATAGCGCGCTCGCCTGATCCAACGGTGGTGAAATGTCACCACCGTCGAATTCCCCAAAGAATTCGGACTCTACCGCAGAAATTTTCTGTGTACCGGCCCCACCGGCTCCTACCATCAGTGCGGAGATCTGGGTCGAAAGCAAGTCAAACTTGCTTGAAAGTTTGTCGACGTCCTCGACTCTGTGTATACCCCCAGATCTTGGTGTGGCTCTCTCATCACACCACCGCTCATTGTTGGATGCCATATTTTCCAGAATATGCCCGGCATCTTCCTCGCTTCTGGACATGAAGGAACCCCCAGCCGCGGCATCCATAGAAGATTTAAGGTCATCCCTCAACCCATTGTAGAACAGATTGATAATCTGCCACTTCGGAAGCTCATGGTGAGGGCATCTTCTTTGCATCTCTTTATATCTCGTCCAAGCCTCATGCAAGGACTCGTGGCTGGCCTGGGAGAAGGAGGAGATTTCACTCCTCAACTTCATGGTCTTCCCCGGAGCAAAGAACTTCGTCAGAAAAGCGTTGGAGAGCTTCTCCCAGGTGTTGAAAGTGTTGGGGTCCTTCCCCCTTAACCATTGCTTGGCTTTGTCCCGCAAAGAGAAGGGGAACAGCTTCAGACGGATAGCCTCTGTAGTGACACCATTAATTCGGAAGGTGTCACACTTCTCCAAGAAGGAGTCCAGGTGCTCGATCGGGCTCTCCATGGGCGCACCCGCAAACTGGTCTTGCTGGATCCATGTCACTAGAGACGGCTTCAGCTCAAAGCTTTGGGCCGCAATAGCTGGAGATCGGATGGCGGAAGTCGACTCGATGGATGGCATCGAGTAATCCAGCAGAGACTTGTGAGGCGGGGTGTTCTCCTCCATGGATTCGGGATCTTCTCTTCTTCGCTTCTCGGCGGCCAAACGCCTAAGGGTGGCGTTAATCTCTGGATCGAGGGGAATCAAGTCGTCAAGACTCCTTGAACTCCTGCGCATGAAAAACAACAAACACCCGTGAAGCGACAAGTGGGAAAGAAACAGATAAAATAAGAAATAAAAATAAGAAAAAGAAAAAAGAAAAAGGAGAATGCGAAAATTATCGCAAGGTAGGGATATGAGCTAGACACGAGGGTTCATGAGATCCTAGAATAACAAGCACGTTGCCTCCCCGGCAACGGCGCCATAAACTTGACCGGGCGCCCGCAAGAGTCGCGACGGCGCGGTGTCGTTTACCGCAAGTTTCACGGTTAGTGTAGGGTGCGGGAATATCGAACTCAGGGAGGCGAGGTTGTGCTTGGGTCAGGTAGGACCTAAATCACCCCGAGGGGCGAGCTAGCCCGAATCGGTGATTGGTTGTCACGAAAGGAAATAAACTGGTATGAACAACAAGAAAGAAAACCCGGGACTTTGGTTTCCAACCCGACGAGAGACTCTCGCCGACGCGGCCTACGGGTATGGATAACGATCGGGATTAGGGTCTAATGGTGAGACGTTGCCTCTGAAAGTGGTACCGGCGTCCCATGGGCCCGATATTCCGGTCGGTGCCCAGGATGATACACCGGACTTCCCGGGTTCGATCAGTGGGCACTCCCGTGTCCATAAACACTGATCGATCCTGGGAGCACTAAGCCCGTAATGATAACTCCCAACGTCTCATCCTGCCGCTCCCGCATGCTAGGATTCGACGTCTACGCTAAGGGTGTGAGCTATGGCTAGGGAGTCAACCGCCAAGTTTATTCCCCCTTGGCCTGACGGTCAAAGGCGGTCTTTTTCCCGCCGATGACAATGAAACACCTCGCGTAACCGTTAGATTCCTACTCCCTATCGATTTCCTAACCCTATGGACGCATCGGGAAGAGCCCCCGAAGGGGTTTCCACCAAAATCCCAGATTTGGGAACTACTCACAAAAATTCATGAAAAAGCAATTTAAATGAAATTTAACCGTTGGAATCATAATCGGACAATTGCAATGCGGAAGTAATAGAGTAATAAAGACAATACTAAAATTTTAGAAAGATCTGAAAACTTACAAAAGAGTAACAATTACAGCCGTCACAAGGAAATAAAACAGTAGAAAAAATAACAGCTCTCGTTTCTGGAACCCTAGGGGTTCTATATATAGGCCGTCGCATCAACCGATCGGTTGACAAGTCAACCGATCGGTTGATTCGTTACAAATAAATATCAGAAAACGGCGAGTTTTCACCCGATCACATGAACCGGTCGGGTGAGTTCTTGAGTGATCGGTTGGATCTTGAAGCAGTCGGGTGAATCGATCGGTTCGACGTCCGTGTCTTCAGCTCTTCTTTTTCAGCTACAGATGAACCGATCGGGTGAGAGTCACCCGATCGGTTGGCGCTTTGCTTCGAGAAAACAGAGAATAGCCCCCGCTGAACCGGTCTGTGAACCGGTCGGGTGACTTCTTTGTGAGCTGCGGTAGAGACCGGTTGGTGCACGCGTGCATCACCCGATCGGTTGGAGATGACCAACCGATCGGGTGAGGGGCTGAAAGATGAATTCTTTGGCGTTCGACCCCCTGGATCACGCGTGACTTCTACCGTTGCTCCGGGGACTTGGGATATCATCGTTAAACGTCCCCTACGTGGTCAATCCCCTGCAATCATGGAAAAACAAAGAAAAGTGAAAGAAAACAGGAAAATACACGAAAATGAATAAGAGACGGCGGAAAAACACGGAGAAACACAAAAGAAACGTGCGTGAATATATGAAATATAAACGCACGTCAATAGGGAAATGGGGGGAGGTCGATTGGGGTTGATTTTGGGGAAGATCACAGTCCGGCGCAAGAGGAGGAGGCGAAACGTCGGGTTGGGATTCGAAAATGGTGAGGGCGGAACGAACGGGCGACGACGGAAATTTATAGGAATTTAAGTCGACCCGGTCGGGTGAAATATCACCCGATCGGTTGAACTTAGGTCTAAAATTCGACGCTGAAGAATTGCTACAGGCGAACCGGTCGGTTGACTTTCAACCGATCGGTTGGCCGCTCGACTCATTTTCCCGAGAATCGAGGGTTGCTCACCCGGTCGCCTCAACCGATCGCGCTCTAACTCAACCGATCGGTTGATATTTCCCAAAAATTTCCCGAGAATTCTCCCCAGATCACCCGGCCTGTCACCCGGTCTCTCCATTCTTCACCCGATCGGTTCATTTGGGGACAGATGCGGCTTGTATCTGATACATCCCAACCGATCGGTTGAGTTATCAACCGATCGGTTGGGGCCATGTTTCCTGCAAAAACCAACAGATTGTCTAAGTCCCTGAACGGATGTTCTTGTGGCTGATTTTATTTATAAAAATAGATAAAATAAAGTCAAAAATAACACTAAAAAGTGGTGCAAAAGTTTAGAGCATGGGTTGCCTCCCATGAAGCGCACTTGTTTAACGTCGTTGGCTCGACGCCCGTAAGTGATGTTCACGGTGGTTGATACGGGTGATGCCCGAAGTTTGGCATCTCTTCTTCATCGGAGCTTACGGCCTTTGGAGTAGTCAGCGGCTGGAGAAAGATTTGCTCGACTACTCTCTCCTTGTTTTTGGGATCCGGGGGCTTCTCTTTCGTATTGGCATTCACCACCATCTTCTTAAGGATCTGGACCTCGTCTTTGGCGAGGTCCATGGGTTCTTTCCCCGTTTTCCTCACAGGATGAGCCTTGGGGAACCCGGGAGGGGTCGTACGTGCTGCATTCGCTTTCCCAGCAGCATCATCGTTCTTGGAGCCGTCTTGGTCTTCTGAGTCCCCCAAGTCATCGGGGGGGTTTCTTAAGAGAATCTCCCAGGAGCTCTCTTCAGCAGCTTTATCTTCTTCCACCTCCAGTAAATTACACCGCGGGTCATCTGGGGGATCGGGGTACTTCATGGACAACCCCAGATCAAATTCAACCTTTTCTCCGCTGACGTTTAGCGAAAGTTTTCCATTCTTCACATCAATCAAAATGCCGGCAGTGGCCATGAAAGGCCGTCCCAGGATGATGGGAGTGTGTGCGTCTTCAGGCATGTCCATGACAACGAAGTCCACTGGCACATGCACCCCTTTTACATTGATGGGGAGGTCATCCACAATCCCCACCGGATATTTGACCGACCGGTCAGCAAGTTGTATGGTCATACCGGTGGGCTCCAAATCACCCATTCCTATCCTCTTATACATCGATAAGGGCATCAAACTGACACTCGCTCCGAGATCGACGAGTGCACGATGAATCTTTACTGCCCCGATCGTGCAAGGGATTGAGAAGCTCCCTGGGTCTTTAAGTTTCGACGGATTTTCCCTCTGGATGAGAGCGCTACATACTGCCGTCAACACTACTTTCTCCTTTCTAGATCCTCTCGTCACCAAATCCTTTAGGAATTTCGCATAGGAGGGGATTGTTTCGATTGCTTCCAGGAAGGGGATTTGCAAACTCAGATCCTTGACCATGGCGAAGAACTTGCCATATTTCTCATCGATTTTGGCCTGAGCTAACCGTTGTGGAAAAGGCACAACGGTTTTGAACACTTTCAGGCTCCCTTCCTCATTCTTCTTCTTCTCTTCTTCAGAGACTCCCTCCGGAGTCGTAGGATTTGATGACGAAGCACCGGCGTCGTTTGATTTTTCGATCGTTCGCTCGATGACCAACGGTGCTTTCGGTCTGCTAGGGGGCACTCTAGTAGGGATTTGTGTCCCGCTTCTCAGAACAATAGCGGACACATTTGCGTGCTCGTGCACGAGTGCCGACGTTTGGGTTGCTCCCCTCGGGTTCATCTCAGGTTGTGGCGGCAATTGGTTTTGTGACCTTGAAAGGGTCGCCACTCTTAACCCCAGCTGGGTTACTTGGTCCGTGAGGGCCCGCTGACCCATTTCCAGCTTTTGATTGATCTTCTCCTGGTTGGTTATATATTGAGTCAAGAGAGACTCAACCGGAGAGACGGCCCTCTGTTGGCCATACTGCTGCTGCTGCTGGATTGGCTGCTGATTCCTGGGGGCGTAATATTGTTGCTGAGGCTGCTGCTGATATTTTGCTACTGAAATTGACTCTGCTGTGGCCTAGTCGGCTGATATGTTTGTTGATGCGGCTGTTGAGGCGGCGAGGGCTGGAATGGTGCCCGGTAACCAAAGTTAGGGTGGTTCTGGTTGTTTAGAGAGTAGGCCGGGTTGGAATTGGTTCTTAGTGGATACGACGCATTTCCCGTGGGGTTGTAAAATAGTGCGCTCGCCTGATCCAATGGTGGTGAGACGTCACCACCGTCGAATTCCCCAAAAACTTTGGATTCTACCGCTGCAATCTGTTGTGTACCGGCCCCACCGGCTCCTACCATTAGTGCGGAGATCTGGGTCGAAAGTAAGTCGAACTTGCTTAAAAGTTTGTCGACGTCCTCGACTCTGTGTATACCCCCAGACCTGGGTGTGGCTCTCTCGTCACACCACCGCTCATTGTTGGATGCCATATTTTCCAGAATATGTCCGGCATCTTCCTCGCTCCTTGACATGAAGGAACCCCTAGCCGTGGCGTCCATAGAAGATTTTAGGTCATCCCTCAGCCCATTGTAGAACAGATTAATAATCTGCCACTTCGGAAGCTCATGGTGAGGGCATCTTCTCTGCATCTCCTTGTATCTCGTCCAAGCTTCATGTAAGGGCTCGTGGCTGGCCTGGGAGAAGGAGGAGATCTCACTCCTCAACTTCATGGTCTTCCCCGGAGGAAAGAACTTCGTCAGAAAAGCGTTGGAGAGCTTCTCACAAGTATTGAAAGTGTTGGGGTCCTTCCCCCTAAGCCATTGCTTGGCTTTGTCTTGCAACGTGAAGGGGAACAGCTTCAGACGGATCGCCTCAGTCGTGACACCATTAATCCGGAAGGTGTCACATTTCTCCAAGAAGGAGTCTAGATGCTCGATCGGGCTCTCCATGGGTGCACCCGAAAACTGATCCTGTTGGATCCATGTCACCAAAGACGGCTTTAGCTCGAAGCTTTAGGCCGTAATAGCTGGAGGACGGATGGCAGAAGTGGGCTCGATAGATGGCATCGAGTACTCCATCAGGGACTTGTGAGGCGGGGTGTTCTCCTCCATGGCTTCAGGATCCTCTCTTCTTCGCTTCTCGACAGCCAAACGCCTAAGGGTGGCGTTAATCTCTGGATCAACGGGGATCAAGTCGTCGAGACTTCTTGAACTCCTGCGCATGAAAAACAACAAACACCTGTGAAGCGACAAGTGGGAGAGAGACAGATAAGATAAGAAATAAAAAGAAGAAAATAAAAAGGAAAAAGAAGAATGCGAAAATTATCGCGAGGTAGGGATAAGAGCTAAACACTAGGGTTCAAGAGATCCTAAAATAACAAGCACGTTGCCTCACCGACAACGGCGCCATAAACTTGACGTGCCCCCGGTTTGCTACCGCAAATGGCCAGGGGACCCGCGTGAGGGTTTAGATATTTGTAACCGTAAGCACACGGTGTTGTAGTGTGGCTTGGAGGTCGAACACAGGGAGGCTAAGATGTGCTTGTGTCAAGGAGGACCGAAATCACCCCGTGGGTGAGCTAGCCCGGATCGGTTGATGGGTTGTCACGGGAAAGGAATGCAAGGTATGAACAATAAGAAAATAAACCCGGGACTTTGGTTTCCACTCCAACGAGCGACTCTCGCCGATACGGCCTACGGGTAGGATGGCGATCGGAATTAGGGTCTAATGGTGAGACGTTGCCTCTGAAAGTGGTACCGGCATCCCATGGGTCCGATATTCCGGTCGGTGCCCAGGATGATACACCGGACTTCCTGGGTTCGATCAGTGGGCACTCCCGTGTCCATTAACACTGATCGATTCCGGGAGCACTAAGCTCGCAATGATAACTCCCAACGTCTCATCCTGCCGCTCCCGCGCGCTAGGATTCGGCGTCTACGCTAAGGGCGTGAGCTATGTCTAGGGAGTCAACCGCCAAGTTTATTCCCCCTTGGCCCAACGGTCAAAGGCGGTCTTTTTCCCACCGATGACAATAAAACACCCCACGTAACCGTTAGATTCCTAGTCCCTATCGATATCCTAACCCAATGGATGCATCGGGAAGAGCCCCCGAAGGGGTTTCCGCCAAAATCCCAGATTTGGGAACTACACACAAATATTCATTAAAAAGCGATCTAAACGAAAATGAACCGTTAAAATCATAATCAGACGATTGGAATGCGAAGGTAGTAGAGCAATTAAGACAATACTAAAGTTTAAGAAAGATCTGAAAACTTTCAATAGAAAAGTAATTACAGCCGTCACAAATAGGAGAAAACAGTAAAAACTAACAGCTCCCCCGTTTCTGGAACCCTAGGGGTCCTATTTATAGGATCTCGTATCACCCGATCAGTTGACAAGTCAACCGATCGGGTGATCCGTTACAAATAATAAACAGAAAACGGCGGAGTTTCACCTGGTCATATGAACCGGTCGGTTGAGTTCTTGGAGTGACCGGTTGGATCTTGGCACCATCGGGTGAAGGGATCGGTTGGGTGCCTGTGTCTCGGCTCATCAGCATCAGCTACAGATGAACCGATCAGGTGAGAGTCACCCAATCGGTTGGAATTTAGCTTGAAAAGACAGAGAATCAGCCCCGTTGAACCGGCCTGTGAACCGGTCGGGTGACATCCACTTGAGCTCCGGCTGAGACCGGGTGGTGCACGCGTGCACCACCTGATCGGTTGGAGATGACCAACCGATCGGGTGAGGGGATAAAATGATGCCATCATCTTCGTTTGACCCCCTGGGTCACGCGTGACTCCTCCCGTTGCTCCGGGGACTTGAGAATTCGTCGTTAAACGTCCCCTACCCGGGCAATCTCCTGCAAACATGGAGAAACAAAGAAAAGTGAAAGAAAACGAGAAAACACGAGAAAACGAATAAAAGACGGCAGAAAATACAGAGAAACACGAAAGAAAATGTGCGTTAATATATGAAATATATACGCACGTCAAATGCGATGTCATGATGGTATGAAAAAGGTAGAAAATATGGACACATCAGCTAGCATATGTGACAAGCTACAAGCTAAACATATAAACATAGTGAAGCTAACATATGACATGCTACAAGTTAAACATAATGAGGCTAGCATATGTGACATGCTACAAGCTAAACAAAATGAGGCTAGCATATATGACATGCTACAAGCTAAAAATATAAACATAGTGAAGCTAACATATGACATGCTACAAGTTAAACATAATGAGGCTAGCATATGTGACATGATACAAGCTAACCATAAAAACATAATGAAGCTATAGGTGTCATGCTACAAGTTTAACATAATGAGGCTGCAGGATCGAAAAGTACACCATAGAGGGGGGCGAGTAGGGTGTTTGCCAAATAAAAAAATACGTGTAACACACAAGTAGATAAAATCGTAAAAATCATACCCAATCATAGATAACACCAGATATACACTAGTTCGGTCGAACCTAGACCTACCCAAGTAACTCCTAAAGTCCACCAATAGATCAATCAGTCTCAACACGCCTACAGCCACTCAGAATTTGCAAATCTCACGCTCCATGCTCACAAGCTCTATAGACTCGCAACTCCCATGCTCGATTGAAATACTCTAACTAGCTAGACTCTGCCTCAATCTATGCCTCGTGAATCAAGAATCACATAACTACGCCCCGTAGCTCTCCCTCACCAAAAATAATATTAAAACAATACAATGATCATAATGATCATATCGTACTACACCACAAAAATATTAATAAAAAGTTCAAAGTGTTTAGTTTATGGCGTTGATGTGTCCTCGTCGATCTGCTCGTAGACAGCTCAGCAATGGTTCAAACCGTTCGTCAAACAGAGGTCTATGCTGAAAGATATGGCTTCTCGAACATTCGAGAGTCTTTTCGCAATTATCAGATTCTTTAGGAACTTTACTGTAAAATTCTGTTCTATTTCCTTGTCTGCATTGATCTGTGCTTTTCCCTTGATGCCAATTATGTGGGGGCCGGCCTTCTTATTGTTTCCCTACAAGCAAAATAGGGCAAAAATTAACTCCTTTAATTAGTTAAAACTAAGGCCGTACCTCTTTCATGCTATTCATCTTTCTCTATCCCCTTAACTTTTTCTTCTTCTTTTGTTGACGTAAAGTTTCCTGCGAGTGGGTACTTGCTTCTGATGCCTGTAACAACAAAAGAAGTTTAGAGATAAAAACTTAAGTGAAAGAGTTAATTACGTAATTTATATATAGAGAGAGTAGTGTGTGTGTGTGTGTGTGTGTGTGTGTGTGTGTGTGTGTGTGTGTGTGTGTGTGTGTGTGTGTGTGTGTATGAGAATAATGGCTATCATACGCCATATGAGATAGGCTCTGATACGCCCTCTCACATAAAGCAACCAAGTACAAGCCCGCATGGGCTTGTACTTGGTAGTACTTGGTTGCTTTATGTGAGAGGGCGTATGAGAGCCTATCTCATATGGCGTATGATAGCCATTATATATATATATATATATATATAAATATATATAATGGCGTATGATCACAATATATATATATATATATAAAAATTGGTCAATGTCCGAGAATTGCGGAGCTCTCCCAAGGAGCGATCTGCCCAGCGATCGTGAGGATGGCGGCCAGGGTCCGACTGCTGAAGCTAATCTGGCGCTTGATGCCCTCAAATCTACATACGATGATTCAGGCAAAGGCTCTTCCGATGGATGGCAACGTGTGGATTATGCGAAGAGGAGGGCGGCCATCAATAGGAGAGGTCCGGCTATGGACCGACGTGGTGCTCCGGCTAGCAATAGCAGAGGTCCGACTTCTTCCCGATCTTCAAAATTTATGAATTTTAAAAGATCCCAGGATATCAGTTGGGTTCCTGGGAGAAGGACACGCCCATCGGATAGCCTTTACAACCATGGCCATCAGGTGCTTGATAAAACTCCTATAAGGCCATTGGCAACAATCAGTATTAACCCTGACGGGGGAAAAAAATCTTGGCTTGATGTTTGTTCCCAACGTCGTAAATACGATGATCCCCTAATAATGTCCCATATCCCACCATCTGGAGTAGAGAATGGCATTGCTAAGGTGAAAGTCACTAATGCGCAATTGGAAGGGGGAATTGCCCGATGGAAGAATTCCCTGGTTGGGTATGTCTTGGGTGATATCCCGTACTATGGCCAAATCAAGGCATGGACTGACAGGCTATGGAAACTCAAGGGGGGTCTTCAGATTTACAGCAAGGAGAATGGGTTCTTTTATTTCTGTTTTGAAAAGGAGGAAGACTGCGAAGGTATTCTACATGGGGGACCGTGGCTTTTTGATGGGCGTCTGGTAGTTCTGCAACGTTGGAGCCCACTAGTCAAGCATGACCGTGATTTTCTCACAGCTGTTCCTGTGTGGATTCAGCTGCACAATCTTCCACTCCATATGTGGTCTAAGGATATCTTAAATAGGGTGGCGAGTGGAGTAGGTACACCCATTTGTTTAGATCGCGGTACTGCTAATCTGAGTAAAATCATGTACGCAAGATGTTTGGTTGAGGTAGAAGCAAGCAACCCATTGGCCCGAAATGTTATGGTGGAACTTGATGATGGATCAACCGTTTTGGTGATGGTAAAATATGAGGGAGAACCACCCCGATGTACTTCGTGCTCAAGTTTTGGCCATCTGAACACCCATTGCTCAATCAAGGAGAAGCTAAAAGAGCCCTCTTCGATCCAAAAGCCAATGGCCGAACCACTGATTGCTGCAGTTCAGCCTGAAATCTTGCCAGGGGAAGGATCTGGTAGTCCAAATCAAATAACTGATGGTCCTGTGTTAGTTACTTTGATTGAAGAAGTAAATTTGGGGGCTCCTCACAATAATGTTATGCAGCAAAATCCGAATTTGACCGTTATTGGGTCAGATGGAGTTATTTTGGGTGCTACCCGAAATGAGGAAATAACAGGTCAAATTGATAAGCATGCCCAAGAAAGCCCGGCTGCTTCTATGTTGCCGAATCCTCCACATGATCCTGCTGTACAGCCGATCCCACATCCTACAGTTGAGATGGGCTCTCATGAATCTGTGTCCTCCCCACCATCTGCCGCATGTTTGAACTCACCTGCATCTACTGAAGCTGATTTGAAGGAGAATATATCTCAACCGCAGAATGCTAAAGAACCATCTGAGTGGACTGTCGCTGTGCCAGAATGGACAGCTGAACATGTAGGCCTCAAAGCTTCTGTCGCTAAACACAAGTCAAAATCAGGTCCTACATCGCCAAAGTCTGCCAGGCGTAGCACAAGAATTGCAGGTAGCGCCTGCCCCCCATATAATTAATTTAATGTCTATTTTATTTTGGAATACAAGGGGTCTAAACAACCCTGTTCGTCGTGCTGACTTGAAGCAAAAGTTAAGGAGTATCAGACCTTCTATTGTGTGTTTGCTTGAAACCAAGGTGGAGAGTAATTATTCTGATAGAATTGTTAAATGCTTTGGTACGGATTGGCAAAGTGTGGACAACAGGAACATATGTAAAGGAGGCAGGATAATTATATTTTACCATACTTTGACCTGGAAGTGTGTTCTTATTTCGGCTTCGGAGCAACATATCTCTTGCACCGTATCTAATGCTGGGGGCCTAATCTTAGCCCTCTCTGCTGTCTATGGGTTGAATTCAGCTAGCTCTAGAGTTCCGCTCTGGAATCATCTGGTAACGGACTCTGTTACTATTCGGTCTATGCCTTGGTTAGTTGGGGGCGATTTCAATTGTGTGCGCAGTTCCAATGAAAAGGTTGGGGGTAGATTGGTTGATTCTTATGATATTGACTCATTTAATGCAGCTATTTGCAATTGTGGTTTAACAGAATTGAAGAGTAAGGGGAGCTTGTTCACTTGGAATAACAAACGTATTGGGTCGGAACGAATTGTTGCCCGTCTTGATCGTGCCTTGGCCAATGCGGAGTATTTCCAACTTCTCTCAAATTCTTTCAGTGAATATTCGGATTCAGGCACTAGTGATCATAACCCAATGACTGTATATCTTCATGCTCAGATTATTCAAGCACCTTGCCCTTTCAGGTTCTTTAATTCGTGGGTTTCTTTACCTGGATTCCATGAATTGATCAAAGCAATGTGGAATACTGAAGTTGTGGGATCGCCAATGAAGAGGTTGGTTGATAAACTGAAATTGCTCAAACTTGAACTAAAAAAATGGTCTGCGATTCAGAGGGAGAGGATGAATGTTAATTTGTGTAGAAGGAATCTGGAGAATATTCACAAGGATCCAAGATTGATGTCTGATATCCATATTCAAAATTTAGAGAAGGTAGCGGCAAACAATCTAGCACTTGCTATGGATATGGAGGAAGCTGATTTACGACAAAAGAGCAGGCAGAATTGGATCACTTTGGGTGACAGGAACTCGAAATTCTTTTATACAGCAATGAAAACCCGCCTCAGTTATAACAGCCTCAGTCACCTGGTCTCTTCTTCTGGCGATAGGAATGTGGCTATTGCTAATCTTCGAAAGGAGGCTCCAAAATTCTACCATGATTTGTACAACCAATGTAGCTACTGCAATGATTTCCCCTCTGTTGTCCCGAAAAGGAAACTTTCCCCTGAGGCGGCAGACTGGATGGACAGAAATATTACAGATGAGGAGATTAAAATAGCTACCTTCCAGATGGGAAAGGATAAAGCCCCGGGACCTGACGGGTATAATGCTTTCTTTTATCAGAATTGCTGGGGTATTGTTGGAAAGGATGTTACAGCAGCGGTTTCATCCTTCTTCGATTCAGGTCATATTCTTCGACAAATAAATCATACTTTTCTTACTCTAATTCCAAAGAATTCTAAGGCTTCAGGTTTGGGAGACTATAGACCAATATCTTGCTGTAATGTAATCTACAAAATCATTAGCAAGGTGCTTTGTAATAGGTTGAAGATGGCCATTAGTGAATTAATCTCCCCAAATCAGTCTGCTTTCTTAAAGGACAGGATGCTTGCTGACTGTTCTCTTATTGCTCATGAACAAATCCGTGATTTCAGCAATCCTATGGGGGCTAGGGCATGCATCAAATTGGATATCCGTAAGGCATTTGATAGTGTCAATAGAAATTTTATCACTTACATGCTAAAACAATTGGGGTTCAGGGGCAGATTTATTTCTTGGATATCTAGCTGCATTAATACTCCTTCTTTTTCGGTAATAATTGATGGGGCACCAGAAGGGTTTTTCACTTCTACAAGGGGCTTAAGACAAGGAGATCCACTATCACCCTATCTTTTTGTGCTGATAATGGAAGCTTTTTCTTTGTTGATGGCAAAAGCGGAAACTATCGAATCTATTCAGCCTATGCGGCGCTCGGGCTCAATTTCCCATCTTCTTTTTGCGGATGATCTTTTGGTGTTTTGTCGGGCGAATACCAAGTCATTCAGGGGTATTGTAGACCTTCTCCACTCATTCGAACTATTCACAGGATTGCAGGTTAACTTGGAAAAGAGTTCAGCGATGTTTAGTAAGGGCGTCAAAAATCCAAGGGATTTGGCTAATATGCTTGGAATTAGAATTGTTACTTCCATTACAACATACTTGGGTCTGCCACTTTCTCCTAAGTATCCTAAAGCTTCAATGTTTGGACGGCTGATTGACAAATGTAAAAAGAGACTCCAGGGTTGGTCTTCCTCATTATTATCCATTTCTGGCAAGATTGAGCTTGTACGCTCTGTGATCTATGGTATGGTAAGTTTTTGGATGCAAGCATATTACCTTCCTAACTCTGTTATTCGGGAAATTAATTCGGCTTGTAGGAAATTTATTTGGGGGAAACTTCATACCTGGGCTTGGAAGGATCTTTGTACTCCAAAGAAAGAAGGTGGGGTAGGATTGAGGCAACTTAAAGATCTTAATGCGGCCTCTGGTGTCCGTCTTACATGGCGATACCTATCGACTAATTGTCTCTGGGCGAAATTGATGAGGAAAAATCATGGATCCCCCAATGAGTTCTACACTGCTATTCCAAGACCAACTGAATCGGGTACGTGGAAATTCCTTCTGAGAAATAGGCCTATATCTCAAAAGCTAATCAAACGCAAAGTCAGTGATGGTGCATCAACGTCCTTTTGGTTCGATAACTGGCTATCTATTGGTCCTCTGTTCAAGCTCCAAATTCCTCCTGCTGGTACTGAATTTGCGGTGGTTCAGGATTATTGGGAAAACAATGGTTGGGCAAAAAAACCGGAACTAATTCCCCTAATGCAACATCTACAAAGTGTGAAACTAAGCCCGGGTCCTGACTCTTGGCTGTGGGCGGATGGCACAGGATTTACTTTTCGCAAATCATGGGAGGGTGCCCGTACACCAGGTATTAATTTCCCCTATTATAGTTTGATTTGGCATGGGTACCATGTGCCAAAGATGGCTTTATCTCTTCTCCGGGCTTTTCGAAATAAGCTACCTACTAAAGAAATTCAGTCAAGATGGGATCCGGCTTTGGATGATACTTGTGTTTTATGTGATTCTAAGAAGACTGAAAGTATCAAACATTTGTTTTTTGAGTGTGATTATAGTAAGTACCTACTTGCTAGAATGTTGCTAAAGCTGGGATACAGAGGGGTTGTCCCTCACTCTCTTGAGGAAGTCGGAGATTTGATACTTAATTCTTTCCAACCCAAGGATTGTGTGGGGATACTAGCTAAAACGGCACTTGCTACTATGGTCTGGCACCTTTGGAGGCAACGTAACATGAGGATTTTTGAGAAAAAAGAAGTAGGGAGGGTGACACTATTCGAGGAGATTGCTTCAGATGTTCGCATCATCCTTCGTAATGTTGAAAGAGACTTCTCTTCCCCTGATAATCCCTTTTCTTATTGGGGATTCCTAGATGCTGGTTAATTTGTAATTTTCTGGTATTTTTGCTTTTAACTTGTTTCTCCTCTTTGGAGGTAGGCTGTAGAGGGTGACGGCGCTTGTGCCCTATCCCCTCTCTTCATACTTTCCGGGCAGGGGATTCGAGTTTGTAAATTTGGATTTCTATCTGTTTATAATATAGTACTACATTACCGGTCAAAAAAAATATATATATGATCACCTGCAGCAGAGGTACAAAATTTATGGAGGGGTGGTTACGCAGCACTGCCTTGGGGGCCGACCCTAGAGTATTTATAGGATGGCTAGATAAAACCCTAGGTTATTTACAAGATTTCCCCCATGCTTCTATATCTTATATTTAAGCAGTTTAAGCTTAGTTTTTAAAACCGAAATTTCTATGACTTCCTTGTTGTCTTCCTCATGAACCATGGCCATAGTTTATGCTCAACAGCATCGTGAAAAATTTGAAAAAAAAATATGAAATTGCCCTTATATGCCCAAAATGCTTTATATCTTTAAAATGACCAAACTGCCCTTTTGATTTACCGAGCTCTTTTCAACATGAAAACACTTAACAAACACATCAAAATAATTCATGAAAGTTTTTTTATCATCAAACAAGAAATCCTAGACTGTTGTTTCTAACAATCTCCTATTTTTGATGATGATAAACCACAATTAAGATTTATTCAATAAAAGCTCAAAAATATATCATTATGTATTGTGTTTGTGAAGTGTGACCATGCATGTCAACAAGATATATTCATATAAAAATAGCTCCCCTACTGACATGCTCCCCATTTCAATAAACTCCCACTATCGATATGCATCATCATGAATAAAATCTTAACATTTCTCCCCCATTTGTTATCATCAAAAGAACACCCAAGATAAAAATAACATACGCCATGTAGAGCATAAAATATTATAAACCAAGACATATGATTACATTATGACAATCATGAATAGTCAATTGATATGCAATAATTCATAGCTAAGATTAAAACATCTTCGTGCTCGTGTGATGATCAAAAGTTAAGGTCATAGGGAGAAGTAATCATGAAATTCAACCGTTCAAACCAACTATCCAAATTTGTATGTACTTTTACAAGGATTGCATTTTTCCATCTCATGAGACATGAGTTCAAGATACCAACACCCATGCCTAGCCTAGATGGACTCGTAGATGACGGGTGGCATTGCTTGATGGACATAACACCAACACTAAAAGATCTGAATCTATATCATAAGTTGGATGCATGTGGGTTGTAGCATAGGCATGGACCGTATCCATTTTTCATAGAAAGCTCGTTTCTTTTCTTTTCATAAGATTTTTCTTTTTCTTTTCAATAAATTTTTATTTTTCATGAGCTTTGTTTTTCATCCAAGGCATGACACTACATATCCCATCAAGTAACAGATTTTGCATTTTTCAATCCACCTTCAACCACTTTCCATTATTCATGAAAACAACACCATATAAGACATAACAATTAATACCATGAAAGTGTAAGGTGAAGAGGTATAAATCTAGTTATTCGTTATGGAACATGCCTTAACTATTCATAAAGTTAATCATGCAAACATAGTCAAGAAAATAATACTAGAATTCTATACATTATGATTTTTCATTCAAAGTGCCTTTTTCAAATAAACAAAAGAAAGATATACATTAAGCTCAATTTTTTTATAATTTTCACCTTGTCACTTTTTTCTTTTCTATTTTTCTAACACACCACAAAAGAATCACACAAAGAAAAGTAAAAATATAACACCAAAAAATGAAAAAGCACACAAAAAAATGAAATAGCACACAAAACTATTCTATGAAGGTAAAAGATAAGCTCAAACAAGAAATCATACCTTCGCGTCACCTCTTTGCCAAGGAAATCCATTGATATCAAACATCAAAACCATGGTTTCGTGTCCCTCCATCTATCGTACATACACGAAAGATGTTATATGTGACTTAGTAATCCATATTGGTCCACCAATGTTAGTAAAAGTGCCTTTAGGAACCCAAATTTGTTTAAACTTTTGTTCTTGTTCCTATTCCAACAATGATTAAAAGTATGTCCAAGTTTACCACATCCAATGCATTTAGGAGAGACACTTTTTCCCTTACCAAAAAGATCGTTTTAATGTTCAATTTGCCAAAACCAAGTCCTTTTCTATTGTTTGCAATAGTTGATTATTAAGTAGCATCTTCAACGACTTATCACTAATTGCAAACTTTTTCACACATGTTTCAAGCTCTTGGACTTTAGATTTGAAGAACAAATTCTCATTCAACGGGTTACAAAACTATCATCATTTTCTTTTATATTTTTATTTAAGGCATCACAATCTTTTTCAATCTTTTCATTTTTAGTTTTTAGACCATACACTTCTTTTTCTAAAATCAAGCAATTATCATACGTCTTTTAAGCAATTGTTTATTTTCTGTTTTAATGCCTTGATTTTGGCATCTAAATTTTCAATTTCTTCAGTCATGCGATCTCATAGTCTAGCTAATCTTTATAAGATAGTTCATGTACCTCATTGCTTGAATCCTCAGCGCTAGAATCTGTGTGTGCTGTCAGACAGAGTCCTGCTACATGGTTTTCATCATCCTCACTGTCATCATCCCACATAGTCACCAAAGACTTCTTCTTTTCCTTTGCTTTCTCCTTCTTCAACAATGGACATTCTGGTTTAATATGCCCCCGTTTTCGACAATTGTAGCAAATCCTCGCATCCTCTAGTTCGTCATCATTAGAGGAGGACCTTGCTCTTTTTCTTGTCATCCTTCAGACATGGGCAATTAGCTTTAATATTCCAGGTTTCTTGTAATTATGACAGATAATTTCATCTCAGAACCATCAGACATATTTTTAGACATAGAAGCATTTCGTTTATTAAAAAGAAATTGTCTTCCCTGTCTAGTCTTTAGATATTTCTTAAAGCCTTTTACCACCAATGCCATGTCATCGTCGCTATCATGTGAGCTCATTAATGCGATGGACTTCTTCTTTGGTTCCACATCATCTTTAGCATCTCTTTCTTCCATTGCTTTAAGTTCAAGCTCATATGTCATGAAGTTTCCAATGAGCTTCTCCATGCTATATGTGCTAATATCTTTTGTTTCCTGGGTCGTAGTAAATTTGGTCTCAAAGATGATAGGTAGTATTCCCAAAATCTTCCTTAATAAATCTTTATTTGAATAGACTTTTCCAAGAACCATGGAGTTGTAGATGAGGGTGATGAATCTTGTGTGCATCTACTTGATCGTTTCGTCATTTACCATCCTAAAGCTCTCGTACTCATGGCTCGGCAAAGTGAGGCGAGTTTCTTTCACATGTGATGATCCTTCATAGGCAACCTCCAGAGTATGCTAGATCTCCTTAGTTGTAGAACAATGAGAAACACGATTGTATTCAATTTTATCCAAAGCATAAATAAGAGCATTCATAGCTTTCGCATTCAAAGTATACAATTTTTTATCATTAGCATCACACTTGTCTATAGGCGTAGGAACATCTACTTCCTCTATTTTAACCATATGAGATGTGACACCAAATTCAACCATATCCCCAATATCATAGTCAACAGAACTCAAATAAATTTTCATGCGAGCTTTGCAATAAGCATAATCAGTTCCATTAAATAAAGGTGGTCTAACTACGGACTCCCCCTCAGTAAAAGCCCCATCTAAAATATACATGACTGTGTGTGCGCGCAATCCTAACCTCTAGGTCTAAAACTGGTCAACTTAGTCTCTGATACCACTTGCAAGATCAAAAAGTACATCTTAGATGGGGGTGAATAGGGTGTTCACCAAATTAAAAAATATGTGCAACACACATGCAGATAAAATCATAAAAATCATAGACAGTCACAGATAACACCAGATATACCCTGGTTCGGTCGAATCTCGACCTACTCCAGCAACCCCCAAAGTCCACTAATAGATCAATCAATCTCAACACGCTTACAAACACTCAGAGCTCGCAAATCTCATGCTCCACGCTCACATGCTCTATAGACTCGCAACTCACATGCTCGACTGAAATAATCTAACTAACTAAACTCTGCCTCAATCTACGCCGCGTGAATCAAAAATCTCAAAAATTGCCCTCACCAAAAAATAATATTAAAATAATACAAGGATCATATCGCACTACACCACAAAAATATTAATAAAAATTTTAGAGTGATTAGTTTGTGATGTCGATGTGTCCTCGTCGATCTGCTCGTAGACAGCTCCACAATGGTTCTGACCGTTCGTCAAACGGAGGTTTATGCTGAAAGATATGGCTTCTTGAACAAACGGGGGCCTTTTCGCAATTATCAGATTCTTCAGGAACTTTATTGTAAACTTCTGTTCTGTTTCCTTGCCTGCATTGATCTGTGTTTTTTCCTTACTGCTAATTATGTGGGGGCTAGCCTTCTTTTTATTTTAATGCAAGCAAAACAAGGCAAAAGTTAACTCCTTAATTAGTTTGAAACCAAGGCCTTACATCTTTCATAATATTCCCCTCTCTCTCTCACCCCTAACTTTTTTTTCTTTTGTTGTCATAAAAGTTCCATGTGCCTGGGGTACTTGCTTTTGATGCCTGCAACAACAAAAGAAGTTTAAAGGAAAAAACTTAAGTGAAAGGGTTAATTACATGCTTTATATATATATATATATATATATATATATATATATATATATATATATATATATATGGAAGAATAGTGTGAAATTTATTAGAAGAAAGAATGTCCAGAGTACAAAATACAAATGACCGTGTAGAGGATGGGAAGATGAAGGAGGGGGAGAGGGCACAAGCGCCGTCACCCCCTACCTAACACCCCCACCCCCCACAGCAGCCAAGCCAATTTAAAACATGGCCAAAGAGTCAAAAATTACAACTAGCCTGCATCTCTAAATTCCCAGTTTCCCATAGCTAGTTTAGCTTCAGAGGTATTTGCATCCAGAAGATGGAGTGCGTCTTTAACTGTTGCAGCGATCTCCTCGAACAGGGCCGTCTTAGACTTCTTAGTCTTATCAAATATTCTCATATTCCTTTCCTTCCAAATGTACCAAATCACAGATGATAGGACCGTTCTTGCTAGTATACCAATAGACTCTTTCTTACCAAAGTGTTGCAGAAATAGTCCCCTACTTTATCTAACAATGGCTCGATTGGGGTTGTCACCCCCAGCTTCAGGAGACATCGGCAGAGGATGTACCTAGAATATTCGCATTCGAAGAAGAGGTGCTTCATACTTTCGGCTCCAGCATATTCCGGTTCACACAAAACACAACTTGTGTCTATATTCGGATTCCATTTATTCAGAAGGTCTCTAGTAGCCAATTTCCCCTACATAGCTCTCAGTAAGGTGATACTCATCTTCGGCACACTCTGCTTGAACCAGATCAGCGACTCGTATTTAAATTGTTCCTTGCGCAGACGGATTCCTTCCCAAGAGGATTTAAATGATGAACCGCCAGGAGATGCCCACTCCCATGAATCACAGCCCGAAGTAAGAAAGACATTCTGTAGGAGAGGCCGGACTATATCAATCTCCGAATCCTGCGTCCAATCATTTCCCATCCAGTAGTCGCTTACCCTCCGCTTCATAATCTCCTGTGGAACATTGTGATTTTCAGCTAGAGGTCCCCCTGGGAGCCAATTATCCATCCAGAAGAGAGTTGATGTGCCGTCTCTGACTTTCATTTTAATTAGGTGTTTGGAGAAAGTTCTGCATTACAGAAGGAATTTCCATGTGCCTGACTGCGAAGGTAATACTCTGGCTGCAAAAAACTGGCTTACATCTGTGTAGTTAGTGCTCATATACCCAGCTCATAGACCATCAGTGGCTAATAATCGCCAAGTGAGTCTCACCCCAGCCGCCAGGTTAAGATCCTTAAGTAATCTTAACCCCACCCCACCCTCCTTCTTGGGGATGCATATGTCCTTCCATGCCCATACTCGGGAAGTGCCACAAATAAATTTCCTGCATGTTGATGTGATGGTTCGCAATACTGATTTTGGGATTTTGTAAACCTGTAGCCAGAAGTTGACCATACCGTAAATAACAGTTCTGACAAGTTCAATGCGGCCAGCTATAGATAGCAAACTAGATGTCCAACCCATAAGTCGCTTGTTACACTTGTCAAACAGTCTCCCATACATTGAGGCCTTCGGATATTTGGTTGAGAGGGGGAGGCCCAAATAGGTGGTAAAAGAGGCACCAATTCTAATCCCCAGCTTATTAGCAAGCTCCATGGGAGACTTAGTTCCCTTAATGAATATAGCCATACTTTTGTCCCAATTTATTTCCAATCCCGTGATATTAGAGAATTCTTCAGCAATGAGAGCAGCCCAGCAAAGGAATGTTGATTTGCCCTACAGAATAAAAGCAAATCATCTACAAAAAGCAGGTGAGATATAGAACCATATCGCCGCATAGGTTGAATAATACCAGACATCATATAGTTTTCCATTAAGAGAGAGAAAGCCTCCATGGTTATCACAAACAAGTAGGGGGATAGGGGATCCCCTTGTCTGAGACCCCTGTTACCTTCAAAGTACCCCACAGGTGAACCATTTATCATCACAGAAAAGGTCGGGGTAGAGATGCACTCAGTAATCCAAGAAATAAATTTTCTACTGAAGCCCATACGGTGCATAATATAGAATATGAATTCCTGGTTCACACTGTCAAAAGCCTTACGGAGGTCTAACTTAAGGCAGGCTCTAGACCCCATAGGGTTGCTGAAATCTCAGATTTGTTCATGGGCAAGCAAAGCACTATCAGATAGGAGTCTGCCTCTAAGAAAAGCTGACTGGTTTGGGGATATAAGTTCGTGGACTACAATCTTAAGCCTGTTGCAAATGACTTTACTAATAGCTTTATAAAGAACATTGCAACATGCTATTGGCCTGTAATCACCCAGAGAAGTTGCAGAGGTTTTCTTTGGCACCAGGGTCAGGTTTGTATGATTTATGGGATGCATAAGAATACCAGAGGTAAAAAAGAGTGGACGACATCAGTGATGTCTTTACCTATAGTACTCCAGCTGTTTTGACAGAAGAATCCGTTGAATCCGTCTGGACCAGGGGATTTATCCACCTATATTTGGAAGACTGCTTCTTTAATTTCGGTATCACTTATTCTCCTCTCCAGCAGCCAAGTAGCCGCTTCAGGGGTTAAGATTCTTTTCACGACCAGCTTCGGGAAGACATTCCAGTAGTTGGATTGGTGATAGAGAGATGCATAATAATTAGGAGCACTTCTTCTAAGATCCTCAGTGGTATTAACCCGGCCTCCATTGGTGTCAATCATATGGGCTAAATTATTAAGATTCTGCCTTGATTTCATCGCATTGTAAAAGAACTTTGTGTTCTTATCTCCCAGAGTAAGCCAAGATTGCCTACTCTTTTGTCTGAGAATAGCCTGTTCCTCTATGAGTAAATTATGTAGTTGTTGGCCAAGCACAAGTTCCTCCATTTGAAGATCAGTATCAGAGAATAGTTTCGGGTTGCTTCTCAAACTCTATAGATTGTCCCTACATTCGGCCACATTTGACTTGTGGTTTGCCACCCATTGTTTCAACGCAAGCTTCAGATTCTTAAGTTTAATATACACTCTGTGCATATGTGAGCCCACTACCTCATGTCTCCAACTTGAATTTACCACTTCCTGATAACCTTCACGAGAAGCCCACAAATTAAAGAATTTGAATGGTTTAGGGTAAGATTTCACCTGTAATTGCAAGTAGACTAGCATGGGAGAATGGTCACTTGTGCATGGGTCTAAGTACTTCATAAAAGCATCTGGGAGGTTATCAAGGAGTTTATATGTACATAATACCCTATCGAGCCTTGCAGAAATTCTTCCCCCTCCTAATCTTCTGTTACACCAACTCATTGTTGGGCCGGAGCATTTCAGATCGAACAGAGAGCATTTGGTGAGGCATTCATTGAACTCTTCTAGGATTTGCTGCACACATCGTCTTCCCCCCGAATTTTCTTTCAAGTATCGAACACAGTTATAATCTCCCCCCGAGAGCCACTCCTTGCTTCCAATCTTTACCGCATCCTCCAGCAGTAATTCCCACAGCCGCATCCTCTCACTCCTCAAGTTTGAAGCATACACCCCCGTTATTGCTAATGAAAGTCCCCCCATATTGGTGCACCATAGCGTGATGTGTTGTGTAGAGATAGACTGAATACTCACTTGCCAAACAAGCGTATCCCAGGCAATGAGGATTCTCCCATTTGAGTCTGCTGCGAAATTCCCAACAAATCTCCAATGCTTCAGAATGCAAGATTTCCATTGATACTTGCCATCCTTCAAATTCGTCTCTAACAAAATGAGCATCGAAGGCCTTATTTTTTGTAATCTATCATGTAGGTGGTGGGCTCCGAAAGGTGCTCTTCTCTCAAGCGCAAGAGTCCGTACAAGTAGTAAAATCTGGGAGTCCAGATGTCGAATCCACGGGAAGAAATCTGTTGCAACCATAATTCAAATCAAATAGAAATCCTACGAAAAGAAACTAACCACTTTACAAATGGTGACGGTGATGGTGATGTGAACACGTGAACAATATAAACATAGAAATATGTGAGAACAACTATCTATAAAAAGTATGCACATGGTATGGGTTCGTTAGGATCAACGATTCATATTAATTTGGTTGATAGGTATAACGCAATGAATTCTCCTTTTGGGAGCAATTCACCGGAAAATACCCAATATAACTCAATGAATTCTCCTTTTGGGAGCAACTCATCGGAAGATGCCCTTTTGGGGGTTCAAACACAATATTCAAAAAGATCGTCGCTGAGATTATAATACGATATGAAACTCTCTTTTGGAGAGATCAAAACTACGATATGAAACTCCCTTTTGGGGAGATCAAAACTCACCCTTTTGGGGCGATCATCAACTAAATCAATTCTTTTGGAATCTGAAAAAGTCAATTTACGGACAAAGATTACAATTTTAGCGACGTTTAACGATTTAGCACAAGGAATACAACCAAACTAACACAAATAATATCCCCTAACTACTCCATACCATGCACAACAGAGATTTAGCTACTCATAATGTAATAATAAACAAGTTTCATGGCGAAATACATCAAGATTATAGCAAAATACGGTAGAAAAGCATCAAATAAGGGGTTTAAGTTAAGAAATATATCACCAATTCTCCTTGAAAAGAATTCAAACTCTCTGGAAATAATAAAACAAGCCTCTGAAATTTTACAGAATTTTTCAGGGGGAGAATACGTGTCACGACCCGCTTCCCTAAAATGGAGGCGAGACGTGAATAGGTCCGCACGGGAGTGGAGCGGTGAAGCCCCAAACCCGATAAGCGTCAATTTAGTATAAGCAGGTCCCTGTAATTGCAATCGAAACAACAACAATAATAATATAAGACGGATATGAAATATCAATCCCAAAGTTTGTCCACAAATTATTCAACATCACAGAAAAGCCACCAGGCTAAAAGAAAGAGTCTAAGGGCCCAGAACAAGGCCAAACAAAAGCAACGACATAAATAAGTATAGGTGCCACGCACCGATAACAAAACAACTGTCTAACAAAAGTAAAACACACGAAGACACTAGGACTGGTCCCCAGTGTCCACGTACTCCCCGTCCAACACGGGCGCAAGCTCGGCGTCCGCAAACACCTCACCCTCAGCGAGCAACTCAGGCTCAAGGTCTAACATGCGTCACCCAAAAGAGAAAGGGGCACATGTCAGCAAGTCTAAAAAGACTTGGGCAAGGAAACTGAAAGTGACTAACAACCTAGCATTTAAATGTTAAACAATGGCATGGCAGTTAAGTATGATGCAACAGTTAAAAGAGAGGCAAACACGCACGATGTAGCAAAAGCTACCCAATCACTAATCACTTATCACTTAACACTGCTAATCACTTAGTGCATAGAGATTCCACCTGCTGGCCAGCTCGTGGCTCAGGCCGCTTATCTCTATCACTATTAATCACTTGTGCACTAGAGAGTCCACCTACTGGCCGGAGTGGCGGATCAGGCCAACTCGGGGCTCAGGCCGCTTATCTCTTACCCCACCCATATGTGTCGAGCGTTGGGATTTCCAACTCACTGAGCTCGCTTCTGGATCACGAGCCAGGAAGTGTAATTGGCATAGGGGTGCACCTAGCCGGTATCCGAGCGTTGGGGTTTCCAACTACGGGGCTCGCTTCTGGAACACGAGCCAGGAATATAATGTTGTAGCGTGTGCTACGCAATCATGATGAACAATCAATATACAATGCCATGAACGGATATTTGCATACCGTTAATTGAAATTAAACGTGACATACAAGCATGGTGAGGGTGACGGACCAAGCTTCGTTGTCAAGCTAGGTCAATGGCGTCTAAACGGCTATCCTTTCACCGTTTAGTCTCTTTTACGCTAAAGCATGGTAAATGGCCTAAGACATGGCCCAATTCAAGAGATGCAAGTTTCACTTGCCTATCACCGGGGACGACGGTTACGAAAGTTCGTTTCCGCGGATGCTAGCCTACGGGGAATCGCTGTTATGGGGAACAATCATCAAACACAAGTATTTTATTAAGGTTTCATAAAAATTACAATAGGATAAGAAAACAACGGTAGATCGATTTCTTACCGAGAGGAGGCGGAAGAAACACTCCGGGGAACCCTAGGACCAGATCTGGAAGCCAATGGAGAAGTTTGAGGAAACTAGGGTTTTGGGGGATTTTGGAGTTTGATGAGATTTTAGGTGAGATTTTGGGGAAGATGAGTGGTAGATAGAGTGAATGGATGGATTGGATGATGGATTTAAGGGCTTGGAATGGAGGATTGAAGCTTGGAGGAAGATGGGGGCTCAAGGGGGAAGATTTTAGGGTTTTGGATCGTGTTGAGGGAGAAGAAAACGTTTGGGTTGGGTTTAAATAGGTTGGGCTGGCGGCTGCCCAGAAATTAGGGTTTTAACACTGGTTAGTCGGTCAAAGAACAACCACTGACCGACTAGTTTGGCAACTAGTCGGTCGGTCGACCAACGCAGACCGATTAAGTGTAAACAGTAACTCCTGAACGAAAATAGGATTTAGAGTTAGTCGGTCCATGAACAAGTACTGACCGACTAGTTTAGCAACTAGTCGGTCGATGAACGTTCTTAGACCGACTAAGAGTAAACAGTAACTCAACTAGAATTAAGATGATGTGTTAGTCGGTTAAAGAAGCATTGCTGACCGACTAGTTTGCAACCTAGTCGGTCAACCAACGTTCTTAGACCGACTAACGATAAACAGTAACTCCTGAGAAAATTTAAAAAGCTCACTAGTCGGTCCAAGAAGGATTGCCGACCGACTGGATCGTCATCTAGTCGGTCGGTGCCCCTTCTTACACCGGCTAATGAGCACAAAAAGTTCCGATAAGGAGCGCGGAGCCCCGGGATCGAATCCTAAGACTCTTAGGCTTGATCTAATAGTTAGATATGACCTTATGAAGCCCGTCACGAATGACATACTTCGAAATCGACGATCCTAAGGAAGAAACGAGAAAATACGACGAATCGATCGAAAATGAAAGTTACGGAGACGAAAACCACACAAGAGGAGAAAATCCACCAAAACATATATTATATTATAATAAATTCAGATACAAGAAAACCAGTCGTTACATCCTCCCCAACTTAAGAAAAATTCCGTCCTCGGAATTTCCGAATACTCACGAGTCCGGAAACAAAAGTGGGAAACGCTCTCGCATCTCATCTTCTCTCTCCCAAGTGGACTCTCCCGGCGAACCGTGTCGCCACATCACCCTCACAAGATTGACAATCTTGTTCCGAAGCGATTTCTGACGCCTGTCCAGAATCTGCACTGGATACTGGTCATACGTCAAATCGGGGCGAACGGTAATCTCCGAAAAATCCACCGCATGAGATGGGTCGCTAATGTATCGACGAAGCTGCGACACATGGAAAACATTGTGAACTCCTTCCAAAGATAGCGGCAAGGCCAAGCGATACGCTACCTCACCAACCCTCTCCAAAATGTCAAATGGTCCAATGTATCGCGGGCTCAACTTCCCACGCTTCCCAAAACGAATCACACCACGATTCGGGGAAATCTTCAAGAACACATGGTCGCCCGGCTGAAACTCCAAAGGACGACGTTTAGCATCAGCCCAATGCTTAAAACGGTCCTGAGCGATCCTCAACCTCTCCCGAATATTCCTGACGATCTCCACGGCCTCCACGATCATCTCAGGTCCCAACAACTCCCGATCACCAACGTCATCCCAACTCAATGGCGATCGACATTTCCTCCCATAAAGAGCGACGAAAGGCGCCATGCCAATACTCGCCTGGAAGCTGTTGTTGTAGGAAAACTCCACCAAATGCAGATGGTCCTCCCACGAACCCTTGAAATCCAACATGCACGCCCTTAGCATGTCTTCCAAAATCTGAATCGTCCTCTCAGACTGGCCATCCGTCTGCGGATGGTACGCCGTGCTGAAACTCAGACGCGTACCCAAGATCTTCTGCAAACTCTGCCAGAACTGAGATGTGAACCTCGTGTCTCTGTCAGACACGATACTCACGGGGACTCCATGAAGTCGCACAACTTCCTGCACGATTCACGTTACATCACTATCCAAACTAGGAAAAAGGAAATAGAACGGAGAGTAAAAGAATTTTACCTCCATATATCTCCTTGCTAGCGCCTCAGTGGACTGTCCCACTCGGAACGGAATAAAGTGCGCAGATTTGGTCAATCGATCTACGATCACCCAAATCGCGTCATTCTGCTTCGGACTCCGAGGTAGTCCAGTCACGAAGTCCATAGTGATGTGCTGCCACTTCCACTCCGGAATCGGAAGCGGTTGTAGCAACCCGGCCGTACGTTGATGCTCCGCCTTCACTTGCTGGCAAACCAAGCACTTGGCTACACTCCGAGCCACGCTCCTCTTCATACCATGCCACCAATAATTCAGACGAAGATCCTGGTACATCTTGGTGCCACCAGGATGCACAGAATACGGCGAACTGTGTGCCTCCACCATCAGCTCCTCTCTAATATTCCCAGCTGGCACACACAACCTGGCTCCAAACCTCAGCGAGCCATCCTCATGAATCAAAAAGTCAGTCCGCAGACCGGCTTCCACCTGCTCCCGAATCTTCACCAGCTTCGGATCCTCAGCCTGGCCGGCCTTAATCCGATCCACGATCGTCGACTGTACCTGCATGTACATCAACGAAGAAGCCTCCCCAGGAAGAACAATCTCCACGCCAGACTCGCAAAAATCCTGCTGCAATCTCCACTGCGAGGTCAAAATCATCACCGCTGGAAGCCTACTCAGCGCATCAGGAACCACATTCACCTTGCCAGGGTGATACTGCAAATCAATCTCATAATCCGCCATAAGCTCCAACCATCGACGCTGTCGCATGTTGAGCTCCTTCAGCGTGAAAATATACTTCAAGCTTTTGTGATCGGTGAAAATCTTCACTTTCTCACTCAGCAAGAAGTGCCTCCAAATCTTAAGAGCAAACACAACGGCAGCCAACTCCAAATCATGCGTCGGATAATTCTTCTCATGAACCTTAAGCTGACGAGACGCATACGCCACAACATGCCCGTGCTGATGCAACACACAACCGAGACCCTTGCCAGAAGCATCGCAAAAGATCTCAAATCCACCGCTGCGATCAGGCACAACAAGAATAGGGGCACGCGTCAACCTCTCCTTCAGAATACCAAAAGCACTCTCACAATCACCCGACCAAACAAAAGCAACATCCTTCCGCGTCAACCTGGTCATCGGCTCAGCAATACGAGAAAAGTCCTTAATGAATCGCCGATAGTAACCAGCAAGTCCAAGGAAACTCCGAATCTCAGACGCAGACGACGGAACAGGCCACTCCCTGATGGCCCTAATCTTCTCGGGATCCACAGAAATACCATCTCCAGTCACCACATGCCCCAGAAAAGCAACTCGATCCAGCCAAAACTCGCACTTCAAAAACTTAGCATACAAACGATGCTTCCTCAAGATTTCCAACACCGTCCTCAAGTGCGATGCATGCTCTTCCTCCGACTTCGAATAGATCAGAATGTCGTCGATAAAGATAACGACAAACTTATCCAAAAAGTCGTAGAAAATCAGGTTCATCAGATTCATGAAAACTGCGGGCGCGTTAGTTACGCCTAAAGGCATAACCACAAACTCATAGTGTCCATACTTCGTCCTGAACGCTGTCTTCGGAACATCATCCCTCTTCACCTTCAACTGATGGTAACCACTCCTCAAATCCAATTTAGAAAACACCCTCGAACCTCCAAGCTGATCAAAAATATCATCGATGCGAGGCAACGGGTATTTATTCTTAATGGTTACCGCATTCAATCCCCGATAGTCCACGCACATGCGACGCGAACCATCCTTCTTCTTAACCAGCAACACCGGTGCTCCCCACGGAGACACACTAGGATTAATATAACCCTTCAGCAACAGCTCATCCAACTGCTTCCGCAACTCTTCCAATTCAGCAGGTGCCATACGATACGGCGCCTTCGAAATCGGCTGCGCACCTGGAACGAGGTCAATAGAAAATTCCAGAGCTCGATCAGGCGGCAACCCAGACATCTCCTCGGGGAAGACGTCGCCAAAATCTCGCACCATAGCTGGCCACTCTAGCTCCATCTGCATAGCTACAGCCTCCACTGGCCTGGCCCAAAATCTGACAGGACCAAGCGAACTACTACCACGACTGAACTCAAATACTGGATGTCCGGGAATCTCGAACACCACCTTCTTCCTCCTGCAGTCGATCGTAGCATAGAAGCTCGCAAGCCAATCCATCCCAAAGACCGCATCGTAGTTGGTGATGTTGTGGACAATAAAATCAGCATAAAGATCATGTCCACAAACCACCACAGAGCAAGGACTGCACCCACGATGCACCGTGACTACTCCATTCCCTGTGACGATATTCCAACTCTTGGAGAGAGGGGACGTCGACAAGGAATGCTTCTCCATGAAGCTCTGGGCCAAAATGCACATTGACGCACCTGAGTCAAAGAGGACTCGGGCAGGGAACGTGCAAACCAAAATCACACCTAACAAACAGTCTAATCGATCAAATCTTACTCTAGCAACACCATACACAAGCATTCACATAATTCAACAATCAATTTAATTAAGGAAGGAACAATCCAGATCGAAAGTTACCTGCAATGACCTCATCCATGGCCAAAACCTCCTCCTCGGTCATCAGAAATGCCTGCCTCCTCGGCGGAGCGGCCCGCTGAAAAGCCTGCTTCTGCGGAACGAGGGGCACCCCACGACCAGCGGGCACCGGGGCTCTCTGCTGCAACGGCAGGGCAGCAATAGGTGTCCCCCAAGGCTGCTTCAACCTCGGGCACTCCCTGATAGCATGGGCGGGATCTCCACAGGCAACACATTGCCCCAAGAACCTCCTACATGATTCCTTAATATGGCCCTCCTTGCCACAGAAATGGCAAGTCCTCCGAACGGGCCCTCCTGGCCTCTTAAACTGAACAGGCGGGTTCGGCCTGAATCCAGGTCGAACCACAGCTCTCGCCTGCTCCACAGGCCTCCTCACAGCACCAACAACAGACCCCTTCCTCTAGTTCACAAGCAGCTCCTGCCTCTTGGCAGCGACCAAAACCTTCTGATAAGATTCCCGGTCAGAAGAGGTCACAAAGCTCTGGAGCTCTGAAGCAAGCCCCTGCAGAAACCTCTGAGCTCGCTCCTCAGCGTCCTGCACCATCTTTGGTGCAAACCGACTCAGCCTCATGAACTCCTGGTGGTACATGTCCACCGACGAGTTCCCCTGCTTCAGATCGATAAAACGCTACAGCATCTCTTCCCTGGCAGCCTTCGGGAAGAACTCACCATCAAATCTGGCCTTGAAGGTAGCCCAGACGATCGGCTCTACCAACATCTTTTCCTCAGCATCCCACCAATTCCTGGCGTTATCCTTCAGCTGGCGCTTCGCCAAGTCAACCCAACTAACTTCGTTGACCTTGGACATCTTCAGATTGTCCTCAATATTTCTCATCCATTCATCAGCAGCTAGGGGACCTTCGGTTCCATCAAAATACGCAGGACCCAGCTCTCTGAACAGCTTCGCCCCGGGATCAGGGCGAGGGGCTTCCACCACCCGAGCAGCTCGAGTCACCGGAGAATTCTGCACCTGCAGAAGCACACCCTGCTGAACCTGCATCATCTGCAACATCATCCTCATCATCTCCCCATTAGTGGGCTCCCGCTCAGGCTCCTCGTCATGAGGGGGCGCACCACTACCACCACCACGGGTGATCCGCCTTCCTGCCATCTATGACGCAGAAAACGAAACAATTAGACTCATAGCTTAGGGCTCAGATGTCGAAATTATTTGTTGGACAATCTCGCATTATTATCGTTATCCCGATAATTGCAGTTACAGAGGACCTGCATGGGCCACCACTAAAACCTGTCACGACCCGCTTCCCTAAAATGGAGGCGAGACGTGAATAGGTCCGCACGGGAGTGGAGCGGTGAAGCCCCAAACCCGATAAGTGTCAATTTAGTATAAGCAGGTCCCTGTAATTGCAATCGAAACAACAACAATAATAATATAAGACGGATATGAAATACCAATCCCAAAGTTTGTCCACAAATTATTCAACATCACAGAAAAGCCACCAGGCTAAAAGAAAGAGTCTAAGGACCCAGAACAAGGCCAAACAAAAGCAACGACATAAATAAGTATAGGTGCCACGCACCGATAACAAAACAACTGTCTAACAAAAGTAAAACACACGAAGACACTAGGACTGGTCCCCAGTGTCCACGTACTCCCCGTCCAACACGGGCGCAAGCTCGGCGTCCGCAAACACCTCACCCTCAGCGAGCAACTCAGGCTCAAGGTCTAACATGCGTCACCCAAAAGAGAAAGTGGCACATGTCAGCAAGTCTAAAAAGACTTGGGCAAGGAAACTGAAAGTGACTAACAACCTAGCATTTAAATGTTAAACAATGGCATGGCAGTTAAGTATGATGCAACATTTAAAAGAGAGGCAAACACGCACGATGTAGCAAAAGCTACCCAATCACTAATCACTTATCACTTAACACTGCTAATCACTTAGTGCATAGAGAGTCCACCTGCTGGCCAGCTCGTGGCTCAGGCCGCTTATCTCTATCACTATTAATCACTTGTGCACTAGAGAGTCCACCTGCTGGCCGGAGTGGCGGATCAGGCCAACTCGGGGCTCAGGCCGCTTATCTCTTACCCCACCCATATGTGTCGAGCGTTGGGATTTCCAACTCACTGAGCTCGCTTCTGGATCACGAGCCAGGAAGTGTAATTGGCATAGGGGTGCACCTAGCCGGTATCCGAGCGTTGGGGTTTCCAACTACAGGGCTCGCTTCTGGAACACGAGCCAGGAATATAATGTTGTAGCATGTGCTACGCAATCATGATGAACAATCAATATGCAATGCCATGAACGGATATTTGCATACCGTTAATTGAAATTAAACGTGACATACAAGCATGATGAGGGTGACGGACCAAGCTTCGTTGTCAAGCTAGGTCAATGGCGTCTAAACGGCTATCCTTTCACCGTTTAGTCTCTTTTACGCTAAAGCATGGTAAATGGCCTAAGACATGGCCCAATTCAAGAGATGCAAGTTTCACTTGCCTATCACCGGGGACGACGGTTACGAAAGTTCGTTTCCGCGGATGCTAGCCTACGGGGAATCGCTGTTATGGGGAACAATCATCAAAACACAAGTATTTTATTAGGGTTTCATAAAAATTACAATAGGATAAGAAAACAACGGTAGATCGATTTCTTACCGAGAGGAGGTGGAAGAAACACTCCGGGGAACCCTAGGACCAGATCTGGAAGCCAATGGAGAAGTTTGAGGAAACTAGGGTTTTTGGGGATTTTGGGGTTTGATGAGATTCTAGGTGAGATTTTGGGGAAGATGAGTGGTAGATAGAGTGAATGGATGGATTGGATGATGGATTTAAGGGCTTGGAATGGAGGATTGAAGCTTTGAGGAAGATGGGGGCTCAAGGGGGAAGATTTTAGGGTTTTGGATCGTGTTGAGGGAGAAGAAAACGTTTGGGTTGGGTTTAAATAGGTTGGGCTGGCGGCTGCCCAGAAATTAGGGTTTTAACACTGATTAGTCGGTCAAAGAACAACCACTGACCGACTAGTTTGGCAACTAGTCGGTCGGTCGACCAACGCAGACCGACTAAGTGTAAACAGTAACTCCTGAACGAAAATAGGATTTAGAGTTAGTCGGTCCATGAACAAGTACTGACCGACTAGTTTAGCAACTAGTCGGTCGATGAACGTTCTTAGACCGACTAAGAGTAAACAGTAACTCACCTAGAATTAAGATGATGTGTTAGTCGGTTAAAGAAGCATTGCTGACCGACTAGTTTGCAACCTAGTCGGTCAACCAACGTTCTTAGACCGACTAACGATAAACAGTAACTCCTGAGAAAATTTAGAAAGCTCACTAGTCGGTCCAAGAAGGATTGCTGACCGACTGGATCGTCATCTAGTCGGTCGGTGCCCCTTCTTACACCGGCTAATGAGCACAAAAAGTTCCTATACGGAGCGCGGAGCTCCGGGATCGAATCCTAAGACTCCTAGGCTTGATCTAATAGTTAGATATGACCTTATGAAGCCCGTCACGAATGACATACTTCGAAATCGACGATCCTAAGGAAGAAACGAGAAAATACGACGAACCGATCGAAAATGAAAGTTACAGAGACGAAAACAACACAAGAGGAGAAAATCAACCAAAACATATATTATATTATAATAAATTCAGATACAAGAAAACCAGTCGTTACAATACGGCTCCTGGAGCCTCCAATACGCTCAAAATACGCCCCAATCTGCTTGAATACGCCCAAACCCCCTAAAATACCTTATATACGCTCATTGCAGGTTTAAATAGGCTTAACGGGTCGAAACCCGCTCTAATATCACGCCCGAAGTCATCCTAGCCGTTGATCTAAAGCGGGGTAAATATAGGCCGTTGATCAAAAGCGGGATTGAACCACGTGAAGCCACGTGTCGCGGGTCTGATCCGTGCTTCGCTTCGATTGCGCCCGCTCCGCTTCAACAAGTCCGAATACAGGTCGGAATATTTCTGACCGTCCGATTCCAAATCGACGCTGCGATAGTTGCCACGTCGCCCCAAAGACTGCCGCTTCCGCCTCCGTTAGCGGGTGAAGTAGTGCCCGTTGGATTCGTTATCAACGATCCTGATTGTGCCACGTCGCCCGATTTTCGAATACGAGGCGGGGCTTCGTTGGGCCGTTCGATGAAGCGGGGTGGCGTTAGATTGCGGCCGCGTGTCCCCATCTTCGGAGTGCTCGCTGCTTCGTTTGCTCTCGAACCGCGATCGTCGGATTGTGGATCAACGCCCCGGATCGTGCCACGTCGACCGCTCGGTGCTGCGCTGCGCTGCCGTCTGATTTGCGCGGGAAAGGACGAGATTCGGCCACATGGCGCTCCCGATGGAGGCCGCGTCTTGCGCTAAAATTCGTGCGACGTATTTGTTTTGTATTTCTTCAATTAAATGGTATTCTGCAATCAAAAATTCACAGTATTTAGCACAGATCTCAGAAAAATACAAATAAATATTCGTTGGAATCGTGAGATTGAGACCAAGCTAGGAAAAATATAAAAAGTGCAGAAATACGTCGTTAAATGCTGTTTTATGCTCAAATAGTGTGTTTTCTCTAATAAATAAATGTGTAGAAAATACGTATGAATTAGAGAACAATGTAGTATCACATGAGCACAAAATAAGGCTAAATGGGGGGTTAAATATGTAATATTGAACCCGAATCACACCCCCCAACTAGCGATTTGCTAGTCTCTAGCAAAAAGAGCGATTAATACGGATGATTAATAAAACAATAAGTTCTTTCAAATTGCTCATGGCATGGCCCAATAATACGCATTCCAACATGATCTTGACCATCAATATACACATCCATGAATAAAATCAATCACATGATATTTTCTCTAATTTAGTATGAATAAATAACATGCAAGCATCGGTTTGCGCAAGCGAAAGTATAACACGTCGTTTTGTTCTAGTTTTCGTGTTTCCAAGGAATTGGCCTATCAAAATAATCATTCAATACATGGGTATTGAAGTTGCTTAGTATATTCACCTTTTCTTTTCTTTTATTAGTTCTGCATAACGCGCATCAAGAAACATTCGCAGAAAAAAGTATAACTTGGATCGCTCCATCAAATGAGTGAGGTTCCGGTCAATGGCTCCAAAATCAGACGATAATAGGGCATTAGGCCAAAAAGGACCCCTCGGACTGTACTACTCGAGCCAACCAAGTTATTTATTAGTGACATACTTCTTCATTCATTTGTTTTCATTCATTTTTCATTCATTTTCTTTTCTTTTCTTTTTTCTTTGTAAGCAACCTAAAACCCATCAACATGAATATAAACATTAGTAACAATGGCCAAATTCCTCTTCAACTTGAAAACTTTTCTTATAAATCGTGTATACTTAAGCTTTTTTCATCACATTAGCATGCATGAAATAAATTCAAACTATTTCGAGATATTAATCATGGAAATTGAAAATTTTCATGAATAGCATATTAACGAGTAATTCCATGAAGGAAAAATAATTAACTCAAGCCATAAGCAAATTTTTAGAACTCAATTAACGTATAATCATCCGCATTTGAGGCATACGAAGGAGTTTTAAATGATGAGATTTGGTGATTTATTCTTCTCAAAAAAAATCCTAAGGTCTCATACACACCCCCCAACTAAAGATGGACATTGTCCTCAATGTCGAAAGGTGCACGAGTTTATTCAAGCCAGCAACCTAGAAAGCATATAAAAATCTACACTACTGGAAAGAACACACCGTGATCAAATGGCGGATCCCGAATCTTTAATTGTGGAGGAAGTTGTTCAATTTGCTCCTTGCGCTCCTCGGCGATTATTCTTCCTCCAAAAACTAATTTGGACCCCAGCAACACAACTCCAAGCATCTCTATAAGCTGTTTGCCAATGTCCTGCGAGAGATGAGTCATGTCAGTCCAAATTAATTTAAAATTATTCTCAATGAAAGTATTCCAAATGTAGTCATCAAAATAAGTGAAAGAAATTAAAGCAAGTTGACGACTACTCCCTGAAAGATTTGCACTACTCTCTGTACGATGGTCGATCATTGGGGAGAGGGATAAATGATTTTGGGACAAAACTGGAGGAGGGCATGGTTCTGACTCCATGGCGATAATCTCAAGACCCTTGTCCCTAGCTGTCCCCTCCTCTCGTTCATCCAAAATTGCTAGTTCGTCCTCTCTTTCGCACACACTTTTTGCCATGTATATATTTATATTCATGTCTTCAACGTGACATGGCTCGCTCGATATACCTGCAATAGAAGATAAATTCGTATTAAATTCTTGAAGTTGAATTTTAAAATAATTATTTTCTTCTAAGCAAGCGGCAATCAAATTAAGATTTTCAATGGAATTTTGAATCTGCCGACTCCGAGCAAGGAAATTCTCCTGGAATTGATGGGATGTGGCCTCCTGTTTCTGAATAATCAGGTAAGCGTCCTCTTTCAAGGATTGCAAAGGTACGTCTACACTTTGCTCTTCTTGATCAAGGCACGAAGGCTCCATTGAATCGCTCTCTGAAGTATCTTCCATAGCTTCTTCATTTTCTTGCAGAGACTCCATGTATTCCCACGCCTCTATCGGCGTCATGACTCCCAAAAAATCCTGCAGCTGTGGTCGTAGTCCATCTAGGAAGGACGCCATAAGCTCTTCATTTGTGTACCCATGCTGCGGATAGCTCGATATAATGTCTGTGAACCTCCTCCAGGCCTGAAAGAAAGTTTCACAGTCAGTTTGATTAAAATTAACAATTTTGAGCCTCTCCATTCTATGTTTATGTGCATTAGCATACCTTGCATCATACAGATTGTTTGTGCAATAGAAGTTCATATATTCCATTTTAAAAAAAAATTAAAATAAAATAATAATAAAAAAGTTTATGTACAAAAAAGTGGAAAGATCTCACCGAAGGTCCTCTAAATGAAATAAACCGTAGTCACAAACCATTCCTCCCCGGCAACGGCGCCAAAAACTTGGTGGGCTCCGAAAGGTGCTCTTCTCTCAAGCGCAAGAGTCCGTACAAGTAGTAAAATCTGGGAGTCCAGATGTCGAATCCACGGGAAGAAATCTGTTGCAACCACAATTCAAATCAAATAGAAATCCTACGAAAAGAAACTAACCACTTCACAAATGGTGACGGTGATGGTGATGTGAACACGTGAACAATATAAACATAGAAATACGTGAGAACAAATATCTATAAAAAGTATGCACATGGTATGGGTTCGTTAGGATCAACGATTTGTATTAATTTGGTTGATAGGTATAACGCAATGAATTCTCCTTTTGGGAGCAATTCACCGGAAAATACCCAATATAACTCAATGAATTCTCCTTTTGGGAGCAACTCATCGGAAGATGCCCTTTTGGGGGTTCAAACACAATATTCAAAAAGATCGTCGCTGAGATTATAATACAATATGAAACTCTCTTTTGGAGAGATCAAAACTACGGTATGAAACTCCCTTTTGGGGAGATCAAAACTCACCCTTTTGGGGCGATCATCAACTAAATCAATTCTTTTGGAATCTGAAAAAGTCAATTTACGGACAAAGATTACAATTTTAGCGACGTTTAACGATTTAGCACAAGGAATACAACCAAACTAACACAAATAATATCCCCTAACTACTCCATACCATGCACAACAGAGATTTAGCTACTCATAATGCAATAATAAACAAGTTTCATGGCGAAATACATCAAGATTATAGCAAAATACGGTAGAAAAGCATCAAATAAGGGGTTTAAGTTAAGAAATATATCACCAATTCTCCTTGAAAAGAATTCAAACTCTCTGGAAATAATAAAACAAGCCTCTGAAATTTTACAGAATTTTTCAGGGGGAGAATACGGCTCCTGGAGCATCCAATACGCTCAAAATACGCCCCAATCTACTTGAATACGCCCAAAAAACCCTAAAATACCTTATATACGCTCATTGCAGGTTTAAATAGGCTTAACGGGTCGAAACACGCTCTAATATCACGCCCGAAGTCATCCTAGCCGTTGATCTAAAGCGGGGCAAATATAGGCCGTTGATCAAAAGCGGGATTGAACCACGTGAAGCCACGTGTCGCGGGTCTGATCCGTGCTTCGCTTCGATTGCGCACGTTCCGCTTCAACAAGTCCGAATACAGGTCGGAATATTTCTGACCGTCCGATTCCAAATCGACGTTGCGATAGTTGCCACGTCGCCCCAAAGACTGCCGCTTCCGCCTCCGTTAGCGGGTGAAGTAGTGCCCGTTGGATTCGTTATCAACGATCCTGATTGTGCCACGTCGCCCTCTTTTCAAATACGAGGCGGGGCTTCGTTGGGCCGTTCGATGAAGTGGTGTGGCGTTAGATTGCGGCCGTGTGTCCCCATCTTCGGAGCGCTCGCTGCTTCGTTTGCTCTCGAACCGCGATCGTCGGATTGTGGATCAACGCCCCGGATCGTGCGACGTCGACCGCTCGGTGCTGCGCTGCGCTGCCGTCCGATTTGCACGGGAAAGGTCGAGATTCGGCCACGTGGAGCTCCCGATGGAGGCCGCGTCTTGCGCTAAAGTTTGTGCGACGTATTTGTTTTGTATTTCTTCAATTAAATGGTATTCTGCAATCAAAAATTCACAGTATTTAGCACAGATCTCAGAAAAATACAAATAAATATTCGTTGGAATCATGAGATCGAGACCAAGCTAGGAAAAATATAAAAAGTGCAGAAATACATCGTTAAATGCTGTTTTGTGCTCAAATAGTGTGTTTTCTCTAATAAATAAATGTGTAGAAAATACGTATGAATTAGAGAACAATGTAGTATCACATGAGCACAAAATAGGGCTAAATGGGGGGTTAAATATGTAATATTGAACCCGAATCAGTAGGTCTCTTCTTCTAGCTGAATTATTGAGACCCCTTGTGTTCCAAATGAAAATAGACATTAGAGTATATTTGGATTAGGTTTCCCTAAGGATCCATCCTTCAGCCGCATACTCTTACGCAATCCTCCCCCAGCTGTAGCCTGGCCAGTAGAAGCCCTCTTTACATTTGTAGTACACTTCTCCAGATCTTGGTGGATGAGTTGTGCCTGCTCCCATTCAGGATTGATTGTTGTTAGCACTTCAGGTATAGCATCTGGTTCCTTATCCTCATTCATCTCAGACCTTTGTTTCGAAGTCTCCGTAGGATGCTCTCGGGCTCCCTCTCCCATAACATTATGTTCTTCACTGGTGTCAGCTTGTATGCTGAGTGATTGGGTAGCAGATGAATTACCCAAGACTTGATGGTGTGCCGTATTGTCTGCAGTACTTACAGTTGCAACACTCTTGCCTGCTGCATTGGCAGCCTTCTTTGGGGTTATTCCAGTATCCATGCATTGGGATTTTTCCAAGCCCTGTGCAGGTTCAATTCCTAATAGAGTGAGACACTCCTTAGCCCTTTCCATATTGTCAGTCCTTGTGCTGCTACGGTTTAGTGCGGGAGATTTCATCAACTGAACAGGGACCTCTCCTCCAGAAATAAGATTGATAGCCCCTGATATATTGGAACACTCCTGAGAACTCTCTCCTCCAGATATAAGATTTACAGCCCCAGATAGATTGGGACACTCCTGAGAACTCTCCATTCCAACAGCCCCTGCTTTTGTGCTATTTCCAACATTACCTTCCGCAGTATTGGTGTTAAGTGATGCAGCATCTCCGCTAGGATTAAGGTTTGATTGGATTGAAGGGAGCTTGGGTTGGTCAGGGCATAATTCATCTGTGTGTCCAAAGCAGACACATTTGCCACATCTCGGTGGTTCACCTTCATACTTTGTGTCGATGTTAATAATGGAACTATCATCCAATTCAAGACCCACCATCTTTGGAAGAGGCTTCTTGGCATCTACTTCAACAAGACATCTGGCGTATGATAGTCTGTCTAGCCTGGCAGTCGCTCTGTCTAAACAAAGGGGGGTACCAACTACCAACGCAGCAACATTCAAAATTTCTTTAGTCCACATTCCTAAGGGGAGGCCATGGAATTGGATCCATACTGGAACAGTGGAAAGCATGTCTCTATCATGCCTAATGGTTGGGCTCCATCTCTGTAGTACAGTTAATCTCCCATCAAAAAGCCAGGGCCCCCCATAAAGAACCCTCTCACATTCCTCTAGGCATTCAAACCTGAAATAGAAGAATCCATTCTCCCTACTATAGATTTGTAACCTCTTCGTCAGCCTCCAGAGCCTATCAACCCAGGCTCTCAATTGTCCATAGTATGGTACGTCCCCGAGAACGTACCCTACTAGGGTGTTCTTCCAACGTTCAGCCCCCTTATCCAACATTGGCCCAACCACTCTGCCAACACAAACTCCATCTTCCTTAATGACCGGGGGGATAAATGACATGGAGAGGGAATCATCATATGATCTTCTCTTAGCACAAACATCAGACCAAGATGGCTTAGGACCAGCTGTATTAATATGTAATGGAATATTGGGTCTAGTTGGAATATTAGCAAACACCTTAGGTGCAATTACCTTAGCTGAAGGCTGAGGTTGTCTCCGTTTCTCGTAGGTAGCCTGCTGCCTATTAGTGCCCTGCTGATGGCTCACTCTGCCCCGCATCAAGCCCCATTTGTTTCCTCCACCACCAAACCCCGGCCTAGAAATTCCCTTCCCCTTGCGATTGATAGTTGTCCAATCGCTATTACTCTGATTAGCATCAGCTGCCGTAGCATCAGTTGGGATAGATCCAATCATATTCATGGCTCCCACATGCCCTGAATCTACAAGACCAAGGTTCACATTCATCTCTAGCTGCCCCTTATATTTCTTTTTAGTTTCCAGCGTGATCGTTCCCAGAGTCCCCTCATCGCAAGGAACTCCATTGCCAGCGCTAGATTGCGCGCCGTCGTCTGAGAAGTGGATGCGAACACCGCCGCCTTTAGGATCGCCTGTATCGCTTGACCTCATTATATATATATATATATATATATATATATATATATATATATATATATATATATATATATATATATATATATATATAATGTGAAAAATGGAGAAGAGCTGACAGCGCTGGAAATTTTTCCAGTGCTGTCCGCATTTTGGGCGAGATAAAAGTATTTTTTTTTTGAAATTTTTTTTTCAGTAGTTAGATATACGTGTTAGGAAGCTCCCCACAAAATTTCAGCTCAATCCGACACCGTTTGAGCCTCCGTTCATCGATTTCAAAAACGGTACGCAAAACTGTGGACAGATTTGCGTAATGTTTTTGAAATCGATGAACGGAGGCCCAAACGGTGTCGGATTGAGCTGAAATTTTGTGGGGAGCTTCCTAACACGTATATATAACTACTGCAAAAAAATTTCAAAAAAAATATTTTTATCTCTTCCAAAATGCGGACAGCGCTGGAAAAATTTCCAGCGCTGTCAGCATTGGCCCATTAACCTCATATATTATATATATTATATATATATATATATATATCTATATTACAAATGAGGGATGTTTTTGAATCTTTGTCCCATGTGGCAATGTCACATCGCCACATGGGACACATTTCATAAACCCAAAAATCAAAAAACACAAAACTCCACCCAACCACAAAACCACACCCAAACCCAAACACCCAAAATCACACCCCAAGCAAAAAAAAACCAAAAAACCCCAAGATACTACACACACTTAAACCCACTATTCTCATTTTCACCCGTTTTTGCACTGATCGAAACACCCGTGTGGGTCCCGCATCCTTACTGGGTGTGGTTGGTTTTTGGGGGTCCGTGCATTCGCTCTCCTTTTACCATCCGACGTTGCCGACATGCACATACACGCTTTTCGCTCCTTCCCGGTTCCGCGCGTGCATTGCGGCCATGTTCGTTGGTGGTTATTTTTGCTCCGTGCACTTGGTGCATGGGCAACTTCTAGTATAAATATATATATATATATATATATATATATATATATATATATATATATATATATATATATATATATATATATATATATATACGATATATGTATGTATGTATGTATGTGTGTATGTATGTATAGGCATGTGGCTGACATTTCCTTTAATTCGAATGGCGCAAAACAATCCTAGGCAGATATCTGCTCCAATACTAGGCAATACGACTTGGATGTTGGGATGACATATGTTGCACCAATGTGCCTTGAGGATGGATCTGTTATTGCAATGGTGCCGAAGCTAGCTTTGGAGAGGGGGCTGAACAATGGAAATCCACCCTAGTAGGTTATGTGTTGGGGGATGTCCCCTTCTATGGACAGATGTGTGGGTGGGTTGAGCGGCTTTGGAATCTGAAAAAGGGCTTGAAAATATATAGTCGGGAAAATGGCTTCTTCTGTTTTAAGTTTGAGGATGAAGGGGAATGTGAGAAGATATTACATGGCGGTCCTTGGATGTTTGATGGGCGGCTAGTAGTCCTTCAGCGCTGGAGCTCTGCACTAAAGCTTGAACACGATATTCTTTCCTTGGTGCCTGTTTGGATCCTGCTTCATGGGATTCCTTTAGGGATATGGACCCTTGAAATACTGAATCGCATCGCCTCAGTGGTAGGCAAACCTATCTGCCTGGATAAACTCACTACTAAGAAAGATCGGATTTCTTTTGCTCGTTGCTCGTTGAAATACATGCTAAGAATGTGGTCCCTTCTGCTATTACGGTGGCAACTGAGGATGGGCCAAGTATCTCTATTGCTGTGAAGGTTGAGGGGGAACCTCCTAGTTGTTCTAAATGCGTCAGCTTCGGCCATTCGAACGCACAATGCCCTGAAGTCCAAGAGCACCCTTCAATCCAACATATTGGTGAGGTTGAAATTTCGGGGAGTGAAGGCCTGAAGGAGAAGGAGGCGGTAGGCTTATCAAGGGAGGGAGACATAAGGGAGATGGGCGAGTTTACTGCAGTGCCTAGGGATAAACCTCTTAGTTCTAACATTTTGCCTCAAAGAAGCCCTGAGGGTATGACGTCTAATGCTGAAGTAGTAGGAGGCTTGCCGCACCCTTTTAAAATTTTGCAAAAAGGCAGTTTAGAGGGGGAGAAGGGTGAATGTAATGCTCAAGATGTAGGAGGCATGCCACTCATTTTCGCAATGCCACAAGCAGGGGTCTCAACCTGTATTACAGAGGCAAGGGTTCAAGAGGTAAGGCCTACTCTTTCTACTGGAGTACATGTGCTTTCTTCGGGTATTTTTCAAGCCGCTAAAACTGATGCAGTGACCTTACCCACATCTAATGAGGTGGTTACAGTAGTGGAATGTATTGCAAATAGGTTACCAGAAAAGGGGGTAGAGGCTATGCCGAATGAAGATGGGAAATTGAGACACGAGGGTCTACCAAAGAGCAGGCCTATTCCATCCCTATTAGATGATACTTTGGCCCCGAAAATTGACATTGTCCCGCAAGAATTAGCAATGGATAATCCCGAATGGGAGCTGGAAGTTGCAGAGCATCAACAGCAGGCAGTGATCAGAAATGCTAAGAAGAAATCTGAAACAATCCCCGTGGCATCTTCCAGGAAAAGTTCTCATCTCCTGGAGAACGGGCGAAAATCCAATGTAGATTAATGACAATCTTCTTCTGGAATACTAGGGGCCTCAATAATTCGGTGAGGAGAAGGGATCTGCGAGATAGATTGAAGAAATTAAAGCCTAACGCATTGGTTCTTGTAGAGACTAAGCTCAAGTCTACTACAACAGCAGAGAATTCTACAATTCCTAAAGACTGGATAATATTAACAATTTTGATGTGGTAACAGGAGGACGCATTCTTATGTGCTTTGACCCTACTGTTTGGAAGGCTATCCCCTTATCCACTACGGCTCAGCATCTAACAGTCAAGTGCACCAACTTGGGAGGATTTTCTTGTATAATTACAGGGATTTATGGTAGAAATACAATGTCGGAGAGGAAAGAATTGTGGGAAAACATCCAGGCGGATTGCTCTCTTGTACATAACACACCTTGGTTGGTAGGGGGTGACTTCAACAGTGTTTTGTACGCTTATGATAAGTTGGGAGGCCGAAAACTAGATGATATTACCTTACGGGATTTCTTTGATTGCATCAATGGATGCACGCTTCAGGAGCTGAAAAGTACAGTGAATAGAATGAGCTGGTGCAACAACAGGGTGGGGGATGGACGGATTAGCGCTCAATTAGATAGAATCTTCGTCAATTCTGCTTGGCTCTATAAGCTACCCCAATCTTATGTTTCATACCTGGAATCTTTAACAAGCGATCATTCTCCAATGGAAGTACACTTTCACAGTCAGGTACCTCTTGCCCCTACGCCATTCAAATTCTTTAACTATTGGTCCAAATGTACTGGATTGAAGGACATGTTTATATCATACTGGGATGTTAATGTTGATTGCGGCACACCAATGTTCCGGCTTGCTAAAAAGCTACAGAGGATGAAGCCGGTTCTTAAAGCCTGGGCGAAGAATTACCAAGCCTCCAACGTTGTGGAAAGTTGTAGGCGTAAACTGGAAGATATTTGGAATATTCCGGATATCCACAGTGATTCCTCCCTCCAAAATGCGGAAGCTCTTCTCACTAAGGAGCTCTCACTTGCTATGAAACTTGAAGAGGATGTGTTTAAACAGAAGAGTAGACAAGACTGGATTTCACTTGGTGACAGGAATACCAAATTTTTCTACACCGCAATGAAAGCAAGAACTTGCAGAAATAACTTGAGTCACCTTGTGGATTGTAATGGAGCTCGCAACAGGCATTTCGATGACTTGAAGGTGGAGGCTCCCGCATATTATAAGGAGTTATATAACCAAGCTCATTACTTGGAATCTTTTCCTAATATTGTTCCTAGGTGCATTTTAACGAATGATTCTTCGGCTTGGTTGAGCAGAAGGGTTTCTACTGAGGAGATAAAAGCTGCAGTATTTCAAATCGGGCCTGATAAAGCTCCAGGGCCGGATGGATATAATGGATTCTTCTACCAGCAAAATTGGGATATAATTGGAGGTGAGGTAACTGATGCAATTAAATCTTTCTTCAGATCTGGGTCTCTGCTAAAGCAAGTCAACCACACTTTTCTCACTCTTGTCCCCAAGAACACCAATGCATCAAGTTTAGGAGACTACAGGCCTATTGCCTGTTGCAATGTCTTATATAAATTCATCATCAAAATCATTTGCAATCGTCTCAAGGTGGTTATTCATGAACTGGTCTCTCCCAACCAAGCTGCATTCCTTAAAGGGAGGCTCCTTTCTGATTGCACGCTTATAGCCCGTGAGCAGATTAGGGACTTCAGTAACCATATGGGGGGGAAGAGCATGCTTGAAACTGGACATTAGAAAGGCTTTCGATAGTGTGAATCGAGATTTTATATTCTTCTTCATGCAGCAGCTACATTTCCCTGACACATTCATTTCCTGGGTCCGTGAATGCATTACTACTCATACCTTCTCGGTTATGGTACATGGCTCACCTTATGGATATTTCGGAAGCAACAGGGGGCTCCACCAAGGTGACCCACTCTCCCCTTTCCTCTTTGTTATTGTTATGGAGAGCTTCTCACTCCTTGTTGATAAATATCTCATGTCACGTAAAATACTCCCTATGAGACGACATGGATCCATCTCCCACCTTTTGTTTGCTGATGATCTTCTAGTCTTCTCCCGTGCCAATATAAGATCCTTTTTAGGCATCAAGACTTTATTGGATGAATTCTCCACCTATACTGGGCTCCATGTTAACTGGGACAAGAGTGCTGGACTGTTTAGCAAAGGAACGAAAAATAAAAATGCACTGGCAGATTTTCTTGGAATCAAGATTGCTACAACAATCACCACTTATCTGGGGCTTCCTCTTTCCTTGAAGTATCCTACAACCCCAAATTACCAGAGGTTGGTAGATAAATGCAAGAAGAGGTTGGGAGGTTGGGCTACCTCGAAACTATCCATATCTGGGCGAATAGAACTTGTCAGGAGCATTATCTATGGCATGGTGGCATTCTGGATGCAGGTATTCCACATTCCTTTGACTGTTTTGAGATCAATAACGGGACTCTGTAGACGTTTCATTTTGGGAAATTCCAGAGCCTGGGCATGGGAGGATATTTGTAAGCCAAAATTGGAGGGAGGTGTGGGCATTATGTTGCTGGAGGAGCTAAATATTGCAGCTGGGATTAGACTAACCTGGAGGTACCTTACTTCCGATGGAATCTGGGCAAAGCATATGCATGCGAAATATGGGAAGACGGATTGCTTCTATGTGACGCAAGGGGAGGTTACACACTCTGGTAGTTGGAAGATGCTTCTTAAGTGCCGAAATGCATCGCAGACACTCATTAAACGGGTGGTTAGAGATGGGAGAGATACTTTGTTTTGGCAGGATAATTGGTTAGATGGTGGACCGCTAAAAATGCATTTTGATGTGCCTCAAGCTGCCGCAAACTTCATGGTGGCGGACTACTGGGACGCGGGCAGATGGAAGTCTGATCCGGACCTGGATCCTGTGCAGCATCTCCTACATAACGTCACCTTGAGGGTAGGACTTGATCGGTGGAAGTGGATGCCTGGTGAGTCCTTCTCCTTCAAACAAGCTTGGGAAGGTGTTCGTAGGAGGAATCCTCCATTCTCACTCCACAAGTTGGTTTGGTATCCCAAGCATATTCCAAAGATGTTGTTAACTCTCCTTAGAGCTCTTCAAGGGAAGCTATTAACCAGAGATAAGATCACTAGATGGATGAACAATGCTCCAGCCCACTGTGTCCTTTGTGATGATAATGAAGTGGAAACTATCGAACACTTATTCTTTGACTGCGGCTTCTCTAAATACATTTTATGCAGGTCCCTGCTGAAGTTAAATGTGCTATCCCAGATTCCCTCTACGCTCTTGGAGGTTGGAAATTACTTTCATGGAAATTATGGAGGTAAGGGGAGTTCGAATTTACTTGCTAGACTCAGTCTGGCTGCCATGGTGTGGCATATCTGGCGTGAAAGGAATAGACGGATTTTTGAAGATGTAAAGAAGTGTCAGACATCCCTTTTCGAAGAAATTGCATCGGATATTAGAATCGATATGCAAGAGGAAGAGCCAACAACTGAAAGTGATGCAATTATTTTATCCAACTGGGATATTAGGGACAATGGTTGATGTTACTGCTAGCTCATCTTTTGTATTGGTTTGGTGATGAATGGGTCCTTAATGGTCGTGTGTTTTTTTAGTAGGGAGTGACGGTGCTTGTGCCCTATCCTCCCTCTAAGATAACATACTAACCATTGGACTTTGTATTTTTGTATAGATACTTAATAAATAATCTCGCTTACCTTTCTATATATATATATATATATATATATATATATATATATATATATATATATATATATCTCTCTCTCTCTCTCTCTCTCTCTCTCTCTCTCTCTCTCTCTCTCCCCTTCCCTCCCCCCATATAATCACATGCATCAGAGGTACAGAAATTTTTTTGGGGGGAGGTGCACAGCACTGCCTTGGGGGCGGCCCTAGGGTATTTATAGGATGGAGAGATAAAGCCCTAGGTTGGTTATTTACACGATTGCCCCCGGGCTTCTATTTCGCATATTAAAGTCATTTTAGCTTAGTTTTCAAAACCGAAAATTTCTATGACTTCCTCATTGTCTTTCTCATGATCCATGCCATGGTTGATGCTCCACAACTTCATGAAAAAATTTGAAAAATGACGAAATTGCCCTTACATGCCCAAAGTGCCTTATATCTCATAAATGACCAAAATGCCCTTTTGATTTTTCGAACTTTTTCGAACTTGGAAACACTTAACAAACACATCAAAATAATTCATGAAGGTTTGTTATCATCAAACAAGAAATCCTAGACCGTTGTTTCCAACAGAGGCTAGCATATAGGAAATACTACCAGCTAAACATATAAACATAATGAAGCTAACATAGGTGTCATGCTACAAGTTAAACATAATGAGGCTAGCATTGTGACATGCTACAAGCTAAACATATAAACATAATGAAGCTAACATAGGTGTCATGCTACAAGTTAAACATAATGAGGATAGCATATGTTACATGCTGCAAGGTAAACATATAAACATAATGAGCTAACATATGTGACATGCTACAAGTTAAACATAATAAGGCAAGCATATGTGACATGCTACAAGTTTAGTCATGTTACGAATTCAATTACACATAATAAGAACAATCCTAAAACTAACGCCCTAATTAAGGTGGATAGTCTCCTACCTTGAACAGTCCTTCTTTCTTCAAGCTATATCATTCCTTATCCAAGCTTTTTCATCCAACTCCTTCTCCTTCAAGTTTCAACCTTCTTTTTCTTCCTCCTTCTTCAAGCACCAAGTGAACCAAATAAAGTGTTGAAATGGTGAGAAAGTTTGGTCAAGGGGATGGGGAAAAATTTCGGCCTAGAGGAGGAGAACCAAGGGGAGGTTGTAGTGATCTAGGTTTAGCAAGGGGAGTAAGAGAGGGTGACTTGGTGGTGGCCGGCTATGGAGAGGGAGGCTAGGGTTTGGTTTGGCCTCAAAAGGGAGAGAGGAGAAGATGAATGATGAAAAACCTTTTGATTTGTTTTCTCCTTTTTCTTTTTCTATTTCTCCTTTTAAAATTCTCATCATCCTCATCATCACTTCATTAACTAGGATGTTACCATGTGTAGAGTGATGTGGCTTGATTAGGTTTAAGGAGAGTTTAGCTCATGACACCTAGCAGGGTAAAGTGTCACTCCTAGGAATTTTGAAATTTTTAATTTTTAGAAAATAGGAATACACCCATTAATACACCATACATTACCATGTACTATGTAATTCACCAAATACTCCACACATTATCATATCTAATAATGTTTAAAGGTATTTAAAAATAGTTTTATTATTATATTAATTTTAGAAAAATTAGGAAAAATACCCAAAAATACATAGAGATGTATGCATATAAATACGATCGGAAATACATACATAACATGCCATATATATGGGAACATGGTATTACAATCCCTAAGCTTTTTGTTTTCTTTTTCTAATTCTTCGTTTAAAAGAGTTAATCTTTGAGGGTGTTCATAAGTTGCATAAATTTTTCTTTTAATCTAATGTTTTCTTCTTCTACATTTGTATATTAGCACAATTTTATGAAGCTTTTCTGGTTTAATATACTACCTAAGCAATTTATCATGTTACACATGTAACTCGTCAAAAATATTTCTCAGCATCACATTCATCTACATCACTATCATTATTATTATCACTATCTAAGTTAGGGTTTGAGCTAGAACGTTCCTTGTCGGCCATAAAACAAATATGAGCTATTTCCTCTCATTCTTCTTCTTCATCTGATAATGAAGATCGGTCATCAGAGCTCTCGTCATCATTTCTATCCTAACCTGCCAAATCCTTCTTCCTTGGCTTCTTTACTTTTACAATTTTGTAGACTTTCTTATTATTTTTTATCATTGTTTTTAAATGTCCCGTAATTTTGATAGAATTATTGGATATTTTCTTTAACATTTTTTTCCTGGTTATTTTTCCAAATTATTTTCCTTGTTTCCACTTCCCTTCTTTTCTCCTCTTTTCTAAATTTTCTTTTCTTCTCTTCTCTTCTCCTTTCATTAACAAAACTTACGTCCCAGCGCACCATATTTTCTCATTCAATCATTTTCAAAATCTCGAAGGCCCGTAAAACCTTTTCCACTATTGGCCCTCTTAATTTTTCCCCTTGCATTTTCATCCCCTCCAATCCAAACAAAAAGCCAGAGGCCAGCTCGTGGTCCGTTTAATGACACATTCCTGTATTATTTACTCCATTCAACTTAAGGCATGTTCGTTTGCTTGAAAGTTGAAGTTGGGAAAGCTGGAGAGTTGTGGAATCTGATGAGAGAGAAAATGGAGTTTTGTGTTCTTTTAGGTGGAAAGTTGTATGGAAAGTGGGGTTGAGAAAGTAAAGTGTGGTCCACCCAATTTTCTTGTGTTCTTTTGGTTGTAGAAAATTGGAATGAGAAAGTGGGAAAGTTGAGTGATTGTCGGGGGAGAGAGTTGAGATAGTGGGCCCCACCATTCCCAAGGATTCCACAACTTTCCCCACAATTTGTGGGGAAAACAAAATGGCCTTAGGATTCCCAAAAGCCATGCCATGTAGGCAAACTTTCCCAATTTCACTTTCAAGCAAAAGAAGAGCTCTATGGAAAGTTGGGTGAGAATCCAAGCAAATAGTGGATGAATAGTGCAAATTTTGCACTTTCTCACTAACTTACAAGCAAAAGAACAGTCCCTTAACAATGCCCACAAGCTCGTTGAACTAATTCCCCAATTCCTCTCCTGACCTCATGCCCCCGCTCTTCGAATTGATTCGACCAGCTCTCTTCATCTCTATATTTCTCTAAAATCCACAAAACCCTAATTCCCCTGAACCCTAGCCACCTCCTTTTTCTTTGGCAAGAGAATCCTTCTCGATCCCAAACTTCTTCTCATCATCCCCTCATGTGTTTTCCTCGTTCTATATAAGTGCAATAGTTTTTTAGGGTTATATTCAGGCAAAAATAATTCTTTTCTTTCTCTTCTTCAAAATTCTTTCGATTTCTAATTGTGCAGATTTCTTTGGATTTCTTTGGGATTTTTCTGATCCTCTTCTCAGCTTGATTTGGATCCCCTTGGCAACTTTGATAATTGGTAGATTATCCTCTTAATTCAAGCTTTCGATTTGTGCTATTTTTTTCTATTAATTTTTGGAAACGGTTGATTTGATGGAAATTCTGCTGCTTCGGTGGTCATTGGGATTTTTGGGTTATAGGATGCGATGATTCATCATTAATCGAGTGAGTTCCTCCCTATGAGATTTTATATGGCACCCGTCGACGTGGCAGTAACCCTCATCACTGCCGTCGTCTTCTAATTTCTCAGTTGGAGTGTTGGTTGATGAGGTTGGCCATCGAGGTGATGTAGTTGGCTGTAGTTACTTGTCTACTGTTGGGCTATTTTGTCAATAAATTCGTTGCTGAAGGTTTGGTCCTGCGGCTGAGAATCCTCTAATGTCGTTACTTCTCCGCTGCTAAACCTGCCTTTACCGTTAGTTCTTGTCTTGTCTATTGCTATGTCGTTACTCTTTAACAGGCTCTGTATTGCCATCAACTTCTTGGTCTTGTGCCCTTACTATTGATTAGTGATTCAGTATAAATATTGCATATTTATCCCCTCATTTGTTAGCATTTTATGTATATATGATGATTATTTAATACAAGCGTTTTTAGAACATTATTTAATATTAGATCAAAACCTTTATTTATGTACAAAATACCATTTTATTGCTTATTTTTGTCTTCTTTTATTTTTAGGTGAAGATGACAATTTTCCAAGTCCAACAACTATTTTTCCAGATTTTTCAAGGGCTATAATTTGAGCCAGGACAAGCGGCTGTAGAAGTCTACACATTCACTCGTACCACTGTGCATGTGCTTGTCAAGTCTTCATCCGGCGACTGCTACAAGGGATAGAATTGAGCTGGAAAAAGACAACTTACGCACTTGTGTACCAGGCGAATGATGAACATGGTTAGAGATAGGTATGCCCTCGAGGAAAATTCATCCCAGTGTAACTATACAGATATCTTGTTCAAAATAATAGTAAGCTGTTTGGTAAGTATTTATCTAAGTTAACAGAAATGTTGTAATCAGTAGAAACTTAGGTAAAGTCCTGAGACTTAATGCAAGGTCAAACACGTATCGAGATGAGGGTCTCGATCATGGAGAAGTGATTGACCGTTAGTAGCATAAGTCTAAAAAGGTTCGTGGTCGTAGATGTTTTGCGAAAAGGATATCGAAACATCGGATAGACTCTTCACCGTGTAGTGGTGACGATGATTTTATGATCGTTTGACTTGGCAAAGTTGAAGATGAGACACAGGTGCTCATTGGAGAATGAGTTCACTAAACGACCCAACAAGAGTTATCATATGGTTATGATCGACCAATCTGTCAATGATAAATCTTAGTGATGATAGGCAAATTGGTCTTTTGACTTGAGGTCATTGTACCAACCTGTGCATGAACAGTGTTACTTAGATCACTGATCTAGCCTCGGGTAAGCCCCATTGAAAGGTCTTTGGTTGGGTGACATTTGAAGCGTGCGAGGAGAGTAATGACCAAGATAGGATTCGTCTCTCTCAGTCAATGGAAGTTACTATCTTAGTGTTAGTTCGATCTATAGTGAAAACTCTGGCCAGAGTAAATTGGAAGAAGTCTAACATTATTTGACTAAAGATAGATAGAGACTAACCGGCTTCGAGCTATTGGGATTGACAGTTTGACCGTACCCTAAACTTGAATTAAGCGGCATAGTTTTGACGAAGAGACTAAAACTACGGTATTTATCGCGGACAGAGTCAGGGTGGTCCCGACAATACTCATGTCAATAAGTTAAACACATAAGTACGATACTGAAACAGTAACGACACCTGCTACTCGTGGTTACTGCCTTCTAGGGCTTCGAGCCCCACCTATAGTAGGGTCAGGCTGTAGGGTCTCACACAGAGTGCGACCTTCATCAAGTAATAGGTAGAAATTAGGGAGAATGTGCATTTGATGCAAGGGATAGAAACTGCAAAGAGTTTGCAGTTAGCTCCTGCATTCGGGATAAATGATCTTGAGTGCAACTGGGAGAGGTATCAGATCATTTATATTTAATGCAAATGCTTTTTCATAATAGATGTGGACATTTTTGCATATGATGCAAAGGGAGTTAAATATGTCGTAAATTGTTTACGCACATATTTCATTTAATAAACGCATAAAAATGGTTACATGGTTTACGAGATCGTCCCGGTATATACGTAAATTCAAACCGTGTCAAAAATGGAGTCCAAATGCTCAAAATATTGCCAAAAGACCAAAAGGAGCCCAAAGGAGTCAGCCCAAACCAGTTCGGTTGAACCCAGCCAAAAGGCGGGCCCGCACTCGCATTGAGGGCCTGCACCCGCTCTGCAAGGTAGGCGCAGGCGCCCGCTCTCCAAGGCGGGCACCAGCCCTTCCCATTTGAGCGGGCGCCTGGCGCCCACCACAAATGAGGTGCCCCAGGCTGGCGCCAGCCTGGCCTACGCCAGCTTGCAGGCTAGTGGGCAAGTGGGACCCACTTCAGGCCCCACGGCTAAGGGTTTTTGAAACCCTATGGCGACTAGACTATTTTTACGAAAATACAGTTTTGGGCTCATCTTCAGACACACGTTTGAGGGGTCAAACGGACTCGGATTGACTCACCGTTTTTTCCTAGGCGTTCATCGTTCAGCGCTCTTCGATTTGATAGGTTGTATCAAATGTGAATCTCAATGTGAGGGAGTTAAAATTCATAGAAGTTTGGCCTTTCTTTAAGGCAAACTAACTTGAATTCTTTAACACCAAAACCTTTAGTCCCATATCGGAAGTGGAGTAAAGGGGAGGGGTCAGCCGCCTATATTAATAGGGGTCTGCCCCCTCCTCATAACTCGTCTCAAGCTATAGATCTGAGCGGCCCCTAAAAGTTTAGAGCACGCTCGGATCTATGCTTAAAATAAATATTTTCTTCTCCCCATATTTCTCCCTTGCTCCTGAAGGGCTCTTGCAAAGCCACGAAGCGGCTCAGATTCGATCTGGAGTCTTGGCAAAGGATCCACTCAAGGTGAAAATTTCTTTAGCACGTGGTTGGCTCAGCGACAAGACGGTTACTCACCTCAGGACACGGTACGGTTCAAGAATCGGTTCGGCTCAGGAGAAGGAGCGGCTCGGGATGCGGTTCGGTAGACTTTGTCGGTGCAAGCAAAATTCTGGGTATGTAGTTTAAATAGCATTCCTTTATATTATTGCAGTAGTTTAGATCTATCTTGGGGTGGTCGGAGCACCTCAAGATAGTAGAAATCCTGGCTAGGGTCTTGATATCCTTAGGGCTTGTTCGTTAAATGGTTTAACGTTTTTTCACTACTTACATTTCTTTTTGCCGCTATCGTCCGTCTGACGTGGGACGTGCATAAAAATGTGCCCTAATGGTCCCTCAAAACCCATCTTTGGTATCAGAGCATTAGGTCTACTTCTGATCTAAGGACTGCAATATTTATAATTGCAAGTATGCTTTTTAAATACATGTAGAATTTATTTTAACTTTATGAGATAAATTGTTAAAATGGAACCACTTGTTATTAGATGCTTTGAAAATTATTTTAATGTGATAAAATTCTTTTTAATAGCATGCTAATTTTAATATGCTGATTTTTTAAAACAAATGTTCTAGAATTAAAATTATGCGATAATTTTTTGAACATGAAACAATTAATTTTATTAGATAAAATTTTTATGTTTTAAAATTATGCTTTAAAATTATGTGATAAAATTTTAAGTTTCATGTTATGTTTGTTAGAAACATAAAATAATTATGAGATAATTACTGAATATTGCCGAAACTTAATTTCATGTGTTATGATTAAGTTGTTAATTTTAATGGCTATATTTATTCTTGTTCCTTATTTTATAACACAAGAAAACCTTTTTAGGTTAGCCATTAAAAGCCATCTAATTACTATGAGATAATTTTAGATTGCTTTGCTATGATTTAAAATTGTTTTAACAGCCTAATACACGATTAGGATAGCACCATAAAAGTCAATTTCTTATAGTTGATAAGGACTTAATAAAAGTTATTAACAAATCTTAATAATTTTGAATTTTAGGATTCAACTAGTTGATAGGATTAACTAGTTTAAATGAAGCTATTAATAATCGTACGGGACACGTATGCATAATAAGTTTCCTTTAATGGACCATGATCCGGTCAATGTGCTTGCCAAAGTTTATTGGATCACCCTAGCTAGACTAGGGATAAGTGATCCTGGCTTAGTCAATTCCCTGGCCGTGTTCCGCTGGACTGCAAGGATGCAAATTATGATTATGATGACATCGTCAATTATATCTAAGTCAATTACGTTAAAAATATTTTTCAAGATTACCCGTAGCCCTTATTGTTTTAGAGGTTGGCAACTATATGTTCTTTATTATAGTTGTTGAGCACACTCAAGCTATGACATAGACCCTTTATGGAAACCAACTTCTCAATACATGAGATGTAGTCTAAACTTGATCCAAACTGCTGTCATGTCGTGAATACACCGAGCGCCAGCATAAGTTAAGCTAGACACAAAAACAAGGGTCCGACTAGACTAGTCATTGTGATTTAGATGAGCACACTCATGATCATAAGTGGCTTGGGGTAAAAATCAATAAGAGAATCATATAGGATATGATAGATGAAGAGTCATCTAACAATCCTAGAGTCAAGCAATTTGTTGAGCACACTCAAGGTTATGAGGCTCAGGGTGGTTGGATCTCTTTCCCATTAATTTTAATTTAATCAAATCGTTTAGAATTATGGATTAAAATGATAGCAAAAATAGTGGGAGGATATAGTTAGATAAAAGCCATTCTATCTATATTTAATATTGAACATATGCTAAACTAGGGTAGTTCTATGTTTACCAATGGAATCAAAAACATGATATTCTAAGAGAATAAGTTAACTGGTCCAAATAGTCGGTTAATGAAATATCAACTCAAATTCTAATTGATAGACTAAACTATGTTCTCATTGACATTAAAATGACCTTCTTTAGCAGGCTTAAGGACAATGATATCCTTAAGCTCCAGGTCCAACAAAATAAATACATGCTACCTGTCACTCGCCTCTATAAGGGGCAGCTCGAACAAACTGATGTTCAAAGCATGTTTATCCATACAATTTGTTGAGTCAACTCAAGGTTGTATGGAAAACGGTTTCGATCCGCAAGGTTCAAAACATCGATCAAACTATTTGATTCGAAGATGAGTGCACGAGCGGTACAAGACCATGTATCCAAATCAGATCTTGAGTCAAGCAACTTATTGAGTGAACTCAAGGTTGTGAAGCTCAAGTGTTTGGATACGTTAGGTGCTTGCATAGCTAATAATTTTGTTGGGTCGTATAATATCTAAATGAGATTTAGAAAATGAAGAAGGCACTAAGAAAAGTCAATTGAGAAAGTTAGTTTTGTTTATCATTAGTAAAGGCATAAGTAGGAGGAACTAAAAATTTGACATATTTGATGTCAGTGTTTTAGAATAACAGTTATACAAAAGAAATAGATTTTCTACGTGTTGGAAAAAGGAACAATTGTTGTTTCTTGGACCAAAGAAGGCGTCTAACATTTTTTGGCGAACATCGTCACCTTGCTTCTGAAGCAATGTTTTATGTGAGTAATTTGTATAACGATAATGTATTAAATATTAATACATGAATATGCAAGATAATAACAAAACTTCTATGGCAAAATAGACTAGGACGTACCAAAGAGAGTAAGCTTCACAAGTCACATAAAGAGGGGTCTGACCTCTCGTATTATGAAGTCTATAAACACTTGTGAATCATATCTCAAAGGTGTGATGGCCAAAACTCCTTCTGTAAGACAGTGGGAGAATGAGTTGTTGAACTCGTAGTCTCGTACATACAGATGTACCCGGACCCAACTCTAAGTTAGCCAGGATAAGTTGTTCCTATTTTATTACAACATGTGTTCTTGCTGAAACATAAGTCTGATAAAATAGATAACACAATGACAGAAGTGTTTGAACCGCTTCGGTCAGATAGAAAAGTCGAACACTTAGCTGAATAAATCTTGCGTAAATTAAAAAGAAAATGTGATTTTCTCTCAGGTCAAGTCTCTTAACACATTGGTGTGTTAGAGAGCATGAATCACACTTTGTTGGACATGATGCAATGCATGGCAAATGACTCTGAGTTACAATCCTCCCTCTGGGTTAAGTCCCATAAACTAATGCCTATGTTTTGATAATGTTCTATGAGGAACTTATCAATAAGATATTCATTACATCAATCGTTAGGAAGTTAAAGGATTGCTCCAGTCTCGTGGGACGAAGAGTCAAGTTAGACATCATAGTCGATGATGGCCTAGACAACTTCCAGGATGCAATTCGGAGTAGGGACTCTCATTAATAACTTGATGCAATCAGAAATGGTCCATGCACGTAAATAAAATATGGACTTTAGTTTATGTGCCCAAAGAAAGAGTTTCTTATTGGCTGCAAGTAAATCTTAGAGTGTAGAAGATTGTGCAAAAAGAAATAGTGAAGTAAAACTTATGTTGATTGAGAATGGTTATCATCCTAACTCCTATAAATGAATTATGATGAAACTGTCTCACCAGCAGATGTGTACAGATCTACTAGGACTGAACTCGATGTTAATGCTCATGATGACCATGAAAACTGGAGCATTCATGTATAGCCTGTTTTTTAAATGTGATTTAGAAGAATGAACTTAAATGAATCGGCCAGAGAGTTTTCAAGGTTAGTGGGAGCGAATAAAAGCATGCGAGGCATCAAGGAGCCGGAACATATGGTTTGACAAAGTGGTCATAAATTTTGACACATTATCAAAAATGATTATGAACCGTTTAAATGACCCGTAAAACTTATTAAGGATTATTCTCGTAAGGTACGACTAGCTGGACGAGATCCAGTCAAGAAATTAATTATAGATTCCAAGAGACCGAGTGAATTATTTGGATGAGATTCAAATATGTGGTCTAGATAATCATAGAAACCCCTTAAGTCTATATGATATGTCCATATTCTCCATCTTTTTATAGCATCATTTCATCTCATTCCATGTCATAATCGCATCCAAATCCCTTATTTTCATACATATACGCGCTTCTAACGCCATATCCGAGCTTCATATATCTTTTTATACTTGCAGGGATTTTGGAGTGGTTTGGAGCTGATTTGGGATGCGGACACATCTAGCACGTCTGGGACGCCATAGGCAAAGCTCCACAGGAATTCGCTGAGGTTTGGAAGTAGGTAGGAGGAGAGGAGGAGGAGCGAGCGAGAGAAATGAACAAAGGCCAAGGCCCAAGTCACTTTCCCAAGCGACTCGGCCCGAGCAGCACTCTGCTGCTCGGTCGAGCTGACAAGCAGATTCAGCCAGTGTGCACGGGCCACTTGATCGAACAGAGAGGTGACTCGACCGAGTCAACCGAACTTCAAGCTTCCTCCATCAGACATCCGACTCGATCGAGCAGGACCTACTCGATTGAGCAGAACGTACTCGACCCGAGTAGGCAGAACGATAATTTGAGGAGAAGCTCAGATCCCCTGACGACTCGATCGAGCAGGCGGGTTACTCGACCGAGTAGCCTGAATCCATTCCAAGCAGCGTAGCAGCAGAGTCCTGTCTGCTCGACCGAGCAGCTGCCTACTCGGTCGAGCAGCCGACGCGGCCAACGACAAGTGGGCCCCAGACTTCCATATTTTAAGTTTTTCTTGTGCGGTCCATCCCCTATGTATTTAAGTTGTTTTTCCAGACTCTTTTTGGGACGTCAAATTTTTTAGGTTAATCTTGAGTTCTAGCTTAATTTTATTAAAAGGTCTAGATCTAGGGTTTGGAGATTTTGTGCCGACAAAGGAAAGACTTGATTTTTATTGCTTGTTACTGCGTGGAATTTCTGGATCTGGTTTTTCTTATCGTCATCTATTGCGCTACTTACTTTTGGTACGTAAAGATCTAAACTTTCCAGTTTTATCCAATTGCAATTATGAACTCCGATCTAAAAATCGCATTTTTCTTTGTCCTAATTGCCATGTCTGAGTAATCTTATCTAGGGCTAATGGGTTAGACCTAGGATCTTAGGAAAACGATGTAGATCTGGGATTTTTAGGTTGTGTTAGGAATAAAAAGGGGAGTACTTTGTTGATCCAGTCAAATCCCTAGGAGAACTCGTACTGAGATCATGCCCACGGTCTGTGGAATTGATTAGCTTAAGGAGTATCCTTAGGATTTAATTTGGGAGATAGTGGATCCAACCAAGGCTCATAACCATGCCTGGCTCGTGCCTTGAGGGGATCCACTGACGAACTGTATCACTACATTGACGGCTACCACCATTGCATCAATGAGAGCCATCGAAGTACCTCAAAGCTCTAATCCACGAGATTGGTATGAGCTGAGAGACCAATCCCATAAACCCAATGCAATGTAAGAACCCTAGCCTAACATCGACTTCCAACGATCCTAGCGGTGATCCCTAATGCCCTAGTTTCATTATATTGAACCAACAACATAAACCAACAATCCTCCAACCGACTGCTAATTCTTTCTGAGATTTAGAAATATTCTGAGACCTGATACACTGTCACTGACCCCGTGGAATCCGATAATCTTTTATACTATAATTTGACACCGTCTGCTTGTAGATAGAACCCAGAATCAACACCTAGGAACCACACAGCACCTGGCGATTGTGACACCGCCAGGTTGATTTTAGGTGTAAATTCGGGACGCGTCACTATACAATAGACATTTTAGCAGATCCACTCATGAAGGCTCTACCACATGAAGTCTAGAAAGACTTATGTGTAAATGCGGTGTGAGATACCGAAATAAATGGGCCCGAGTGCAAGCGAGAGATGTTGAGAGATGGGTATGCCCTCGAGGCAAACTCATCCCCGTGTATCTATACAGACATCTTGTTCAAAATAACAGTAAGCTGTTTGGTAAGTATTTATCTAAGTTAACAGAAATGTTGTAATCATTAGAAACTTAGGTAAAGTTTTGAGATTTAATTCAAGGTCAAACATGTATCGAGATGAGGATCTTGATCATGGATAAGTGCTGGACAGGTAGTAGCATATGTCTAAAAAGGTTCGTGGTCGTAGATGTAAGGATATCGAAACATCGGATAGACCATTGTGTCTTCACCGTGCAGCGGTGACAATGATCTAATGATCGTTTAACTTGGCAAAGTCGAAGACGAGACACAGGTGTTCATTGGAGAATGAGTTCACTGAATGACCTAACAAGAGTTATCATATGGTTATGATCGACCAATCTGTCAATGATAAATCTTAGTGATGATAGGCAAGTTGGTCTTTTGACTTGAGGTCATTGTACCAACCTGTTCATAAATGGTGTTACTTAGATCACTGATCTAGCCTCAGGTAAGCCCCGTTGAAAGGTCTTTGGTTGGGTGACATTTGAAGCGTGCGAGGAGAGTAATGACCAAGATAGGATTCGTCTCTCTCGGTCAATGGAAGTTATTGTCGTAGTGTTAGTTCGATCTATAGTGAAAACTCTGGCCAGCGTATATTGGTAGAAGTCTAACATTATTTGATTAAAGATCGATGGAGACTAACCAGCTTCGAGCTATTGGGATTGACAATTTGAAATTAGGGTCAGGCTGTAGGATCTCACACAGAGTGCGACCTTCGTCAAGTAATAGGTAGAAATTAGGGAGAATGTGCATTTGATGCAAGGGATAGAAACTACAAAGAGTTTGCAGTTAGCTCTTGCATTCGGGATAAATGTTCATGAGTGCAACTGGGAGAGGTATCAGATCATTTGTATTTAATGCAAATGATTTTTCATAATAGATGCGGACATTTTTGCATATGATGCAAAGGGAGTTAAATATGTCGTAAATTGTTTGCACACATATTGTCACGCCCCGCTTCCCAAAAATATGGAGGCGAGGCGTGAGTAGGTCCGCTCAGACATGAAGCTGTGAAGGTACAGGTCTGATAAGCATCAATAAACTTCAAATGGAAGGTCTTTGCAAATGTGATACGAAACAAAGATAATAATAAAGGAAATGAGACCAAAAAGCAATCTCAGAATATCCATAAAATAAGTTCCAACATCACAGAAAAGCCACCAGGCTGAAAAGAAAAAGAGTCTAAAGGCCCAAGCATGGCCAAGAAAGTACAATGTACAGAAACAAAGTAATGGTGCTACTCACCGACAACTAACAGTAACCTAAAGCAAAGCAACTCAGAACAGTCTCTAAGACTGGTCACTGGTGTCCACAAACTCCTCGTCAAACGTCGGCTCTGGCTCAGCGTCAGCAAACACTTCGTCCTTAGGTACGGTCTCTGGCTCAGGGTCTAACATGTGACACCCAAAGGAGCAAGGGGCACATGTCAGCAAGTCTACGAGAGACTTGTGCAAGGAAACTGAAAGTAAAAGTAAGGCAACCTAGCAGTTCTAGCATGATGCAATGACATGTCAGATATAGCATGAGTTCAACAAGTGAAGTAAAGTACGAGCATGGCATGAAAACTGGCATTTAAATCATGACATGGATATCAAGTTTGCAAGAACTATCACAAGGACAAGGACAAGTCTAGTAAGCACGTCGTGCACAGGGATTGCGCCTTTTGGCTAGAGTGGCTGTACAGGCCAACTCTTACACTCAAGTGATCTCTTATCCCTACCCCTCCACGTGTATCGAGCCAGGGCCTTACCCCCGAACACGGAATGCTCGCTTTTGGATCACGAGCCAGGAAGTGTATTTGGCATAGGGTTGTGCCCACAAAAGCAGGTGCCTAGCCTGAACACGGAAGTACAAGTATGTAGCGTGTGCTACAAATGCAACATTCAATGCATGGATGACATGGCATGGCAAGTAGCAAGGCGTACAGATAAGGAAATTAAACATGACAGATAAGGATGCATGAATGACATGAACAAGTAAAAGGGGTCGGATCTAGCTTCGTTGTCAAGCTAGATCAAATGGGTGTCTAGGCAGCTATCATTTCACTGCCTAGTCTCTTTTACGCTAAGGTACAAACAGCGGCCTAAAACATGGCCTAAACAAGAAGACGGCAAGTTTCACTTGCCTGAAATACATGCTGATATCACAATTCTCAAGTCCGATCACAGGTTCACAATGTCCAGAGCTCCCACACTCAGTCCAACAATCAGCCTCAACACGACGCCAGAGCTACTCTGACGTCGGGTAGCGACGTCAGGGGTTGAATCCGGGAGTGCATACGGTATGGGACGACGGGTACTCTGTTGATGAAAATCACGTGTTCCATTAAGATTGTCACGACGGAACTAGAAATTATTAAGCAACCTAAGACGTCTAATGAACCAATTTTAATTAGAGTTTCTATTCAAAGATGGGTGGCACATCAATTTAACGATCATAGGAAATAATTAACACGATAATTTCAACGCATATATAGCACGACAATTTATCAACAATATATAAGAGCAACCTAGATTACAAGTTAACGAAAATCATCAAAACTAGTTATTTATCCTATAATCATCATTAACATCGTTATAACGGGTTTACTAGTGGATCTAGATCAATTTAATTAGGTTTTCTACACTAGGGGTTCACATTATATAATTAATGAAGTTAAAATTTACTGACGCTAAAACTATGTCAAGTTGTTAACATAAGCACGTAACATACTAATGATGCTAACAATTTATCTAGGTCAACTTACTGGTTAGAAAGTTTACGATATTCCATTAAAAGACTAGATTAACAACTGCTAGAATGCCCCACACACACACACACACACACAAGTCATCTACTCCTATTAGCATGCTAATGTTATCATTTAAAACCCATGTTGTTCATGAAAATAGCAATCTCAAAAATCTATTAGCAACTGAACCTAGGGTAGCATATAAGAAGGCTTAATCTAAAAGCTTAAGATCCACATCACTACTCTTATACCTATGTGTGATTATGCACCTCTGTTCATGCACCTATATAACATTAAGTAATTATAATACTAATTAGCAAATAGCATTAAGTAAGTATAACACTTAATAGCAAAGGGACTCACTGTATTTAGCCTATGTTGCAGATGTGAGCCTGGTCTGAGGGGGAGACGTCAATGGCGCAGAGGGTCCAGGGGTTGACGGTGGCGCTCAAGGGACGCGGGCGATGGTGGAAGGGCGACGACGGTGTTGCAGCTGCTGTTCGCTGCCATTGCATCGCATGGAGGCGGATCACGGCAGCTAGGGGCGGCTGCGGTCTCGGGGAGCGTCGGTGAGGGGTCAGGCGGCGACTGGGGGCTATCGACGGGCGTCGCTGGAGCGACCGACGTTGCGATCGTGCGAAGGGCAGCGATGGCTGCTGTCGACAGTGCCCAGGAGCAGCTGCTGGGCGTTTTGGCAGAGCACGGCCACCGGCGGCCTACTCGGGGATGGGCTGGAAGAGGCCGGAGGGAGAAGCTCTGGGTTTGATGTCAATGGTGTGGAGAAGAAGAGGCCGATGGCGGATGCTAACTGCGCGTGAATTTTGTTGCGTGGAGGAGGACATAGGTAGGGGCGGCTGTTATTAGACCTTATGGTTTTTAAGCTATGTTTCTTATTGTATTATTTATAACGACATAGGATAAGTGGGCAGCACGTGATGAGGGGTTGTGCTATGGGTTTAGCCCGTAGAGTTATAGGCAGTGGGTTTATATTTAGAAAAGAAGTAGGGAAACTAGGTTGGCCTTAGGATTTATAATATATATGTGTGTTTTATAAGCTATAGTGTTGTGTTTTATAAAAAAAGAGATCACGTGGAGACCAGGGTTAGGGAAAAGGCTCATGTGAGGGCATTGTTATTGGTTCCTTAGGCTTATAAATAATGTTATTATTATCACAAAATAAAAGATCACACTCTCTCTCCCTCTCTCCTGGGTATGCGGTCAAGTGGGATAAAAAGAAGTGGGCTAAGCTCAGAATTAGAATTAGGAAGTGAGAAATATTATTAACTAATTATTGGGGAAGAAAATCCCATGTAACAAAGGGTTAACTATAGTTTTTAAGGGAAAAAGTGAAAGTGGGTCAAACGAGACTTTAAAATTATGAGATAAATACTGGGGGACCGTATCGACGAGAGAAACAAAACAAAGAAGACGGATCACAAGTTCGATGACGAGAAACAGAACTAAAAATAAAAAGGCCTCACGACAAAAGTGAAAATCACGACGTCCCATCAAACAAAGTCAAATCGTGGGAGAACGACCCGTGAAATGACGTTCCAAATTAACACCACAATTTTAATACTCTCAGAGAGGGTCACAACGGCATATCACACTATAGGGTTCGGATACAGACAAAGTCTAAAATAAATACGTGCACGGACAAGACTACGTGCACGTAAAGCGTATAAAGGTTACATGGTCCAAAAGCGACAGTAATCCCAAGTTGGGCACACATCGGGGGCTGGCTTGATAAGGATGCAACCAAGGTGCTACGGCCCTATCGACTCAACGACACGACTCACATACACAGCAACGAAACAATCAGGTACCCGAATTTGCTATACGCACAGCCGTATTACGAATAGTGAGTACCGGCCGTTACACATATTTAATTTAATAAGCACATAGAAATACTTACCTGGTTGATGGTATTATCCCGATCTATACGCAGGTTCAAACCACGTGAAAAACGGAGTCCAAATGCTTAAATTATAGCCAAAAGACCAAAAGGATCCCAAAGGAGTCAGCCCAAACCAGTTGGGCAGAACCCAGCCAAAAGGCGGGACCGCACCATATTGAGGGCCCATGCCAGCTCCTGCAAGGCAGGCACGGGCTCCCGCTGGGAGTGGGCGCCAGCCCGCTCCTGCCGGCAGCGGGCGCTAGCCTGCCCCATTTGAGCAGGCGCCTGGCACCCACCTCATTTGAGCTACTCAAATGAGGTACCCAAGGTTGGCGCTAGGCTGGCGCCAGCCAGCCTGTGCCACCCTGCGGGCTAGTGGGCAAGTGGGGCCAGTTTCGGGCCCCACGGAAAAGGGTTCTTGAAACCTTATGGCGGCTGGACTGTTTTTGCGAAAATACAGTTTTGGGCTCATCTTTGGACACATGTTTAAGGGGTCAAATAGACTCGAATTGACTCGCCGTTTTTTCCTATGCGTTCACCGTTCAGCGCTCTTCGATTTGATAGGCTATATCAAATTTGAATCTCAACGTTGAGGGAGTTAAAATTCATAGAAGTTTGGCCTTTCTTTAAGGCAAATTAACTTGAATTGTTTAACTCCAAAACCTTTAGTCCCACATCAGAAGTGGAGTAAAGGGGAGGGGTGAGCCGCCTATATTAATTGGGGTCTGCCCCCCGTCATAACTCGTCCCAAGCTCTAGAGCTGAGCGGCTCCCAAAAGTTTGGAGCACGCTCGGATCTATGCTTAAAATAAATATTTTCTTCTCTATATATTTATCTCTTGCTCCTGAAGGACTCTAGCAAAGCCACAAAGGGGCTCGGATTCGATTTGGAGTCTTGGCGAAAGATCCACTCAAGGTGAAACTTTCTTCGATGCGTGGTTGGCTCAGCGACAAGGGGTTGCTCGCCTCGGGATGCGGTGCTGTTCGGGAAGCGGTTCGGCTCGGGAGGAGGAGCGGCTCGGGACGCGGTTCGGTACACTTTGCCGGTGCAAGCAAAGTTCAAGGTATGTAGTTAAATAGTTTTCACTTATATTATTGAAGTAGTTTAGATCTATCTTGGGGTGGTCGGACCCACCTCAAGATAGTAGAGATCCTGGCGATGGTCTTGATATCCTTATGGCTTGTTCGTTAAATGGTTTAACGTTCTTCCGCTAGTTTCTTTTCTTTTTGCCTCTATCGTCCGTCCAAAGTAGAACGGGCATAGAAAGGTGCCCTAAAGGTCCCACAAAACCCAACAGAACAATGTCCAGGCATCGATGGTTGGCATGCACCTAACAAATGTACTTCAGTCATCTGTCACACAAAATGGATTGGAGCTCAGAATACCAAGTTACGCACTTTGGTTCACCAGGCGACTGTTGACAACGTTCAGATGCCTGGTGGTTGGCAGGTGCCTGACTTTTGTACTTCAGTCGCATGTACCAAAAGCTCAAGTATGGAGTCAAGAAAATTGACTTGAGCCTGTGCATAACAGCCGTCTGTTGAAGGATGGCCAGCGCTTGGTGAACCACCAGTCGCCTGTCATGCCTTCAACAGGTGCCTGTTGGAAGTCCAATAACTCCAAGTGAGTTTTTGGCATATGGAACCTATTGGATTGGTTTCTATAATGATCCTAAGGTTCACTAAGATGGTAAATGCATATGCATGAATGAGTATGACCATCTAATCAAGGCATCCTAACTCATACAAAGAAGTAAAAGACATAAATGTAAATATTACATGGATTACATTTATTTACTTTTAAGTGCACTACTCTTTAAGCTTAAGTAGCTTTGATTCACCCCATCATCTTCCAAGCTTTGGCACCTTTTGATGAGCTTCCTTTCATCAGGCTCCAAGTTACATTAATGCTCCTCTTGATGTCCATCCTTGCACCAAGCTTTTAGTCTCTAAAATGTTATTCTTCAATTGTTAAACATGCGACTAAAACATTGAGAGTCATTAGCAACAACATAATGTTGAGATCATCATCAAAACTATATTGGTCTAAAAAGACAAAACCTAGCATTCTCCCCCTTTTTGATGATGACGCACATAATGTAAAAGATAAACAAATAAAGCACAATGCTAATGAGCTCCCCCTACATATATGCACCAATTGAAAATAATTAAACCAATAAAGCTTCAAATCTATTGTGACATATAATAGGCATGGATTACATAAACTATATCTCTCATATCTCTCTCCCCATATATGATTTACATAATCCATATCTCTCTCTCCCTTGTCATTGTCAAAAAGGTGGACACAACATACACGAAATAACTTTTGTCATTGATTTCCTTTAAAAAAATGTGACAAAAACCAAGAGATTAAGAGATGTTTGATGCCTAATACGAAATTTTAAGTGTGTATCAATCACTATCACATGCTCCCCCTAGATTATAGAAAGGATCAAAATGTTGACTTCTATAATTTAATAACAATTAATTGGAGCCATGGGCGTAAATCGTATCAATGCATTGATATAGAAAGATCAAGCGTCATTGATTCAAATGTCATTGCCAAGAGTAAATATAGTATATAAAATGTTGGAAACATCAACGGGTTGAGTTTGAGATCACAATAATCAAATGTATATAATGATCTCTAAATTAACCCAAAATGAGGGTTAAAATATGTTTTGAAATAAGTTTAAACATACCTACATACTAACTCCCCCATTGTCATACATATGATCAGCAAATGCATGTATGACAATAAAATCCCCAAAGTCCCATTTTCATGAAAAAATAGTTTGGAAATATTTTTCAAAATCATGAAAAAAAAATCACACACAATCAATGTGTATGCTAAGATATAGAAATATAAGCATAATACATATGCAACATGCACATGTGTGAGAGACCTAAATATTAGAGAACCAAACCCAAGAGAAGTTTGATTTCCTAATATAACTATCACATATGCACAAACATAACGAGAATGACATTCAGTGTGACATATGAATGGAAAAACTAATGCTAGCAAGCAAAAATTTCATACTCCACCATAAACATACAAAACACACAAAATTGGGAAGCTTTGTGAAGCTTCCATTATTTTGCTCTCTTCTCCTTCACTCTTCTTCTTCTCCATGACTCTTCTTCTCCAACAACTCAAGCACCTAGTAGGCTGCGCCATTTTTGCTCTAGCGATCTCGATGTGTCCATCACTCAGAATTGCTCCAAATCGCCTCAAAACTCTTGAAAATGAGAATAAAGCTCCGAAATTAACATAATATGATAAACGATCGATAGAGCGATAAAAGTGAGTTTTGAGCGACTAAAATGGCGTGAAATGATGCGATAAATGTATGTGATATATTGACACATCAGCATCCCGAAAGGGATTTTGTCTGTGTACGCATGTGGTGGGAGAATTGTCAACCAATCACCGGGTTGTGGTGTTGGTCGTTTGTGCTCGTGAAGGGTATTAGTGGAATCCACAGAGTGTGATTACAACGTGGAAATGGAGTAGGACCGCCTTGGAATAGGGATTCGAACCACGATACGTCTTGTGTGTTTGCGATTTTCTTTGGCATATTTCTTTTTTTTGTTGAGATAATTGTTATTATTTCTACTACGTTGTGTGCTTAATTTTATTAACTTTTAATTACACACTTTTGCTTGCCATTACACTATCCATGCCCCCTTCTACTGTATGGTATAGCAATATTCCCGACACTAATTAGGTCACACTTTTAATTTTGATGTTGACATACAAGTCACTTGCTATTAATATGTTTACTGAGTGACTTTCAGATCAAAGCAAGGCTTTATTGAGCAAAGGGTAATTTTGTAATTTCTACATCGTTCAACTTGCCCCAAAGATGCTCAAAGATCAAGTCCATGGCCAAAGCACGTCAAAATTATTCTCCATAAATTATAGCTTCATAATCATGGCCAAAAATCAAGTAGAAGTTGAAGAGGCAATTTGGTCATTTTTGCCTTGGTCAAACTTCTATATAAAGACAAAGCATGATGGAAGAAGGATTCATGTTCATGAAGAATTCCAAATTGGGCCTACTAAAAGAGTTCAAGTTAAACAAGAATTCAAATTGAGTTGGCTACATGAGTTCATATGCAATACAAATACAAGAGTTTATATGCATGCAAATACAAGAGTTCATGTGCATCAAGAATTCATATGGACCACAACTACAAGAGTTCATGTGCTTGTAGGGCTTGGGTTTCAACATCTGTATATACGCACCCCATTGCACATGAAAAAAGAGGAGAGAGGAAAATAAAAAAGGAGCCAACTCAAGGAGCAATCATCTTCATCAAGTAAACAACCCCTAGCTGGCCTTTCCATTTTCAAATCACAAAACACATTGGTTGGCCTCCCTCTCCAAGCAAAGCAAGCATCAAAGAGCTTGGCCATCTTCTCCTCAAGAGCTTCTAGACCGTATGCTATTATTTTTAGTCAAAGAGGGTGATCTTCTGATTCCAATGGATATTTTTACAGATTTTTCTAATTTCAGTGATATTTTCTACATTTTATAAAAGATAGTTCAACATAGATCTAGACTCGGGAATTTTGCAGAAAACCCATACAGAAATCAGAATTGTAGCAGAAACCCAGAAACTTGCAAGCGCGATAACTTCCACTATAGAACTTCAATTGACGTACTGTTTTTACCTACACGATCAAGATCTCGCGACCTATGCTAGGTGATATCTTTATGATTTATAACTTCAATTTTAGATCAGTTAGTATTATTTTGTTGTGAGGTTGTATTTTTTGTACAGCTTCATATAGAAGGCTATCATTGAGCGCTATTTTCTGAACTAGTTTTTGTAATTGGTTCGATCACCACCCGTAAGTATGATTTGGTAGTGTAATAGTTTTATCACCACCTGTAAGCATGATCAGGTTATTTTTGGGTTTCAAAAAGGATTAAATCCTCTGAGGTGAGGTCGGAGAGTAGGCGGAGAGCTAGCACCATTAAAAATTTGTGATTTGTGTGCACTCTGATTGATTCCGTTGTTTGATATTTTTTATTTTTGCCATACACCCTATTCACTCCCTTCTAGGGTGTTTTTAAGGCAGTAATGCACAACATGTCGGTAGACAGTAGTTCTTAAACAATGGTTACATCAGAGCTATAAATGAGCTAAAGTCACACATCTGGGCGGTATACAGTACATTCAGACCAAGTGAAACGTATAGAACAATGGCGAGGGTTGCCATAAAACATACGGTGACGATGGATCCTCAGAGTGATAAATTTCTTGAGAGATCATACCTGAATCATCATTTACATCATATAAACTACCAACAATTACTCATCAAACACTCCAACTTTAACAGTCTGATCTAATATCAGATATGATCTAAATGGCATTTTAATTTGCATAAAAATGAAAAAACTGAACGCTAAATCAAATAAAGTCTACCGTTCACCGATGATGGGTACTCCTTATATTCTCCTCGCTCTAGCCTTCCAATCACCATTGGTTGCTTGAGGAAGATGTCGAAGCTCGAACAGACTGGTTCAGACCGAACACGAGAGCCCAAAGAGAATTGAAATTGGATCTCAAGAGTAATCTTAGAGAGTGGATATGTTCGCATAAAGAATGGCATGACGAAGAAGAAGAAGAATATATAGCCATCGAGGGGTTCCATTAGAGGAGATCATGGGCAATAAATGACAAATGATCTATAAAGGACAAATGATCTTCGGCGGATCCAACGTAGCGGCTGAAGGGTGATGGCTCAATCGAACCAAGGGCTAGGATAAGGTTAGGGTTATGTATAGAGACTCTAATAGCATGAAAAGAGGATGACATCAGATCAAATAGATGAAACGAGATCGGGTCAGGTCAAGAAGTGTCACGCCCCGTTCCCCAGAATACCCGGCATTTTTAGTTTTTTCCCCAAGTATCCTGAAGAATGAGGGTGATGAGAAAGGAAAAGGGAGAGAAAGAAGAAACTGAATATGCATGCCACTGTGCACATGCTGGGATAGTACAAGTGAAGCTCCACTAAAATATCAAACATTCTCACAAAACAACAACAACATTTTATATATAACATGTTTCCTTTTTATACATAGTCCAAATACATCAATACATATATACAGCCACTCTCCACCTCCAAAGACAACCATGACCCATTGCAAGCTACATCACTCACCCAATGCTACTCCTGAGACCCGACTCCAAGTCACCACCAACCATATTGCCACTGCTACCTAAAAATAGAGAGGAGCACGTCAATACATGCCCCAGTAGGAATCCACTTGGATTTGGAACACCAGTTTAAGGTTATCAACCACTAAGCAAGGAATAAGAAATAAGACATGTAAACTAAATAATATGGCGAAAAGTAAACAGCTAGGTGAGGGATCATACATGCGGTCAGATGTCGAGTTACTGTAAGAAAGAGGTTAGCACGGATAATAATACAGGTATTCAAGCAAATATTATCTAATAAGATAAGTACAAGTGCCAGAGGTATGACACAGCGTCACCAGCAAAGCAGGTGAAAGGAAGAGGGAAGGTGCCACCAACAGGAGAATATAACATGTGCAATTCTTATTTTTATGATTGAGTTGATTAATTGAATTAATTAGAAACTTGTGTAAATGGTGTGATACCTGGACCTGGACTTCACCCCAAATGTGGGGTGAACATAGCACTCGGCGCAGTGGACACGGGCACTGTATAACACCGGGCCTCTCAGCTTCCCCGTCCCGGACAGGAGGAGGCTCTCCCACAATAACGCAACCTCCGTATGTCCCCTCCACTCCCGGTAAAGGCGAGTGGTTATAAATATCACATATCACATAATCATTTCCCCAACTTCTCAGTCCAGGCCTCATATCCACAATTTACTCAAATCCCACCTAAAACCCGGGTTTGATAACTCACCCTCCTTAGAGAGGCCTGCGACGTTCTAAATCATTTATTAAACATCATAAGTCATCTTATAAGAGCCATGATGGCATGGTTTCACAGTGTCGATGTTTCTCATTCCTATCGATATGGGTCATGCACCTAAGTGGCATGCCATCCATCTCAACCACGTCACATATCAACATGGGTCATGCACCAAAGTGACATGCCCTCCATCACAACTCATTGATACATCACTTATGAAATCATGCCATACATGTCTCGCAACATCACAATTTATAACATGGTTCTTGATATAATAGCATATCGGCTCAATTCTCATGTTTCTTTAACTTCACATTCATTGGGGCATTTCAACAAACACGTGGCATGCGGCATATCAATGAATACTATCATGTCAGAAAATTTAGTGCCAAATAGCATGATTAAGCATTCATTCAAGTTGCACAACATCCATGAATAATAGAATACAAAATTTGACATCACCACAAGTTTCAATATTCAACTAGACACTCCAGCTTGCTGGAATTGCCAGAACAGCTACAAGATCAGAATTTTTGATCCATTTTTCTTGTGAATTTGACAATACTCTCTAAATGAAAGTTTAATATATGGAAGTTTTGGATTTACATATAAAATTTCATGTAAAAAAATTAAGTATACGATTTATAGTGAATTATTTGGTAAAGTGTGGCAAATCTGTTTTCCAGACAGATTCCAGGGTCTGTATTAAAAGCCAATTTTGGGCATGTTGCAGCCAGAAATTAGACATATAAGCACTGTGATAAAATTTTAGAAACGCGTGTTTACTTTCCAACAAGACCAAGAACATAAAATTCCAGTGTGTGTGCAGGTGATTAGGTCAATTTTTCTAAACTGTGTCAAAACTGAAAATCAAACAGACATGTTGTAAAGATGGAATTTTTTACTCCTAATTTCTGAATTGAACATATATCAAAATTTATATTATTTTGAGGTAGAACTTCAAGATCTACATGGATATATTATTTTCGTAACCTAATTCGAGCTACAATAATCAGTATCAAGGCTACAACAGACATCAGGATTTCTGAATTTCAAGGGAGATGATTTTGCTAAGAATTTCAAGGGGAAATCCATGAAAATTGAATCAAGACACATTAATTTAATTACCACAAATTCATATCAACAAATCATGCTATAAAATCATGTTAGCAAGAACAAATTAAAGGAATTCCAAATCCAAGAGATCCCTACCTCAAAAGAACCCATTTCTTCTTCTCTTTCTTCTCTTCTTCTTCTTCCTCTTCTTCTTCTTCCTCTTCTTCTTCTTTTTTTGGGACAACATAGAGGGGTAGGAGAGGGGGAGCATGAAATTGGGGGTGGGAGTTGAGTGGGAGGAGAGGAGATAAGGATAAGGGAAGAAAAGAGAATAAAAGCAAAGAAAAGGAGAGAAAGAGAGAGAAATCTAGAATAGGTTTTTTTCCATGGCTTATCCAATAAGCCATGCCGTTTATTAAATGACCAAACTACCCCTCACTTATCCAAGTATTTACAAGTTTGCCATTACTTTATGTACACACCACTTCAGTATGTACGCACAGCAGCTTAGTTCAAATGACTGTTTTGCCCCTAACCTTTCTAAAAATTTACGGGGCTTACCATTGACCCCTAACCCCTTTTCACACTAGCATGGCTCCCCTTACACACATCTATGCACATCCATGCATGCATACATGCATTACACACGCACGTCCAATACATTCCTGTCGTTTTGCACCAACGACGTCTTTCACACTTCTCCCGCACTCAATCTCGCTTTCTCGTCTCTTAGCCATGTATTACGGCCTAATCCCCCTTGTACTATGCTACATACATCGATATCTACATTTATTTCATGCCTACGCATGCATCATAAGTAGAAATACCTCGTATGTTCTGTAGAATACACGTATAGTGCTAAATAGGGCATGACATCCTACCCACCTTAGAATAAAGTTCGTCCTTGAACTTCCTAGGGTGGGAGCCCTGCCGAAGGTCAGCTACATATGAAGGTCTTTCTACCCATGAAGTATAAACAAGGATATGTATCTACTCTGCACTTATATACACTATATGCTTCACTATCATCCATACACATCCGCATCGCACACATCACAGGTACATCCTATTACTCATCTAGTAGTACATCCATATCACTATATGCATTCACTACATATATATACACATAGGCAACCTTCACATGAATATCTAAGCACATATATACATACTAACAGATACCACACACACACACATATTATGAATAGATCTCTATATGTATCATTATACGTAACCAGATCACTGCTCATACCTATGTGATATGACATCACATCACATCCATAGCACGATACATCGGCATTCATACATGGTATGCTTTCATATATATCACAACACCTTCAAGTATATACAACTTATATTCTACTTGCTTATATATTTTCATATAATCTATACCCCTGCACAAACACACAACAATACTCATTAATCTACACACCATAACTTGACAAACAGGGTCACTATCACGCTGTCACACCGTATGTACACCAGATCCATATACACCCAATACTTAGTCATATGGGCTCACTCACGTTTATAGGCACATAAACATCTATATACACACATTATTTAGTCACATCCATACATACACCTACAGGCACGTACTACACATGCAGGATCAAGTCTTATAAGGTTCACAGTCATAACTATAGTTAAATACACACATAATCTCACATTCATAGAGATGCACCTACTGCCTCACACAGATAGGCACATATACCACACACAATACACACAAGAGTGCACAAACAGAATACATTCCCCACCATACGCTATACATATACCACACACAATACACACAAGAGTGCACAAACAGAATACATTCCCCACCATACGCTATAACTACCTTTGCACATCATACGCACATACTACCATAATAGTCAACCAATTATAAACATCCTTCTACACTCCATACACATGTATACACATAAATATACAAAAAAATACACACATTCCAATACCCACATATCAAACAGTTTCATTCACTTACATTCATCAAACATATATATATACACATATATATATATATTTTTGAAAGGTAATGAAAGCTTTATTAAAACTGTACAAAATTACAGAACCCAATGGAAAACCCAGGGAATAGGAACTCTATAGAGAGAGGATATGGCACAAGCGCCGTCACTCTCCACTAAAGTTTTCCCACCCCCACTATTTCCACAAAATAATATATACAAGAATGCCTATCAGCCATTGTCTACCATTGTCTCTAAACCCCCAATTGGATAGAGCATCTGCCGCTTCAATGTTGTCCATATCAGCGTCCTGGAGTGAAATCCTAACATCCGCCTCAATGTCTGCAAATATTTGAACAGAGGACTTCTTGTTTCCTTCAAATAATCTCTTGTTTCTCTCTCTCCAGAGGTGCCACACAGTGGCGCTTAGCGCATTCCTAGCCAGCTGCCCCAATGTATTATTTTTGCAAAATTTGCTCAGGTACAGATCTCCGACTTCATGCAAGCTAGTGGGGACATTAGAAATGATACCGAGTTTCAGCATCATTCGGCTAAGCAAGTAGCGGCTGAAAGAGCAGTCAAAAAATAAATGTCTTACGGTTTCATTCTCTGCGCCATCACATAGCAGGCAGTACCCATCCGAGTTAAGCCCCCATTGGATGAGCCTATCTTTAGTAAGCAATTTCGATTTGAATGCACGCAACAATGTGAGCGACATTTTAGGAATTTGCTTGTTCTACCAGACTAATTTGTGATAAGGGAATTTCTCACCTCGAATTCAAGTACCTTCCCAAGCTTGCCTGAAGCGGAAAATAGGCCCCGGAATCCATCTCCACGCGTCCTCTCCTTGCGAGATGCTATTGCCTTGAAGAATCTGCCTCAGGCATTGCAAGTTTGACTCAAGCTGCCAATCAGTACCATTCCAATAATCCGCCACTTTTTTTAAGCTTTCTCCCTCTGGGATAGAGTGCAAATGTTTGAGCAGGCCACAGGGCAACCAGTTATCGTGCCAGAAGAGAGTAGTCCTACCATTCCTCACCTTCTTTTTAATAAACTTCTGCGATATGCTTCTGCAGTGTAGCTAAAATTTCCACGAGCCCGATTGTAATAAGTTTCCCTCTGACGCGTAGAATTTACCAGAGTGGCCATATTTCCTCTCCATATATTTGCCCCACAGCCCCCTGAAGTTAAGTATCTCCAAGTAAGGCGAACACCATAAGCCAAATTGATATCCGAGAGGAGCCTGAGCCCTACTCCCCCTTCATCCTTGGGGGTGCACAAATCCTTCCATGCCCAAGCTCGAGAAGATCCCCATATAAATCTTCTGCAAACAGACGTAATAGTGCGCAGAATAGAGATAGGAATTCGGAAGGCTTGCATCCAAAAGGAGATCATACCGTAAATTACCGTTTTAACCAGCTCAATCCTGCCAGAGATAGACAAAGAGGTAGTAGACCAGCCCAAGAGTCTCTTTTTGCACCTGTCTATAAGCCTACTATACATAGGAGCCTTCGGATATTTGGATGAAAGTGGGAGCCCCAAATAAGTAGTAATGGTAGAAGCAAGTTTAATCCCCAACTGTTCTGCCAGTAGTAAAGGGTTCTTTGTACCCTTACTAAAGATGCCAGCACTTTTCTCCCAATTCACAAGAAGACCCTTGAAATTATGGAAATCATCAAGTAAAGATTTTAGTCCTTTAAAAGAATGGGTATTGCCTCTGTAAAAGACTAACAAGTCATCAGCAAACAATAAGTGTAAGATATAACCTGATCTTCTCATAGGGTGAATGGTGCGGGAGATGATAGCCTTGCTAATCAACAGAGAGAAAGCCTCCATAACAATCTCAAACAAATATGGGGATAGGGGGGTCCCCTTACCGAAGGCCTCTATTGCTTCCAAAATGCCCCACAGGGGATCCATTAACCATAACCTAGAAAGAGGGAGTTGAGATGCATTCCTTGATCCAGTTGATGAATTTGTGGTTGAAACCCAGCTGGTGGAGAAAATAATAAATAAACTCTCTGTTCACACTATCAAAAGCTTTCCGGAGGTCCAATTTTATGCATGCTCGAGCCCCCATAGGGTTGCTGAAATCCCTTATTTCTTCATGGGCTAGCAAGGTACAATCAGAAAGCAGCCTACCTTTCAAGAAAGCAGCTTGATTTGGGGAGATGAGATCATGTATTACCTCTTTTAGTCTGTTACATATGACCTTGCTAATAATTTTGTATATCACGTTGCAACATGCAATTGGCCTGTAGTCACCAAGGCTAGTTGCATTCCCATTTTTAGGCACAAGCATGAGAAATGTGTGATTCACCTGGGGAAGTAGAACGCCAGTTTTGAAGAATGACAGAAACCCGGTAGTAACATCATTACCTATTTACTTCCAGTTGTGATGGTAGAAGTAGGCATTGAACCCATCAGGACCCGGAGATTTGTCTGCCCCTATTTGAAAAACGGCATCCTTAATTTCCGATATCGAGACCTGCCGATCAAACCAAGCGGCAGCTTCAGGGGTTAATTTCTGCTTTGGGACTAGCCTTGGAAAAACTCTCCAATAGTGCGTCTGGTTATATAATTCCATATAGAAATGCGGTGCCTCAATTTTGAGCTCCTCATAAGATTTATTCTTCCTACCCTCAGCATCAATGAGGTGCCCCAGATTGTTGTGAACCAGTCTAGCCTTCATGCAGTTATAAAAAAACTTCGTATTCCTGTCCCCCAGGCTCAGCCACGCTTGTCTGTTTTTTTGACGCATCATTTCTTCTTCCCATCCCAGAAGTTTGGATAATTCTGAATATAAACTACGCTCCTGGCATTGCAACATTATATCCTCATGAATATTGGGGTGCTGCCGAATTTTAGATAGAAGATTCCAGCAATTAGAGATTGAGTTCTTCTCCTCCTGGTCCTTATCCCACTTCCTCAACACTAGTTTAATACGTTTCAGCTTGCACACCAGACAATACAGGGGATTGCCGAACATGGCATCATCCCAATAAACCTTCATTATTTCTACAAATCCATCCCACTTGGTCCAATGGTTAAAGAATTTGAAAGGTTTAGGGTTAGGGGAACCTGAGAGTGCAAATGGATCACCATAGCGGAGTGGTCGCTAGTTCCAGGATCAAGATATTCCACATAAGACTCTGATAATAGCGATTTCCATTCATCATTATAGAAGGAGCGGTCTAGTCTGGCTGCAATTCTACCACCGACTTGCCTTCTATTGGTCCAACTCATGTGAACCCCAATACTCTTTACTCCAAGAGCCCACAATCATTGATGCAACTGCAGATATCTTCCACCATATTCTCAGTTAATTTCCGGCCCCCCATTTTGTCATTCACAAATAGGACACAATTAAAATCACCTGCTATCATCAAGGCATCATTATTAGATATGCGACCGGAATCAAGCCGCAGTTGTTGCCATAGCTCCCTTCTCCCTTCTCCATTATTGAATGCATAAATAGCAGTAAGAACCGCATTGAACCCCCCAGCATTAGCACATCTGATTGTGATATGTTGAGCCGAGCAAGATAGAAGAGTATACTGCCAAACAAAAGAATCCAGCCCTATGATAATCTGCCCTCCTCTGTGCTCAGAGAGATTGTGTATAATGTTCCAGTTGTTAGGAATACCACACTTCTTATTAATCCCCTCCCCTTTCAATTTTGTTTCCAGTAAGAAAACCGCCGAGGGCTTTAACCTTTGCATCTTATCACGAATATCTCTACGACGAATGGAGTTGTTCAAATCCCTAGTGTTCCAAATTAGAACAGACATTTATTGGGGGTTGGGGGGATTACGTGCGAGACTCCCTTCCTTGAGTCTTGCGCTCTTCCTTGTGTTTATTCTGGGAAGACCTGCACTCTTTTTAGTCTTTTTATCTTCTGTAGAAGTCAATAGCAGCTCTTCTTCCTGATCCCATTCAGGATTGTCTATAACCATTGATTCCAGGATCCTGTCAATCTCGGATTCCAAAGCTTCCTCTAATAAAGAAGGAATAGAGTTGTGACTAAGGAACGTGATATTGGAGTGGCCCTGGTAATTTTTTGCTTCCCCGGATGTGACTTTACTACCAGCAGCCATGTTCACTTCTACATTGCCCATCACACCTCCCTAGTCCTTACCTGTCGGCAATTTATTAAGCATGGTTTGAACCTACTCACTTTGTTTCATCAAGCTTGGTTGCTCATTGCAGTCACTGGGATCTTTTGCTCCCCCCTCTTGATTGGCAGCCACTGCGGCTAAGTTGAGTACAGGATCCTCAACAAAATTTTCCAGGTTGCGTAGCTTCCCTTCTTCAACGTCATTACGAGTGGTATCTTCATTAGCATTTACCCCAATCTCCGCAGTAATCCCAGTAGGATTGTTAGTGACCAACCCTTTATTTTTTGCCAGCTGTCCATTTCCCTATCCAGAGCCATCTGTAGATAGAGTCATAGGAGCTGTGACCTCCTTATTAAGGATCTTCATCCCTTCGCCTTCAGTCATAGTTATTTCCGAATAGCTTTGCTCGCCCAAGGATGACCCCTTCATACTGTCACCCTCCACCATTTGCATTCCTTCCTCTCCTTTTTGGATTGAAGGGAGCTTGACCATATTAGGGCACTGGTTGTCTGAGTGTCCAAAACAGATGCAATAACTACAACGCGGTGGCTCTCCCTCATATTCCGCGCCGAGCTTGACTATGCCTCCATCATCCAACTCAAGAGAAATCTTTTTTGTAAGGGGTTTCTTAGCATCTACCTCGACTAAACACCTGGCATAGGACAACCTTTCAAGTTTGGCCGTGGCTCTATCTAGGCAGATAGGAACACCCACAACTGATGCTGCAATATTCAGTATGTCTAGTGTCCACATGCCTAGGGGCAAGCCATGCAATTGGACCCAGACCGGAATCGTAGACAGAATGTCTCGATCATGCCGCAGGTTTGTACACCACCTTTGTAATACCATCAACCGACCATCAAAAAGCCAAGGGCCTCTATAAAGCACCCTCTCACATTCCTCCGCACTTTCAAACCTGAAGTAGAAGAAGCCGTTTTCCCGACTGAATATCTGGACTTTCATCTTTAGCTTCCATAGCCGGTCTACCCACGCTCTGATCTGCCCATAGTATGGCACATCGCCCAAAACATATCCGACCAAAGTGTTCTTCCACCTCTCTGCACCCTTTTCTATCAACGAGCTCTGCACTCTACCAATGAGAGAACCATCTTCCTTAGAGAGCGGGGGGATGAAAGACATAGTCAAGGATTCGTCATATGTTCTTCTATTAGCACACACACATCAGACCAAGACACTTTGGTAACCGAAGTGTTGATTTTAATAGGTATATTAGGTCTAACAGGAATTCTAGCAAATACCTTACGGTCGCCATCCAATATATTTCGTGGAGGAACTCTAGGGTTAGATTTCTCCCACTTATTGTGATGTCGAGCACCAGCCATCACTTTGCTAGCGTGACCTCCAGGATTTAGGCCGCAGGAATTCCCTCTAACCTTCTTCTTTCCAACTAACATCCACTCAAATTCTGATTCACGCATTCCCCTTGCGAAGTCCTTGGGGCCATCAGATTGGCTTTGATTGTCCCCACCACGATCAGGATTAATGACTCCATGGCCGGCGATCTTGTCCTTGCCGCCAGAGCTGTCGGCCGCGCCACCCGGCCCCCGATCGCCCAAGTTTCCCCCTCCGTGAAAAACGGACGCCATTTTTATATATATACATACATACATATGTGTGTGTGTGTGTGTGTGTGTGTGTGTGTGTGTGTAATGCCCTGCTAAGCTACTGCACAAGTACTAGAGGGGGGGTGAATAGTACTTTAAAATAATTAAGAAGATAATTCCTAACTATCTTGCAAACTCTACCAATTAATGCGGAAATGCGGAAATGTAAATAATGACAACAAAGAAACAATCGAAAACACACGATATTACTGGGTTCGGATCCACCCAAGTCTCCCCGACTTGTTCCCGGTGATCCTACATCCCAACCACCTGGATCCCCTCCGGATACTTGAGTTAGAAACCCTAACTCAAGATTTGCACTATGAAATTCTTGTAGAAAACCTCTACAAGATCAAATCATACACAAATCGAAATGTGACTCCCACAACCCAGGATCACAACCACTCTCACAACCGAGAGTAAAACACTTACAATATGAAAGTAAATGAAATAGAAATTCTTACCGACAAAATCCTATGTCTTGAGTATAACTTACGATTTAGGGCAAAACGGATTTTGGGGAAGATGAAGAGGCACCAAAACCTAGCTCCAAGTAGATGACCAGCAATGGAGAGCTATGAGGTTGTTAGTGACCTAGGATCAAGCACTTGGCTTGGAAGGCTCACAATCAATGAATCTCTCTTTTGAAATAAGAGTGAGGGAGAGATTCTTGAATGGAAATGAATGAGCTTTAAATGAGATTGAATGCTTTCTCTTTGATCTCTAAACTTCTCTTAATATCAGCCTTGAGTGCAATGAATGCAGCACCCCAAGTATATATAGGATAGAGGAAAGAGAGAGCAAAAATCGTGGCATTTAATGCTCCAACGGCTCTATTCTGAACCAAACTAGTCGGTCAAAGAACAACCACTGACCGACTAGTTCATCAACTAGTCGGTCGGTCAAACAGCATGAACCGACTAAGAGGTGAACAGTGAATAGAAGAAGTTTCAGACTTACAGAACTAGTCGGTCCAAGAAGACTTGCCAACCGACTAGTTTCACAACTAGTCGGTCGGTGAGTGAACTTAGACCGACTAAGAGATAAAACAAATAGTCTGAGTACAAATTGATTTAGTCGGTCCAAGAACAAATGTTGACCGACTAGATCATCAACTAGTCGGTCGCCAAATGTACATAGACCGACTAACGATAAACAGTAACTTGGCATGTACAGGGAAAGCTCAACTAGTCGGTCTAAGAAGGATCAATGATCGACTAGTTCACCAACTAGTCGGTCGGTGAGTCAACGTAGACCGACTAACTGTAAACAGTAAAGAGCTTATAATTGAGAAGGCAAACTAGTCGGTCCAAGAAGCTTTGCTGACCGACTAGATCACCATCTAGTCGGTTGGTTCTTCTTCTTGAACCAACTAACATGCACAAGAAGTCATGAATCGAAGCGCGATGCTTCGGGAAAGTTCGTATGGACTTCTACTAAGATCCTAGCTCTAAGATAGGAGCATTATGAAGATTAAAATATAAGACCTACTCAAGGCTTAACATTCTACGGAACGAAGCTAAAAGACTATAAATTAAACTTGATGAACCGTCTTCGAAAGCTTCGATCCGAAACTTCATGACTTCTAAAATGGTCCATAAGCTTCAACGAAGCTTTAGGCATACGATCACGTGCTTTGAGAAGTCTTGAGACGTCTCTTTGGATGTTCATATGAATTTGGCGACGATCTCCATAACTGCGCTCACAAAGAGTTAGTTCACGATATATTTATGTTTGTTCATCATCCAAAACCAAATCCGGGGAGTCCAATATCCAACAATATGTATATTGAAAAGTTAGCGAGGTAATATATTTATCCGTACAAAAATTACAAGAATCATCTGGTCGAGAGAAGTCCGCAGAGAGAGGATATGGCACAAGCGTCGTCACTCCCTACTACGATCTCTCCCACCAAAAGGACACTTACAAAATTGTACCAACAGGAAATAAAACAACCCGAACTCAACCTCATCCATAATCTATGATTCCCCAGTTGGATAAAATATCAATCTCCTCCCCAGTGGTAGGGTCTGAATTGTGTAGGGCTACCCGAATATCAGCAGCTATCTCTTCGAATAGGATGGTCTTACATTTCTTAAAATCATCAAATATTCTCCCATTCCTTTCTCGCCAAATATGCCATACCATAGCAGCCAAACTAGTTCTCGCCAGCAAATTCAAACTACTCTTCCCCACATAATTTGTATGAAAGTAGTTCCCAACCTCTGTAAGGGACGGTGGAACGTGGTCAAGTACATTTAACTTCAGCAAAGTTCTTTGCAATATATATTTGGAGTAGTTGCAATCAAAGAATAGATGAGAGATATTTTCCACCTCGCTGTCGTCGCACAGAACGCAGCTGGAGGGAGCATTAGTCACCCATCTAACAATCTTGTCTCTGGTCATCAGCTTGTCCCGAAAAGCCCTAAGCAGTGTTAACGACATTTTGGGGATATGTCTGGAATACCAGATTAATTTGTGCAAGGGAAATGGCGAGCTCCCACTACGCATACCTTCCCAGGCTTGTCTGAATGAGAGAGACTCACCTGGGGTCCATTTCCATCCGTCTGAACCCGGCCTCAGGGAAATATTGCGTAGCAGGTTGCGCACTGGGTCTATGGAAGCATCAAGCGACAGCTCCCTGCCCGCCAGTAGTCTGCTACAATGCGCTTTGAGGAATCCTGCGAAACATCAAAGTGATCTCGGAGTGTACAAACATCCAGCCAATGGTCTTCCCAGAACAAAGTAGCTCGCCCGTCTCTCACAGTTTGCTTGATGAGGGTCTGAGACAAATTTCTGCATCTAAGCAATCTTTTCCAGTTCCCCGACTAGGTAACCATGTTGGATATGGATGACGTTTGTACACCCTTGTAGGGGATGTACGAGGGAATACGGACCTCGAATGTCGCGCACACGAAGTCGTGTGCAAAGGGAATCTGTTCCCTTGCGGAGAGGATCTCTAGATTAATGGGAAAGTCGCATTATATGTGCATAAGTGCATGCGACATATGGCTAATAAAGGGGTAATATCTTAAGCTTATGTTGTACCATGCATATGGTACAACTTAAGTTTATAATGTGCCATGCATGATGGTACACCTTAGTTAAATTGTTCCAAAGGAACAATTACTCCTAAAATAATTACCTTGGGGGCTATAAATAAGACCCAATGGTTAGCCATTTCCTTACACTTTTGCATGGTATGCTTGCCTTGCATTTCATTCTAGCGAAGCTCTGTCGAAATCCTTCCTCTCTCTTTATCCAAGTTCTTAATCTAAAAGTAGAGATTTAGATTGTGGATTTAGTAGCCTTACTCCGTTCGTGAGAAGACTCGATCCGTCGTGGCGAATCCGAAGGCGAAGTTCCGTGACTACCGTGCCGCATACGCAAGCGTAAGTCTCAATTTCATTTATCGATCCTAACTCTGTTTTGACAGGATCCTACATTGGTATCAGAGCCATACGGGTTCGCCCCGGTCAAACCTCCGCCCACGTCGAACCGATGAACGAGGCGTTGTCTTTTTCACGAATGGGTATCCTACCATTACGGATATGGTAGGAACGCTTCGTGACGGAGAGAACGCAGCGGTTGTTCTTTTCACGTTAGGGTCTTCTGTCATTACGGATATGGCATGAACTCTCCGTGACGGGAAGAACCGACCGTTCACATCGTCAAGCTCGCACTCTTCATGGATGCCGAGTCTCCATTCATAGGGAATGTGAACTCTCTTCATGTGGAGCGTGTAGTTTACGAACTTTAAAGTATGTTATTTTTCATTTTTGGCACACGGCCATTAGAAAATTACTACTTTCTCGACGAACGGGTGCTTCATCGATGAACGGGTGCTTCATCGAGGAAGATGATGGTAGTTATCTCCATCGGAGAAGATGAATTTTGGTGCATGTGCACCATGGCCAAATGGGCTATGAAGACCATGCACCCCCTCCCCATGCGGATGGGGTTGGCTACGGCCAATAACCACCACGGCAACCCCCTCCGGCGGGGGTGTGCGGCCACCCCACACAAGGGGAGGCCGGCCATGGCCAAAATGGCCTTGGCCATGACCGGCCATGGCCAAGCCATGGCCAGCCATGGCCAGGCCGGCAGTGGCCGGCCCCGGCCAGGGCCAGGGGGCCCTGGCCGAGGCCGAGGCCAGGCCAGGGCCAGGGGGCCTTGGCCGGCCCTGGCAGAGGCCAGGGCCGGCGCCCTGGCCTCGGCCAGGGCCGGCGCCCTGGGCTCGGCCAGGGCCTGGCCGGCCCTGACCGAGGGGGCCAGGGCCCCTGGCCGGCCAGGGCAAAGGCCCTGGCCGGCCAATTTTTTTAAAAGCCAGGGCCCCTGGCCGGCCAATTTTATAAAGTTTTTAAAAGAGGCTCTACTCCTTGAAGATTAGCAATTGTGCTCTACTTCATGTGAGATTAGCCATGTCATTGGGCTCTACTCTACGGAGATTAGCCAATGTATTTCAAATTTTTTGAAAAAGGTGTTTTCAAATAGGTTATGTCCCGTCCTTAATCGGGATAGCGCAATTTAGAATTCCAAGTCCTACCACGATCCGGCCATGGTTATCTAACCCATGGGTGTGTAGAACAGGTCTCGTGGCTTGGCAATTGTTGCGCTAAAATTCTTTGTGCAAACTCTCACCTATTCCATTTTGAAAGATATGTTTTTCAAAAGTATTTTTCCGCTGCTGGTACCATACAGGTATTATTTCTGATTTCTTTTTACATGAGACAAGTAAGAGGGATTATTTGAAAGTTACTTCTAGATGGTAGTTGGGAACGTAGTGAACTTCTCGATTCTAGAGTAACATTTCAGCTTATCCAAGGAACTTATCAAGTGTTTAAAGAATCGAAACTTTATGCATAGAATTTTGATCGTGTTTTTCATTTTCTTTGCAGTTTTTTGATTCGAATATGTCTACCGCTTCTAAGAACATTGTCGCCGAGCTTAACAAAGGTGAGAAGCTCAACGGCGAAAATTATAAACTATGGTCAATAAAAATCCAATATGTTTTGGAGGAGCAAGATGTGCTTGAAACACTCCAAAACATAATGGAAGAACCTGAGTTGGGCAATACGGCCCAACACAAGAGGGACCGAGAAGCTTATGAGACTTGGACTCGAAAGAACAAAATAGCACGTATTACGTTACTGTCCGTAATGGACAATGACATAATGCGTCTATTTAGGGAATTCGACCTAGCCAAAGACATATGGTCTGGGCTAGAAATAAAGTTTGGTGGAACTTCGGTAACCAAACTCTGCTCCTTAAATATTCAATTTGACTCGTACAAAATGCGACGAGATCAATCTATGAAAAAGCATCTTCGCCACATGGCAAATCTCATAGCTGAATTGAAGGATGCGGGTCTTACCCTGTCTGACGAACAGCAGATCTAAGCAGTCATTCGTTCACTCCCAGATAGCTGGGATAACATGAAAATGCACCTCACTCATAATGAGTGCATTAAAACTTTAAGCGATGTATCCAAACACCTCGAACTCGAGGAAGAGCGGATTCAAGCCGCAAAACCTAGTGCCGAAGTGCACATGGCCGCTAGTTCCTCACATGGAGGAAAGAAGCGAAAGGATAAACGCTTAAGGTTTGTGAACGAACGAAAGCAAGAACCGGAAACCTCAAAGAAGACTAAGAACAAAAAGTGGCAAAAGAATGTGCACTCAAAGAAGAAAAACTTGAAGAAGATCAAGTGCTTTAAGTGCAACAAGTATGGTCACTTCGCCCGTACATGTACGGATGGAAGTGATAAGGTAACTTGTAGGACTAGTTACATATGTGTTTCTAGTTCCATGTTTCTTGCTGAATCTAACTATTTTTGGTTGATTGATTCAGGGGCCACGGACCACGTAGCGAAGGACAGAAGGTTCTGCGTAGAGTATCGAAGGATAACTCAAGGAATAAAGTGGATATACGTCGGCAACAACACTCGTGTTGAAGTCAAAGGTGTCGGAACATGCAAGCTAGTTCTCGACAACGGCCGGACTCTATTATTGCACGACGTCCTCTTTGCTCCAGATATTCGAAGGAATATCGTATCTGTGGTCATGTTAATGTCTTTAGGTTATGAATGGAGGTTCTATGAACAAAAGGTTGACCTTGTTTGTAATAGTTCTTTAATTGGGTCGGGTAATGTTTGTAATGGATTGATTTTTTTGAACACTATGTATGATGATTCTTCTTCTATTAATGAAAGTTTCCATTTGACAAATGCTTCTAATTCTGAATCTGAGATCATTTGTTGGCATGCAAGACTTGGTCACATTGGACCAACTAGAATGGATAGACTTGCCAAAAGTGGCTTGCTATCTAATGTTTCAAAAGTTGAAATGTCAACTTGCGAACATTGTCTTGTAGGGAAAACTTGTCGCAAGCCGTTTGGAACTGGCACAAGGGCCGAAGTTCCATTACAGCTTATCCATTCGGACATTTGCGGTCCAATGAATGTTAAGACAAGACGCGGGAAGTCCTATTTCATCACCTTCATTGATGACTTCACCCGTTTCGGTCACATTTATTTGATTTCCCATAAACATGAAGCTTTATCTTGCTTCAAAAACTATATGAGTTTAGTGGAAAATCAACTAGATCGCAAGATAAAGGTCTTGCGAACCGATCGGGGTGGAGAATATCAATCAACGAGTTTTAAGGAACTCTGTGATGAAAAAGGCATAGTTCATCAAATAACTATGCCTTATACTCCGCAACAAAACGGTGTTGCGAAAAGAAGAAATAGGACATTGATGGAAATGGTCCGATCAATGATGTCTCAGGCAAATTTGCCCATCACCTTTTGGGGTGATGCATTATTGACGGCAGCTTTCATCTTAAACCGTGTACCCTCGAAGTCGGTAAGTTCTACTCCTTATGAGTTGTGGAACAATAGAACTCCAGACTTAAGCATTCTAAAACCTTGGGGTTGTGCCTCTTACGCACATTTATCCTCTCACAAATATGGCAAACTTGGGCCACGTGGGAGGAAGTGTATCTTCATCCGATATGCTGAAAACTCCAAAGGATATGTTTTCGTCGGTCAAGAGGACAATGGGGGTCTAATAGAATTCGAATCGAGGATTGTTGTCTTCTTGGAAAACGAGTTTCCAAGACAAGGTGAGATAAGTCAAGACTTATCCTTGTTTGAGACTTGGGATCAAGAAGGATCAGAACGTTCGAGTGGGAGAATCCTTGGTGAAGAAGAAAATACGTTTCAAACTTCACCAATGGATGATACGAATGATACCAATCCTATTCCAAGTGGGAGTGATGTTATTCTAAGTGGGAGTGATGTCATTCTAAGTGGGAGTGATCAAACTCAAGAAAGACGTAGTAATCGAACGAGGCTAACACCTCTGAGATTTGAGGATGAATTTCCTCAAACATTCATGACATTACTACAAGATGATGACGAACCTGCAAATTTCAAACAGGCCATCGCATGCGCTGCTAAAGATAAATGGATAGCAGCGATGGAAGAAGAACTTCAATCCATGAAAACAAACCAAGTCTGGGACTTGGTTCATTTACCTAAGGGACGTAGAGCCATTGGGAACAAGTAGGTTCTCAAAATCAAGCATAAGGCTGATGGCTCCATCGAGAAATATAAAGCTCGCCTTGTTGTGAAAGGTTTCACGCAACAGGAAGGAATAGACTACGAAGAGACTTTCTCTCCTGTCGTGCGTTTTACCTCCATTCGCTTAATTCTGGCAATGGTGGCTTGTTTGGACCTCGAGTTACATCAGATGGATGTAAAGACTGCTTTTCTTAACGGAGAACTAGATGAGGAGATCTACATGGAACAACCAAACGGGTTCGTACAAGAAGAAAACAAACATAAGGTTTGTAAACTTCGTAAATCCATATATGGTCTTGAACAATCCTCAAGGTAGTGGTATATGCGCTTTCAAGAAGTCGTTTTGTCGTATGGTTTCTCCATGCTCGACGAAGACAACTGCGTATACATTAAGAGGATTAAGAACAAGTATGTAATTATGTCTCTTTATGTAGATGACATACTTATAGCCGGAAATGATAAGCATCTTATCATGGATATCAAAGCTTGGCTTTCATTCGTCTTTGAAATGAAAGACATGGGTGAAGCTGCATATATCCTTGGGGTTAAGATCTCAAGGAATCGTTCCAAGAAACTTCTTTCTCTCTCTCAAGAGACATATATAAAGAAAGTTTTAGAACGGTTTAATATGCAGGACTGCAAGCCAATTGATACTCCAATAAGCAAAGGCGAGGGTTTATGTTTGGAGATGTGTCCCAAAGATCCAAAAGAAAAGAAAGCTATGGAAAAGGTTCCATACTCCAGTGCTGTCGGGAGTCTAATGTACGCCATGATGTGTACCAGACCGGACATTTGCTATGCTGTTGGTATGGTAAGCTGTTACCAATCCAACCCAGGACAGGCACACTGGAAAGCGGTGAAGAGGATATTAAGGTACCTCAAAGGGACTGTGGACTATGCGTTGTGCTATCAAGGCAATACCTTGAAACTCGAAGGCTATACCGATGCTGATTGGGCAGGTGATCTCGACGAGTGAAGATCTACCTCAGGCTTTGTTTTCTTGCTCGGGAATGGTGCAGTATCCTGGAGCAGCAAGAAGCAAACCTGCATCGCCCTATCAACCATGGAAGCCGAATTCGTAGCATTCAGCATGGCGGTCCAAGAAGCTGTTTGGCTTAGGAAATTCTTAGACAGGCTGACGAATGCCACTGACTCGAGCACTGTTCCTATATACAGTGATAGTCAAGCCTCGATTGCCTATGTCAAAGATCCTAAATTTCATTGTAAGACCAAACACATTGATATTCGATTCAAGTTTGCGAAGGACTATGACAAACGGAAGGAAGTAGACATATGATACATATCCACGCATGAGATGAGAGCGGATCCCCTTACTAAGGCGATCCCCAGAGATGTGTTCTACAAACACTTATCATCTATGGGAATGCATAGGTGCTGAGCTGTATCATGTAATATTTCCCATGTCTATAGAAGATCAAAGTTTAATAAAAGGAAGAAGTTCTTTTATATATTGCATACAAGTTTCTTACAAATGATTTTATACATTTGTGTTTTAAGTCTCATCTATTTTATTGTGTGTATGTCGGACAGATTAAGGTTGGTTCTCTCACATGAGCAACCGCCTTATCTTATCAGATGGATAAGATAAAGATGAGACTAGTTTAAAGTCAAAATCATTAGACAAATGATTTAGAGTCGTGACTTAAACAAGATAGTCGAATGAAAGATCTGCATCATATGGATGCTTACAAAAGATCTGAGATCTATATCACAAGGATATTTAAAAGAGACCTCATAGGATTTTTTAAATCCTATCTGTCTTATGCAGGATGAGAGTCCGGGAATATTTCATGGGTAGTAAGGGGACTCAAAAGATAGGCACTGTGGTGTCTGATCTTTCATTTGTACAACATCATTAAGACATACTCTCCCTGGGAAAGGAGTGATGTTGTAATACGTGTTCATACCACGTATGCATTTCGACCACTGAGTTAGTAGCAATAGTGTTTGCTATTATGTGAGACTCAAAGGCCATATGGGTCTTAACTCTTACCCTCAAGGACTCCAATTGGTTCCTTTAGATTTGACGAGATAATCGCTATCTTAGCGTGTTGCTAATGGGCTATGATAATTCAGCTCGGCGGGGCACGTTAGAAAAGCGAATCAAGTCAAGATCAGAAGGTTCGCAAGAAGAGGAAGATTGATTTCATATTCACATTTGGACTTTAATGATTCAAAGCTGGCCAGCCAATTGTAAATCCAGATGGGATTCAATTGTTGATTATAAAGTATAAGAAATGTGAAGAAATAATCTAGGGTAAAGCATGCGTTGAACTACTCAACTTTGCACCTTCGAGGTCGTTGTGTATCTCTAACAAGTACACAACAACAGACTCTACGCGCATGACGGTCGCACGGTCTATTTCTCGGTATGATAGATGAAAGAACTAAGAGAAAGACGTTCTCTTACAATCCCCTCAAGTGTGAGTGGGAGATGTTGGATATGGATGACGTTTGTACACCCTTGTAGGGGATGTACGAGGGAATACGGACCTCGAACGTCGCGCACACGAAGTCGTGTGCAAAGGGAATCTGTTCCCTTGCGGAGAGGATCTCTAGATTAATGGGAAAGTCGCATTATATGTGCATAAGTGCATGCGACATATGGCTAATAAAGGGGTAATATCTTAAGCTTATGTTGTACCATGCATATGGTACAACTTAAGTTTATAATGTTCCATGCATGATGGTACACCTTAGTTAAATTGTTCCAAAGGAACAATTACTCCTAAAATAATTACCTTGGGGGCTATAAATAAGACCCAAGGGTTAGCCATTTCCTTACACTTTTGCATGGTATTCTTGCCTTGCATTTCATTCTAGCGAAGCTCTGCCGAAATCCTTCCTCTCTCTTTATCCAAGTTCTTAATCTAAAAGTAGAGATTTAGATTGTGTATTTAGTAGCCTTACTCCGTTCGTGAGAAGACTCGATCCGTCGTGGCGAATCCGAAGGCGAAGTTCCGTGACTACCGTGCCGCATACGCAAGCGTAAGTCTCAACTTCATTTATCGATCCTAACTCTGTTTTGACAGGATCCTACAAACCATTCCCTTAGCCTCATAGAAACCATCTGGGGAGCCGTATTTCATACGCATATGATTAGCCCATAATCCGTCAGACGAAAGAAATCTCCAAGTTAGGCGAACTACTGTCACAATATTTAAATCCTCTAACATCCTAATACCAACTCCACCTTCAGATTTTGGCTTGCAAAAATCCTCCCATGCCCAGGCACGAGTATTACCCAGGATGAATCTCCTACAAATGGACGAAATAGATCTCAGAACTGTGGCAGGAATGTGAAAGACTTGCATCCAGAAGGCCACCATGCCGTAGATAACACTTCTGACTAGTTCAATACGGCCGGATATAGATAGAAAAGAGCTTGACCATCCTCCCAGCCTCTTTCTGCATTTATCTACTAACCTCTTGTAATTAGCGGAGGTGGGGTATTTAAGTGATAGTGGGAGCTCGAGGTAGGTGGTGATAGTTGTATCAACTCTAATACCAAGACAATCTGCTAGATCATTCTTGTTTCTAGTCCCTTTGCTAAATAATCATGCGCTCTTGTCCCAGTTGACATGAAGTCCAATATATATCGAGAATTCTTCCAGTAAATTTTTGATCCCCAAAAAAGATCTCATATTGGCACGGCAGAAAACCAGGAGATCGTCGGCAAACAAAAGGTGAGAATTGGAGCCAGTCCTCCTCATAGGATGGATATTGCGTAAATTGATAGATTTATCCAGAAGAATAGAGAAAGTCTCCATAATAATAACAAAGAGGTAAGGAGATAAGGGTCACCTTGGCGCAGTCCTCTGTCACTTCGAAAATATCCACAAGATGTTCCATTCACCATGACCGAAAAAGAGGGAGTCAAAATGCATTCTCTAATACAAGAAATGAATGTATCTGGGAAATGAACATGCTTCATAAAGTACAATACAAATTCCCAATTCACACTGTCAAATGCCTTTCTAAGATCCAGCTTCAAACAAACTCGCCCCCCATAGGGTTACTGAAGTCTGTTATCTGCTCATGGGCTAATAAAGTGCAATCTGACAGGAGCCTTCCTTTTAAGAATGCAGCTTGATTGGGGGATATCAATTCATGAATCACCATTTTCAGCCTGTTACAAATGATCTAACTAATAAACTTGTAAAGCACATTACAACAGGCTATAGGCATGTAGTCCCCTAAACCAGAAGCATTGGAATTCTTAGGGACCAGAGTAAGAAAGGTGTGATTAACCTGCCTAAGGAGAGACCACGTTCTGAAGAATGATTTGATAGCATTGGTGACTTCATCTCCTACAATCTCCCAGTTATGTTGGTAAAAGAATCCGTTATATCCATCAGGACCTGGACCTTTATCAGGGCCAATTTGAAACACAGCAGCCTTAATCTCATCAGCTGAAACTCTTCTGCTAAGCCAAGCTGCTGAGTCACTAGTCAAGATGCGTTTAGGAACAATCTTCGGGAAAGAAGACAAGTTGTAGTTCTGATTATAAAGTTCTTTAAAATAAGAAGGAGCTTCTACTTTCAATTCATCATACAGCTTGCTCCGCATCCCATTCCCGTCTACAAGATGACTCAAATTATTCCTGCTAGTCCTGGATTTTATGGCGGTGTAAAAGAATTTGGTATTCATGTCGCCAAGCGAAATCCAGTCTTGCCGGCGCTTCTGCCTAAACATATCCTCTTCAATTTTCATGACATGTGTAAGTTTTTTCAGTAGATGAGATTCCTTCACTTGGAGATCAGTATCATGGCGGATCCCTGGATTATGCCTAGTATCTTCCAAATCCCGTCTGCATTTGTCCACCAGTTTGTCCGCCTGGAAATCCCTTGCCTAGTTTTTGATAACCGGTTTCATCCTCCTCAGTTTTTGGACTAACCGGAACATGGGAGTACCCCTCACATGAACGTTCCAATTTGAACTTATAAGCTCCTTAAACCCTGGGCATTTAGACCCATAGTTAAAGAATTTGAACGAGGAAGGGTCACGGGGTACCTGATTGAACAGATGCACTTCCATCGGACAATGGTCACTAGTTATAGCCTCCATGTATCTCATGTAGGATTTCAGCAGCTTATTCATCCAAGCGGCATTAATAAAGATTCTGTCTAGTTGGGCACAAATGCGGCCGTTCCCCACCCGATTGTTACACCAACTTAACCTATTTCCAGCGGTTTTTAGCTCCTGCAGCCCACACGAATTGACACAATTAGAGAAATCCCGGGTACTAATGTCATCAAGCTTCCTGCCGCCCAATTTATCCCACGCGTAAAGGACGCAGTTGAAGTCCTCCCTACTAACCAAGGAGAATTATTCAACCGACAGCACTCCACCTGAAGGCACTTCCATAAGTCCACCCTCTCTGCCATAGTGTTACGAGCATAGACTCCAATAATTACACAAGAGAACCCGCCCAAGTTGATGCAATTAACAGATATATGCTGTGCCGAGACGGATAATAAGGTTGCACTCCAAATCAAAGGATCAAAAGCCATAATAATTCGGCCTCTAGCGACCAATTCAAAATTGTTAAAGGAAGTCCAATTTCTCGGAATAATAAAGTTACCAATATTTGCAGTAGACTTGAGTTTAGTCTCTACAAGGATCAGACCCGAGGGCTTTAGGTTCTTCAATCTATCTTGCAAATCTCTTCTCCTAACTGAGTTATTCAACCCCCTGGTGTCCCAAAAGAACAAAGTCATTGATCAACATTGGATTTGCGGCATTGGCCGTTCTCCATCGGACGTGTGCTTTTCCTGGAGGATGCCAAATTGCCGACTTCAGTTTTCTTCCCCGTCCTACTAGCCACAGCCTGACGAACTTTCTCTTCCACCTCAAAGGCCCACTCGGGGTTTTCAGTAGCTATGCCCTCTGGTAGTTTGTCAATATATGTGCCCTCAGCATCTTCTAACAGTGAGGGCAAGCATTTAGCCATCTTGTGCGCAGCATGCTCCCCACTTCCTTGTATTGTAACACCTACAGGCTGATCATCATCCCGTGGATCTGTATCAGTGATACCCTCGACAATTCTTCCAACAGGGCCCCCCATAAGTGAGGGCATAACACCCCCTAATCCCTTCTCCACCGCTGATGGCTGGCTCCCACTAGCTGTATTAATTGCAGAACTAACCAACGTGATCCCATCCGCACTAGTATGGCTAGCGTCCTAACCCCCAGCTCCTCTAATGCCAGACCCATCTCCTATGCATCTCTCTTCAAGGCCAGTACACGGTTGAGAAATTTCTGTTGTATGCACCAAGCCTTAGACCTCCCCACTGCTCATTGTATCATTGTCCAAACATTTTATTCCTCCTAGGATTCTGATAGTATTATTTACAATCTCTTCTATAACAGTATCATTACCTGCCAAGTCAGCCTCATTAACGGCCACCGCAACCTCTCCTTGGATTGAAGGGGGCTCAAGCACATCAGCGCAATGAGTATCAGAATGACCGAAGCATACACATTTGGAGCACCTAGGTGGTTCTCCCTCCACATCCACCCCAATAGAAATAGTTGGCCCATCCTCAGTTCCCACCCGAATCTTTTTTGGCACCACGTATTGAGCATGTATTTCTACTAGGAAACTGGCAAAGGAAAGCCTTTCCTTTTTGGCCGTTAGCTTGTCTAGGCAGATAGGCCTCCCAATAACAGAAGCAATATGAGTTAAAATTTCCAATGTCCACATACCTAAAGGAATCCCATGAAGTTAGGTCCAGATAGGCACTGAGGAGAGAATATCACGTTCAAGCTTTAGTGCTGAGCTCCATCGCTGTAAGACAACGAGTCGGCCATCAAACATCCACGGGCCACCATGCAAAATCTTCTCACACTCTCCCTCGTCTTCAAATTTGAAACAGAAATACCCATTTTCTCGGCTATAAATTTTCAGTCCCCTCTTCAGATTCCAAAGTCTCTCAACCCACCCACACATCTGCCCGTAGAAAAGGACATCACCCAAGACATAGCCAACTAAGGTGGACTTCCACTGTTCCGCCCCTTTCTCCAACGCCGTATTAGGTACAATCGCCATAACATATCCATTAGCTTGTGCAATAGGAGGAACATAAGACATCCCCATGTCCAAGTCGTACTTCCTGATGTTTGTGCACACATCCATCGAAGACTGCTTCGCTCCCTGAGTATTAACAGAAATCTCTACCGAAGGCCTAAGAGGCATACGGTCGAACACTTTGTGTGCACCAGTTGAATGTGGAAGTTAAGGTCGGGCAGTAGCTTTGCCTCTAGGGATCTGAGGCCTTGGAGGATTTCTGTCCTGAAGATTACGGCTCCTCTGTAAACCCCCATAAAAACTCCCGATGCCACCCTTCCTAATACCCACCTGTGCCTTTGATTTTCGTCGGTTAACCAACTCCCATCCGTCACCTGTCTCTCCTGAGCCTTGTTGAATACCCGACTTCTTGCTGGCCTCTCCATCTTCAAAGGAAGAGCCACCTCTGATCTTAAGCCGCCCTCTGTCTCCCGGATCGCCTTTCGTCGCTCCATTGGATGCGCGCATGCCCTTTTTCTTTGGATTATATACACACATATATATATACACACATACATACATACATACATATTCCATATCTATCACATTTACATCCACATTGCATATGTATATACTTACACACATGCTTTGGTACAGACCTATATATACATGCATACAAACATGAATACATTTATCCAAGGTACACTGAGATACACCTAGATAAACAACCCTATAGGATAAATCGACGGGTAAACAAATAAAAATATGTATAAGTATTTATATATATTCATTCATCCAAGATACACATCATTATGTATACTCCCATGCACACCACATATACATGAACACATCATACACATAATAGAAATTCATACAACTATGATACATATTCACGATTTGCAACAAGCAATACCCCCATATAGATACTCCATAAGCACATACTCATTATACACCAACAGATGTATAGGTATCAATACCATACGTAGATTTCTGAATCTACATATAGCCAAATACATGTACACACATACACACAAGACTATTATAATATAGTAGATATGCACAAAACATGCATATATATATATATACACACACACACGTACTAGGACCCATGCATTATGCACATATATTACCATGTATGGGCACACACACACCCATACAGTCAAGCTACCCAAACTATACTAGCAGGTAGTCGGTATCCACCCATACCATTATATACATAACGTCCAATATATCCACACTTTTACTAGCATACTAGTATACACACAAATAAGTGTATTTCAACATTCGTACACATTCAGTAGATAGTCACACTCTATATACGTATACATTCATATACTAATGCATGCATATCAGAATAGGGATCATACACATACATATACATATAACCACTCATAAGACATACACTAATACATATTCACTAATAACAATACATAAACACAATCACACCACGCTTGCTACAACACACCTACATACATACAAGTATCTCATATACTAATACACAATCCTTCCTCATGCCACCACATTTAGAAAAATACATACACTACATATACATCCAAATGGTCTGATAGACACCATTCGATGTGGCACGCATACACACACACATACATGCAGACTATAACTCCACTTAACTGTACAAACCCATAGCCACCCCACTAATACATGAACTGCATAATTTCAAATCCTTACATTCATCACATTCTACATATGATACACATTATACATATATCCCCATTCTATAATAGGTACGGCATAGAGCTAAGGCCTCAACTTAGGTGGACGGGTCTAAAGCATTCATACCCTCCCTAGGATACATCTACTCCAAACACCCTGGAGCATTATCATAATATCTATATGTCCCTTACTTATCTATATCACTACATACACACCATATATGGCCATAGCACAACCCCTATCTTCACACAATAATACAACCCACAACCATAAACCAAATTAAAATAATATGTCGGGTCATATAAGCACATAGGCAGCTCATACACATACTCACAATTATTTAAAATTTAACACATTAGGAATTCATACCCTAGCAATGCAACACTAGTGATATATATACACTAGCTTTCCTCACATATATCTACACCCTCTACCCACACAGGCTCACATATACCCACACATATACTCTTTCTCCCATATGTCCTATACAATATGGACATTCCACTACTCTATCCATACAAGGATAGATGTACACACATCGGTGCATTCCCCACATGAAACACAACTATAATTTAATAGATAGTAAACTGCATATATGCACTCATAACACATACGTACATATTCCCCCCCACACTTCTACAAGGTATATATCCACACCGGCTTATATGTACCCACCTATATACATCCACGAATAAACATGTATATATCACCTATGTCTCTGAGTCACACAAGTATACCATAGACCTGCCTCACATATCCGTATTATGTACTTTATAGAGATGCAGTATACATACACTCAAGTATTCACCCACCTAGTATATACTCTCACATCTATCCATACATGCAACTTTCATGCTATTCAAATACAAATATGTATATATACTGAATACAAGTATACATGCGACGTATATAATTCAAATATCCAAGTACAACCACTGCATTTATATACACGTATTCTCATTATTATATCTGTTTACACTGATACCAACTAATATACATCTATAGTATACTACACTGTTGGAAGTTCATCATCTGACTTCCTCAGTTAGGGATTCAAGGGTGGATCACTTAAGTCTCTAAGGTCACTACCCACCTTAGGGCTAATGTATCCCGATCACCTACTGAAACATTACATGTACTATCCTTACGCACATCGCAGTGCGGTGACCTGCATGGTCCACCAAAAAACTGTCACATCATGTTCCCCAGAATACCCGGCATTTATAGTTTTTTTCCCAAGTATCCGGAAGAATGAGGGTGATGAGAAAGGAAAAGGGAGAGAAATAAGAAATTGAATATGCAGGCCACTGTGCACATGCTGGGATAGTACAAGTGAAGCTCCACTAAAATATCAAACAGTATCACAGAACAACAACATTTTATATATAACATGTTTCCTTTTTATACATAGTCCAAGTACATCAATACATATATACAGCCACTCTCCACCTCCAAAGACAACCATGACCCACTGCAAGCTACATCACTCACCTAATGCTACCCCTAAGACCCGACTCCAAGTCACCACCAACCATACTACCCCTGCTACCTGAAAAATAGGGAGGAGCACGTCAATACATGCCCCAGTAGGAATCCATTTGGATTTGGAACACCAGTTTAAGGTTATCAACCACTAAGCAAGGCATATGAAATAAGACATATAAACTAAATAATATGGCGAAAAGTAAACAGCTAGGTGAGGGATCATACCTGTGGTTTAATGTCGAGTTACTGAAAGAAAGAGGTTAGCACAGATAATAACACATGTATTCAAGCAAACATTGTCTAATAAGATAAGTACAAGTGCCAGAGGTATGACACAGCGTCACCAGTAAAGCAGGTGAAAAGAAGAGGGAAGGTGCCATCAACAGGAGAATATAACATGTGCAATTCTTATTTTTATGATTGAGTTAATTAATTAAATTAATTGGGAACTTGGGTAAACGGTGTGATACCAGGACCTGGACTTCACCCCAAATTTGGGGTGAATATAGCACTCGGCAGAGTGGACACGGGTACTGTATAACACCGGGCCTCTTAGCTCCCCTGTCCCTGGCAGAAGTGAGGCTCTCCCACAATAACACAACCTCTGTATGTCCCCTCTACCCCCAGTAAAGGCGAGTGGATATAAATATCACATATCACATAATCATTTCCCCCAACTTCTCAGTCCAGGCCTCATATCCACAATTTACTCAAATCCCACCTAAAACCCGGGTTTGATAACTCACCCTCCTTAGAGAGGACTGCAACATTCTAAAAACATCATAAGTCATCTTATAAGAGCCATGATGGCATGGTTTCACAGTGTCAATGTTTCTCATTCATATCGATATGGGTCATGCACCAAGTGTCATGCCATCCATCTCAACCACGTCACATATCAACATGGGTCATGCACCAAAGTGACATGCCCTCCATCACAACTCATTGATACATCACTTATGAAATCATGCCATACATGTCTCGCAACATCACAATTTATAACATGGTTCTTGATACAATAGCATATCGGCTCAATTCTCATGTTTCTTTAACTTCACATTCATTGGGGCATTTCAACAAACACGTGGCATGCGGCATATCAATGAATACTATCATGTCAGAAAATTTAGTAATTAAGCATTCATTCAAGTAGCACAACTTCCATGCATAATAGAATAGAAATTTGACATCACCACAAGTTTTAATAATCAACTAGACGCTCCAGCTTGCTGGAATTGCCAGAACAGCTACAAGATCAGAATTTTTGATCCATTTTTCTTGTGAATTTGACAGAACTCTCTAAATGAAAGTTGAAGATATGAAAGTTTTGGATTCACATATAAACTTTCATGTAAAAATATTAGGTATATGATTATAGTGAATTATTGGGTAAAGTGTGACAAATCTGTTTTCCAGACAGATTTCAGGGTCTATATTAAAAGCCAATTTTAGGCATGTTGTAGCCAGAAATTAGACATATAAGCACTTTGATGAAATTTTATAAAAACTTGTTAACTTTCCAACAAGACCAAGAACATAAAATTCTAGTGTGTGTGCAAGTGTTTAGGTCAATTTTTCTAAACTGTGTCAAAACTAAAAATCAAACAAACATGTTGTAAAGATGGAATTTTTACTCTTAATTTCTGAATTGAACATATATCAAAATTTATATGATTTTGAGGGTAGAACTTCAAGATCTACATGGATATTTTTTTTGAAACCTAATTCGACCTACAGTAACTAGTATCAAGGCTACAACAGACATCAGGATTTCTAAATTTCAAGAGAGATGATTTTGCTAAGAATTTCAAGGGAAAATCCATGAAAATTGAATCAAGGCACATCAATTTAATTACCACAACTTCATATCAGCAAATCATGCTATAAAATCATGTTAGCAAGAACAAATTAAAGGAATTCCAAATCCAAGAGATCCCTACCTCAAAAGCACCCATTTCTTCTTCTCTTTCTCTTCTTCTTCCTCCTCCTCCTCTTCTTCTTTTTTTTGGGACAACATAGAGGGGTAGGAGAGGGGGAGCACGAAATTGGGGGTGGGAGTTGAGTGGGAGGAGAGGAGATAAGGATAAGGGAAGAAAAGAGAAGAAAAGAGAAGAAAAGGAGAGAAAGAGAGAGAAATCTAGAATAGGTTTTTTTCCTTGGCTTATCCAATAAGCCATGTCATTTATTAAATGACCAAACTACCCCTCACTTATCCAAGTATTTACAAGTTTACCATTACTTTATGTACACACCACTTCAGTATGTACGCACAGCAGCTTTAGCCCAAATGAACGTTTTGCCCCTAACCTTTCTAAAAATTTACGGGGTTTGCCATTGACCCCTAACCCCTTTTCACACTAGCATAGCTCCCCTTACACACATCCATGCACATCCATGTATGCATACATGCATTACACACACACGTCCAATACATTCCTCTCGTTTTGCACCAACGATGTCTTTCACACTTCTCCCGCACTCAATCTCGCTTTCTCGTCTCTTAGCCACATATTACGGCCTAATCCCCCTTGTTACATACATCGATATCTATATTTATTTCATTCCTATGCATGCATCGTAAGTAGAAATACCTCGTGTGTTCAGTAGAATACACGTATAGTGCTAAATAAGGCATGACAAGAAGTAGGTTGAGTGACTGCTCCAAAATATTGTGCAATTCCCAAGTATAAGATGTCAGGCAAGTAGTAATCCTGTTGAGTCCAGTGTCATATTCCTCAGGGACAATCTAGTCTGCCAAATTCAGCAATCCAAAATTGAGCAATGAAATTATTTGACAAGAGATGAACCATTCTTTATGAGTGAATTGTTGATTTGAAACGTGAGCAATGAATTACAATAAAACTATGCAATGGAGATTAATGCGAGAATTCAATAAGATGGGAGGCATGCGTGTGTTGTGTTTTCATTAGTGTTATAAAGTTTTGAATCGAACATTTAAATCGGATAACTCGATCTCACATCCAGGTCAAGGCATGGAGTTCGGTTGATCTAACATTTAATAGCAATTAATTTAGCATTGTAATTAATTATTGGATTAATTGTTTTCTTGGAAATTAAAACATAATTAGATGAACCTCACGGTTCACCACACTCCTTGGGCCCCTTTACTGGTTTATGCACGTAGACGGTGCTTTGCGGCACGTGATCCCTGGACTCCTTGACGGGCAGTGCATTGATAACAAAAGTATAGAGAATAAGTAATCCAATAATCTCAGCAATAATTGGTGCTATATATGATTGATAATTCAATACCCAAGACCCTTAATTACCACACAACACACACATAACAAGATTAGCTATCCAGGGTATAGAAATAATAGTCTTCATTAATAAAATTCAAGGTTCAATATAAGAGATGAGAGCAATGAATCAGATTTATAGAGATTAAGAAAATTTATCACCCAATCACAGCTTTACAATCCCCCAAATCTCAGCACCTAATCGTCTCCATGATTAGAAATGCCAAAACCTAAAAGCTTCTTCCAAGAATAGAATAGTCCCTAACTAATTACATCTCTCAGCTTAAATATCCTCCAACCCCTAGTTGATCTTGTCCCTATGATCTGGAGCCAACAGTTAAGCTCATCCCATGGAGATTTGGGTGAAACGGGTTGAAAGATCCAAAACATATTTCACCCAAATTGCATTTTAAAAATGATAGCACGATAGTGACACGACCGTGTTAACATTTGACACGGTCGTGTCATCTTCTTTTAAGATTCAATTTGACAAGGTAGTGTTTCTATCGACACGATCGTTTAACTGTATACTCCAAAATCCCCGAGTTACTATCTTTCCATTCATCGCATGACACGGTCGTGTCACTGGTCGACACGACCGTGTATGGTGTGGGAATATCTATTGCTGAGGAAACCTTTCTACATGGTCGTGTCACCTGACTTTGTGCTATGTTATCTTAACTTGGTGTCCTCATTACACGGTCTTGTGTGATGGCGCACACGACCGTGTGAGCTGCTTCTTAGATGGGCTGAGATTGTTACACTCCATACGACCGTGTGGAGTGTAACACATGACCGTGTATGTGCAACCTCTTTGGATCCCCATGTTTGTTTGAAGTATCGATTGAGCTCCAGAAAATTCCTGAAAAATATATAAAGTACATTTAAGCCTTGGGAACATCATTTCATGCAAGAATAAAGAGTATACTCTAACATTCAATGGTTCAACTAAAATGTATGGGTTAGAGCTATGTTGAGCACAATTATGCACAAAATGTAAATAGTTAGAGGGTGAAACTATACAACGTTCACCCATAATCACATACCCCAACAAGCGTTTTGCTAGTCCCTAGCAAAATAAGTGAATAACTCTAGGATTTCCACAAAACACTTCAGATTCAGCCTATTAAGCATGTCACGAGTTAAAATTATGATTTTCCAAAAAATTTCAACTAAATGCATGATTTCCCATGGACTAGATGCTATATGCATAACAAACTCTCAATCAACAAATAGCATAAACCATACACATGATCCATTATTTCCCAAGCAAAATATGTTGAGTATTGGACTTCTCCCTACTTGGTGATAATGATGAGCAAACGTAAATACTTGTGACTAATCCCATGTTTGCAGTTAATCCATTGCCTAAGATTATTAAGAAGATCTATTCGCAATGGATGATACTCAAAGATCATTGAAAGCAAAGGAAATTACTGGATGATCGTAGATGGTGATTGAAGCTCCTAGAAGACTTCAAGCTCAGGCGTTGGATAGAAGAGAGAGTTTCTCAAATGTAACTTTCTTGTTTCTCTTCTAGTATGTAGCTTAGAAGTAGAACTTTATTGGAGCACACACACATCTTCATTTCAGTCTTAGGATATCATTAGATCAACCTTCTTTAGACTCCAATTCATTTCTATCTAGATTGCGCATGTCATGATTTTAACAGTCGACTACTGAACGATTTACAGTTGCCTGTCTCAAACAGTCGACTGTGTTTTGTTCTACAGTCGCATGTTATGCACAAACTTTTTCAGTCTAGTTTTGGGCTTCTTAGCTTTAACTCTCACAGGCGACTTATGAACGATTCACAGGCTCCTGTCCAAGAGACAGTCTATTGTGTTTTGTTAATCAGTCACATGTCTATCTTTTGTCCAAATTCTATTTCTTTGTTTAATCTGGCCAGTCGACTATTGTTGGTTTTACAGTCGACTGTCAATGCTACAATAGTCGTCTGACTTTGAGCCTATTTGTTGACTCAACTCTCTAGAAAATCTCAGGGTCTTGACAGTCACCTGTAGAAGGAATAACAGTCGTCTGTTTAGTTTAACAGTCGACTGTCTTTTCTTTATCGGTCGTATGTCCTATTCTCCCAGACTTTTCTTAGATTTCCTTAACTTACCCAGCTTACGACCAGTCGCCTGCAGTAGGATTTACATTCGCACGTTGATTCAATAGTCGACTGTCTATGCCTCATCAGTCGACCGTCTACATGGTAAGTTACCGTTATGAATTCTTACCCACCCTCTGTCACTGTGCAGCAGTCGACTGTGAGTTATTCAACAGTCGACTGTCTCGGGCGCAGATTCTATCCGTTGAGTTTTTCATCACGGACTTCAAAGGGGTTTTTGGTGATTCAGTTTGAAGGGTTTAATAAACCTATAAAAGGAGCCTCTACTGTTCCATTGAGAGGTTACTCATTCATTCAAGGTTCATTTGCTATATCACTCAAGCTTTCTTTCTCTCAAGATAAAAGCTCTCAAATCCAAAAGCCCTAGAATTCCTATCTTTCATCTCTTGCTCTCCAACCTAGAACCAAACAGAAATATTCTAGGCATTTGGTGCAATCAATAGAAAGGGCTTTCCTCTCTTTCAAGAGAGTTTTTCAACACACAACACACTTCTCCTTCAAGTTCTACTTCAAGGCATAGGTGATTGTAAGTGTTGCTTATTTTCATATTTCATAACTTTCGTTATTTGATTTACTCTTGGGTTGTGAGAGTGGTTTGCTTGCTCCCAAGTTGTGGGAGTCAAGGACATCGAGTGTATTTTGATTTCACTTGTAGGGTTGCTACAAGT